>CAXIVR010000004.1:5784569-6984569 GCA_964035755.1 Teleogryllus oceanicus | reverse complement strand
ACTTAGGCAGCAGTAGTATGCAGTACTGGGGTTACCGCGTTACACTCCAGTTATGTAGCGATCTCAATCCTTATATTATTGCTCCATAAACTATATTCCCGAAAACAGTTTCATAGTAAGACCTAGGGAAATTGCCAGGTATACGTAATGTTTGATTTTGATGACATTACAATTTTCAATAACTTTGTGATAAATGGCTCGGTTAACGGAAATTTTGGTTGCTATCTCTTTGTAAATTTCATGGGAACATTTCTTACCGTGGAGTCATTTCATGTCAGAAATGTTTCACCTCTGGTATAAAAGTGTGGAATCGTCTATCAGAGGTAATATTCGGCCACGAGATGCAAGTAACTCGAGATCAAAATTGTATTAATTTCGACAACAATAACGTGAATCTTTGTAAACGTGTATTAAGTAAATCCGCGTTGTGAAATTGGACATTCTTTAAAGTTTCAACCGCTGGTATTGAACCTGTGGCTCTTCCCCTACTCGGCATCTGCGTGTGAGATGACTGAAGAATAGCACTCTCATATGCTCACGTGCGCTGGTTTTCATCCCAGTTGCGGAAAGCAACCTCCAAGACAAAGCAACAAATCCCTCGCTGGTGCCAAAACATAAGCATTCGAGTTCAGCTGTATTGCAGTATTACATAACCGTTATAAATAATACGAAAAAAGTTTATGGTGCGGCCTCAATGCGCAGCTGTCGACTGCTCCTCGCGAATAGCAGAAACGTGGTTGCGGATGGATTGAGAACGCTACGGTACTCGAAGAGCTTGGGAAAGACGCTCCAACGCATTCCGCAAATAGTCCGTCCTAGAATATAGACTTCAAAATCACGCTCCTGGATATGAAACATCTCGGCGGAGATTGAGAGAACAAATCCCCTCTCTGTACTCTAATATGATGAGCAGAAATGACTGATTTGTACCATTTATAAGAAAACATCGACACAATACGCCATTAGGGATGAGTAAGTAATTATGCATCAGGCATATTTCAAACGAACGACAGTAGACGTTCGCGAGTATTGGTTAGGGGGGAGGCGTAGGCGCGCATGCAACCTGCTGCCATTATGCAGTGCGCTTTGCCATTATGCAGTACTAAGGGACGACCCGCCCTAAGCTCTTGAAACCCACAGGAATCAGGTTTCTTAAGCCGTAGTCAGCAAAATCAGACTTTTACAATATTCTGTCACAATTGTGGAAGGATTTTTCAAAAATGTATTTCACACATTCTGCAACAGGATGGACAGAAACGTACGAATTTGGGGCCCAGAATGATATTTTCATCACATTGAAGGCAATACTTTTGATAAGTACAATCTTCGAATATTGCATTTGTTTTGCGAAAAATCATATGGATCTTCGATTATTTATTTTTTTATTCATATCTTCACCACTCATCTGGCCAAGGAATTCTATACCGGCAGACGCTGCAAACTGACCCTCTTAAACACTTTTTTTGTATTCCATCATTAGAAACGACATATTGTTGCAAGAAATCATACATAATTAGGTATTTTACGGCACAAATGATGACGTACTAGATTTTACGGCACGAATAATTATGTCATCACATATTCAGCCAATCGCAGCGCGAGAGTCGGGGGAAGTAGAGGTAATCGGTACAACCGATAACCGTTTTCTCGCCTAATGTCAAGTATCCGAAACGTCACAAGAAAGTTGTTTCGCAAATTAAATTTGCTTCTGTTATAAGTTTATAATGCTTTATACAAAAATAGCGTATGCAACTCGTTTATCATGCTGCATTATTGCATTCGTACAAATTTGAAAACAAGCTGCTAACGTTGCTCGTTTTCAAAACGTGCACTCATGCAATAAATCGTAACATTATAAACTAATTGCGTAAACTACTTTTAAACACGTGGAAATGTCTGAGATCTTGCCGGCATCGAAAGCGTGGCCAATCACCGCTGCGCTCAACCAAAAGGCACGGCACGGCATGGGGGACGGAAACGGGGGACGCGACACACTGCGAATTCTGTTGGTATTTGGGGAATTTAGGAGGCAACTGTCCTTTAATGTAATCTCCCCGTTGAGGCATCGACTTGGATCCTCCGCGCGACCGGGATCGGTAGCTCAGTGCACCAACTGATGCCACTGCAGCGCCTCTGACCGGGATGTCCTAGGTTTGAGTCCTCACGGCGGCACGATTTTCGACACTAGCTTCTCAGCTAGGTCGAATTCAGTCGCTGCCTGGAGGAGACTTCTAGCGGCCGGTGCTCTGATCGCTAGTTTTCCGTGGTTTCTCCGATCAACACCAGGCGAATGCCGGAGCAGTACCCTACCAAACGGGCCACGGCCCGCGCGGGATCTTTCCTTCCTCTTCCTTGTCCTATCCTCTCCCCTTTACACACACACACTTACTCTAGCATGCCCTACATCACCACATATTTCGGGAGACCGGTCGGAAGCTTAGAGCTTGTCTCTGCTGGGGCGGTACCCCGTTGGTGGGAGAGTCCTGGTTAGGGGGAAACCCCACTAGCCGACGGTAGGTCGGCGCCGGATCTCGCCAACCAGCGGGGGAAGATCACTGCCATCTCCCGAGAAAAAAACATGCACCACACTAACGGGACTAACGACCAAAGCAGTTGACGCGCCCGGAAACACGAAAAAAACAAACCAAAGCAATCCTCCGCGCGGGTGACGCCCATGGCGGTGGCGCTCTTCCACTCGCCGCAGGAAGAGCCTCCTGCTCGGGAGCGGATCACTCCGCTAACGGCGCCGCTCAATTACAAATATTTTGCTTCTCGAACACTAATGGCCTCGCCGAGTGCCCCCGCGCGTGCCTGCAATGGCAACGCGCCCGTCGCTATTGGCGGGTCGCGCCGCGCGGGCGCTGGGCTCCTCCACTCCAGCCTATGGCGACCGTCGGGGCGCAAAACGCTGTTCGGTTGAATGCTTCTTTAACGTACGAGAGAAAAAAAGTACATTTGAATATATGCGAAAGGCATTTGAAGTAGTGATTCTGAATATCTTCTTTTAGTTGAATACGAATTCCCTCAAGTTAGAACATTGAAATATCGTATCTAAAAGACTTGCTTTAAGGTTTTCTTCACTGCTTGGAAGTCAGTTTTGTAACTACTCTTAAAGTTGTTTTTTTTTACTGCGGTCGGAGAGCGAATATTTTGTATTGCGAGACGTGTTACCAAGAAAGGATCGTTTTAAAAGAGTACTTGTAGTGGCTTCAGAGTTCGTTCACTGCACATAAATTAGACAAATAAGTCAAATTTTCAACCAAACAAGCATTTTACGTTACAGGTGGATCCTAGTTCGAGAACTGCTTCTTGGAAACACTTCGTTGAATTGAAAAAAATTAAATGTAATGATTGTGCGATTGGAAGTGTTGCGTTTGATTATGACAGGTTAAATGATGTACCTTTTCCCGACTATTTAAAATGCAACGTGATTTAAGTTCTTTAATTCCATTTCATATTTTATTTTATTCCGCAGGAAATAGCTACGTAAACACATGTTTTTGTTTATAATGAATGTTAAGTAAATGGAAATTTAATTAATATATTTAACAATATAATTGACACTTAATAATACCGACAAACATTATGACACTTATATTTGCGAAACTTTGGGGCAGTTGGTCTTCAGACGAAAATTTTCGTTGTCGAAAACCTTCGCGTCTTTCTCCTGTTTCTTCCGAGCGCTCAACTGGTGTTCCGGGCCTCACCTCTGGGGAACGCATCTCCGCTGGCCGTCGGCGCGTGCGAGGTGCGGCGCGGAGGATTCCAATTGCGAGTCGGGTGCAGTCAACAAGTGTTTCCTCGAAAGCGAAAATTTCCACAGGAAACTACTAAATTTTACTAAACTTTCAAATAGCGATACGAGTCTACATGACATTTTGTAGGTACAGTTAAGGGACAACCCTATATTAAATACAATTACATTGATTTCCAATAAATAAGCAAAAGACTCGTATAGTACGTGAAATTTCCATTATATTCAGTAGTCTGAAAAGATTTAAAGATTGCTGATTTATATTAAATAATTTTATTACATCGGAGTGAATACTTTTGTGAACAATCCGTGCAAAAAACGCTCATTTCTTTCTGTATTCAAAATTAAAATAGTATATGGCTTAGGATGGTGATCAAAGAATTTTAAAAACGTGCTCGGAATTCACTTCTCCTCATAGTACGTCACACACAGTTTTGAACTTTATTTGACGTAAAAAATATATTTTTCATTCTTTCAACTTGGAACTGGCACCTGTCTCTCGTGTTAGTTAATCATACCAACTGCCTCTCGTATGCCAATTAAAGCGGTACATTTAATTGGGTCGGCCATATTATTCTTGACGTGTTGAATGTTGTATAACTTTTTTCCTCTGTAAACATTAACAGGTCATTCTGTATCATTTAGTCATTTACATTTATTCGGTTATTACACGTCAGCTGTATCAGCATGAGAGGTGGAGTGGGAAGAACACCTTGGAAAATAAGCGAAGTTGATGAACTTAGAAAGTACTGAGATCTGATTACTTAACAATTTGTAACATTTAAAAGTTCATTTACATACTTATCTGCGAAAAGTATTTTGATAGATTCACCAGAATCGTCGGAAGTTTCTGTACTGAAAACTAAATCTCTAAAATCCATTTGAAACTTTAAAAAATGTGTTATACAAAATAAGGAAATAGATTTTGGTTAATTTGCGTTGTACATAACTTCTCATACAACATATCCGCACAAAAACTTGCTGGTGAGATTCAGTGCCGACCTACGTCGGCGTACGGTGATTTTCCGCGTAGCCGGAACAATCTCTAAGCTCCCGACATGTGTGGTAGTGTAGTGCATGTGAGTGTAAGTGTGTGTACGTAAGGGCAGAGAAAAGGAGAAGGGAAAAGAAGGAAGTACCGCGCGCGCTCATGACCCGTTTGTTAGAGTGCGCGGCATGCGCCACATGTTGATCGGAGAAAATACAGAAACAGTACCAATCAGAACAGCCGGCCACCAGATTTCTCCTCCAGAATTTGACCTAGATGATACGCTAGTGTCGAACATCCTGGCACCGTCAGGACTCGAACTCCAGGATCACTCGGTCCGACGCAGTGCAGTGACATCAGGCGATGCCCTGAGCCACCTTTCCCAGTGAGGAAGGAATGACGTAAGCAAAGACAAGCACGTAGGATTCCATCATCTGCGCATCAGAAAGGCTCGACCTTTCTTCCACGTTCGATCACAAAGTGACACCAAGCGGGATACGAAGGTGAACACTAGCACGGAGCAATTGCCGCCCTTTACACTTGTATGCATGGCTTCTAGTCCTGAAGTGAAAGCGGCCACGTCGTCACTTAAACATTTTTGATTCGTGTTGGACATCGATCGTGGAAGCCGATGGCATGGAGCTTCCGTGGGCAGGCCAATCGCTCCGAGGCCTTCGGCGCGCTGCCGCGCTAACTCGATCCGCACACGCGGCTCAAAAATATTTTGTCTCTGCGCCGGGCGCGCGGGGCGGTGGGGGGGCGGGGGGGGCGAAGCGGGCGGTGCGGGGAAGGGGGCGGGGCGGGCCGGCCGGGCGCCGGGAGCGGAGCGTTGACCCCTGAGCCCGCGCGGGCGCGCCGGGCGGCGGGCGGCCTGCCTGCCTCCTGTTGGAACAAGGAGGGGCGCGGGATGAATGACTTTTGGAAACCGAGTTCGGCCCGGCCTGGGAAGCGAAGCGGAAGGCCGAAAGGCGGTGCGGTAATGACTCCTTTACACTTCGACATTCTTTCCGAAACGCGGAATGAATGCGCGCGAGATATGTTTCCACGGCTTCGTAAGCGCAGAAAAGTTTTGTTATTGATCATCGCCAGTTGCTAAGAAATACAGGCCATTTTCGTCAGTATATTATTAATCACTGACCATTATATATAATTCGTTCCACAAAGCAATAAAATATTAATATGTTAAATGATATGTTGTTGATGGACTTCTGATGGTTTATTATTCTGTAATGAACGTAATGGGTGCAGTTTCCATAACTCTTTTATTTTCTGCAGAAATTTGCATCTCAAACATTTTGTCGACAAAAATATTTATAATACCCTTAGAGTTCATCATTCCAAATTTTATTTCATGTTGAAAACAACCTGACGAGGCAACTGTTATCTTTCTACACATCACCTTTATCTTCGGAATGTTTTGGGAAGTTGGAGTTGCAATTTAGAGATAATTGGAATGTTTATAGATACAGAT
Organism: Teleogryllus oceanicus; assembly: GCA_964035755.1. NCBI lineage: Eukaryota > Metazoa > Arthropoda > Insecta > Orthoptera > Gryllidae > Teleogryllus > Teleogryllus oceanicus. The sequence goes on along the minus strand of CAXIVR010000004.1, from coordinate 6,978,356 downwards.
ACGGTCTTAAAAGTCAGAAGGAAAATCGTAGCCGTATATTTTCTTGTACAAATTCCTTTCCCTGCGGGACGAAATTGACTTGTACAAATTGACACGTCCAGACGACGTGGTTGAGCGTCGAGCAGCAGGCGCAGGGAGGGTGACAAGTGCGGCGGCCGCCCAGTTGGTCACGAGGCCGCGGGTCACGCCTTTGCAGCAGCGCTTTTGCCGCCCGCGCCGCAGGCGCCGACGCGGCGGCGCAGCCACTCAGCTTCATTGGGAGCGAACGCTCCGCCGGGCCGCTTACGGTTTGTTTCTGGTCGCCGCCATTATTCTTCCAGGGACCAAACATCCTTCCCACTTACAACTGGTTGGAGTTCCCCAAGGCCTATTCATCGTCAACCCGGCGTACGTCATTTCTAGGGGGGGCGCGTCGTGCCGTAGATTTTGATGAGTGATATTTCGAATTCATTAATTCGTCTAATGGAGTTGTATTTTAGAAACGTTTTCCGCACTATAACATGCACAATTAAAGATAAATAGATACCAAATAAGGTGTGCCTAAAAAAATAAATTCGAACGACATAAATGATTAATAATTATTAAATAGTACTGAGACAACAGTTCCTAAAAAAGTAATGGTGATTACAATATTGAAAACTGGAAATGGAAAACGCTGAAACTGTCAAAGTAGTTCGGTCGGCACATTCAGCGACAGTCGTCACACTCCATTATTACAAATGACATTTTCACACTACTAAATTCATTGGATGCATTTTAAACTGTAAGGAAACGTTTGTTACACTTTCAACCTTTCGAAGTTAATCGATTTGACACGCCTACAATTTCCATGAAACATCTGAAAATATGTAGTTTCTGTACACAGCATTCTCAACATTTTTGCCAGAGGAGTACACGTGATAAGAGACCTAAACATTTTGCCTAATAAACTTGGGCGTTTTTTGTAGTAGCATTAAGAGAAAGAATTAAAGTAAGCTCAATCTTCACAATTCCTAGGCAGTAAAGGAATGTCGTCATAAGTCACCAGTCAGTAATGGGTAAACACATGAAGTGGGCCGCCACAGAAACCTGATAGGCCTCCCGGACGCTCGGAGCGAGACAGCGACTGAGCGATAAAGGCGGTGGTGGTCGCGAGACCCGAATTGGAGGAATCGTCGGAGGTACGGTACATCTCCATCCGGTTCCGGTCGCCCTACATCGCCGAGAGACTCAGGGTCGGGGCGGAGGGGGTGGAGGGAGCCTCGCGCTCTTCCGCCTCGTGGAGGTCACATCCACATCACATGCGATGCGAGACAGGGTGAAAATTAAAAACTAGTGGTGACACAGACTTTCTCGAACCAGTTGGTTTCCTGTTCCCTTCGGCGTCTAAAAGACTGCCACGACATCTCAGGATTCCTACCGGTTCTCTGAAGAGCACTTTCCCGCACCCCGAACATCGCATAGATCAATCTCGGCCCTGTACCTATACATTTTGTCTGTGATATTCCTTGGCCTCATCTCTGCACTTATGCCATTGTTCTGGGTGTGAGATAAAGTTCCTCAATTAAACACCCAGATTGCATCCAATTGCCTGTAAGGCCAGTAAATTATGGAAGGACTATGGTATAGATGTAACACAAAGGACCCGAAATTCGCCCCCTCTGAAAATACTGGGCTGAACGTAATTTGGTTTCGAACCTATAGATTTTGTGTACTTTAGCCTTCGTACCCAAGCCTTTGTTTCATGAGGTCGGATCACTTGACTGTAACAACTGAAAACGTGTTATGCGTTTATAGTACATTAATTTGATAAAACCAATAATATAATTAAAATTGAACTTTATATGCATAAACAGCTTTTAATGTATTTTGTAATATTCAATCTATCTATCTGAACGATTTTGAAACCTTAGTTTCCAAAGTAACAATGAAACGAAATTATTTAGCATCAAACTTAACATTGACTCGGAATAAAAATTTCTCAAAATTAATAACTCTACAGAAACGTTGTAGGACATAATATTTATAGCACGTTGTTTGAGAGTGCTGTTATGCTTTTCATTTTCGAGTTTCGAAACTTCATCGGAAATCATTTCTATCACTTGTACTCAATAATGCAACCGTATATAAAACGCTCGTAATGTAAATATTAACCACGCGAGATATATTTAAAAATATTAATTCAACTAATTTCTGAAAAATCGAAACAGTACATGAAAATGGCGTTGATGGTATCTTTATTAAGTGCATTTAGCATTACCCGTTCAAAAAGTTTCAAGAAAAAATTAGAGCGGACTTTGTGAAACTCTTATTTTTAATATTGACCATATTTCTCCCAGAATTAAGTAAAAATTATTAAAATTTCCGAAACCTTTACACGACATTAATTAAAGTAGTAATTGTGAAGAACAAACTTTATTAGAAATGCATCTTCTATAATGTAATTGTGCAAAGAGGTCCCAAAACTTTGAAATTTGCAGTTTTCTAAAATTAAGGGTTAACAGTGAAAATCGAAGCTATACCATATTTATAAGTGCATGTCAGTCTATTCGTACAAAAAGCTGAAAGAAGAGCCAGTTTTTTAGAACATTTTGAAAATGTCCCAGTGGCTTCATGACAAGTATCCCCAAAATCCAAAGAATTTTTTTTCAGATTCGTAGGTCTTGCCAGATGGATCAGAGAATATTCATTTTGAAAACTATCCCGCGAGTACATAATTTAGGCGGCAGTTATTTACATGAAGACCTACGTTAAAAAAAACATTTTTTTTTATTTCAGGAGACCTCAAGACCTGTATTTCCGTTGACTCTCGAAATTGATTTTCCGTACCTAGCTTTCTATAAACTACTTATTACACGCGTTTGTGTATAACTTACGCGTTTGTGTATAACTTACTTAAACTACTTCCGTAATATACGCACGTATAGGCAAAAGTAAGAAATCATCTGGGAATATTTGGAAAGTTGAAAAGCATGCTAGTTGCAGTGGTTAGATGTGAAAAAGTAATGTAGTGGTACAATGTGAATCATTTGCAGCGCATCTCGGGCCAACGCGCGGCGCGCTAGGTGTGGTCCGGGCCACCCCCGGGCGGTGCCGTTCCGCACGTCGTCGGCCGGTTCCTTATCTGCCGCTCCGCGCGCTTTTATTCGGATTCTCATCAGTTAGGCGAGGTTAGGCCCCCGGCGGCGGCGGCGGCCGCCTTGTCTCTTGTCTCATCTCCACCGAGGAGGCAGCAAATTGTGACCCATATTTTGGTTCCCTGCTTCCGACCCCTGGCAATAAGCTGTGTTCTGTTTTTTCTATTGCCAGGTGAATTACACAAACGCCGTTATTTACAAAGGAGATGAATTATGCCGTATAACTTTCAAGTAGTCAGAGAAAAAAATATTTAAAAGGGTTACCAGTGTTCGAAATTTGTGCGTTGGATAATTATTTTTATTTGATATGTAATCATTGAAATAATATAACAAAACATGTTACTTTCAACATATTTGCTTATTACATTAATATTAACATTTTAATAATTCACAGCATTTTAGTTCAACCCACCAATAATATCCGAGGCGCATTTTTCTTTTCGTACCTCAGACCAATGTTATTGCTATTCCCACTTTCCGAGTTATACAACGTCTCTCTTTTTGTTTCCACTTGTCAAACTCGGAACTGAACTTCTTGTTAGTAACGCGAGTGGACGATAAGAGCTTCTTTCTAAGACGAGAAGTTATTTTGAAAAAGCAGCACAATTCATTACAACTGTTCGTGACTGACGAATACGAAAAGAAGCGTGTAGGCCGGAGATGCTGAGCTGGAACACGCGGCAGCAATGAGGACACGTCGCCTCCGCATTTCAAGGGTGGCCCCGCGAGCGGAAGCGGCGGCTGCCAAGATCGTGCCCGCCGCGCCGTTTGGCGCCTGCGGCCGCTAGGGCGAGCGCGGGCGCCAAGCGGCCGCCGGCCAACCTCCGCCCCCCCCCCACCCGCACCCCTCCCCGCTCGCGGAGCACGCCGTGGAATGAGGGAAGAGGGGCGCGCGCGGTCCCGGCCGGAAGCGATTCGGTTCTACAAGTGCAACATCAGATGAGAAATGCGCGAAATGTGTCAATTTGGAGGCTGCATTTCAAACGTAGCAGGAAATGTGAAGATGTTCAGTGATATTTTGGTTTGAAAAAAAAGGATTGAAAGGGAATGGTAAGGAAAATTGGATGAACATTTAAGAAAGAAATAAAACTCGCTGGCCCGAGGACAAAAAGTGTGTTATATAGTATTATTCTTTTCAGCCCAGTAGGTTACTGAGAGAGAAATATTTCGTGTTTCAGCGACAATGGTTCTTTCCTTCGATCACTACTCGCGAGGGCTCTTTTTGTAAATGGATTCGAAAATGATAATATCGAGTGCCTGAATACGTTAATAAGGGGCGTGTCTTTTTCTTGAACCAATATGACGGACAGGTATTGAAGCTGCGCAGAAGAAAACGGAAGCGTATCGCAGATTCAACATGGCTCTGAATCGCGATATTCAAAACAGCTTATTCAGCTCATTCAGGGGAGTTCTGCAGTGGCTGACCTACTCCGTTCCAAGGCCTCTGAACGAGGTCACGAGGCACGATCGAGGATTCATTCACGAAATATATTGTTTTCATTTCAGAAGCCTTTTTGTCAGTTTTCTGCACTAGCAAGCGGCCAATCGCTAATTCCCTTCTGCCTCTAGATGAAGTCATTTGATTCTGAATTTTGTAATTGAAATTTTTGTCGCCTAGCTCTAGTCGTAGCTGATGTTGAATAACCTATTTATGGTATGTTGAGGACGATACGTTCATGATCGTGTGAATATCTTTCTTATCTTGAGTTTTTGAAAATTTATTTTCAAAATAAATTCTTTTTGAGAACCTTAGTTTATTTAAGAGAGATTGATCATGCATGAAAAAGCATAATGTGCCTTCATTTAATAAAATGAATGTGAATCATATTGCCTTGTTGAAGTTTTAAAAGTAACTATACAAAAATCGTTCATTTTTAAAATCGCGGTAGCGTACCATCGAGTGCACAGTGAACGGCCTTTGGTTGATTCCCAAGGTGCCAGGCGATCGTCAAAGCAAGCACCACCTCAGGCCGCTGGTTATCGCAGGTGACGAGGCGTGTGCATGTGTGTGTGCATGCATGTGTGCATGCATATGTGTGTGTGTGTGTGTGTGTGTAGAGGGAGAGGCGGCGCGGGTGCCAGGTGGGCTACGGGGACTGCCCGCCCGCTCCCTCTTCAGGAGTTGACACGCGAAACATGTCTCCAAGAAAGGCCGGATGATGAATGTCGCATGAAAGGTGTCGCACCTCCCAGAGAGCAGAGAAGGTATTTCGAAGGGCTCTTCGTGACGTTCTGTAGATGGAGTTCACTGTGCGCGAGACTTCCGGGATTTAGCAAATGTTCAACGTTCAGTCGACATGATAACTCAATGTTAAGTCACTGCGTCGGAACTCGTTACTTGCAATCGCTCCGTCTTAATTTATAATGCTTGATTTAATTACATTTTCCAGCAGGTCAAACGGTGTACGTTCGTGAAATTATCGTGCTATAGAGAGTGTAACAAATATTCAAACAATATTTAGAACAATTGTAACAATATTCACAAAATATTAAAAAAAATTAGAAGATATTCGGTAAAATATATTATTAATTGCTCTTCTCTAATTGGATTGTTAAATGTGCAAATTCCAAAATATTTTTGTTTTTCCGTAATAAATTCATATGTTGCTTTGACAAGTCTCCAACAAATATTAATCAGTAACTTATTTCTTTTACAAATTAGTGCGAATACTAATAAAAATGAATTCAACGACACGTAATCGACATCGATACCACGAAAAGTAGTCTATGATTAGATCCATTTTTACAGGCTCTTATTCAGGATTGTCGCAGTGTCTTTGCAAATTTTGGTTAAGATTATTACAACACAAATGTGGAAAATAAATAATTAAAATATTATGGCGGTAGATGAACCACGATCATTATTTTTAGCCTATCGCTAAGAACTGATTGTTTCGTAATATATCCCGCCATAACTCAGTAGCGTGTGGCAGAACTGGTAACTATTATATTCGATAGAGGTCAGTAGCAGTGCCTAAGATAAAAAAATTAATATAATAGCAATGTACTCTAAAATAAAATGAGAGAAAATTATAGGATATTATTAAAATTTGAACCAATTATATTCAAAATATAATCCTAAGGATCGTGGTTAAAATAAAATTGCTCTTTTTCCCCTTTCGCAGGGTTTGGATGTGAGGAAATCCCGATCAACGTGGGGTATTTTGCTATGATGTAATAATTGAATGTGAAATGAGAAGCGAGTGCCCTCGTCTGCGAGTCAACACGCGTGGCCCCTCGCAGCGCTTGCCCCCCCCCCCACACACACACACACGAAACGCCGAGGCGTGCCATGCAGATGAGAACGCCGACTGGGGCGCCGCGTTGCGACTCCGCTTGGCGGTACGCACATTCAGGCCCCGTGCACAGACTCTAAATGTACCGTCCACGTTTCAATGCAATGCAGTTATTTGCTTCGTCTATTCTCCAACACAGAACTCTACTTGAAGTTTTTACAGAAATATTTTTAAAAACTGGTTCCCAAACAAATTAAAATTAATTATTATTTTCTTGAATTCTTCCATAACATTCCAGAAGAACCCACATAAAGATAGTTTCAATCTATTTGTTTCGTTCAAAGGAATAGAATGAGCTATTAATCACTTTTCTAAGTAAAATCCTACTTCAAATCCCTCAAAACGAAATATTGGTGCTTAACCCCCCAACCAAAAGACACGTTTGATGTATTGCATTAGAATGTTCTGGAGGGGTCCGGTTCTAAATAAGTTCCCAAGTAGTCAGTCGATAGCCCAGCTGCTTCACCGCGCTCCGTGCAGTCGCGTGGGGTGAAGTTGCTTGAGATACCCAGATTCCCTCAAGTGACTGAGGAGTCCGTCTGAGATCTCCGGAGACCAATGGCATCGAGCCTCAGACTGATAGGAATAAAAGGCAATGACGTGACAGAAAAACGACTATTGAAAGGATAATACTTCATAAGCCTTATGACTGACATTAAAAGAGAATTACTCCATGTTCAGTACTTAATAAAGCTGCGGAACGTTGTTACACAAAGTAGCAGAACGTTGGGCTGGAAGAGGTCGAACCATATGTAATGGATACGTGGGTAATCCGATTACTTCTAGTCCTCAGCATTCATAGGAGATCAACTTGGTTGAAAGAGGAGAGATGAGAGTCGTTCACAAATGGAACTTTCGGACTCACAAATGAAAATGGTTTGCCTGATTTTGAGGTAATTTCGGGGGGTCATTTTGAAAGATTTTGGGTGTCTAATAGAGACACGTAAACATGCAAATGGTACCAATTCATTTTATTCATACATTTTCTACACGATTGTTTTGAAAACTTTTAATATTGTCTTACAATTGAAAGTTCGATCATGTTGACAAATTTTCGCTAAAAATGTTAGGGTTCCTTGGTATTTTTTGGCACCAATTTGTAGACTATAATGACTCGGAGTTTTTGGTACCATGCAACATAAATTACTTAATATTACAATTATAAAAATTGCAAAATTAGAAGACGTACTTATAGACCAAGGGAAGTTTATTATAATCTACTTACTAATTTTCATATTTACTCGTAGAGTGTATCGAAAAATATAGTTAATGGCAAATTACCTTTTTTTAGTTCGAACATAAATTAATTTTTATGTACTCACGTTTCCTTTAATTACTCAAACTTTTGAGGTAACGTACCTGAAACATAAGAGGAGACAAGCATAATATTAGTTGTGCACATTTATATATAAGAATTCAAAAGATTAAGAAAGAAAACCGTCAATACATATGCATTTAATTATTAAAATGTGTACCACAGATTTCGAATAAAACATTTGGGCCATGCTTTGGTGAAAAAGGCTTATAAATGAATTGCGAGTTATATAATATAGCTCATAACTTGGTGTAAAGGAAATGAGCGGCAAAAAATGATTTATTTTCGAAAGCCGTGAGTATGTTGAAAACTAAAATTTAAAAATATGAAACATTTCAGAATGAAGTATTATTCAAAATTAGGTAACACATGATCAAACTATATCAATTTTACAATGTTGATCTCAATTTATAGAACGGCAAATCCATTCCCAATTTAGCACAAAATGACGGTCAGACAAAAAAGATCCTGAGGAAACCTCCGTGTCGCGACTTAAGTGTTAATGGTTCTTTTATCTCAGTAAGAAACAATACATTGTTGCGAGCATTAGAGGAATACGAAGGTGTTTAACACTAACTGTATCGTTTACTGCGATCAGATGCGATCCCAAGGAAGAAAGTAATTGCATAAACCGAGTTCAGGCGTATTAGTTAATATACTTTTGTTTGTGGGATTGCTTCAATTACATTCTACGCGAAAGCTCAAATATATTTCCAGTATTGTGGTGGCATGATAAAAAATGATTGAATAATAAAAGTCGCGGACTGTTTCCACTGATTGTTTGGACCCGCTGCCCAAATTGCAACCTTTGTAATTTTCAAGAAGTGACTAAATTATAGTTCGGACAAACGTAATTATGTTCATTCTAAATACGAATTCGAAATACGACGATAAATTTGTAAATACTTGGGTCTTCGTAACCTGGCGTGTGAGGGGCTTGTCTTCACGATGGAATATGGCACAGCTTCTTGCGTCTTTCTCTGTAGTGCCGCTGGATGTCGCTTGATCTGAAGCTCTACTTGATACTTCGCGATCATACGACATATGACGGCACGTCCTTGAAAGACGCAAAATCCAGGCCATATTTCATCATGAAGACAAGGCCCCTCACGCGCCATTATATAAAAACCGAAGTATAGCTTGAGAAAACGTGACGTTGCTATGATGTAAGTCGCTTATTTAAAGGAGAGAGACAGCATAAAAATTCTATTGAAACAGTAGAGAGAGTAAATGATCGGCAGAGGAGGATTATTGGTAACAGATAATCATTAGACGTGTAAAACCGCGAGTGAGTACAAACGTGTGTTAGTCGTCAGTTAGAATAGATATGGGAGTGTGAATCGAGTAATAGCTGATTGGGAGAATTGTCAAGGCAATATTAATGTCAAGGCAATATTAATACTTACAGACGTTTCTAAGCAATTGTTTATTTTCCGAAAATTTATTCTGTGAGTTGCGTATGAAATGAAAATTAGAAATTAAATGGTGTACGAATGTTGGATTAAATGCGAGTAGACGTAAATGTTACAAGTGGAAGAGAAATAATATTATCAACGAAAAAATGCTGACGGGTATGCTTAGTTTTGTCGAATGAAAGGTAAGAATGCACATGATTATACTGTTTCTGTACGTAAGGATTCATGGTTCAGTGGGAGTAAATTAAGTATGATTCAGATTCTTAGTATGACATATTTGTGGATTGCGTGAACGAATGTTAAGCATATTATGAATGATGTGAATGTAGGTGCAAAAACGGTGACGGATTGGGTGAGTTTTTGAGGGAAGTATTTTTTATGATTCTGGAAAGACAAAGTGTACTTTTGGTTGATGAAGGTGTGATTGTGGAAATTGCTGAAAGTAAATTTGGTAAAGGAAAGTTTAATAGAGGCAAGAGAATGAATGGAAAATGGTATTTGGAGAAATTGAAGGAGTGTCAAAACGCTGTTTTTTCAAGTTTGCTCAAAAGAGAGACAAACAGGTTCTTTTAGACGTTATAATAACTTTTACCAAACCGACATGCATTGTGACGAAGGTTGTCGGCACTGCACCGCCAACCACCCTTTGCATTTCAAGGATCCTGAAAATAATGAGCACACCAATACATTTGAAAGTACTTGGAGTGCAATTTTCTTTACATTTTTGGTATAGAAAGTGCCAAATATATCCTATACGATGACCTAAACGATAAATAGGTCTATTCTTTTGGTTTTTAAAGAAATTACAAAAATGTAATTATTCTTACTTGTCTCTCATGTCGGTAATATTTGCATTAGAGGCGAGTTTTTCACATTATTATATTTATTAGTACTCGTACTTTAAATAATGTCAAAACACGTTTCTCGAAAACTCAACATTTTCTGTTAAAATGTGTTCAAAATTCCGCATTTTCAGAAATGCTCGAACACCATTTTCTCAGAAATGGCTACAAATTTTTCTTCAAACTTTTACGGTGGGTAGTGCTAGTTGCACTATTTAATATGACGTAATGTTCACTTTGGTGTATTCTTTCGTCGTTTTTTTTTTAATTTACAAAAATGTAATTCGTTTGAAATATGTCCCACCTGTTATTATGCATATTTCCATCGATTTGTGAACATTATTACATTTGTGAGTGAAATTGCTTAAATGACTTCAAACTACGTTTTTCGAAAACTCAATAGATTCCTGTGAAAAAGAACTTTAAATTTCGCACTTACAGTAATGCTTAATCGCCATTTTCTTAAAAACGGCTTCAAATTTTTCAATGAAAATTCCTATTTAGGGCAAGGAACTCTTCTCTTATGTTCTTGAATTAATGTTTCTATTGTACTATTAGAGAAGCAAAAAGTTGAGAAAATGTCCACAAAAAAATGTACTTTCGGTGACTGTAGATGGCAGCTGGCCAGAGAATGGAGCAAGACCTTAAAGGCAGACCACACCAAGGAAATTAGAAAAAAAACGAGAAAGTCTGTGCCATTCTGTAGCACGTGTAGTTCTTGATAAATAGGTGATGATAAAATGTCATTGAAGTTTTCATTTCCTACTTTTGTATCTTAACTGTGAATGAGGCATTTGAAAATGACGTGGTTTGTTGATAAGACAATATTTTTGTAAACTCTGAATTTTTCTTTTCGAATTCTGAAAAATTCGAAAAGCTTGATTTTTTTTGGCTTTTTCCTACATCTGCAATATTGAAGATAGCGATTTGCTTAAAATGGAATTTTTTGTTCACAATTTATTTAATAAACGTCATAAACAATTTGTTGAAAAATTTGGTAGGTTTTGAGTGAAATCTGTGGAATATTAAAATATACAAAAACATTACCATTTTTTTAAAACTGCTCCAAATCTTTTCTAAAATGTTTGCAGGGATAATGTAAATTAATTATAGAAGAAACACCAATGCAGCTTGATGTACTCTTTTTTATTATCACTTTATTTTTCAAAATTGCGAATGAATTACTGCAGGTTTAATTTGTTTGGTGCCTGGCAAGAAATGACCGTCTTTCAGCTTTAATCAGACCTTATTTTTAGTTTTTGACTTACATTGGTTTTCCTGAATACTTAACCCCAGGTAACTAATTTGGAAAACAAACTTCCAAGTAGACGCGGATACAGCGTGGACCTACAGCGCTTGCTTCACGTCTGTCTCCGAGGACGTGGAGAGGGTGATGGGAGGCGGCTAGCACCCGCTCTTCAGTGCTGCTTGGCGGGTTGCGGCGCGACAGGCGAAACGATCTAGCCTATATTTTACTCCAGATAGAAATATGTGGCTGGTTAGGGTACATTTAGATTGTGACCACGTTTGCTCATCACGGGTCACCTGAGTAACATCCCCTCACCTAAGGTAACCTGGGTGCTATTTCAAAGGCTCTTTGGTTGTGATCCGCAGTCCTCCGTGATCCTTAACAAGGTCAGTGGGAGATCCCATTTTTTAATTGTCAAAATAATTGTACTCTATTTGTGACAACTTGGAATTATTTTCTTCTGTTTTTCGTCCTTAATAACTTTCCCTTTATATTTTTGTTTCTTTTCAAATTTTGTGGAAATATTCCATACAAGAAGTAAAATTGGTATTTCTCTCAAATTCATTTTGGAAGCTGAGTATTTGAAGGAAAGTTGCATCAGTTCACGCCCCTTGTACTTAAAAAATATGTACATAGAAGGCGTAGTCGTGGCCGGTCAAGGGAGAATCTTCCCTTTATGCCGCTGGCAGTCGTGTTGAATGGCAGTCTGGCATGTTGCAGTCTTTGGATTAGATCGGGGACGCGTTGTCAGATATTTTCGTCATGAAGTAGTAAGGATGTAATGTCAAATTTAGGAGGGGAATATTGTTGTTTATTGATATTTTGGATAATATGTGAGAATAATTTCAAATAAAAGAATAAAAACAATATATAAATTCAGCATTCAAATGATAGGAAAGGTATGTGATGTACAAGAATATTAGGACGAAACCCCTAGTTACTACAAGGGTTGAATGATTCATTTATAAATGCTAGGAAATAATGCGTGGAGGCAGCTGTCCGTGGTGATAATTAGGAAAGTATAATTTATACGGACGTTTTATTCACATCGTTTGGTGGGCTTATTGAGAATTAGGCAGTATCATAAATTATTGCTATTTAGTAATATTTCCCAGAGACGAACGATTGAATAATAACGGCGAAGTAGGTAATAGCACGCGACATATGAAGATTTTAGACATCATGGGACTCTGAACATTTTCTACGTCCGAATTTATCAGAGAGAATTCATCAAGTGCGTACGAAGATGATTTGTAAGCAATTAAGAACAAATAATTGAATTTAGCAAAAACTGTTTAATATTAAAGTTAAATATTCATCTAATAAGCTCATAATTTGATATTTTATTATTCGAATTATTGAATAAGTATATTTATTTATTTTTATTTGTAAAAAAGGCTGAGAGTAGTTTGCAATCAATCAAACAACTCTTTCAGTAGATAAACTTTCCAGAAACTGCTGATCCGTATGGACATCCATCTTCATACGAAAAAACTAGGCATTAGTCGGTCCTATGTCGACCCGAAATGTCGGTTTATGTTGAATAATAAATATCATTAATGCTAGCCGACAATACGATATTGAAACAAAAGGAGATTGACACATTACTAAATAAATACATCAGCAACGCATGGCAACAATAGGAGGAAAAAGAGCTTAGACGCAGTTACGTAAGAATAAATATATGGATATTATCAGGAAAATCATTTATATTGCGCATGCTAATTAATTATATTAAAATATTAATATAAATAAAGGAATAATTTTCAAATGGCTTGCCCACCTTGTGCACAGATTATATAAACATTTTTGAGATAATTTAGGATCGTTTCACTAGTATATATTTCGAATTTAACGTTGTAGAGTCTATTTTATACAATTCAGATTTATTAAGAATTATTGTTCTCAAATTTGTACAAATTTATCACATGTTCATTAATATTTTCATTGGATTTGAGTAAATTCTGATTTGTGAAGAGAGTAGAGAAAGAATTTTGTCTGCTCTTCTAGCTACTTGCAATTGAGTGTTGAAGTATAGCATTAGGTTTCCATTTTTGCACAGTAAGCTATTTACAATAATTGAGAGCCTATCAGTATTTTACAACTGCACATTCATGAAATTTTTGAATGTTTTGTATAAAAACTGCGGAAGAGAAATGCGATGCATTGGATAGCAGCTGAGACAGCTCATATAAGGAACTAGGCATGGATAGAGCTGACTTCATTACGCATGTGTGTTTTTGTACCTCGGTGAGTCGAAGTGATTTGTCATGTATCACTAACACTGGAAGCTAATTAGCAAGCGCGCTTTGTAATAGAGCCTCGCTGCAAGAGATGTTCGTGCGCCGAGAATTTAAATAGAGGATGGGAGCACGCCACACACAGCGTGCGGCGGGTGACATCATGGTGCAGGGGCGGGGCGGAGGCGGGGCGCTGCCGAATCCGGGATGCGAAGCGCGCCGACTCTGCCCGACCATTGGGCACGCCCATTGGGGCGCAAGCATACAATGGAATTTGAAAAATTTTAGTTTTCGTGCAATTTTGAGGTCCTAAGGAAAAATTGCACGTTTAATTTAAATCTCATCTCAGAAAGTCTAATTTTATACACAAAATACTATCAAGTTATTAACATATGTTACATCATTGAATTCTCCTTTTTATAATCTATCTATTGATAATGAGAAAAATATATGGTTCCATTTAAAAACTCAAAGATTATTCAATTTTTCGAAAACTAAAAATATTTCAAACAATACCTCTGCACCATATCACTTGCCCCAATATTCCGCATTGTTGATCGAAAGCTGTATTTAAATATCGGGAACGGTTTAGAAGTTATGGGGGCGGCCCTAATTGGTGTGACTCCCTGTACATATGAATTGTTACGACATGATCCACGAGATTGACGATAATTAAATCTAATTTTGTATTGAAACCAAACATTTAAGAAGTACGCTAATCGATAACTTCCTATGCACGAAAACAGACAAACGAGGTAACTAATTTCTTTCAAATTTATTTTCGGTTCATTGCAATGCAAAAATAAAACTTCAACAGAAAACACCCCTGGAAGCGCCATGCTGCGCGTGTACACAATACCTCCGTATCCCCTTCATCCACATCCACCCACAGTAATTTCAAGGAATGAAATCTGAGGGAATACAAAAAACGTGTATAAACATTCTCAAGAATGGATGGTAATTGATTAGCAAGAATGATTGTGACTTTTTCATTGCTTCTTATTAAATTGTTCGCAAATTTAGGAAACGGCTGGATGAGACATTCGCATTCTAAGATACTGCAGTGAGAATTAACCTTTGTGCATGTATTATCAGCACTCTCGTCATGTTAAAACTACTTATCTTATTTACTAACAGATCTTACCAAACTGCACACGAGAATAATTGTTATGGATTGAATGAACGAGAATTTCGGGCATCAAAAATTCGATTTCATAGCGCTGAGTGAAACTATCCTTGTAGTTTAGGACGATAGGTTAGATATTTTATTTTGTAATTCTCTAATTATTGATAGTGAAGTTACTAGTGGAAACATTGTATGGATGAAAATTATTTTACATTACTTCCCAATGTTGAAACAAACGTAAAATGTCTGTATTGTCACTAAGCTAAGACCTCCAAAAGTGTTCTCTAACTCCTGTCGCTAGGGGCAGTATATTATTTATATTTTCGTTACATTCAGTTCATATGTTTCGACAGAATTGTATTTTCAGCTTTCATATTACCAGAGACCGTCAAAGCAGGTGTCAACTAAGCAATGTCTTCTTCTTCTCTTTCTTCTTCTGCGAGTGAAACTACACCATGCGGCGTCTCTCGTACTCAAGCTTCCATCTTCTTCTATCTTGCCAATCATCATCTTCGATGTGACGATCTCTTATTGTCTGTCGCACACCATCATACCACGTGAGTCTTGGTCTACCTCTCTTTCTGTGCATTGGCACCTGTTACCTCCAAGTTTTTAACGGTCATCTTTCCTCCGGCATTCGTCTAAGACGACCATACCATTTTAACCTTCTCCCTTCTATTGTATCTATTATATTCGACATGACACTCATTTGCTGCTTTATATTTTCATTCCTGACTAATGAGAACCCATCAAAATTTGATGGTGAAATCTGAGATAAATGTAAAACACTGAGCCCAGACTAATGTTCACAATATGTTGCATTGTTTGACTCTTCAGGGTATAACGAAGATATTCAGTTATGTGGAGTTCCCAAATTTTTGAACACGTATGGCCCATGACCAGGTGGCAATGCAATATGGCCAGCATCTTCCAATAATACACCAAATAACACAAAAGAAAGAGCACTATTATACTGATGGATATTATTTTTAAAGTTTTTTGATGTGTCATCATCTCTAAACAAATTTGATTTCTTCTGGCATATTGCTCGAAGGTAAACGTATTTCCCCATTTAAGCAACACAGAGTAAACACGTTTGCAAAATTTCTCTCACATGCGAAGTACAAAGCAAAACAAAACTGACATTTCATAGACAACGACCCAACAGAGAACGAAATGACCTCACTATCACGACACCTACGCTGACTTTCTCTTCCCCTGCGTCCAGTTAATGTACGTTTGTGTCTTTTGGGGAGCGTGGGCAACGATTCGGAATTCGACATAACCTGTGAACAACTTCACTACTTCAGTACAACCGAGCAAAACCCACTGTCCGAATGTTCTCTACAAAATACATCACAAAAGCAAATACATGCAAACTGTGAACACCACAATGGAATTATTACACTGAAACAAAACCTCGACGAATTGTAAACAAATCTGAACAATCGAAACAAAACAAAAAGCAGCGTCACAATGAAGCAGCGTGGACTCACATCTATCGTTTCATATAATCGATTTTGAAACAGCCACCCTTTGGCAGAAAACAATTGACCATTGATAAGCGTACTATTAAAGAATGATTTAATTAATTAATTTACACCGTAAATGTTGCTGAATCAACACAAACAATATCTGATAACACATCGAGAAATCACATTCTTTCACTTCAAGGAAAAAATACCACAATCGGTTCAGTCGAAGCTCTAAACGAAGCCACGGCAGAATACCTTATTTTTTTAAATATATAGATTCTTTACTAAGCCATGTGCATTTGATAAAAGTGTTTCCAAAAGTGACGTTGAGCGCTTTTGAGAACTTGTCGCCACCTGGCGTTTGCGTGGCCGCGTGCGGAGGTGAAAGGGGAGGCGGCGCGGAATGCGGCGCCGGGCAGCGCGGGCCAGGCGCTGCGGCCAGCGGCCGTGACAGGCGCTGACGCTATCGCGCCGGCCCTGGCAGCGCCCCAGCACGCAGCGTGTCAATTTTCCGAACTAGTTATCGGCCCTCTGAAGGACAACCGCTCTCCCGACACTTGCCAGCGGAATGCCTCGTTTCTGATTCGCAATGCGCATTCAAAAGACACAGCTGGACAACATTTCGAGTTATTGCGCACTCTTCCCGGATGAAATAATTCGAATAAATTCATAAAGTTTTCCCAATGCAAAATCAGTCATATATTCTAAAGAATAGTTCCGGAAAAAGAAGTATTGATAACAAGTGCAGATATAATGAATCACGTGAGATAATAAAGACCGTGAGTGTCAGTGAACTCGTAGCGGGAATACTTTTCCCATTATCCAGTTCTGAAAAAAAAGTGCTTGTTTTTAGTAAATACGGAAATCAAGTGTTCCATTTTATTAATTTTGCAATATATAGATAGAGATTGATTTGCTGGAAACTGTCACTAAATATGTGAAAAAATATATGGAAGAAATGATCGTAGAGTGAATATAATGGCTTTAATAAAAACTTAATTGCAAGAAAATAGTGAGGATGAAAAGTAACTTCTTATAATTTTCAGTCAACTTTCACTACCTGTTAATTACAATTGCGTCTCAGTGCCTATAAATAAATTTAAATTTCGACAGTTAATTATATTAAAAAATTAAAATTAAACCTTAAATTCCTTAAAAATAAAATTGTTGTACATTAAATATTTGAAAAAATGAAATATCTCAAAAATGCCAAGTGTGTAAGTGCGAAGTTTTACTCCAGAGTGAGTTAAAGCAATGTACAATTCAGCTTATGAACAATCACTGTGGTTTCCTTGATGACGAAAGCCTTCCGATCCGCCCTCCTCGGCTGACCCGTCCAGTAACGAGGAAGCAGCGTGGGCTGCGCGTCTCCCGAGGCCTCGCACAGGGGATGTGTCGCGGGGGAAGAACCCGAATGGGAAGGAGACTGTCGCGTGGCGTGGCGTCGGAAGGGCAGCGAGGGGCCGGCCGCGCCGCCGGTGACACGTGTCACGGGAAAAGGCTCAAGGTCACGGGTGGCGCGGAGGTGGCTTGACCGGCGCCGCCGCCTGAAGGTCAAATGTCTTTGGCCGTGGCTTTGGTTCCGGGTGCGGCCTCGCGCCGGAGATGGATCTGCGACGCGACGCGGGACGCGGGTCGGCGTAACGGAAAGCGCCGGCGCGGCGCACTATGGCCCCGCGGACGCGTCGCCACGTCCTCGTGTCGTGTGTTACTTGAACGGACCTGCGCGTGTCCGGTGACTTGCATCCGCAATGTGGCACAAGTGCAAGCACATCCATCCCCAAACAGGATTGGCTCGTGGCTGCATTACTCCGTCGACGCCACGTATTCGGCGTAATAATTCCGTCGCTGACTGCGGCGAAGTGAAATGCACGTGCACGGAAGGAGCTCACTGCGCACCCCGGATGTCCCAGTAACGCCATTCAGTGCCGTTTGGATTTCCCACAAAGTGTCCGAGGAAAGCACATGGCATCTTTTTTGGCATCTTAGGTATTCTATACACAATATGCTAAGGAAAAATCAATAAGGCGAGATATTTAATCCATCCGAATTTCTCCCAGAAAAGTGCTGGTAAGGGGTTACCTCTCAGAGGTACATCAAAGTCATTTAAAATGGAAAACTCAAAAATAGATCGATTAGAGCGAATTATGATTGTCAAGTGCAAATGTAACACGCCAAACACATTTGCGCAACACACTGCATCATAACTAGCAAACGACATGTCCTAGAGTCTTGAAACTAGGTATAGTGTCCCTCTAAGAAATAGAAGGTATGTTTTCTCAATAGTTATCTGCAAAATGAGACACTTTACATTTTACATTTTACTTACTTGCATTCTACTTACGTAGAATAGAGAATGTATTGTAATGATGCAAACTATTTTTGATAGAACATGTTTGTATCGTGCGTCCTTGATAAAGAAAACAAAGGTTTCTAGCAAAACTGACAGTGTTTGTCGCGATATCTTTTGCCGATTTGAATTTCTATGAGAATAAAATTTTACTGCACGATTATGACGATACCGATTATTTTCTTTTACCTTCCCTAAAGATGAAAAGTGCATCAAGTTTCTCTTCGTCGGTACATTTCATTTTTAATTGATCACTTGCCCAATTTGCAACCATACGACTACTGCATAGCACAAAAATCTTGTAGCTCCCATTATCCCTTGTATGTCTCTGAGAACTCTACCAATATTCTTTGAACGCTCTAGTAAATTGCATGAAGGCATTAGAGACAATAATAGCTTTTAATGTTTGAAATGACTGGAGTGGCTTCATATTAGCACAATCTTCCCACAAAAACCAGTAGTACTAAAAAAAGCACACCTTTTCTAGCATTACTTCTTTCGCAATTTTTGAAAATTCAGTGATTTCCTTCCAGTAAAATCCAGAGAATTTAAGTGTTCCTTATTCTCTCCGTGGAAACATTTAAAGAAAAAATTCGGAGCCCTTTTTGAAAAAATGTTTTTTTTATAATTTGAGTTAATTTTAAGCAAACATTACCTGAAAACTACTAGTTTAAAAGACAATTTTACGAAATTTTTTAAAGATTGATTTTTTAAGACAGATTTAAAAGCTAAGTCGCAATCTTCAATTACGTACTTTTGCAACGCTAGCGTAATTTTAAAAAATACAAGAGAATTTGCCGAACATAACACCAGCACCAATTTTTTACCATCCTTTGATACACACTAGAAGAAAATTTAAAGAAAAAAATTGAAGTTGTTATTAAGAAACAACTGGTTTAGAAATTATTTATATTTTATGAAAAATTACTAAAAAAACTTGTACATAACCTTATTTAAAGATCTGTCATTAAAAAACAGATTTCATTCAAGAAAAAAATTGTGTCTTCAATATTGTAGTTGTAGGGAGACGCCGAAAAATAGTTGAATATCTGCAATTTTCGAAAAATCGCACGTCCTTTGCAAATTTATTAGTTATGACACAAACCCCAGAGACGGATCGATAGACTCACAGACGAACAAACGAACGATTTCGCCATTAAGTAATTTTTTGATATCAAGGGCTCACAAAACATGGATTCTAATCGGTAAAATTTTTGTTTATCCTTGTTATTGACAATCAATTGTAATCCTTTTTGCTATCAAATTCTTTTCTAAATTTGAGAGAAAAAGGATTATAATTGATTGCCAGTAACAAGGGGAACCTCTAATTTTAGCAATCTACACATTGACAATAATTAGTTCCAATAATATGGATTGTGATTACACAACGTATTAGAAAAGTAATTTACTGCATAAATGAACAATATTCAAATTCGCAGCGATGTGGCTCATCATTATTATACTTTCTCTTTTTATGAAGTCATACGGGAAAGTAAAAGTGTCATGGGACCAAAATCACACATGAGCTGGAACAAGTAAAAGTATACCTGAATACATTTGCGATCCTAGAGAGTGCGATTTGTAACTGTGTGAACAGTTGTACATGGGAGCAAGGGGAGGACGTGGATGGTGATCAATAAGGCATCCTCGATCGTATTAAAAGCAAGAAACTAAACCTGTTTTAACCATTAAGGTTCATGTTGGAAAAAGAAGGAGAAGAAGAAGAAGCAGCTAGTAATATCGTCATTATCCACCCAAGTTTATCGTAGAAAACAAGCATCAAACAAGTGGAACGCTGTAGCGCGTAGACTCCAGCATCTAACGGACTCCAATGCAAGTAGTGTCTTAACTTAATCAGCACGCTTCTTCTTCCATTTTCGAAAATGCGCACGTATTGAATGTTTCAGCACAAACCCATCTTTTTCAACGTATCGTTTAGACGATCTTAACGGGAAAAGTGAGGAGGCCTTCCGTGCCGTGCGGAACCTGTCCTTTGTTACCAATATGACTGTGAATTTATGGCGCAAGCTGTTGTACACCTTTGAGCGGGAGCGGGAGTGGGAACGGTATCTGCGAATGTGAACAGTCATGTGGATGCTTTGAGCGTCGCTCGGCAGGGGGCGGTCCCGTTGGCTGACGGCAGCTGCGGGGCGCGCGCAGTCATGTGCACTCGCCACCCCACCCCCCACCCCACACCAGATTTGCACAGAAATTAAAAAAAAAATGCTCTTTGACATTTAGAGACTGCCGGCGTTTTGGGAAGAAACCGAAGTAAGTTAATTATTTCACTCAACCAGTCGAAGCAAGTAAAATGCACGTCTTCTCTCAGTGCAATCGTGACTAATAAATCTTCTTGGAATTATGTACTGGCCTTTATAACGTAAAATGTGTCTAATAAATACGTATATTTTGGTTAAATAAAGTTAGGAACTCATCAATACTTTCTTTTACCCAGAATCAATTCTGCAATGATGCACATCAGGATGGAGAAGCAGGTCTGCATTTTGAGGGTCCAACGTTATACATTTGAAGAAAACCTGTTTTCTCATTATTTTCCCCAAAACGTGATTGCACAGGTCAATTTGGATTCCGGGAGTTTCCTTTGGACCATAAATGTGAAGATCGGCTCCCTGCACCGCCTCAGTCATGAAGTGGCGGAGGTCTCGTTAATCGGCACCCAATCTTTCGTTAAATGTGAAGACGGCCTTTATGGCCGGTGGCTCGAGAAGCTCAATCGGTGCTCGCCTCTCGCCTCTGCCTGCTCAGTCCCCGCGGCCGCTCTCGCCGCGCATTCACTTCACTCTCAAGTGTTGGACGCGATTCACGTACGTTATTGACAGGGTGAGTCACGGAACTTTAGCACCTCCTGTAATTTTTGAACGGTTGAAGGAATTGCCATGCAGTATGGAGGGAATGATCTAATTAATACATGTATTAAATTCTATTTTATCAATGGTATTTTTTGAATTATTGAGGTAACGTTTTGCAAACGGAACTATACATTTTTTAGTCTATCATAACGAGCGTGAAAAGACGAATACAATGGTATAATATTGTCATATGTTAGATAAGCATTTTCTTGAGGAATTTTGATATTTTGAGACTCATATTTAAAAGATACTGTAACGCTCCGAGTCCCTGCTAGCAGGAAGAGTGCTGCGCGACCTTGGTTGGTGGACTGTTACATTTAAAATATACGTTAAACACGAGTCACAAAATATCGCGGGGTTTGGTATCTGGCGCCAAATCAGTGGTTATCGGCGACGCCGATCTTTAGTTTATCCAACTTAAAGTTATGGACTCAAAATTATTATGCGCTTTAAATTATTAAATTTAAAAAGTTGAATTAATTTTTTAGGCTTTTTGGAATCTACATTTTCAAAAATGAAACATATAACACATGTGTAAGTTAGATTGTTTCGCTTTTTCTTTCAAATCTGTTGTTATTCGAGTACGGCATTCTAAACAGCCAAATGGCGCTACCTGTTCTAAAAGTTAATCATCATTTTTCATTTCACATGGAATTGTCCCCTATCACATAATTACAATTTTTCACAGAGATACTGTTTATTTCCAATTAATGTAACTCACGAAAAATATGCAACTTGTTCCCAAACTGAAGATCATGAATAGAGAGTTGAGAGAGAGCGAGAGAGGAGAGTAAGGGAGAGACAGAGAGCAAGAGAGAGAGACAGTGAGAGATAATGAGAGATAGTGAGAGTGTGTTGGAACAGAAACAACTAGTTGTTACTACATACGGTTACGAGGAATACCACTTTACTAAATTTAGACACTTCAATCTATCAAGCACATGCGTTGTATTAGTTATGGAAATAAATTATGAAATGGAGAAAAATATTTGTTACCTTACGTTTTCTGTGCAGAACACTTAGGACGTACAATAAAATGAGAATTGCTGAGAACTTGGATGATCAGACTCTTTTTACATTGGGATATCCAGTTTACCCTTAAATTTCTTAGGGCAGGTGAAATAATGTTAATTAGATCCGCTAGCAAGCGACACGCAACTCTAGCATCTACCCAACCGGGCATTCCAGGCGACACGGCGATATACCTTGTATTGTGGATTTAATGAACTTCGTCATATTCTTTAATAGTCGATTAAGTCTTTATTTCCCCAGGGAGCTGTGCAGGCACCTGCCGCGCCGGCCCAGCGGAGCCCTCCGCGGCGCGCGCAGAGGCCGCTAATTAATATCGCACTCTCGCGACGGCGTCCGCCTTTAATCTTTGTGGACTGGTCGGGGCTGATTTTCAATTTTTACGTCAAGAGGCTAAATTAATTTGCGTTCCAGTACAACCCTTGGAAAATAAACGGTTAATTAATCGAGAACAACTCGTCCCGCCATGACGTCATATTACGAGGGAGAGTAAAGTAGTGGGCTCTTTTGTGACGGATAGAAGCAAAGAAGTATGGCAGCTATGACGAAAGTGAGTATTTTTGAGTGTTAAAAATTAGCTACACAAAAAGGTACAGAAATTGATGAAGCAGCGCGTTGTAATTACGTCGTTGAGGAAATGAAAATTGAAGTGATAGAGATGAGCATAAATTAATATCCGTACACCCAATCTATACACCGAGTTGCATTACCATCTTTCAACATACATCGGCATTCGAAAACAGTTTCTGGAATTAGAAAAATGCTACTCTACTTCGGTGACACTGCTGTTAGAATACTATTGTCCCATTGGCTCTCTTGTCGACTATTAGACCACGATATTTTGTAATATATATATATATATATATATATATATATATATATATGTGTGTGTGTGTGTGTGTGTGTGTGTGTGTGTGTGTGTGCATTAAAATTCAAACAACATTCGTCTATGAACGTTAATTTGGAGCGCAAACCTGGAACCTAAATCTTTTTTTACCTGTTGGAGGTTACTCATCCTTGAAGAGGCGATGACCACAAACACAGTCAAGAGAGTGACACTGGCAGAAAACGACAGCCGGCCGCTCCGACACGCAACGTGCGAATGCACAGGAACAAGAACTATGAATTCCTCATTTAGCTACTACTTCTTGACATTTCTAATCATGAATTTTATGTAAATTATATTGTTCTGCCAAAACGTTTCCAAAATGTGTCTTGCAGAAACAATAAAATCCAGTCTCCTGTAGCAGCAAAAATTATACACTAGAGTCTGTGGAAGATGGTGCTCTGGAGCAGCGAAAATTCGCTGTTCTGAAACGTCACACGTGAATACACCTTTGCGGTAGGCAGTAACGCGCTGTGTGACAATGTAGTTCGCGTATGAGGAACTGCGAAATAACTTAATCAAATATTTACATGTTGCAGTCAACATCGATACTGTTTCATTGTTTTCGTATTTTTCCGTTTTCCTCTGTATGTAACAAAACTATTGACTTTTATCATTTGGCCAGTAGTGGCGTAGATTTTCTTCAATTTATTCGTACCTTCGAAATTAGTAATATATTAAATTGCATCTGATCATTGATCTATTTAATCACTTATCAATACTCTCGAACGAAACAATGAGATGATTTACAGAGTTTAGAATAATTTTGTTGTCTCTTCCGATTCTCACATGCAGATTTAAAATAAAAATACAATAATTTATTATTGAAAGTCTACAAGTAAAATGTCTTCCATCACGTAATACGTTCTATTTCAGCATCATAGCAGATTCCACACCGGACAATCTACTTTCTTTACTATCTCAATAGATTCGTTTCCGTTCAGTTTCTTTTCATTGTCTGGGTAAATGAGAAATATTTATTTAAAGTCGCCTTAGTAAAAAACTAGGTCAATGGCGACCACGATTACAAAAAATACAGAATTTACAAATTGTACAATAATTACAAAATTGCATGGAATTCACATATATATTAGAGATAGATCATTAATATAGTCTTGTACATGAATTGGCAATATATAATCAATTGCCCAATACAATTTACCAGATAAATTTGGTAAGAATTTGAATAATCTTCGTATGTCCGAATAAGAGTTGAATATACAATGAAGATCACTATTAATACGAAGATTTCCTGTCAGTCGTCATCACATGACAATCAACAATAAGGTGCTTAGTAAATACCGAAAGACCGCAATTTGGGCAAGGATCAGGAATAGACTTTTTCATCAGGTAGCTATGACTAAGGTTGAAGTGACCTCTTCGCAGGCTGGTTACAACCACTTGATGCGTTCTGCTAAGACGAATTTTCCAAGCGTTATATACGTAATTGTATTGTGGGAATTCTGATTTGGTGTCGTTGACGTTCTTATAATACAGTCGTCCGACTTATGCCGACAGCAGCGAGACTGACGATGACGGCAAAGCCGTCGAAAGCCGGCTATCTTAATAAAGCTAATATGTTGACGAAGATGACCTCTTTTATTTCTTCTTATACGCAATTGTTATTACGTTTGGTGAGAAATGAATAAGTGCGCGGCAAAGTTCGTGCCCCGAGCAAGAGCTGCTCGGAGAGGAGGCTCCGGCGCCGCGCGAGGCGGAAGCGGTCGCGCGGCGTCTTTAGTTCCGCTGCACCTCCTTGCAGCCGCGCTCCTCATAAAACAAAGTTAAATTGAGAGCAATTAGTTGAACGTAATTAGTTGAACCGGGAATTGCCGCTTCCTTCCAGTTGGCTCCAGTCACATCTGCGCCACCTTTTTGCAATAAAGATGGTCTTGCTCCACAGTGCACAACTTTGCGGGACTCGCGCAAGCTTAGGTGGCTCAGGGCATCAATTGGTGTCATTGCTGTGCCTCTGACCATGAGGTCTTAGGGTTCGAGTCCCGACAGTGGCTGGATTTTCGACACTAGATACAGAGCTAGGACGAACTCAGCTGTTGTCTGGAGGAGAATTCTAGCGGCCGGCTACTCTGATCGGTAGATCTTCGAGATTTATCCGAGCAACAAACGGACTATGGACCGCGGACTGCGCGATATTTCCTTCCTCTTCCTTGTCCTATCATCACTCCTTTGCACACAAACACACACACACACACACACTGAAGTGTACTACACTACCACAAATGTCGAGAGACTACTCGGGAACTTAGAGTTTGTCTCGGCTGGGAGCGTGCTCCGGGTTTTGAGAGATACCTGGTTGGGGAAAATCCAGAAGCCGACGTGAAGGTCGGCGCCGGATCTCGCTATCCATGGGGGGGAGATCACAGCCACCTCCCATGGTAACAAATGCTCTGAATGTACGTGACTAAAGACCTTAGCAGTTTACACGCTCGAAAATCAATCAAGGATTTTACGGAACGCGCGTTCCCTCAATTGGAAAACGCACCGACATGCAAAGTGAAGCTTCTCTCACTGGCTCTGAAACTTGTAGAGTAATGCGTTTGTGGAAATATCATGATTCCCCTCACCAAATATAATAATAATAATAATAATAATAATAATAATAATAATAATAATAATAATAATAATAATAATAATAATAATTTTTGACTTCAGCCCTAAAATTTCACGTCAGTCTACAGACGGACAAAGAATTCACCTTTTGAAACTTAACCCGCTCGTTTACTTTTCTCCCAGCTTTTAAGGCGCACAGAGCTTATCTGTAAAACGCTCTCTGTTGGTGAAGATGTCTCAGCGTTAGCGGCGGGTCACGCCAGGTGTGTGCTACGGGCATAAAGTGGCAGCGAGGGCGCTCCTCATTCTGTGCCTGCTGAGTACAGGAGGGTTTTACAGCTCTGGAGAGACGGAGGCGGGAGAGGCTGCGATCTGAGAGGAGGAGGAGGAGGCGGCAGCGTGGAGGCGGCTTGGCCGCACAAGCGACTGCTCTGTCCGAGGCAACTGGCGCGTACATTTTGTGACCCGTATCGTACGTAAACAAATGTTTGTCTCGCCAAAACGAAGATATTTCAATTCTCCACAGACAAAAGGCGAAGATAACGTTTGGGCGGATAAAATGAAAGACCGTAGTCAGTTTCGCCCGTCGTCCTTCCCGAAATTCGACGAATATCGAGGAAAAGAGCAGGCAAGCGGCCTGCCGGTGGACATGTGAACCGGAAGATAGAACTTGCACCGTTCTCGCAACTTGCACTAGCGTTCGCCTGCTGCACTTTCTGTTCACTGACATCCTCCACCGCAAATTCCAGTCGTACTTGTGACTTTCTTTCATCGAACTCTTTCTTTCTCTTCTTTTTGCTCCACTAATAGAATATAAAATTAATAAAACAATACTATTACATTACTAATCTAATTGATGGCAAAATACCGTCGACGGTTAAGGAAAGTGACACATCTAAAAATTTTATATTTCTTTACTTTATCTAAAATATGTCTAGAAAATAAACATTTACTAGAAAATGGTATTGCTATTAAGTTCTTTCGAACCTGCGAGATACAAAATAGTTTAAAAGTTAGTTAAAGCTGTAAAAGGTTGTTCAGTAGAATTCATGTAATTACTTTTAGAGAAATAACCAAAGCGCAAAGTAGGAATTTCAGTGCAAAACTTCATTCAGCATTATTAAGTTCCTCAACTGTGGTTCTTCGAGTTCTGACGGAACTTCTATGCCACACTCGTCGGAGGGCAGTACTCAAGTATATCTCCTGTCAGGTTCATCAGCAGAATTATGGCTTAGATGAGATAAAATTACCACAAATTCGTTGCTTAAGTTTGGGTTCTAAAATATTACGATACCTTCCCGAATATTAACGTAATATGTATTGAAACAGACGAAGACTTAGAGAAAAGTGAATAAATTAGACATCTGACGAGTTAAGTACGGCGAGATTCCTGTGACAACTTGTTAATTTCAAGGTTGAAAAAAAAAATGCTGAAGGAACGCTTGCCACACCCGTGCGAGCAGCTCTTGAGCCTGGATACACACACAGGCCCAGCTATTGGCTATACTTCGATTAAAACAGTAAGTCTTTTTAACGCTTACAGTTCAGTCAAACAGGCAGTCGGTCAGACACCCAGTCGGGCAGACAGGCAGTCGGAAGTGAAACTATGTCAGGAAGTCAGACTGAGGAACAGGCTGAGAAAATTACAGACAGACGCCAATCGGTTTTTCGGTATCAAGGGCTCATAAAACTTGGATTTTGTCTATATAACGTGTTAAAGGAAGTAATTTATTTCATGCAGAAACAAGATTTCTCCACTTTTTCATTACCAGGGCTCCGGAAAAAAATTGTGCCGAAAAATCTCCGATTTTGGCGCAGGATAGCAACTCTTTCTCTTCTTATGTAGTAAGTCAGAAAGTAAAAAATATATTATTTAAAGAAATATTACAAATTATTTTAATTTGTTTTTTTTATAGTTCTTACTTATTGAGTTCTATCAATTGTTCATTGTGAAGATTTGTTTGTTGTAGGTCAACTCTCTTCAACGTTATTTTATCCTTTATTGACGTGTCTATGGCAATAAATTCTGTTTGAAAGGAGCTAAAACAGGTAATAGGCAATCAAGTCATTCTTGCATTACAAAAGAACCCTATTTTACGGCATTATACGTAAACCTACGCAAAGAATCCACAAGGTGAAGAACAATCAGAATCTTCATGTCTAACGGTAGTGAGATTTGAAACTTAACACATTTAAACACCTGAAAACAGTTTTACAGAAGATATTACGTACCCGGGCATAAAGACATGTATTGTATAACCGGAAAAGATATATTTAAGAATATTTGGCTGATACACATGCCACTTGGATTCTCTGATACACATGCCACTTGGCAAAATGTTTACCCTTCTTTCCCCTTTCTTCAGAACAAAATTGCATATTATAACTTGATATGTTCACAACGCAGCGTCGTGTTTGCCACAAAAGTTTCATTTCTTTCTCTTCAACACTTACCATCCCTGCTAACCACTATTTAGATCTAATCAATGTTATTCTTTGTTTATTCTTTTACAATTTATTCAAATTTAAGATATTTACAATTTTATTCAAATTGAACCCGCTTGTGATGAAGAAATAGTGGTTTTATTTTTTTCCCCTTTTAAAATTAGTATTTCCGAGATAATGCTCGGAGCAGTGGGTCGTATGTTTAGTGTAGCTGCGCGGTGGCGCGCCTGCTGCCGGTGGGCGAGCGGTAGCAGTTCCCTGCGCCCGGCGCAGCAACCGCCAATTTCGCCCGAGCGGAGTCGCAGCGGACAATTCGCGGGGCCCGGCGCGCCGGAAGGGAACGACGGCCATTATCCCTTAAACAGTTAGGCTAATGAGGGAGCCGGCGCAGAATCGAGAAAGCGATTCGTGGTCGACCCTGCCGAAGGAAAAGAATGACGGGAATACGTAACAATGCAGTCTCGCCGAAAGAAGGAACGGAGAGGAGTTGGCAGGCCTGTCTCTTGTCACTGCAAAGCTCACGCACGGTGAACCTCTGACCCCAAAGATAAATGTTAGTTTTTGAGATATAAAATTTGAACTTGTCGGCCCGGTGGCCGAGATCGCTAAGGCAGTAGTGTCGTAGTGATCTCGAACCGAAGGGTCGCGGGTTCGAGTCCCGCTTCGGGCATGATTGTACTTGTGTTGGTCATTTCACCCCTTATCATCACCATATCGTTTCACCCTCATAGTTACCATACCGTTAACAGCAATAGTGGTCGCTAATGATCTAAGATGTTGATGCGACCTAAAATAACCAATAAAAAATTGAACTTATGTTAATCATCAACATCAATACAGCAGTTTTATTTAAAATGTGGTTGAGACGAACGAAATAATTTTGATTCCATGTTTAAATATCATGCTTTGCTTGATTGACGAGAAGTTCCTCTGGGGACATTTCTGAACATACCTTCCGTGTCTGTCCCGTACGTGAGTGGGAATACTTGGCAGGTTATGTGATTGCTAGAAGGGTGGGGTGGGGGGGGCTCTCATATAACAGATGTTTTGTGGTGGGTAGGGCAGGGGGGGAGGAGGAGTCGGCGCAAAGCGGGTCGACCCTATCCACCGCTACGCAGCTGGCGTCGCGCCGCCTCGCGCCGCCCGCCGAGCACGAGACTCCAGTTAGTCGGCTGCGCGCCGCGCTCTGCGCACTGCGACTAATTAATGGGCGCGCGGCGCAGCCCCGGAACAGCCCCATTCACAAGGCAAGGGCGAGCCTCCGCTGCTGGCTCGTGTGGCCCTCCGAGCACCTCCACCAACGTCCTGCTCGGGTGTCAGCACCGTTAAGCAACGTCTCTCAGAAAACATTTTTAGAACGAACACAAGTAAAGTGCTAGGAGACCTTCCTTACAACAGCCTCCTCATTATGGAGGAGGTCGCAACAAATTAACGTTCTTAACAAGGGCAGGTTCAATTTCCCGTCTACGGATGGAACAATTACTTTTCCTGGTTCATATTGCTGTGATATCGACGTTAACGTTGACATCTCTAAGCATAAATCATGTTTTGAATCGATCTTAAAAATTTACTTATTTTGCTTGAAAATTGCATTTGCGTGTAGGTAGGAGCCGTAGATTGTAAGACTGGAACAGAAGAGACAGATAATAAATCGCAAAAATGAGGCACAAAACCTCATTTTGATACCGAATTTTTAGGACGAAAATAATAGATCCGTTTATAATGCAAATTTCTGAAATAATACTCTTTGACATGATTTAATAGCACAAACGTTAATGATGACGATGCTCATATTTTGACATCGAGAAATTGTGTTTTGTTTGCGTTGGTAAAGCTTTGGTAGCTAAACTCCGAATATCCTATCAATATAAATAGTTTAGTGAACCAGAGAAGATGCTAAAGATGTGCATTATTTGTTAAAATTAATTTTTAATATAATTGAACCTAATCTGGAGTTGTTTCCTCGAAAGGAAACGGCGATTTTTCGACAGAAAAAACTTTTATTTCCAGACCCTGACAATGAAAAAGTGGATAAATCTAGTTTCATCTTAAAGTGTTTGCTTCTTAAGAGGGTGTGTTCAAAATTTATTATTAATCCTAATATTTATGTTGAGAATTGATAAGATTCCAGAGATTCTAGAACAATCCTGTATTCATTTTGGAGAAAATTTAGAATTGGCTTGTCCTCTAAGACAACTTGAAAGAGAAGTTATCCGAATTGAGTGGAAAGGAATATATTCTTAGTAAAGTGATGTATCTTTCTCTATGCGTGTGAAAACATTCTAAGAGTTTTAGAAATCCATGAAACATTTTCGTAATGTTTGTGTTTAATCGTGAAGTAGCCACAGAGTTTCCCCATTGTTTATGAACGCGAGCACCCGAATGTTCGTTCGTGAGGCAGAGAGTCGCCCGCGGCGTCATTCATTCCTGTTCAGGGGCGTCGGGGTGCGGTCCCTCGCCGCCGGCGACCTCACGAGCAGCGCACGCGCTCGTAAAATTCAGCGCGGCCTGTAACTCATCTTCGTAAGGTGCGACCCGTCGCCTCCGCCCGCCACGCCACGCGCCTCCGCAGCGCCGCTCCCCCATGCATTATTCATCCTCGGCGCTTTCGGTGCCACATTTTATTGATTTCGAATGCAATTAAGTGCAAAAGAAAGAAAGAAAGCGAATGCTGAATGAAAGTAGTAATAAAACGCGAGGTGTGCCATCGTGAAGTCGAGAATGATACAGTTACGAAACGGCGTTACTGCCAAAATCCTCTGTTGACACGTGTAGTCCGAGCAATTGAATAGAAGTTAATGGCACGAGCTGCGGAACAGGTTCGGTCGGCGTGGGGGCGGGGCGGGGCGGGGCGGGGCGGGGCGGGGCGGGCGGGGCGGGGCGGGGCGGGGCGGGGGGCGGGGCGGGGCTTTGCAGGGCGGGATGGGGTTGGAGCGGGCGCGGAAGGGGGCATTAAAGTCCCAGACGTGGGGGGCGTGGGTGAGTCCCCTCCTTG
The DNA here is from genome assembly GCA_964035755.1 of Teleogryllus oceanicus. Taxonomy (NCBI): domain Eukaryota; kingdom Metazoa; phylum Arthropoda; class Insecta; order Orthoptera; family Gryllidae; genus Teleogryllus; species Teleogryllus oceanicus. The sequence goes on along the minus strand of CAXIVR010000004.1, from coordinate 6,947,136 downwards.
CGGACACCTACACAGAATGGAAATGCGTCTCCCTTCAATGTTGCTTAAAAAACAACTCGAAATGTTACGAATTAAAATAAAATAGGTCTAAATTGGAACATTTAAAATAATTTTTAAACAAAGTATCTTTAAACAAACAAAGTATTTTCACTTCAAAGTATTTTTAAACAAACCTGAAGTATCCACGAATTCAACCACTTGTGTAGGATGTAGATGCTGGAACGATTTATCGGACATGACCTCACGGATGTGAAGAAACTTGTGGCGCCGCTCACAGAAGACACCCAACGCCCCACCAATCGCACCAGTTTTTTAAATTAATTTTTTTTACCCACTTACTCTCAGCGTCTCTTTTCTGAAATTATTTTCTTCCTCAAAAGTTACAAAGTTTTAACTTAGTATCTTTAAATGTCCCTGAGAAACGACAAAAATCAATAATCGCAAAATATGTTTTAATCAATTTCTACTTTTATAATGGGTATTTTTATGATAATGTATTGATGTTTAAAACAAATATTTTTTCTAATACAAAGACCTTAAATAAATAAATAAATAAATAAGGAAGTAAATAAATAAAATTGAACACCATATCAATGAAGAGAACATTTTTCTACCCACGCCCTCCGAGCGAATCTCCTCCGCACGCGGTGCGGCTGCCGTTCGCCCCTCTGTTCCTCGGACTCGAAAGCGAGCGGTGACGTCAGTGTGTGACATCAGACGCGGCGTTTTAGAAGGCGGTCGGTCTGTGTTCCCGGTTCGAGGTGTGCGTTGGGCCCAGACCAAGGGTCTCATTTCTCCAGCGCCGAGATACACCGAAGGCGCCCGGCTCTTGACTTGTGCGTGGAGGGCTTGCCCCGCCCCCTGCTCGGCGCCCACTTGGAGAACCGGCCTCCGCCGCTGGGGCGCTCGTGTGGATAAATCAGGCTCCCTCCGGAGCGGCGGAGGCGGCGCTGAGGGAAAGTGGGGCACGGGGGGGACTTCGAATCCCACTGCTCGAGAGGAGCACCTGCTCCGCGTGCACCCCTCACGACCTTTTCTAATTTCTATTTGTGCTAGTTATGCTAGGAAAAAAGGCTTTTAATTAAGAGGTTAGCTCATTTTAAAAGGTTAATATTAAAAAAATTATATATAATGTTATATTCGACTTTATTACTTACGGAGGCCCAAATTAAGGCACGGAATAAGATTGTAAATTAAGTCATTAATAATAATAATATTATGTCTTTATTAATGGCGAGGCTCAGGCCATAGGGCCTGCTCTTCCGCCTAACCACCGAGTCTACATTGATACAGAGCAGTAACATATAAGAGGGGATCGAATCTGTACATTTACGTCTGGGAGTGCAAAACTAGGGACCATCCCGGCATACGCCTTAAGCGATTGAGGAAACCCACAAAACCTCAATCAGGATTGCGACTTAGGGCCGAACAGCATTAATGTGTAGAAATGGAAGAGAAGAGGAAAATGAGAGAAGGGAATCATAAATGAAAATGAAGTAGAAAATACGAACGAGAAAGAAGAAAAGAGAGAGACTAAAGGGGGGACAAACTGTACATTTATGACTGGGAGTGCAAAGCAATGGGCCATCCCAGCGTACGCCTTAAGCAATTGAGTAAACCCAGAAAAACCTCAATCAGGATGGTGGCTTATGGCCGAACATTAATATAGAAGAATATGGTATGGTTAGTAGTGAAGGTGAAGAGATGAGGCGTTTAGGGGAAAAGGTCGTAAAGACATAAATGGGGAAGACTGTGAAGGAAAGGGAAGGAATAAAAAGCGAAGAAAAGGAGGAAGAAGAAGTGGGTGGAAAAGTAAAATTTTTCCAGAAGCGGTACAGAAATATTACGTTTGGTATACATTAGCAATTGACCTTTGGTGTACTGATAAACGATTGTTGGTGGCATTCCAAATAAAATAATTATATATAATATTTAGCTTCTTTTAGAATCTCTTCTCCCCCAAAACGGCACTTCCAATAAAGATGTTATTGTGTCCACTGAAATACTGGAACTGCCACACAATGCATCCACCGCAACCACAGAACATCCACTGTCTACGACCGCAACACGCTCTGGCAGCAGGAGGCCAGACATGCGAGAGCCTCCGTGCCCAACCAACTCCAACGCTGGACAAAACGACACTCTCTTATTGGTTGAGGGACGTTGTCATGGCAACAGGGGAGGTGCGCGTCAGCTTAGGCCGCCGGGCCCTGCAGAGGCGGTGCAGACTCCCTCAGGGAAAACCAGTGCTATACACGAAGAATGTAAGTACTGCTCGGCTCCATCTTTTATTGTAAAGCTATGTTTGCATCAAGAGAAACGACTTCTTTGAAATGTTTACTGGCCAGCCAACATTTATGTCAATTATAGACAAAGGTAATTCTAACAATTTTTAAGTTAAAAAATGGCATCCTTAGTGTTATTAATCAATTTTGTGAGGGACCTGGTCTTCCTTGCCTCGTCTGAAAATCCGCCACTGCATAAAAATAGTTTCAAATATTTGTTGTGTACTTTTTGTATTTTCGAATAGAATACTTTGCAAAGATGTATTAAGAATGTTTTGAAACGTAAATGTCAAAATATTTTATTTGAGTAGTGTAAATTATAATGAATGTCGCCGAACTAAATCATTCTATATAGTTTAACTATAATATTGTGATTAGAATTTTGTCCCATGTTTTATCGCTTCAACCAAACTTCTTTATCATCATTAATGTACTTAATCAGAATGACATTTAGCTGTATACATCTGCAAGTTTTCCTTTTATTTCAATTTTTTTAAAGTACTGTATTGCAACGTTAAACACCAGGACGCCCAAATAGTCTTCAATACCACAAGAAATTCAATTCGGGGTATTTTTTACATGATATAGACTTCCCTCACATCTGTTTTTTCATTTACACGTATAAATAGGTTACATAATGCATAAAGCTCAATTTTACTTTCAAAGCAAATTTAAATTAAAACTTAGTGGAGTTTTAAAGGGAATAGACCTTTTTCGGCCTTGGTCCCATCCGTTTTCTATATGTTTAGAAGTCAAATGTCAATAAATTAGTGAACTGGTAAACTCCTTTACATCACTTTCATCCAGACTTAAAGCCGATTCCTTATTTCAAATCCGATTCCTCTCACGTAAACCCTAATCATTATTTTAAATTAGGGAATTGCATTACGATACGATATACTACGTATTAAGCAAAACCTTGCACGCATACGATATTGCACTCATACGATATTGCACGCATACGATATTGCACGCATTCGATATTGCACGCATCGATATTGCACGCATACGATATTGCACGCATACGATATTGCACGCATTCGATATTGCACGCATACGATATTGCACGCATACGATACACGTATTTCTGTGTGGTGGGCGGCGCGGGTGGTGCGGGTGCCGCGCCGGTGCCCACTGGTCAACGCCCCCGCGCCGCCTGCGCTCCGCCGCGCGCGCTTCTCACACGAAATTGCGATCCGCTGTCATTGCCTCGCCTGCGGTTCCCAAGGAAAGACCACGCGCTGCGTTGGATGGCGAGCATGTGGTCAGGCATCGCCGGTAACGGTACAACGCCTGTTCCTCAGTCACAACTTCAACCCTCCCGTCCGCCCGCGACGGCGTTTGTGTTAAATACGACGACGAAGATGATGACGATGTAAGCTGAAGTGGCGAGTAATGAATGAAGATGAAAGAGTGAGAGGCAAGGAAAGCCGTGAACCCGCCATGTCCGTTATCGATTTCTTTGCGGAAACGACCTATTCCTTGTCGAAACACTTGCTTATCACGCGTAGAGAGTAGTGGTTAGAAGAATTAATATTAATATAAGCAGCGCCTCTGACCGGGAGGTCATAGGTTTGAGTCCTGTCGGTGACAGGATTTTCGACACTAGCTTTTCAGCTAGGTCGAATTCAGTCACTTGTTGGAGGAGAATTCTAGCCGCCGGCTGCTCGGATCGGTAGTTTTCCGTGGTTTCTCCGTGATTCACCAGGAGAATGCCGCAGCAGTACCCTACCAAACGGGCCACGGACCGCGCGCGATCTGTCCTTCCTCTTCCTTGTCCTATCCTCTCGCCCTTACACACACACTTACACTAACATGCACTACACTACCACATATTCCGGGAGGACGGTCAGGAGCTTAGAGCTTGTCTTGAATGGGGCGGTGCCCCGCTGGTGGGAAAGTCCTGGTTAGGGGGAAACCCCACTAGCCGACGGTAGGTCGGCGCCGGATCTCGCTATCCAGCGGGGAAAGATCACCGCCATCTCCCGGGAAAAACATGCACTACAGTAACGGGACTAATGAGCGAAGCAGTTGACGCGCCCGGAAACACGAAAAAAACAAACCAAACCATTAATGTAAGAACCATGCGAATTGACCAATTACGTCGGGCTTGAAAGACCAATTGTTCTGTAATTCTTGAAAGAATTCAAGCGCTGAATGAACGCCGCTTGAGCGTATGTGTGGGAACCACAGAATTCTCCTCAAATAAATACGTCGTAATAAATTGTCGTAGAAAGCACCTTGAGAGACGTGAAGGTGGCGTTGGGCCCCGCCCCCTTCCCAGCGGCAGCGCTCTCTTCCGGCGGTGCGCGTTCTTCCACGCACACTCCTCCTTTCAAGGCATTTCATCCTCCATCGAATTGCAACTTGTTTTTATATTCATGTTCTCATTTCGGCTAGCTTTGTATTCAGGTAAAGCTTTATCGAAAAAAACAAAGTTATCTAAAATTTAGAAATTCACCATGTTAGTATTTGATTTTTTGTAGTCTTGTAGGGCTTCGTACTGTCACAGGAAGTAATTTACTACCTATGGGAACAAGAATATTCAATATGAGAGGTCCACAATACGATTTTTTTGTTGAATAAAACAAATTTCAGGATGCAACCATATGGGTAACGTTTTCAATTTGCAACTCTCCTAATTTCTTTCCTTCTCGAAAGGGTCTGTGAAATATTTTAGAACAGTCGATTTAGGTGTTCAAAAGTGGAACAGATATACCCAAACACATATTATTATTTTCTCGCAAATCTCACACGTAATGTAGATACAATTATGTAATGCTACAGCAAAACTAAAATTTTAAAAAATAGTCTTATTGTAGAAAATGTCTTATTGTAGTTCCGTGATAACGCAGCATTGGTTAAGGGCATAACGTCTGTCCATCCGCCTGTCTACTTGTATCTTTCTGATCGTCCGACCGTTTGTCTCATAGATCAACTGTATCTGCCGTCTGACCGTCAGTGTGCATTTGCCCGTCTGTGTCCTTCTGTATTCATCTGCCTGTCTGTCTATCCGTCTGTCTATCCGACTGCCCGTCCGACTGCCCGTCCGACTGCCCGTCCGACTGCCCGTCCGATTGCCCGTCCGATTGCCCGTCCGACTGCCCGTCCGACTGCCCGTCCGACTGCCCGTCCGACTGACCGTCCGACTGCCCGTCCGACTGCCCGTCCGACCTGCCCGTCCGACTGCCCGTCTGACTGCCCGTCCGACTGCCCGTCCGACTGCCCGTCCGACTGCCTCCGTCCGACTGCCCGTCCGATTGCCCGTCCGATTGCCCGTCCGACTGCCTCCGTCCGACTGCCCGTCCGATTGCCCGACCGACTGCCCGTCCGATTGCCCGTCCGACTGCCCGTCCGACTGCCCGTCCGATTGCCCGTCCGATTGCCCGTCCGACTGCCCGTCCGACTGCCCGTCCGACTGCCCGTCCGACTGCCCGTCCGTCTGCCCGTCCGTCGCCCGTCCGACTGCCCGTCCGACTGCCGTCCGATCTGCCTCGTCCGATCGTCCCGTCCGACTGCTCCGTCCGATTGTCCGTCCGACTGCCCGTCCGACTGTCCGTCCGACTGCCCGTCCGACTTCCCGTCCGACTGCCCGTCCGATTGCCCGTCCGACTGTCCCGTCCGACTGCCCGTCCGACTGCCCGTCCGACTGTCCGTCCGACTGCCCGTCCGACTGTCGTCCGACTGCCCGTCCGACTGTCCGTCCGACTGCCCGTCCGACTGTCCGTCCGACTGCCCGTCCGACTGCCCGTCCGACTGCCCGTCCGATTGCCCGTCCGACTGCTCCCGTCCGTCTGCCCGTCCGTCTGCCCGTCCGTCTGCCCGTCCGACTGCCCGTCCGACTGCCCGTCCGACTGCCCGTCCGACTGCCCGTCCGTCTGCCCGTCCGTCTGCCCGTCCGACTGCCCGTCCGACTGCCCGTCCGACTGCCCGTCCGACTGCCCGTCCGACTGCCCGTCCGACTGCCCGTCCGACTGCCCGTCCGACTGTCCGTCCGACTGCCCGTCCGACTGTCCGTCCGACTGCCCGTCCGATTGCCCGTCCGATTGCCCGTCCGACTGCCCGTCCGACTGTCCGTCCGACTGCCCGTCCGACTGCCCGTCCGACTGTCCGTCCGACTGCCCGTCCGACTGCCCGTCCGACTGCCCGTCCGCCTGCCCGTCCGATTGCCCGTCCGACTGCCCGTCCGACTGCCCGTCCGTCTGCCCGTCCGTCTGCCCGTCCGTCTGCCCGTCCGACTGCCCGTCCGACTGCCCGTCCGTCTGCCCGTCCGACTGCCCGTCCGACTGCCCGTCCGACTGCCCGTCCGACTGTCCCGTCCGACTGCTGGCAAGGAGCTCGTGCCTGCGAGATATGAAATATAATAGAGCTTATGAAAGTGGCACACGTCCAATTTTCGTTGAATTCGTTAAATTTTAGAAAGTTGAAATTTACCTCAACAACTATTCTGAGAGATTAAGCCTAAAATGCTGTGTATTTTGAAGCGTTCAAATTACATTTTCTCAAAAGCAGCTTCAAAAGTTTCATTGGAAATTCGAATGTGGGATCATGCTTTGCTCGCTTATAATATTATTTAGGTAATATTTCAGTTCTACTATTACGAGAATAAATATCGAGAAAAAATATTTGAGGCGCGGGTAGGTAGCAGCTGGAAAGGAGGTAGGGTACACCGGACAGCTAGCGTTGATTAAAGATATTAGAAAACTTAGTAGTACGAGAAAGTTGGCGCCATTCTGTTGCACAACTTTTCATGTACGATGACCATCTTACAGTTCCTGTGGTCTTCAATGGAGCCCAGCGAGGCCCGGAGGCACAGATACGCACGCGCCGGATGGGGGGGGGGGGTCACTTCAAGCCGGCGCTTCTTCGCGCGATAGTGGGTCCCAACGTCAGAGTATGGAGAACCTGCTTCGGCGGCTCCCCGTCACATTCCTGATTTGAGGACGAGTGATTTTGAAACCAAAGAGAGAGAGAGGCTAGATGAGAGATACAGGAGAGAGAGCGCGCGAAAGAGAGAGAGAGAGAAAGAGAGAGAGAGAGAGAACGGGCGAGAGAGAGAGAGGGAGCGCGAAAGAGATCACGCGCGAAGAAAGAGCGCGAAAAAGAGTGTGTGCGAGAGAGAGAGTGCGCGAAAGAGAGAGATGGGCGTGAAAGAGAGAGAGCGCAGAGGCAGCATGCACTCTTCTTCTCCCAACTGTGCTCCTCTCCGTGCTCAACACATCGCAGACCGATACGCGGCTCTTGAAATAACTTTAAGCCCATTTTATGTCTATGTGACAGCTTCGTGCTCTTTAGCTGCGAAGAAATAAATGAATAGTATCCTCTTGTGTTATAGAACGAGTATTTCTACTTTATTACTGTAATTGTTTAAAAACCAGAAAGGTGCAGTAGAAAGCGCACATGACTCACAATTTCGCAAGTGCGAGGACGCGTCACGGATGGAAACGCCGACGGAACGAGCAGAGCGCCGCTGCTGGCGCGGGTGGAGTGGGAGGGGGGGCATGCGAGGATGCTTGTGCAGGGAGCCTGTGGGAGCGTGAGTCACGGCCTCGGCCGCGGGCGGCCAGCGCACCTGCGCGGCGTCACCCCCCCCCCCCCGCCCCCCCACTCGACAGCCACGCCCACCCGGAACCTCCGCTCCCGCACGCTCGCCTCTCTGCGTGTCATTGGAAGCACCTTACGACTCTCTTTCCTCTGCATCGATTTAGTATCTTTAAACAACAATCTGGAAACGTATAAATTAAACTTAGAGACTGTGTCACAACAGCAACGATTGCGTAACAGCATTTATAAGATTCTGTGTACCAAAAAATACAACCCACAGAGAAACCATACGACGATTTACGTCCCACCCATGCTAAAATCAGACAACTGACATAACGCAATGAATGAAATTTGAAGAATGATTCCGGCCGCGGAAGCCTACGCTCTCAATGAAATCTGAAGCCGACTGTGATATTTTTACTCAATTGTACATATGAAAAATAACTTATTGGGAGAAAATATTGATTGTGGTGGCTGGCGTTTGCAAATGGTGTGAAAACCAACCATTTTTTTTCATTGGAGGTAGACGTTCAAAATGTAGTATAGTTACGATGGTTTAGTGACTATTAATTTTAAATTAATTTAATTTTTTTTCTAGTTTTAGACTTTTGGCATGAAACATCTTTTTATTGTTTAACCATTTAAAGCATATTTTGAGTGAATGTTAAAATGTTTATTTTTCTCAGTAATAATAAAATATTTAAAGACATTTTGATGTGCAACTTCAGGACAATTGTTTGCGTGACCTCAATATTCTCCGACATTGCTTGGTGACTACTCGTCAATGGCGACTGCTTCCTTGCATCTCCTAACGTATTCATCTAGACCCTGCACGGTAGTTCGCTAACGAACTGTGCCGCGTTGAAAGGTGGACGTGAATCCCAGCAAGCAGTATATGAACGAATCCCTCGTGGCGTGTCTTCATATCGAGCACTTAGGAAGAGGAGAGTAAAAGGGGAGGAGTTGGGCAAGAGAAAAAAGCGCTGCGGGATCCGGCCGCCGCAAGGTGCCGCATTCCGAGTTCCCGCCCCACCCCACCCCACCTACCAACCTATCCACCCACCCAAACCAAGCACCCGCCCTCCCTCCCACCCGCACGCACGCCCAGTCGTCCGCGGGCTCTCCCCCCGCCCGCCCACCCGGCCCGCCCGCGCCGCCCGCCCCGCCCCCGCCGGCGCCCCCGGGAAGCGTGTTCTTCCAAGTGGGTCACGCCGGGAGCAGCGCCCCTCGGCTCATCGCTTCACATCACATCTCGCCTCTTGCGGACAGCACGAGCCCCAACACACGCCCATAGAGGCACATGGCCAACTCCTGTATGCGCGAGACATTCGGCTCTACTGACTCAGGGCATTCAAGCTTATTTATGGAGATCGTTTAATGCAAATGGAACATCTCTGTACACCCATTTTGTGCAGGATGTACTTATCATGCATTATGTACTCGGAGAGGATTTGAAAGAACGAAACGATGATGTCCCTTTTTATTATTTTAATTTCTCACGTTTTTCTTTTTTATTCTTATATATATTTAACTTTCTCGCTCTTACCAAAGTACTTCGTAAGAAGATAAATTTATGGAATCGTGCGCCGCAAAACGGCGATTTTTGGCAGAAAAACTCTCATTGCAGGGTCCTGGTGGCAAAAAAGTGGATAAATCCTGTTGCTAAATTTAGAAAAAAATCCTCTAACATGTGGTGTAGCCAGAATCCATGTTTACGAAAAATCGACTGACGGCAAAATGTGTCGGTCCGTCTGTGATCAACGCTAGCGCCTAAACCGATTAGCCGATTTTCTTGAAAAGTGATATTCCACAATCGCTGAATGAATTCCAAGTTTCAAACAAATTTTTTTCTGTTACTTTAGATGAAGCCTCAAAAACATTTTCGAAATTTTCTCAAAAATAGGTACACATTGTTTGATCAAACTTTGCCTTCGCATAGCGTAGAGAACGCTTAAGAGTATGGTGCAGGTCTGATGTTCGTTGAAATTCTCAATTTTTTGAAAATTGCGAAAGAGCAAGTTTTTTGGGGCGTCTTTCTACAACTATAATATTGAAGATAGAGATTTTTTCCTTAATGAAATCTGTTCCTTAAAGACGTATCTTAAATAGATTCATATTCAATATTTCGACAATATGACTAGATTTCGTGTAATTTGGCGCAAAATAGAGGCAATATAAAAAATTAACATTTCTTTCTCTAGAACCCCTCCACTTGTTTCCTGTCATTTTTTCACGGATAGAAGGGATGCTTAAATAATGACGCGGATCTCATTTTCGTTAAACTCTCTGTATTTTCGAAAATTGCGAATTTGTCTCTCTCTCTGTCTCTCTCTCTGCCTACTTGTCTGCTTGTCTGCTTGTCTGCTTGTCTGCCTGTCTGCCTGTCTGCCTGTCTGCCTGTCTGCCTATCTGTCTGTCTGTCTGTCTGTCTGTCTGTCTGTCTGTCTCTGATCACTACTAGTGCGTAAGCCGTAAACAGGATTTTTACCAATACGGACATTCCTTGATCAATGCGGCTGATGCCATGACCTCTGGAATTTGAAACCGAGGTTTTTCTTCTTGGGGGTATTGGGAGTACATGAACTTCTTAGGACATTTTCAAAAATGGTTCCATATTTTATTTTTTCTCAAATCAAGCTAAGATAAATAGCGCAGATCCGATTTACGTTAAAACCTCTGGAATTAAAAAATTTCTAAACTATAAAATGTTTTGTACACTCTCCTACAACTATACCATTAAAGTTAGAGATTTATTTGTTCATGCAATGTATTCCTCACTATTAGGTCATTAAATCATTATACTACATTTTTAGATATTTGAATAGTTTTTGCAATTTTTGAGGGATTTTTTAATGTCAAAATCAACGGATTATTTGAGATGTAACGATTAGTGTCTCAGATTTCGTTTCTTTAAACGCTTTTTAAGAAGAAGGTGAAGTAAGACAAATATTGCAGCATTATAATGTTATTTAACAGTTGCAATTAATTTGAAGATCAAGTATCAACTGATCAACAGTATCAAATGATGAAGAACAACACTCTGATATTATTCTTTTCAAAGAGAGAGAACATTTCAAAAAGAGAATGTTTTAAAAGGAATGTGTTTTTGAAAAGAAAAAAATTTAAATCCATGTAATTTTATAGCAAGCCTATTGGCAATTTTTTAATGTCTGGTGTTCAGCTTCAAATAAGAAATGTCCTTCGAAATCCGGTCTCTAATGATAACTATCGTGTTTTTCTTCATTACACTCGCTTCTTTTTTTCACATCCGTATTTTTTATTGTATTTCAATAATTTGTGTATTTCATTGAATTTCATTCACCAGGGTTTTTGAACTAATTTCCAATACCATTTCTTTCTGTCTTGAATTATGTTTTTTCATTAACTTTAATATTTTTTCTCTCTAGGACGTTTTTACCTCTTTCTCTGTGTCAAACTTTGTTAACTGACTTCGAATAATCCCACATATTCTAATGAATGAGAAACATTTCTGTGGACACGAAGTAACACACTTTTCAAATACAAACTTTAGAGTATAGACTAATGTTGAGTTGAAGTTTGCAAGTTGAGGGCGTTGAGGAGCTGTGGAGGGGCAGGCGGACGTAAGAGATTGACACTGGTAATAACCGTTATCTGAATGTAATACTAATGGTCATGGAGAATGCCAAGTTATTATATTTTACAAATTACATGATTCGCTTGATTGGTTTACCTATTTTCCCTCTCACGTTATAAAAACAGATAGCTAATTGTATTTACGTTAAAAACAAAGACACGTAGACTCTTAATCTTTTGATTTAGCATCCTGAAATTGGCATGTTAATTAAACCGAATTACCAGGTATACCTTACTTAACATACAATTATCTTTCATCCCAGGAATCCAACTAAAGAAATAACACGTTAATTACTTCTTGTTTGTCGAAGAAATTCTGTAGGAGGAGGTTTGCTCTCGCCCTCCCATTCACGATTTAAAGAGAGAGGATCGAGTGAATTTGCAGAGAGCAGATGCTTCAGTACAAGAAAAAAACAACGCTTTTAAATGAAAAATTCTTCTCATGCTTTTCAATAAATTGAGTGCTTTTAGAGAAAAAAATCATCTTGCAGTAAAATATTATCTTTTCCGCTTTATTCGCTTCCATTTGATTGAAATCTCAAATTGCACCATTTTTATTCTGGCAATATTTTTTATATTCCCCAATCAAAACTAGTGTGAATGCTCGGCAAACCGACACATTTCTCATCTTAATTGTTATACTCAACAATCACTCAGATTTTCAAAACAAATGCATGGTATCAATTAAAGATCTACAATTGAATGAAATTAAGCAGAAAACATTAAAGAACCAAGAATCAATATGGTTAAAAATAGCTTGGAAAACCAATTTAAATCATTCTCAAATGGAATTGCCGTAATCGCATGTAACTTTAAAAGGAGATTATAGAAAAGCAAGTGATTGCAATTTCGGAATGAAATGTTGTTTTGTAGCGCGAAGCTAAGCATCTGGAAGAAGTCTAGTATTTTGTGGATGAGTACCTTGGATGCAAGATATGAGCAGGAGGAGGATAGGGAGACAGATGCGTGTCGTAGAGAATTCTACTTCTCGAGTTGCCTTTTTGTTCTACTTGGCCCTCCAGATACTACAAACACTTTGCTTACAGTTGGCCGTCTCACATGGCGTCCTGCACTTATTCGTTGCGAAATATATAATTTGCGTCGGATAGGCAACGAACTTTTGGCGACTGTGCTTCACTTCATGTATGCGTAGTAAATCGATAATATTTAAACTATAAGGAAGGTCAACTTTCACTTACATTTATAAGTGAAGCCTCTCTTGATGCGTTGAAAATTGTCGTAATTTGAAAGAAATGGAATGGACGACTATTTCAAAGATTAAAAGGGTTTTTACAGTGACATCTTTCTTTGTAGCAACAAGCGATATTTACGTGACATGCAAAACCCGTTGAAAATGCACAACGATCCATAATTTAAGAAAAAATATCGTTTTACTAAGACTTGTGTTGTACACTTTTTGGTAACATTGGTGGCTAAAACCACCTATAACTAACTAAATATTTACTGGTTTCACCACATTTAAGTCTTTGTTTAAGATACTGGCACTATTTAAGAAACTGTGTAGGTTAAGTTACCTCACGGGCGCACGCATAAGGTAGTTCACGGCCAGTTTGATGGAGCGCTTCTGGCAGGATTCAAGAGGATGTGAAGCAGCCAATACACTGTTGCCACAAGAGACAATGCTAGCATCGTACTTATTATAAGGATCGTGTATGAATACCAAATGTGTATAAACCTTTCCTTATCGAAAGTAACTCCTTATAGCTTAAGTATTTTCTTATCCTACAAGTGACGACTATGAAAATGGCCCTAAATCCCTAATCCAAGCGTAGAATTTATATGAAATAATTGTTAATGGTCAGTTGTGTTTGTGCTTGTGCTTCCTTTGCGTGGACTCCGGACAACCTTCTCAAAGGAGTTGGTTAGAATTGGGGCGTTAGATGGTCGCTGAACTGCGTGACTAGGGATTCCTATGCCACGCTGACATTTGCACCCATTTCCCAACTATCGCTCCACCCTAAGTCAGTGCCTAAGCTCAGTGACACCCCAAAGGCGAGTTAAACGATGGTTTTCGGTTCGTACGCTGCAGCCAAGCGCTTGTTCTAAAACTCTGATAACTCAACAAAATGTGATCCCTTTCTTACTAGATATATCGAGCATTGTAAACGAGTTTCCCATGACGGGAAACAGCCCTACACTGCGAGATAGTTTCTTTCCATCCGTCACTATGCAAATAATTTTTCTCTTTGCTTCGAATGTAACCGAAGCCTAAGCATATATTGCTTTTCGATGAACGAGTTTTGACCTTTTTGTCTCTCATATTCATTTTTAAATATATGGATGTAAGAATATCTGTTTCATCGGAACATTAGGAATCCGGTTTCCACATGCTCTTTCATAAGTCCCGAAATCTGGAGTAATTGAAAATATAACTTTCATGTTAGGGGCTCTTAAAGTATTGAATTTGTTCACGAATACTTACACTGAATAGCTATGATAATTTTCGATTCATCCAAGCTAAAAGTTTCCTTTCAAAATCTCTTTCAATTTTCGATGCATTTTCACAAGAATATAAAGGATAAAATTTTTACTTGGATTTCAATGTGTAAAAGTAAATATCAAAATTTCACCAGCAGCACGCAATAAGATGGAAGTGAAATATCTGAGAGGATGTACTCCGAGTCATAGCTCCGTCTTTCATTAATAAGTCAGTTTCTGATTTTTAATATCATGGTGTGCGAGTGAACATGGTAATCCGTCTTAAGCGGTATGAATAATGTAGTTGCGAAATTGAATGAAGAAGGACCTTAGGGTGTTTGGGGTGCGACGGCCGCTGTCAGAGCCCATATCTGGTCCTGACGGCAGCAGGATTTTCGACCCTTGCTTTTCAGCTATCGAAATCAGTCGCTGTCTGGAGGAGAATTCTAGGGCCGGCTGCTCTGATCGGTAGTCTACCGTAGTTTCTCCGATCAACACTAGGCGAATACCGGAGCAGTACCCTAAACAAATGGACCACGGACCGCGTGCGATCTGTCCTTCCTCTTCCTTGTCCTATCCTCTCCTCTTACACACACACACTTACACTGACATGCACTATACTACCACATATTCGGGAGACCGGTCGGGAGCTTAGAGCTTGTCCCGACTGGGGTGGTGCCCCGCTGGTGGGAGAGTCCTGGTTGGGGGAAGCCGACAGTAGGTCGGCACCGGATCTCGCCATCTAGCAGGGGAAGATCACCGGGATCTTCCGAGGAAGAAACATGCACTACTTGCTTACGAGACTAGCGACCGAAGCTGTTGGCGCGCCCGGAATCACCAAGCAACCAACCAACCCACATGTGGGCGCGGTGGCCGTTGGCGCCGCCCGTCGCGCCTGTCGGGACAGAGAGAGCAGCTGCCCGGGGACACTCACCGTGAGGAGCAGCGCGGAGAGCAGCAGTCGCGGCAGCGGGGGCGGCGCCGGCGCTCTTCTCGGCTTCATGACGTCACGGGGTCCCTCAGCCCGCTCCTTCTCTGCAACACACACACGCACTCCAGTTGGCATGATGCAAAATAAACATGCTTCCAAGTACCCAGGAATACGACCGTGTAGCCTCAAGAACACACGGATGGACTATTACGAGCGAATTCTACGGGGCTAGCATCCAAATCCCTACAACCTGCTGCAGAGCTTTTATTAACATTTCTGTTGTTTTTTTGTGAATCTGCAAACGAGATGTACCGCCAAGCATCACGATTATTTCTTCTTGTATATCATAAATCTTATCGAACGCTTCTCATCAAATCACAATAATATCCATTACTATTTACTATCTTCCTGGCAGAGTTACTTCTGAGTCTTTAAATGTTGTGCAAAGAACGAGTTTTTTGTAATGTACTGTGTACAATGCTGTGGGACAACACACAAGTATTGAGCGAGTTTGAAGATCATTTGCAATATCTAAAAAGAAATCGATCAATCAAAAACAACGAGTTGGAGGTCTTTAAAACGCGGATGTCTCGCCTGTAACAGGACAAGACCTGACCTGGATAGCCGAGGTCGCTAAGGCTGTAGGGCCACAGCTGCCTCAGCTCGAAGGGACGGGAGTTCGAAGCCCGCCACGAGTTGTTCTTACGTGTTGTGTTCCCCACACGTGCCCCGATGTAAACAATCACAGTGGTCGCTACATGGGCCAGTAATTAAAATGGGACCTTTAAAAAATAAATAAAAAATAGTACAAGAGTTAGATTTTGTACAAAACAATATTATAAACATTCATTTCTATGAAGAGTACAAAAACATATTGTACAAAAAATTATTTTTCGACATTCTATGAAGATTTTGGTGGGTATTCCCACTGCGTAGGACGTGTTATTGAAACATTGCAAGTTTGATGTTGTGTGAGGGTATTTTAACTTTCAAAACAAATATTCAGTTGGGGGGAATATTTGTATAGGCCCCAGAATTATTTTTAAAAAGTAAATCTTTTTCAATATTGAAGCAACTACAAGACATGGAGGATAAGTTGTTTCTGCAGACATTGCGTTAAACACAGAAAGTGCAGATAAAGTACAGAAAAATGTTCAGTCGAAGAATTGCAAGTGAAGTGGGTTACAGGTGCCGAAATACGAAGACAAACACCTACAAAATTATCTGGAATAGCATACAATCCGTAAACTTCCAGAATTCTCGTGTGAAGAACTTGAGAAATTTCTGTTATTCCCTGTGCCTTCTCAATGCCTCAATGTACTTGTGAAGGAGGAATTAGAGGTTGTTACTCGCAGTCGCCTTAATACGACTATCGTTACCTTCCCTTCCATCTCCACTTCTGTCTTCTTTCATATCGTCTCTTGCGCATCCTTCCGTTCCCTTTCCGCCCCCGCTCCCTCAGGTCCCGCCCCCCGCGCCGCGTCGCTCGCGTCGCGTTGCCGCGGCTGCCTTCCCCCGCGGCCCTCCATGCCCACAGCCACCCCTTGCCTCACTGCGGGTGTTGATTCCATAGCTGCCTGTGATTCATCAGATTTCATCAATTCATCAGATGTCATCCAACCGGGATCTTACACGTCACTACAATGACGTCACTATGGTGGCGTTCAACCCTCCGATTGGATGACACCGTAACAGCTGATTTACTTCACAGGCAGCTATGTATAAATCCAAGTATATTGGCGGTGCGGCGCTGTGCAGTCGACTATGGAATGCGAGATCAGGACAAGGCCAGTGGATGGGCATTCGATTGGGATTCCTGCGGGTGACAGGCTACGCAGGTCAGGTCAGGTCAGGTCAGGTCAGTCAGTTCAGGTCGGGTCGGGTCAGGACAGGACGGAGGACAGGACAGGACAGGACAGGACAGGACAGGACAGGACAGGACAGGTCAGCACAGGTCAGCACAGGCCAAGCCAAGCCAGGCCGGGCCATTGTGAGCGCGTCAGTCCTGAAAAAGCGCGTGGGAAGGCAGGCGGTGGCGGCGGCGGTGGCGGCGGCGGTGGCGGCGGCGGTGGCGGCGGCGGTGGCGGCGGCGGTTACTGTCCGTAAAATTGCCCTTCGACAGTGTTTTGTTCTAAATTTTACTTCCCGGCTTTTCTTTCTTTGTGGGTTGACCGCGCCACTCAAGACGCTCACTGGGAACTTAAAGGGGAGGAACCCCATTCCCACTTCTACTCGCTAACTTTTCTTTCTTATTTTGTACTCCCTGATAAAGAAGCGTGAACAAGAATAGCCCAGCTGTGTGGCGAGATCCGGCGCCGACCTACCGTCAACTAGAAGTGTTTTCCTCAACCACTTATCTCCCATCAGCAGGGCACCGCTCCGCCGCGACAAGCTCTGAGCTCCCGACCGGTGTTTCGGCGTGTGTGGTGGTGTAGTGTATGTGGGTGTAAGTGTGTAAGTAAAAGGTGAGGATAGGACAATGTGAAGGAACACTAGAATGTGAAGGAAAGATCGCGCGTAGTCCGTGGCCTGATTGAAGGGGTCTGCCCGGCCATTCGCCTAGTATTGATTGGAGAAACGACGGAGAACTACTTATCAGAGCAGCCGGTCGCTAGAATTCTCCTCCAGGCAGCGACAGAACTCGAGCTACTTATCTGGCTAGTATTGAAAATGGTGCCACCATTGGGACTCGAACTTCAGAACCTCCCAGTCCTGAGGCCCTGCTGTGACATCAGTTCATGCCCTCTGACACTTCTCTTTATGGATCAGATAATGTCACTCAGAAAATTACATAGTCCATTTCACGCGCGCGCGTGTGTGTGTATGTATGTATGTATGTACAATACACACACACACACATATATATATATATGTATATATATATATATATATATATATATATATATATATATATATATATATTGGTGTGTGACTCACTATTAATGAACACACCCGGATGTGTGAGCAACAAAACAATAGATCCGTCCCGTCCCGTCCCGCTCCAGCCCATCCATCACCCTTCCTCCACCTCCTCCCGCCCCGCCCTCCCGCCCCCCCCCCATCCCCCCCACCTCGCCGCCCCGCCACGTTCCGTCCCGCCGCAGTCCCCTGCAGGTCCACTCCCGAACGTAGCCGAACCGGTTCCACGCACATAAGTCATACTCCGAATTACACGTTACCTTATCCGATTGGCAGCAGAGGGGCACCCGCCTTTGCTCCTCCTGCCTTTTCTTTTCGGCCGCCATCCGCCCCTTCCTTTCGCTACCCGCCCCGCCCCGCCCCGGGCAGCGCCGCGCCAGCGCCAACAATTCCTATCACACAACACACAAGCGCTCGCTGACCCACAAGCGCAGCCCTGCAGAATATGGCCTGCTAATTGCTGCGCTAAATGGAGATTAAGAAGTAAGAAAAATGCGATGTCAAGAAACGTAATATTGTCTGCCTTCGAACAACTTGCGCCCCTAAAAATAGAATAATGTACTTTTAAATGTTTAATTAATAGAGAAATAAAAAACGTTAACTAAATTATTCAAATTACTAATTTTAGAAACTTACGGTATTTGAGTTTGTAAATGTTTTCACACATTTCTAGTTATCACTAATATAATTTCATATTTTTCCGCACATACATAATATTTTCTACAGTTTTTTTTTAAATTTTATTCTTTCATAATGTAAGCAAACTATCAACAAACGAAACCATAAGAAACTCATGGTGTTTTAGTGGATTTCTAAAGAAAACAATATTCGTTTCCGATTTGTCATTAGACACACTCTTCATACACCTCTACTGTTGATTGAAAAGTGGGCTGCATTGTCATATTAATTTTTAACTGAAATACTTTGGTTGTGCGTAGCTCACTTGTCGGCGGATTTTGGGAGGCGGGCGAGGGACGAAACCGGGCGAGCGGGAGAGCAGTTGAGTGGGTGAGTGGGGTCGAGTCTCTGCCACGGCCATTGAATGACAGCGTTCGTGTAAAGCAAGTCCGAGTGACCCGAGCGGGGGTGGACGGAAGGAAGAGAGTGAGGTGCTGAATGTGTGTGGTAAGGAGAAGGGGAAGGTACAGGGGAGAGGCATGAATCGTGCGAGCCATAGCCCTTTCCGAAGTTGGCTTTTCATCCCGTCGCTGTGGGCGGAGAGGCATTGCCAGATTTTGGGCCACAACACTTTATGCACTTTTTCCTTTAGATATATCTTGCTTTATGTTTCCATACTCGTTGTGCTTTCGTAAATAGCGTGGAATGAGTTATTATGAGTTCATTTCGCCCGAACGCCTCAATTGTAATTATGAAAATGTAAATAGTTAAGTGGTTAGCCGACCTTACGGCCTGAGCCTACCCTGAAGTAAAAACATTATTATTATTATTATTATTATTATTATTATTATTATTATTATTATTATTATTATTTTCAATATATGTAATGATTGCGACCAAGGAATTCTCGTTATTCTCGACGTTTCTTCACTCGTGCCTGTTCACGAAAGAGTTTGTTTATCTGTAATCGACTGCAAAACACAACTCTTCTGCTTCCAGGGTTTGAATGTTGAGCCGAAATCGCAGGTATCTGTATTTCGAAAGCCCCGGAAAAAGCTCTTCAGTCGAGAAGTCCAGTTCGTGGACGAAGAGACGCGACGGACAGCTGTCTTGTCACAAGGCATTTGATATGTCCCTGTATATTCAAGGGAGTACAACGAAGGAAGCGGGAAAACGGAAGGTATTGTACACGATGAATTAGAGCCTGCGATGCAAACACTTTAATAACAAGCCTGGCCTCGCGAAAGTGTGAGTCTCGTTGACGGCGTGGGAGGATTGTGCGCCACTGCTTTGCTTTTTGCACGCGCGCGCACGAGGCGTTTGTCGCACACGGGTGCGGGGTAATGGCTGGGAACACCGCCCTCTGCGCTGGAATGGGCTGAAAAGTGCACGTGGGAATTCACTTGTGCTTCTGGTACAATAACACGCACAAAATGTTGATGCAGATTGCGGGTAACCTACTGAATCTTCTTTATGATTTATTTTTTACTTTTATTTGCTTTCATGTCTACATCCTTTTTGCAAGGGATTTCAATACAACTGATTCGGAGTTTTTGAATAGAGGGTCTTGAAGAAAATCTTTACTAGCTGAAAGAAGCCTTGAGGATCAGCTGTCAAGATAGGAACAGAGACGGAAAGCGCGTCTAATAATCGTATGAAGAAGAACCTATTAGTGAGGTAGTTTTTAATTAGGAGAGTGAGATACTGTGGGATGACAAGTTTTTTTAAGTTTGATGAACCAGGATGCTACACGGACTCGAATGCTTTCTCGATGTCAAGTAAGGCCGCTACAATGTATTGATGAAAACCTAAAATGTCTTCAGTAAGTTTCAGTAAGCATCAGATGGTTTGTTGAGAGTAGGGATTGAAAAACGAATAGATGTTGAGGTCTTGTATAAGCTTTCATGGAGATAAGCTTCAAGCGAAAGAGAAAACGTTTTTTTCTAAAATTTTGCATTTGGATGGAAGGAGACTAATGAATCTACATGGAATAGGGGGATCTTTTTCGGGCTTTAGGACGGGGAGTATGTGTAGAGGAATTGAAGATACAGGAACTGTAAACAATGGCTTTGAATTTTTATATATATATATATATATATATATATATATATATATATATATGGTACATATATATATATATATATATATATATATATATATATATATATATATATATATAGATAGATAGATAGATAGATAGATAGATAGATAATTTTTAATTTTATCTGGGCTGAAGAAATTTTTAGAAGTACTTTTGTTTTCGAGGATGAATCCAACCTCTAAGAGATGCGTTTTATGGGAAGACGTACAGTGATTTGTGGATGGTTTTCATTTTGCTCTATTATTCTTTTAAATCTGGTCCTGTGGGTGAGAGAAGTAGGAACGAATGTAAAAAAGTTCGCTGGAGAGTTGGATTTTCTATTGGTAGGGAGAGGAGGACGGTGAGGTTTGGAAGGAGAAGAAGTGGTTGTTTTCTTAGCAAAAGACATTTGTGATACCATAGGGAGAAGTAACTTATATGAACAATTTGAATTTGTTTGTGAAAATGAAGTGTACGGAGTAAAATGAGGAGTCGACATACTACTTTGCTTAAGAGGGTTTGTAGGACTTCAGAAATGGAGTTCAATGGCCATGAAAATGATTTCAGATAGTTGTCCTGTGGTAGATGAGTTTTAAAAGTGTTGCTATAAGGGGGTCAGTGATTTGAATTTTCGATGAGAGGGATGTTAAATTGAAGGTGTTGAGAGTCGTATGGGCTAGAGTGAATATGGGTTTATCAATTTCATTTTGGGTAGATATGATTTTTATTGGGAGATGCACTTGGGTGAGAGGGACTGAGCCACTTGCTTTTGTTTCGATTGAAGGACAAGAGTGGTTCCACTGGGAAAGCTGAGGTTGCAACGCAGGGCGAGGAAAGCGCACTGAGTGTTTCCGCTGCCATGGTTGAAGCGACATTGAACGATATTCGGAAATTCATTACGTCACCTAAGTATTTTGGGAGAGATAGATAGCGAGTTAGAAGGGGGCGTGGATATGAAGGTTAAGGCTAATGGTATCGTTGAGAAGACGGAATCCAGTAGAACTAACCCTCTTTGTGTGCATGGCATTCAAGTGACTTACTACTAGTGTAGGTCAATGTTCTGCGAAGAAATGAGTGGTTTGAGTGGGATGTGTAAGATATTGACTGGTTTATAAATGGTTGTTATGGACAGAAACGCACCAGACGACAATTTATCGTGATTCGGACATTTTAGAAGAAATTTGGTAATGTGATATATTTTGCTGATGTATTTTTGCTAGTGTAGCAGATATATCCTGTATTATGGATTCGGATGGAAAGGATTAGGTGCGTGGGTTGAATGCGAGCTAAGGAATGTGACTTGAGAGGAAAAATGCACAAGTCGCGAAAACCCCTCCCGAACCCACCACCGCTAAGGCAACTGCTTGATTGCACCCGAACACGCAAGCAATAAGAATACATTTTCTGAAGCGTTCGACTTTCCTGATGATAACCAAGTAGTGCCTGTTTGAAATGTTTTTTCCGAAAATGTACTCTATTTTGTTTATAAAGATTACTCGAAGTAGGCCGACCTGGATGGCCGAGGTGGCTAAGAGCGAGTACCGACTAAGCGCTTCTGGTCCGAAGGGTCGCGGGTTCGAGTCCCGCTTTGGGCATGGTTGTTTGTCCCTTGACTTTGTATGTGTTGTCGCGGAGGGCCTCGCGTTCTGCTGACCCCAGATCAGAGGAGCCCGCAAGTGTATAGGTCTAGCGTGTGGTCGAATATGCGTCCCATCGGGACGTAAAGGGTAACCGACTGTTGGCTGGATTAAAGCCCCAGAACAAACAACTCAAAATGGTATGTTCATGTAGAAGAATATCAGTAAAGTTCTCAATTAAGAAGTGTCGGACCGGGAGAGGTAGCTCAGTGCAACAACTGATGTCACTGCAGCGTCTCTGACCGGGAGGTTCTAGGTTCGAATCCTGACGGCGGCAGAATTTTCGACACTGGCTTTTCTGCTAGGTCGAATTTAGACGCTGCCTGGAGGAGAATTTTAGTGGCCGGCTGCTCTGATCGGTAGTTTTCCGTGGTTTCTCCGATCAAAACCAGGCGAATGCCGGAGCAGTACCCTACCAAACGGGCCACGGACCGCGCGCGATCTGTCCTTCCTCTTCCTTGTCCTATCCTCTCCCCTTACACACACACACACACACACACACACACACACACTTACAGTAACATGCACAACACTACCACATATTCCGGGAAACCGGTCGGGAGCTTAGATTTTGTTCCGGCTGTGGCGGTGCCCCACTGGTGGGAGAGTCCTGGTTAGGGGGAAACCCCACTAGTCGACGGTAGGTCGGTGCCGGATCTCGCCATCCAGCGGGGGAAGATCACCGCCATCTCCCGAGAAAAACATGCACTACACTAACGGGACTAATGACCAAAGCTGTTGACGCGCCCGGAAACACGAAAAAACTAAACCAAACCAAGGAGCGTCGGGTGACCCTAAGCGACTGAGTTTTAGCGAAGCGCATGCGCAGTGCGGCTTCTGGAAAACCGGAGACGCCCCCGCGCATGCGCGCGCTGGCTGAAACGGCGGGATCGCCTATCAAAGGGAAATCCGTGAACGGGGTGTAAGAAGCGTTTCCCCCGTCTCAGCAGCTGACTCGTCGCGAGGGCGGGGCGGGGCGGGGTTGGGGTGGGGTGGGGTGGGGTGGAGGAGTGCGAGAGTGAGCGCGCAGCCAAGCGGAGGGTGATTAAACGCGAGGAACTGGCTCCAAATGACGCGCGTCGGTCCCGTTTGTGTGTGGGGGGCGGGGAGGGGGGGGCGGGGGGGTGCGGCTCGCCGGGCCCGGAATGCGCCCGCGGCCACGCGCAAGCGGCAGAGGCGCTGCGCGGCTGTAACGCGTTACGTAACGACTGTCCCGTTAGGCGCGCGGCGCGGCGCGGCGCAGGGCGGCGCGGCGCGGAGCTGCGCGGCGTGCGGCATACTGCACGGGCGCCCGCGTCCGCCGACCCTTCGGCGCGGCGCGGCGGCGGAGCAATTAGGCCTTATGCAACGCAAGAGCGGATGTGCGTAAGCGGCCTCCGCATCGCCCACCAGCACTGCCCTCGCGCTGCATTGGCGCTCTTTGTCGCAGAGGAAATGGTCGAGATTTTTCTGGTTACTATCTTATCTCTTGCTTGTTGACTTACATCCCAGACATTCCACCGGAAACATAACGTCTTAGCAAGTTTCTTACTAAGTTTCTCACTTTTTTTGTAAATTTAATCGCAGTATAAAACTGATAAGCGGTAACGGCATATCCAGTCTAATATAAAAATCAGATTCTAACTATCTGTTAAATTAATTAAATACATATTGAACGACTACCACACTTCAATATTTATTTATTTCTCGCTGAGAGACAACTATATGAGAACACTTGTTACCAGGTTATTCCTTTCTCTAATGTAATACAAAATCTGATTGTGTGTCAAAGACAATTATACGTTTCTTTCTGTAACTCCTCCAGATGAGAAGAATTTTCTTCTTTTGTCAATTCCATGGATTTGTTTTATAATAGTAAATGCAATTGAATGATGCACGAGAAATAAAGGTTGTCCCCATAACTAAGTATTTCACTTCCGCTGTTGTTAAGATGATAAGACATTTGTGAAATTTTTGATAATAAGTGCGTGTATGTACCTAAAGACGTCAATTACGTGAACTTACTGAATTATAAAATTAAAAATGCTTTTGTCACAATTCGTATAAATATTTTTCGGCGTTTTTGTAACAGAAATACCCAATGTGTCATTGAACGGCGTAATGTTAAGTATAAGCA
Organism: Teleogryllus oceanicus; assembly: GCA_964035755.1. NCBI lineage: Eukaryota > Metazoa > Arthropoda > Insecta > Orthoptera > Gryllidae > Teleogryllus > Teleogryllus oceanicus. Next base: position 6,922,952 of record CAXIVR010000004.1, on the reverse strand, counting down.
CGTCTCTATTTCAATCGAAAACGAAGCTGATATGAAATAACTCAGTTTCCCAGTAAAAGTGTGTTCTCCTGAGAGAAATTCTCAAGGACACAATTTGCATAATGTAAATTTACTTTCAATGAATACCTCAAACGGAAAGTAATTAGTTTTGTAGATATTCCATTATTGTAATAAATATTATTTCAATGTAGTTTGATTTCGCCGCAAAAGTCATTTATCCTTTACGTTCTTGCGTCTTCCACGGAGCACATGCATTGTTCTGTGACTGGGAGCGCCCAAGAGAGCGCACGTGACTTGGGTAGGGCTGCGATCGAAGGCGCTGGATGGCGTTTCCAGGCAATGAATCAGGAGAGGCGAGCCGAGGATGTAGGGGACGTTTAGTTTAGTTTAGTTAATGCCTTCTTTTACGTGGCAAGACTCGTGGCGATCAGGCCTGCTCTTCCGCCTTACCACGCAAATTTCGCTACGCTCCTTTCACCACCTAGCGGAAAAAGGAGGTATTATCTTAGGCGACGAAATAGCGGATCTCAATTTTCCTCAGAGGCTTCTTTTAGGCTTGAGGATCTTTTAGATCCAGTAAATCTACTACACGGGACGCCGGCTTTACTTCCCCTCCGAAGGAAGACGTACGAGGGATTTTTTCACCCTTAAAAATCCACGGCTTCGATCGGGTTTGAACCCGCAATCGGGTACAACAGTCCGGTACGCTGACCGTTATGCCACCGAATCCGCCCCGGGGAAGGGCAGCAGATCGCACGTGCCGGAAGGCGCCCCAACGCCCGAGCCCCATAAACCGGGAATTAAGCCTTGTTGCGGCTGCTCGGCCACTTCCTCCCGCCGGCCGGAATTATGCCAATTACAGCGCCAGGGAGCAGCGAAGATGTTTGTTCCCATTGTTTAGTATTTAACTCCTTTTTACGACGCGCAGGCTTTGGCAGAACCCCCCCCCCTGCGCCCATGACTACCCCTTCAGGATAGACGCAGGCCAACAGGGCGCGACGTAGAAAGAACAAAGTAATGTAGAGGTGCGAGCAGGCGCGCTCACCGAGCGACGCCATTTAGCGTCATGCAAAAAAACGGTAGCCCTACAATTCTGATTTACAAAAACTTGAAGACATTTCGAAAATTCGGAGAGCAATTCGGTTAGAAATGAATCTCTCATCTATTATGTTTGGGATTTGCTATTGTAACCTTCGTAGAAGTTGAGAGATCTTTCTCTCAATTGAACGATATTTTGTCTGACAGACGGCACAATTAAACCACTTACTTTGAAAAATAAACACTCGTTTTATATCACCAAAAATGATTGGAAACTTAAGATATTTTGCTATAAATTGTATTTTCTTTCAAGTTTTTCTATTATTATTATTATTATTATTATTATTATTATTATTATTAAAACATGTGAAATCCATGTTGTGTACCATTGTATTAAACTCTAATTGCGAATTAATTTAAGGAAATTAAAAATTTTAAAAGGAAATTTTGTATCGTTTTCAGTTTTATTTTGCGGTTTTTATCTATAATGAATGTTGCACTACCAAAACACCCTCTTCCTTCTTTTGAGCTGATGGTAGCTTATGACATTATGCCCTGCATGCAATCGAAGCTAAACGTTCATGTGCCAAAGTGCACCTCTTCTGACTACAAATACTATAATCTGCAAAATATTTAAATTCTATGAAATGAGGTAACCCAAGGTTACCGCAAGCAAATTTTGATAATTAGAGGGAATTTTATTTGATAATATTATCCATTTGTTTTTTTTATTCTGTCTTCAGTTTTCTCACGGATGTAAATGTTTTTGTTGTTTTCACTCTTCATTCAGACATCCTTGTTCCCGACAACACTACGACATTCACGGTTTTATAAACCTCTCTCCTTCTTAATCGATCGTCGCGCTTACGCACTCTGAAAGAAGTGTTCGTGAATGGCTCCGATTACAAGTACGCGGATGCTGCCGATAAGCCAGCCTGTCCGTTCGCGAACTACAAGGCCCCATCCGATGAAGCCTATCGTGATTCTCGAAGTGACAACTTCTATTCACTGAATATATACGAACGAGCAACGCCGTATTAAAGAAGAATGGATGTTCGTATCTGGCAATACGAACATCTTTGGACTTGTCATGCTTGATACGTCGCCGATATCTGCTCCGAAATGAACGATCTCTAACTGAGCCAGCGTTCTGGCATCCCGTCCATTTTATTTGATATATTTCGTTAGAGTAGCCGCCGCAGTCATCCATAACAAAAGCGACTTATCCGGATCTCCAACGGAAGGTAGCGAAGCATTTCGTAACGCACCGCTGCAGTCAAAGTGCGGCGCTTCGTCTGAGCTTAGAAAGATGTGGCGAAGACGAATAGCTCGACCCGAAGTTAAATTGTCGCGTTTGTATTTTGGGCGCCTTTGGTATTAGCGTAATGGTTGTGCATTCAAAAAAATCTGATAAAAATCAACGCACTGGAAAATTAGCTTTTAGTTCTTGTAGTTATTTATCGTTTCTTGCAAAATTCACTTTTATATGTTTGTAGTTTGGAATTGCACACTTTTAGTTTTTCGCGTGCTACATCCATAGTATAAAGTTACGTCTTGCTACCGCAAAAATGGCGACTTTCTGACAGAAAGATCCGTAGTAGGATCCACATACCGAAACAGATGATAAGTCTTGTTCGTATGTGCAGTAAATTAATTTTTCTAAAACAAGTTTTTTGTAGTGAAAATCAGCCTTTAGTGGAACCTCAATATTGATGTATTATTTTGTGGAATCTTATAACAGATGGCGAAACCTCCACCTGTCCGTCCGTCTGTCCGACTGTCTGTCCGTGTCTCCGTCTGTCAGTCCGTCTGTCAGCCTGTCAGTCCGTCTGCCTGCGTGACCGCCCGTCTGTTCGATCACCATTCCGTTCGTCTGGCCACCGTGTATCATCAGTTCATCCATCAGTCAGTCCTCTGCCCGTCTGTTCACCCGTAAGTTCTCCCGTCTGTTCGTCTGTCTGTCCGTCTGTCTGTCCGTTTGTCTTTCATTCGTTTGCCTGTCCTTCCGTTCGTCTGTCAGTCAGTTCGTCCGTCCGTCAGTTCGACCGTCCTTCAGTTCGACCGTCCTTCAGTTCGCCTGTCCATTTGTTCGTCATTAAGCTCGTTTACTTGTCCGTCAGTCTCTGACAAACGCTTGGGGATAATACGCATACAGAATGTTCACCAAAATTGATATTTTCCGATCGCGGCCCTTGAATGGGCGATGTCGCGACCCCATGAATTGAAAACGGATATTTTGATTTTTGGAGGTATTTTACATGATCTCGTAACGCCTTTAAAACTTTCTCCAAATGGCTCCATACTATTACTTTTTTTATCGAATACAACGAAAATCATCTGTAGAACATTTCTCATTTTTGTTGAATTATCTGAATTTTGAAAAATATCAATAGCTCAAAATATCCTATAAAACAATATTGAAGATAGAGACTTTTTCTTTAAAAAGTATTCGGAATTCTTTAATTATTGTCATCTACATTTCTTTTAAAAATATTACCATTTTCCGCGCAATATTGAGTGAAATATGGGCAATAATAAAAACAATATTTTCTTAAAAATGTTCAAACTTTTTCTTTAAACGTTTTGAACTGATAGTGCTAAATGTACTGACTATCACAACATAAACTCATTTTTGTAGTATTATATTGATATTTCAAAAACTACCCTAATGTATTTTTAAATATTTCTCAGGTTGTGGATAGTTTGATTATGGGGATTTTATTAATTGTTGCCTTTAGAAACACATGTGTTTCAAATAATTTTTTTGAAGTTTCTCGCAAACTCGAAACGTTTCTGAAAAAATGAGCTCAACATTGAGCATTTTCAGAAACACTTAAACAACATTTTCTCAGAGCAACTTTCAAATTTTCAATGAATATTTTCATATAGTGCTATGTTTTACTCTTCTTAAATATTATTTTAGTCTTATTTCAAATGTATCCAATTCTATTAATGGATCTAAAAATTGATAAAATTTTGAAAACAATTTTAAGCACCGTTAGATAACAGCTGAAAAGTTGATAGGGCAATGCCGAAAAGCTAGCCCCGAGTAAAGAAATTAAAACAGTGCGAGAATGTTTGTGCCATTCTCTATCACAACTGGTTTAGAAAATTTGGTAACGTATTATCAATAAAACATTTTTTTCAATCTGTGTACTTATATATAATGTTTAAATATTGACGGTTTATATGTAGTGTCCAAAGTATGGTTTGTTATGACATATGCAACATCATAATAGCAACAATTGAGAGAGCATTTGATTTGCGTCTATTGCCTGGGCTGGAGCTGGTTCTAGAAGATAAGATCTCGTCGTTTGAAATGAACAAGTGTAGACAGCTGGGCCGCGCCCGAGCGTGACGAGCGGTGCGCGAAGAGGCCATCGCCTCGCCCTCGGCTCAATGGAGCGACTGCGCTCCTCCTCGCCCTGCCCTTCTGGCCGTGCCTTGTCGTCCCTTGCCTTGACTTGCTTTGCTGCCCTGCCCTGCACTATCCTACCCTATCCTACCCTGCCCTACTCTGCCCTCCCCTGCCTTTCCTCACCTCAGTCTGCCCTTCTGGCCATGCCTTGTCCTCCCTTGCCTTCACTTGCTTTGCCTGCCCTGCCCTGCACTATCCTACCCTATCCTACTCTGCCCTCCCCTGCCTTTCCTCACCGGCCTGCCCTTCTGGCCATGCCTTGTCCTCCCTTGCCTTCACTTGCTTTGCCTGCCCTGCCCTGCACTAACCTACCCTATCCTACTCTGCCCTCCCTGCCTTTCCTCACCTCAGTCTGCCCTTCTGGCCATGCCTTGTCCTCCCTTGCCTTCACTTGCTTTGCCTGCCCTGCCCTGCACTACCTACCCTATCCTACTCTGCCTCCCTGCCTTTCCTCACCTCAGTCTGCCCTTCTGGCCATGCCTTGTCCTCCCTTGCCTTCACTTGCTTTGCTGCCCTACCCTGCACTATCCTACCCTATCCTACCCTGCCCTACTCTGCCCTCCTCTGCCTTTCCTCACCTCAGTCTGCCCTTCTGGCCATGCCTTGTCCTCCCTTGCCTTCACTTGCTTTGCCTGCCCTGCCCTGCACTAACCTACCCTATCCTACTCTGCCCTCCCCTGCCTTTCCTCACCTCAGTCTGCCCTTCTGGCCATGCCTTGTCCTCCCTTGCCTTCACTTGCTTTGCCTGCCCTACCCTGCACTATCCTACCCTATCCTACTCTGCCCTCCCCATCCTACCCTATCCTACTCTGCCCTCCCCTGCCTTTCCTCACCTCAGCCTGCCCTTCTGGCCATGCCTTGTCCTCCCTTGCCTTCACTTGCTTTGCCTGCCCTGCCCTGCACTATCCTACCCTATCCTACTCTGCCCTCCCTGCCTTTCCTCACCTCAGCCTCTTGTCAGATGCACAGCAAAAAAATACACTATTTTTTCTCCCGCTGTGCAAGCTGTTTAGGAGACATAGCATCAGTAGTCTGGTGCGTGATGCTGAAAATGTGTGGATACTAGAGTACAAAAATAATAGTAATAGACGTGAAATGCAGCTGATATAACGATTTCGTGACACGTGATTTTTACCAAGAAATCCACTCAGAAGAACGAGTTTCTAGACGTTTCGCGTCAAAACATTTTTCAAAAATGAAACATTAAAATTTATTAACACACTCATCACTAATTGGCAACGATACAAAAAATAGAAACCAGATCCGTGCCTTGGGTTCCGCAATATTACACCAGACTTGAATGTGAATGTACTGTGCAACCTCGTCTCTCGCGGGTGCATTAGAAGTGATGGAGGGCTGAGAGCAGCTGCCTCTCTTCCCCGTTGGCTTTCTCTGAGACGCTTTTCATTTTCGAGGGTCGTGAACGTCCCAGTCTCCTGCCGCTGCTTCCCAAGTGCTTGAGAGGAACAAATTGAAGTTATTTCCATTGTATATTTTATCATTGATTTTTAGTTAACATTTCCTTCATTACATATTCCAGAAACTGGTCTATAAATTCAGAAGCTTTGTTTTGAAGATTACTAGACGCAAACTTGTAAGTACACGGAAAAAGCAGGCAATTTTGATTATTAACAATGCAAATCGTTCACGAGTTTCAAGAGTTTCAGACTACTATAAAATTATTTCGTTCCATTAAATATTTAATATTTCGTGTTTCCCCTGTGTTAGACAGAAATAAGAACAGTACTTACAGCCAGCTTCGTGACAATCATGTTGCTGATCTTGCAAACAAGAAACAAAAGAATCCGTCGTAATTCCTTATGCGCTGGGGTAGAATATGATTTCGTGCACATTGGTATGTAAAGGAAGTTGGAATTTCTGTATTTTAAAGGTTGTGTCTTTTCGGAATGAGAAAACCCAGGAAACTAGAAGCTGTAAAAGGCTACTTCAATTTGAATTACTTTTTGTTCGTGATTATTTTCACCACCTTCGGAAGATAAATAATATTTGTTAGAACTCAGGACATTCACCTATGCACCACAACATAGATAGTTATATGGTGCGATTTTACGAATTTATACATACTTCTTTAATTCAAAGTATTCAGTCAATTAGAATTAGCATACGTACAATAAAATATGCAATATTTTAACTTCTGTAGTGAATGTAATATTTATCCTGACAACCAAGTAATTAACAATTGACATTTTGTGTGGAGAGTTTGGAGTTTTGAATATTTGATAATGAAAAAATTGAGTATTAATTACGATAATGTGTACCTGAGGGTATCTGCCATTTTTATCGTCTTTCTGCCACGAGATGTTTTCCGTGCGTAACATTTCTTTAACTTGCATTAATGTGTAAGAAGGCATGGAAATAGACGATAATTCAAAATTACTTCCATGCAGCAATGCTTCCATGTGCTGGAAAATTGTTTCCGACAATGCAAGGAACATTTTGAATTCTATTTGAATACCTGTAGCCCTCTCTATAACACATTATTCCTTTTTTCTCTAGTAATAAATAGTTGGGTGTTTGGAAAGGCCTCTGATGCCAGCGGTTCGTGAGCTGCCGAGAGCGCCAAAGGAGGCTGCAAGCTAGCACAAGCGCAGCCTTTTGGTCTCTCCCGTACAAATCGACTGCCTGGCACAAATGGGACCAGAGTGTCACCAGGGTACTTTTCAATTACTGGCACGTATTCCTGAATTCACGACAAAGTATGTACATAAAAATGATCATCCTGTGAATTATTCACTTAAAATTTTTGAGCTGCATTGTTCACTATTTTTATGAATTGAATTATTAAAAACATGAAGATTGTGATTTTAAAAAGGATAATTTAGGTTTTGGCAGTACTTTATTGAATGAATGAATCTTCTACGATGTTATACATTTTCTGTAAAAAGGCTTCAATGTTTTTAGTTCTAGATTTTTACTTTGGTAGAGGAAAAGAGCTTAAAAGGGGCAGGTCAATTTTTCATTGAACTTTCTGAATTTTCGAAAATATCAAAAGTTCAAAATATTCTCAGCGTGTGTCTACAACTCAAATACTCGTATTGAAGGTACAATGTTTTCGTAAAAAATTCGGTTCTTCAAACGCAGATCTTTAAATAAGATCATGTACCATATTTAGAAAATATGAGTAGTCTTTGCTTAATTTTACGTGAAATATAAGCAATTTTAAGGAAATCGGTGACAAATACCCATTCTGTTAATTCGCTGTAGTTAGTATGCCTACATCCCATTATTATGTCATATATTGATGAACAAAATTGCAAAACAAAATGAGATTCTGAAACACACGTAGTATGATATTCTCTTTTCTAATCCAAGTGTTATTTTGTGGGATGTGGCTGACGTAACGACTGACACCATGGAGACAAAATAATATGTGAACAATAAGTCGCAGTGCTAGCTTTAAAAATGAAAAAGGAAACCAAACAACACAGTATAAATATATTACAGTGCTCAAAATTGATACATGTAAAACCGGGAGCGGTGGCTCAGTGCATCAACTGATGTCACTGCAACGCCTCTGACGGGAGGTTCTAGGTTCGGGCTCCGACAGTGGCAAGATTTTCGACACTAACTTGCCAGCTAGGTCAAATTTAGTTGCTGTTTAGAGGAGAATTCTAGAGGACGGCTGCTCTGGTCAGTAGTTTTCCGTGGTTTCTCCGATCAACACTAGGCGAATTCCAGAGCAGTACCCTACCAAACGGTACAGAGACCGCGCGCAATCTGTTCTTCCTCTTCCTTGTCCTATCCTCTCCCCTTACACACACACTTACACTAACATGTAGTACACTACCACACATTCCGGGAGACTGGTCTGGGACTTAGAACTTGTCCCGGCAGGGCGGTGTCCCGCTGGTGGGAGATACATGATTGGGGAAAACACTGTTAGCCGACGGTGTTTGGCGCCGGATATTGCCATCCAGCAGGGGAAAACCACCGCCACCTCTCGATCAAAAACACGCACTACAGTTACGGGACTAATGACCATAGTAGTTGACGCCCCAGGAATCAGCAATCAATCAATCAATCAATTGATACATATAAAAATATTTCATTGACTAGCATAAGCATTGCTAGCCCCCTTGTTCTAGATGCAATTAGCATTACTACTTCATACTGTAAATGGCCTTGTAGCTAATATATGCAATTTTACTTTTGAACCAATAATTTTGTAACCATTGTCTCTAATTTTTTTTCCTTTACTTGGCATGCATGTTCTAAAATTTCTGGTAAAGATCCCCCTTTAAAAACCATAGTTTCAGCAAAGACTTGCAATTGACAACAATAAAGAAAGTCCTCGTTGAAGACAAAGGCTGATCAAATAAGAATCACGACTCTTCGGAAGACGTCGCATTCTAGGCACGCTTGCCAACCTTTCGGTCATTTCATTGCGATCTTGTTTTACCGCCCGAGAATTTGGTCATGAAGGTGGCAGGGTGGCGACGGAAACAAGGGCATGCCAACATACGGCACATCGCCCGGACAGCCAAGATCCGTTGCCTCACGTACGATATTACACATCAGATAGCACATTTTAATAGATGTGTTCGTAAAAATTCTTTTAGCACCTCCCAGAGTCGTTTGTTTCGCAAACAATCATCCATGCAGTATAATATACCATTATAAAGTAAATTCCTTGTGCAGTATTATTTAAATTGCACTTGTCGATTGTGCCTCTAATCGAATGCCATGGCAAGGGAAAGGGCGTGCGCTTCGCTGCTTTCGGAGTCGGTCCGGCGCGGCTCGCTCGTGGGCGCGCCCTCTCGGGGCCACTTCTCCGCGGCCGGGCCTTTGTGCCTGTGCACACTGCGCGCTGGCTAATTAATTTGGCGTCTTTGTGATCCCAACAAAGGGGTTTATTGATGGGGACCATCATTTTACAGCGCTTCGCACCTCGGCCCCGCGTGAAGCGGCAATAAAGCGCGGCGCGGAGCTTGCACCAGCGCCCCCCCCCCCAAGGGCCCTCGTTCCCGCCTCCGCCCCGACGCCACCCTCGCCCTCGCCTTGGAAGTTTTCGGAAATGTCCCTCCCGCTCCAACAAACCAGACGTCCACATCCTTTCCTAACGGCTACTTCAGCGGCGTCGATGCAACTTTTAGAAATGATAGGGCCGAACTGATTGCTGTGACAGTGGAACGAAAACCGAGAAGCGAAGCTCCCGAAAGTGACAGCATGGAGATGAAGGGAAAAAGGGAGAAGACAGGGCGGGAGAGAGAACGAGAAGCGAAAGAGCACGGGAGAGAGAGAAAGAGCGAGTTGAAGAATGAGAAAGAGCGACTTGCAGTGAGAGCGAGTGAGCGAGCGGGAGAGAGAAAGAGCGAGCGAGCGGGAGAGAGAAAGAGCGAGCGAGCGGGAGAGAGAAAGAGCGGGGGGAGAGAGAAGAGCGGGCGGGAGAGAGAGAAATGAGCGGGCGGGAGAGAAGAAAGCGAGCGGGTGGAAGAGAGAGCGAGTTGGAGAGAGAGAGCGAGTTGGAGAGAAAGCAAGTTGGAGAGAGCAAGCGGGTGAGAGAGAAAGAGCGAGCGGGAGGTAGAAGAGAGAGAGAGCGATAGATAGAGAGACCGAGCGGGAAACAGAGAAAGAGCAAACGGGAGAGAGAGAAAGAGCGAGCGGGAGAGAGAGAAAGCGCGAGCGAGAGGTAGAGAGAGCGAGCGAAAGATTGAGAGAGCGAGCGGGAGCAACGGAGAAAGAGCGAGCAGGGAGAGAGAAAGAGCAAACGGAGAGAGAGAAAGAGCGAGCGGGAGAGAGAGAAAGAGCGAGCCGGAGAGAGAGAAAGAGCGAGCGGAGGTAGAGAGCGAGCGAAAGATTGAGAGAGCGAGCGGGAGCGAGGGTGGGTGGGTGGGGCAGCGCAGCGCCTGTCCGCCGAGGAAACCGCACGCCGTTTTTCCCGCGGCCGGGGCGGGCGCCGGCGGCCCGGCCGCCGAAGCGAGCCGCGCCGGGGAATGCCCGGCATTCGGCGCCCGTGGCCGGTCGGCGGTCGGCGGCGGCCCTCGGCGGCCCACGGCTCCGGTGCACGCAGCCGCACAATGCGCTCGGGGCGCTGCGCTCGCAGCCGCCGACATCCACACAATCGCTTCGTCGGCCCCAAGCGACAATAAACAGGTGACGTACCTACATTTTTCCTCTTCTCACTCCCACTACTCAACAATTACTCGTATTAAAAAAATTATATCTGATCTCATTTTGAGATCTAATATCGAGGGATAAATTGAATTAACAAATAAATATCTGGCTCTATTATTGGAGAAGTAAGATGGGGTTTGAAAATAAATTTTTACATTGCGTAATTGCGCAATTTTCAAAATTGCGTACGTTTTAAAGAAAATCGAAATAAAAACAATTTGATAAATGCATTTTGCCGAGTGAGTTTCCTCCTACTCTACCCCAAAAAAGGAAATAAAGAAAGAAATTATAGTAATCTTCCAGAAATGTTTGAAAATTTCACAGGGCTTTCGTGTAAAGTATCCCCCAAAATTCAGTGAGTTATCTCCGAAAAGGCACAATCAGATCTTACTTGTGGCGTATTTACCAATTTTCATCTCAAAAGACTTCTTCTAATCCGACAGAGTTAAACATGACACAGTGACATCCGCCCGTCAATATGTTCAGACAAACAATACATTCATGCGACCCCATTTTCTGCTCCAAAATAGCATGTATCTCCTTGTCATTGGCGTCAATCTTAACATTATAAAGGATGTTAATGAAACAGCCCAAACATGTAATCATGACTTCTGTGCGAAGTTAGAGCTCAAAAGGAATTGAATCACGAAATTCCTTGTTAGAAACTTTGAGACCGTTTTATTGAGGTGTTAACAATACTTTCCTCGCTAATTTTTAAGGGGGAGGGTAAAAATTAATATTTGTTTCAAATTGCTCTATGGTGAGGGATGAACAACTACAAAAAGTAATTTTATGCAAACTGTCGCAGACGAGACAAGCATATAGAAGTGCTTCTGACAGTTCATTGTGAATGAATGAGTTGAGTGGTACGGCTGTAGACCACAGGTGTGATAAATCTTCTACCGGCAGCCACTCTCCCACTCAGCAGCAGACGCGTTAACACGCTTCCTGATCCTGATGACCAGATGAATTTTATTGAATTAGTACTTATTCGTACAGTTATCAATTAGAAACGTCTGGCGCCAGTTCGATTGTTCTGATAAAAAGTCTTTCTGATTTCACGAGGCATTTACTGAAGCATAAAGTCTAAGTAAAGCAGATGACACTCCACATCAGGCTTTTTAAGTTTATTTTATTCAGCTAAACTATTTAATTTATCATGCACGAAGGATTATCTCTTAAGTGAAGTCGCAGGCTTCCGCGGCCAGAATCATGGTTATATTGGTTGTCCGGGTGACGCCGTGTTGAAGGCAGAATTGCCAACATTTCGACCAGACCAGCCCTGAACAAGATCGCGAAAAAGATGATCGAAACGTCGACAATTCTGCCTTCAACGCGGCGTCACCCGGGCAGCCAAGATAATCTTCATGAGTATCTCGTAAGCAATTCTTTCGCGATGCGCTGTATATGGTGACGCATCGTACCCCATACCTCTTCTGACCCGGCGGATGGGCTCATCCCGCTGTATGACTCAATTCCCTACGAGACATACCCGTTCATCTGCACCATCATGCTCAATCATTATAAATGTTCGTATTGTTAGAAATCGTCAGCTTCATTCCAAAGAAGCCAGTGAAAAAGTAATTATTTTGAGAAAAGAATGTTTCAATATTGTCTTTGCCCGTAAGTGTGTTGGTACTGGATTTTAAGCTGGAAAAACCATTGAACTTACTAAATATATTCAGTCTTTTTTTCAAGTCTTAGTCTAATTTTCTAGTCTAGTTTAAAATTACACCTTTAAGAAATGACCCCAAGAATATGCAATTGAGCAATTTTACAATAATACAACTCATATTTGAAAAGAATGTTAGTTACTCTGTTTTAGCATGGGACAGCCGAAATGTTTGTATGTATCTCTGGAGACAGTATATATTTCTTTAAGTATTTCCCTAATTATCATCCTATTCATGAGACACTTGATAGAATAATTTCAAATTTTAAGAAATTATCGGCATGATTTTCTCTTATAATTCGTGTTTACGGAAAGTTGTGACTAGTGTTGGAGGTAAATATCAATTACTGTCTTCCTAAATAGCCCGAAAGATGTTTTCTCACTCATACGCGCGGTTCCCGTGTTGAGCCAAGGCGTCCGTCGCTAGCGTGGGGCTGCGAGCCAACCTCTTCGCGTCGCAAGCTGTATGGGGCGGGCGGGGCGGGGCGGGGCGGGGCGGGACGGGGCGGGGCGGGGCGGGGCGGGGCGGGGCGGGGCGGGCGGGGCGGGGCGGGGCGGGGGGCGGGCGGGGCGGGCGGGCGGACGGGGCGGGGCAGGGCGGGGAGGGGGGAGGGGAGGGGCGGGGCGAGTGCGGGGCGAGGGCGGGAACGGGACGGGATCCGGGCGGAGCCCCTGTGCCAGTGTATTATTGCGGATCGGGCGGACGCCGCCGCTGTCATTGCACTGAATCGCAACCCTTCAGCCCACACAACCCATTACGCGCAGGGCTATCCACAACCACCCTATGCAAAGAAAAGCCAGTAATTTTTCTCTACTCATGTGTGAGGTCGACTTTCCAGAAAAGCAAAACGAAAGAAAACTGTTTCACTATACTGCGGGAGATGAGAGTTTGTTTACACAGAGGCGTTTCTACGTTTCCATGGCGACGGCATGCCCTGGGCCAATCGGGACGTGAGCGTCCGCCGACCCGCGTTGCGAATGAAATGTACTCATCGCCACGTGCGCGGCCAAACGCAAGATTCGGCTAGGAGCGTGGGCGCCGCGCTCGTAAAGAGGGTTAACACACAATTGATCGCAACATTTTCTACTTTGGTAGCACGGATCTGTAGCGGTGCGAGCGTTGCATTCACCTCTGGATTCAAACACTGATTGATAAAAAGTCAATGTAGTGAAATTTGTGTGGCTATGTGCCAATTTGCGACACGTTTTCTTGACGTTTTGCAATTTTCAATGTCTATCACTCCATCATTAAGTATCATCGCAGTCGCTCATTCATCAGAGTCGTTCGACTATTCCAGGAACGGCTAAAGGCTTTACATAAAAAGAAATGTGTTATTCTAATGTTTAAACTATTTTATGGTTTACGACTGTGTGTTTATACGCATGATCCAAAAGACGGAATGATATACTCCATATCCTTGCTGATCATTCTGATACTTTATGGTTACGCGGGCAATTGACTATTTAAACATTTTAACTATTTAAACAATCCAATTGACTATTTAAACACTTCTTGCTTAACCAAATTACTGTGGAAGGAAATAATTGTCACTATTTTGTGATAACTCTCTTGTATCAAACTATAAAAGAGATTCGTTCAACATCGTGAGAGAAGTAAATACTAAAGATACTGTTCATCAGGGGTACATTCGGATTGCGAGGGAAACGTGTGAATGTAGAGTGGAAGTGGCGTTCGGCGTGAGAAGATGAAAAGGCGAGAAGATCTTGTGTTTTCTTAGCAGTTGATTCGGAGCGGACGATACAGGCGTTCCATTTCGCTCTTTGTGCAGATTCGTGCGCGGAGGGCAGGGGAGGGGAAACGTGGCGCGGCACCTGGCTGCGAGGGGCGCTCCGACGCCACTCCCACTCCACGGCGCCCGTGAGTGAGCGGTCAAGTGCGGCCGGTGCCGGGGGGCGGGGAGGAAGCGCTCGGCGGCTCCAGACCCTCCTCCTCCTCCTCCTCCTCCTCCTCCTCCTCTCCTCGTCCTCCTCCTCCTCCTCCTCCTCCTCCTCCTCCTCCTCCTCCTCCTCGTCCTCGTCCTCGTCCTCGTCCTCATCCTCCTCCTCTTCCTCCTCCTCCTCCTCCTCTCTCCTCGTCCTCCTCCTCGTCCTCCTCCTCCTCCTCCTCTTCGTCCTCTTCCTCGTCCTCTTCCTCCTCCTCGTCCTCTTCCTCCTCCTCCTCCTCCTCCTCCTCCTCCTCCTCTCTCCCCTCGCCGCCGACAAACGGACTCCTCCAAGGATTGAAACGAGAGCTCGAATACCCACAGCACCAATCAAGCACAGATTGCATAACTATCAACACTAATATGGCTTTATATTAAGATTTCACTACCATTTTTGTATATGGTTTGTTATTATATTATTAATCATCTGAAATACCCTGCTTTACAGGACATTTATTAATAATTATCTACTGGAGGGACAAGGTTGAATGATAAACTAAAAAGATAGAAAAGTAATTGTATGTATACTGCATTGTTTATATTCAGCGTAGTGCCATTATCTCCATGTCCGGTCCCGCCTGCCCACCTCCGCTCTCTCCCTAATCACATAATTGTACTCTGAAGAAAGTAAATGAAATTTTTATTTACTTATTCAGCAAAACATTTGCTATAGATTACCGTACATTTTGAAATTTACTTGATTATAATTAACCTCACGTGGAATCTCAAAAGTCATCGTCACATTTTCTTTCGAAACATGCTTTTGCGGTTTGATCCTGATGGCATATTGGTCCTGATCATCTGCTATTTACATTTTCGAAAGTTCTTGGTACATTCCGTGAAACAGTACCTAATCACCGACTTCAATTGCTCTGAAGTATTCGTGCTCAAACAATTTGGATCGAAATAAAGTCATGAAACGGAACTGAACCGTGTGGAATAACATATTGGTGTCATTCGTTTTTCCACTGTTTGTATAAAAATAAAATACGCGCTGTAATAAATGTATTTTCGCTGAATAACAAATATGGAAACATGTTGCAACCCTCAGTATATTGTATTGTGCAAAATCCTCTTTCGGTTTCACCGCACGCCACTCCACGCCCACTCACCACCGCCGCCATGATGTGTCCATAACGTCATTCCATCTAGAAACGAAGTAATCGATAATTGATAATACACGTTTTTATAGGATCGTAGAAAAATGTTTATATTTCGTGATGGAAATAATTTTTTCTTACATAATCTCCACTTTTCTTACTTGACCTTCCGGTCTCAGCAAAATAACATTCAATATACATTTCAAGTACTTATTTAAAAATAACTATTTGGTATTTGCGGAGATCAGCAAGCACACATTTCAGAGAAGCCAATATGAATGCTATCGGTGCTAGCCTCCTTACTACGCTCCGTGAGGTCACGAAGGTTAAGCGAATTCGAGACTCGCCAGTTCCTGGTTGGGTGACCGGCCAGGAACCCCGAGATCTAACGGCGTCGAGCCACTGGCCGAAGGGATAAAAGGCAGACTGACTGCGACTGACGAGACTTGACAAATATAGTAAAATTATTCAGTGTAATAATTACACAATAACGGAGGATTACTCCAGAAAAAAGCGCTCAACGCGCGACAAGGGTTAAGAGACGCATTGCATCAACAATGACGCAACAAATTTTTAAAAGAAATGCGGCTGCTGGCTCACATGCTGGCTGACAATACATTTTCATTTTTACTTTTTATTGACCTCAATCCCCCATGCCGCAAGAGTCTCGACCGATTAGGTCTCTCGTTGTAGAGCATTCTGGATCTTGTGAGTAGCACGTATTCATTTCAAAGGCGACGCTTTTGACGGGCCGCTCCGACCACGTTGCAGATGACACGCTGCGTCGATACGTCGATATTATGTCGTTTCGGCTATCGATACTTATCATTCGACTTCAATATCGGGATAAGATTTATGATCGAAGAGAGAGGGCCATTACTATTGCTGCACGCTTTTAAGGAAGTTCTACCCCGCCACGGTTGCGAAGAAAATACCTTACAGGGAACAAGTAGAACACGTGCTTCCCCTAGACGTATGTCGTGATGTATTAACACAGCTGTAAAAATTTAATTATTTATGCTGAAAATTGTTGTTGGTACTGATATCATTGCAATATCGTTATAAATTCCAACATTCAGTGCTATCATATCGTACTATACTTCGTCCATTCAAATACTGAGTAAATGAGGAGGAGGTGGAGGCAGGCCACGTGCGTTGCGCGTCCGCCAGGGGCCGCCGTGGCACATTTCGTGGCCAATCTCGGCCAAATCTAATGTGAATGAATGGCCCGGGGCTTTTTGCGGCTCTTGCTTCGCCCCGCCCCTGCTGCCAGGCCCCGTGCGCGGCCCACAGATAGGTTAATGCTTCTTGCGGCGGGGGCAATTATTTCGAGGATGTGCTTGCCCCTTGCCTTCCCTTCCCTTCCCAGAGCGCTGGCTGCCTCAATTAACAATTTGTGGTGCCACGGCGCCTTTGGTGTTGGACGTAATGGCTCCCGACGCTCCGGACTTAAGTGAGAGTTGTTGTGTGTGCTCTAATATTTTTGTGGTTGTAGGTCCGATACACTCGATCGAGCAGTTGCGTTTTCTTCTTGAGATGTTTATTCCTCCCGCTCCCGTGAGACCCAGCGCAGTCGGGGGGGGGGGCAGGGCAGCGACGGAGATCGCCTGCAGGTGACCAGTGCCCAGGCACAGCAGCCGCGTCATTGTGAGGAACTTCCATGTAGCCATTACCCATCCATAGAGCCAACACCCACATGCACATTAGCAAACAGTCCTATTACAACTACAAAGAAAATCATTTAATAATTTTCATGAGTAAAAAAATGCAGTGACAGAATGTGTGTTTAGTGTAGTTTATTGCATTTTTCACATTACGTAGAATCTTATTCGAGGAACAAGTCGTAGAATCTATGAAATCGGTGTAATTGGAATATCTAGTGTGCTGGTGGACAGCACTTGGCTAACAGCTCGTGTCAGGGGTGCGCTAGTCGCTGGTGAATGAACGAAGGGCGCTGAAGGGACTCGCTTCTCGTCCACTACCACAGCCTCTACCATGGTCATTACCACCGACCACCTACGCCAAGTGCTAATCCGTAAACACCATCGCAGCCACCACCAATGGGGAGCTTTGCTTCCGACCACTCCCACGCACCACCAAGTGCGCCCCGCCCTTCCCCGCCCCAAGCCCGCCCTGGCTCGCCCTGGCCCGCCCTGGCCCGCCCTGGCCTGCCCTGGCCCGCCCTGGCCCGCCCTGGCCTCCCCTGGCTCGCCCTGGCCCGCCCTGGCCCGCCCTGGCCCGCCCTGACCCGCCCTGACCCGCCTTGCCCCGCCCTGCTCCGCCCGGCCCCGTCTGGCCCCGCCCGGCTCCGCCCAGCCCCGCCTCGCCGCTCTTCGCCGCCCGGCCCCGCCCGGCCCGCCCCGCCCCGCCCTGCCCCGCCCTACTCTCTCCCGCGCCTGCGCTCGGTCACCGCTCCGTCCTTACGCCCGTTGCCACTTGCTCGCTCCGTCTGGCTGATTACGGAAGCAAAGGGCTGTGACGTGCAAAGAGCTTTCGTCTTCGGGGAAATCTGAAGTATATTTGATCTCTTTGTACACTAATTAATGTTAACAAACAATTCGAAAAATGCATAAAAGAGCGATAGATAACACTAATACTACTTTCAAGTTAACTGCTATGGAAAAATTGAAAAAAAAGAATTGCTCTCTTTCGTCTGTTTATAATTTCGATGTTTGTATAAAGTATTATGTAGAGCTCTTACACTATAATCTTCTTTACATAAAACGCGCTGAGCAAAGACGACGGTTTAATATCGTTTATAAGAAACCATCGACAAAACACCTCATAAGTGCGTTATTACTGGAGATGAAATTTCACCCGTTCCCCATCAAGCCCATTTAAGACAACTTTTGGACTTTCCCTGAAGGGTTGGCCTTTGTTCGGAAGCCTATTTTTGGCTCCCTCATTCCCATACCTTGCAGCTTGTCTCTGGAGCAGGGAGTCAAGTCTATGACGCTACAACTGGTTTGCAGACTGGAATAAAGAGAATGTGAATCAATATTTCTTCTTGATTGTCAATATATGTTTACAAATAAAAGTATCCAAAGTTTTTTATGACAATCATTTATTCAGTAATTTCACAACGTTTCTTCTATTCAGTAATTTCACAACAAACCTTAGTGAGGGAACGCTATCCCATTGAATTACCACATCAGCAGAACATTCAAGGAAACTAGGGTTTAGCACCTGAAGATGTAACAAAACGAGTTACGAAACGTTGTGAAATTACTGAATAAATGATTGTCATAAAAAACTTTGGATTCTTTTATTTGTAAAGAGAATAGGGCACACGTGTAACCGGTAACGCAGTGTGCTGCACTACGTCCGAATTTCTACTATTCGGCAAATCGCCCACGACTGAAACGATGCTTTTTAGGGGATTAAATTTAGGGCAGCGGCTTTCGTGTCCACAAAGGATCACGATATATGTTACCTTTGTCGTAATCAACGCAATGAGACCTTTGTGGAAGTTTTGTTACACGTTTACCCTCACTCAATAGCACGATTTGTCAAAAGCGTTCGAAGTGTACGAAGGAACAGCAAAAGCATTGCTTAAGAAAGTGCGGAATGTTCGCAAGCGTACTAGTGAGTTAAACGTGTTTTTATCACAGTCTCGTCAGTGTTTGCACCAGCTGCAGAGCGAAGAAAGAGGGCTGCGAGTGAATTCTCTAGCACACTCGGAGTTGAGAGACACAAGCGCTGCGGCAAGACGCGATGACGAGGGACCTTTTCCATCTGCCAGCCAGCAATGTTTAGTTTAGTTTAGTTAATGCCTTATTTTACGTGGCGAGACTCGGGCCATCAGGCCCACTCTTCCATCTAACCACGCAAATTTCGATACGCTCCTTTCACCACCTAGCGGAGAAAGGAGGTATTATCTTGGGCGACGAAACTGGTGGATCTCAATTTTGCTCAGAGGCTTCTTTTAGGCTTGGGTACAACAGTCCGGTACGCTGACCGTTATACCACCGAATCCGCAATCTTTAGCAATGTTCGTGTGGGAGCTTCATAATTATTATTAGTTACTCAGGTTGTATTTTTTCTTACGCCTATCAATACTATGAGCTGGATTGTGAGCCATCTCCTGCCTGAGTGATTAGATTCTGACGGTTGCCTCTGGCCTTGTTGGCAGCTGGTTAGGAACTGAATGGAAAATTCGCCGCACCGGCTGGGAAATTGCTACATCAGGAAACGCACACAAATGCAATATGTACGGCGGTGACGCCCGATGGGAATTATAAAACGTAAAGTATGGCATTTCGTAATTTTACCTTTTAGCCTTCGGAAAGAATTTGAAAAGCTGAAAAAGCTGAAGCTGTGAAAAGCTGTTGAAACAAGATGAGAATTGTAAAACTTTGAATGCAAAACTATTCTTGCCAAGCAACATGAATGGAAACAAATACTGACGTTGCTTAATCATATCTGCAGCCGTGTGAAAGGGGAAACGTGTGCGTGAGCCGATGTAGCAGGGCAGGGAGCCCGCCCCTGCCAGCCGCCACCCGCCCGGCCGCATTAGCGTGTGAATTATGGGCTGACCTTCGTCCAGATCAGCTTCTTTGCATAAATATAGGCTATAAAGTACGCAGGCCGCCTAAAGAGCGTGGGCGCGTTGGGCAAGCGACCTCGATGCGACTCCTGGCCGCGAGGGAAAGGGCGGAAGAAGCGACAGGCATAGGCAGTTCTCACGTTTGTTTGTTTTTCCCACGCTATTAACTTTCCATTTTTTCTTCTCTTACTTGTTTGATACAGAATAATGGATTCCTGCTGGACAGAAAACAAAACGTTCGAATATGTAATCAAATTTCGACCATGGATTATCTGGGGAGGGGTATCAACACAAATTATAAAATGTTACCTCGAGAATTTCTCTTAGGGCTTCTAATTTTCATAGCGTATGTGAATACATTTAACGTACACGAACAAACGACGAACGTGTATTTGGAGTCAGTTGTGTTTTACTCCGTATAATCAAAGTCCAAACAAATATTACTACAAGATTTAAAAATGTTACTTAAATAAAAGGAATTGAAAAGCAAAACAACCAAGTTCGGGGGCGTGGTCAAAATTACTCGGAACAGGACTACTGTTCAGAACACTATATTATTTACAGAGTCTCATCATCCAAGTATCCAGGTATTCAATTGCATTAAATTGGGATAAGACAATCATGTAAATCGTGTATGGAGAAAACGAGGTATCCTTGCATTTTGTAAAGCGAGTAATAAGGAAGATTGCAACCAACGCCGAAACATTAGATCTAGTCCGCTTCTCTGTTTCGCCTTATACTGTTTCGTTTATAATTTAAATGAAATGTAAGGGAAAATATAAATTTGTAACCCCTCATTAAACAGTTAAAATAGGTTTTTTACCATCATTGTCGCCTTCAAATAATAGTACTTGATATTTAAATCGTACTACTTCTAGAACATGCGTATTAAACGCAAAGAAATATTGAATGCAAGAAACATATCGTGACTGCGTGTGTTTATAAAAGCTATGTTAAGGTTTATTGTGTTCCCTCCACTTTTTCTCATATGAAATATGTGGGAAAACTACTGGTTCTTTAGAATGGAATAGGCTTTCTCTAATTAGTTAAATTCCTACTCTGTTCTACGTCTAAGAGATTACTAGAGCCTCTCTCGTCACTTGCAACTCCTCTTGAAAGTGACGAAGAGCACTTTCGCACACCCCGAATCTATCTCGCCCCTGTACCTTCACATAATAGCTCACGTGTTCCGTGGCCCCACCTCCGTTTCTTCACCATAGCTCTGGTACAAAGTTTGCTTCCTGCGCCCCCAACACAACGCAAAACGTTCATGTCTTACGTGGGTTTCAAAACCACAGCCTTGTTCGCGTGCTTTTCCCTCATCTGCCCCGAGCCCCTATCTCATGAGAGCAAAAAAAATTGGCCCTGGTAGTGATTGAAAACGTGTTACGGTTACGAAATGCAATGATTAAAAAACAGTAATATAACTAAAACTGACATTGCGCACATACGCCGTCTCTAATGTACTGTGTATTATTGAATCTATGTATCTCAAGCATTATGAAACCATTCGTTTCTTCAGCACCGGTGAAAGCATTTTTTTTTTTGCATTAAAATCTAGCAACAACGCACTTTATATTACATAACTTTATCTATACTACGTACATTATTCCATTTATACGTACGTATACGAAAAATAAAAAAAATAATGAGATGAGAAGTTAATACCAATGCGTTTAATTACATAAAGTTTTCAATCGAAAATTCACACCATTTTATTCGAATAATTCCCATGTTCAGCTCGTAGAATTTAATTAGTTCTTATGTTAATATTGTTAATGAGAAATTAATTTCCTTGAAAAAAGATAAGTATCTAATAACTAAGAAGTAACTAAAATACGAATATTATAATATTATATACGAAAGAAATAGTTATCAATACTTTTCATTCTTCCCAGAAATTGCGAGATAGAATGATAGTACGGTAGGAAGTATTGCGGGAATTTGTAAAGGAAGATATGAATTAACAAAAACCAAACGGTCGTACGAGGACAGCGTTGAATGAAAATTCAATCTCATGAGTGTAGGTAACGGAAGAGAATTTAAACGGGAAAGGAGGAGATGGATATGGAAGGTCTAACTGTTCTCCCTTCCATCCTTCAATGGCGCGAGATGAGAACCAGAAAATTCTTCAACCTCACATTCCATTCTAATACCCGACTTCCCGGGCCCAAGGCAGGCTCACTTTAAGCGCATAGCTTCGTCGCGTGGCCCCGGAATACATTTGCGCAGGACGCACAACACTTACTTAGAAGCCATGGGAAAATGTCAATTAAAAAGTCATTAGAAAATACGTTCATTGAATATTTCGCCAGGAAAATAATTGGATTTTTTCTGTATTACTGTCGTAGCTATTGCTACATATCTCCGACAATCACGGAAAATCTTTTAGATCATTCGGAGATATGTCATATAGAGAACGGGGATCCCCTCATCGCTAGGCCCTCATTGTGAGAGGATGGAGAAGGAAGGATCGCGTGCAGTCCGTGACCCGTTGGTGGAGGAAGTGCTCAGGCATCCGCTTTAAATTGATGACAGGAAACGACCGAATAGGTCGAGTCTAAGCAACCACCCAGTGGTTGCTTAGACTCGACCATTTCACTGCCATCATCGGAACTCGAACATAACACCTTCCCGTCATCAAGCTTCTATTGCAGAATCGCAACGCCGATTATTTGGAAATTTCAGAATCTTTCTTTTTTAAGTTTTTGATAGCAGTAGAAATTCCTGTTCCTAAAACGTTTTAAGCAGGCTAAGAATCATGAAATTTCACAATTCTGGTCGTAAAGTGCCATTGCGCATTCTTTTCTGCTTTTTTTACATATTAGTGTTATGAATATTCACGTGTCGGCAGTAGTCCATCGCAGTTGCTGGCAAAGGCGCAGGAAGCGTTGACGAGTGGCTTTTTTTTTAATTTGTTGCGTCTATTTTGACGCAATGCGTCTCCAACCCCTTTGGTGGGCGTTGAGCGCTTTGCGCTTCTTGGAGTAATCCTCCCATTACAGCGCTTGTTGTTTGGAGTAATTCTCCGTTAATATCATCTGTCGCGTCTCGTCGCAGTCGGTTGTCAAGAGGACCGCCAGGTAGCATCTCCGCGTACGCGCCTCCTACCGCGTGCTCCTGCGTCACTACCCAGCGGCCAGAATTAGGAAGGAATAAGGATAGGGGTAGGGTTTAGGACACTTCACAGGGGTTGGACTAGTCCTTGTGAAGCAGCCGAACTCGTTTTGTTGGAACAAATTTCACATGAGATTCGACGGGAATCGAACACGGATCTCAGTGGTGAAAGGCTTGCGACTTTGCAATGAGCCACGAGTTCAGCTTTTTTGGCTTCTGATTCGTTTGCTTTGCAGGGGCGGAGGGATGCGGAAGGCGCGCAGTGGAGACGCCCCGAAGAGACCACATCCTCTTCTGGTGAGTGCACATTTTTCCTATCGCTTCCACTTCTTAGGCTCGTTCATTGCGGTGGGTCACGTCTTCGCTTTCTACTGGTAGATAATGTGCTTGCCGAGCGATAAATTGAAATGCCCACTTATTAGCGAAGGTTTTTTTTATCTTTAATGTGTCGTGACAAACACAATGCCACAACAAGTATTCGTCTACCTCCATATCCGATCACTGATCATGAACGGGAGAAAAACGAAGAGAAATTTAGAGTGTACTATTTCAAATATAAGTAATGCTGTAACATTCTTAATATTCAATTTAAATAATTTTTGATTCCAAAAAAAGTCTACTTCTGATGTATCATAGCAGAAAGTAAATAAATAAATAAATAAATAAATAAATAAATAAATAAATAAATAAATAAATAAATAAATAAATAAATAAATAAATAAATAAATAAATAAATAAATAAATAAATAAATAAATAAATAAATAAATAAATAAATAAATAAATAAATAAATAAATAAATAAAAAAAAAAAAAAAAAAAAATAAATAAATAAAGTCTTTAAAAACAGGTCATTATAGAGGACAGTAAGAGGATGACGAATTAAGAGGGTGGTAAGAAAAGAGCTGAATAGAGAAGGACGATTTGCAATGAATGACATTTTCCAAAAACGTATATTTGGGGGCAAGTCACATAACAATATTGACCTGCCATATCGTTCTGTATTTTCCTTTCCAATTGAATATGTTGTTCAAGGCTCTGCCCTGGGGACCAGGACTTAGGGAGCGCACCAGTGAGGAGAAAACTTATATCGATAATTCAAGATGTGAATTTTATTTTTTTGAAATGAAAATTTTAACCTTACTCTCCATATTTATATTTTCACTTTCCAACTCCAGGTCGTTTACCTCTTAATAGAGATTGAATTAACGTAAAAAAAACACACATTACCAATCGATTTATCGAAAAAGGTTTCGTTATATTCAAGTATAGAAAACTATTTAACTGATAAACTAGTGATGCTACAACAGCACACACATTCTCGTGATATTAGCAAACACTGCAGTGTACGTAGACGTAATGATGTAATTCGAGGACTCGCGAGCATCCGGGTCTTACTGTCTGCCTAGAATGGAATCAAATTTAGGGATATGCTTCTGCTAAAAGAGATAGGACTGATAATGATGATGATGATGATGATGATAATAATAATAATAATAATAATAAACCAAGTAGGGAGTACACGAACTTTTAGTTGGCGGTGTAGTTTGGTTACCCCCGTGAGCCTGAGAGCTATGTCGGCAGTAGCCTAGCTGCTGGTAGGCCGTTGCTGCATAGGTCGAAGGTGAGGGGTCAGACAAAGAAGTACTCCAGAGTAGAGCCTCCGCGGCATCTTCGAAGAACTAAAGGAGGCTTCATGAAGATAGCGGGAGAGGCACCTGAACTCAACCGTAGCGGGCGGCTGCAAACAGCGCCTGTCCCCATATTAGGGACGGCTGCATTCATAGCGGAAAGTAAGAAGAGAGAGAAGGGTCATGAAACTGTGGACTTCCGGCTATCGGCCCATAGAGGATACAGGCGAGAATGCGGATTGGCACACCAGGCAACTGATTAGAGTGGAGGCCCGAACCTTGCAATAGCCCCCCATCTCGATCAGATTTCGTCGTTTCCCTGATCCGTTGAGCAAATGCTGAGATGGCCCCTTGTTTTGCTTCTGGACATAAATGTAACTTCATTTTCTGGGCACGTCTTCTAGAATTCCGTGGTAAATACAATTATTCAAATTATCGTTTCCATGTTGTCGCGGTAGGAAGTAGTATTCCTTGACGAAGGACATCATGGATGAGAGCTCAAAATTTATTGCCTTTTTATCCTTGAAAATACATTTTATTACTTGGGAGGGGTTTTTTCCTTCCTTTCAAAATTTAAGTAGTATGTGACTTAGTGTAGGGATCACAGAATTTTGAAAATGTGCACAATTTACTTTTCCCCATAGCACTCTCTGAATCTGAATCAGTGAAATTGTCGCTGATTCAATCAGTGAGCCCAAAGTCACTGATATCTTCAGTCGAAATGTGTAGTTTCGCTGACAATCAGTGAATATTGGAAGCTTTTCATAATGACTGCCAGCATTTCACTGGTTGTCAGTGGCAGTGCCGCGCCCAGGCCGCGCCACCGTACCGACCGGTCCAGTTATTCACGTGGTGTTGTGTGTGTAAGCAAAATCCCACGGCGGAACGAGTGAAATAGAGGTTTCCTGTGAGAAAACTGACCTGTGTCTGAAGATTGTTTTAATTGCGTTAGGTAAGTAGTTTTCGCTTTTCTGTGACTCGTCTTGTTGATAACTGTGAGTCGTTTTATTTTATGGTGATCATTTAGCCATACTAAGAAATAGGTTATGAACATGTGATTAATACCACGTATTTGTTTTTATTAATAACTTGGAAACTTCTTATGTAACTTAAAAGTTTTAAAGTAACTGTTTGGTCATACAGTGCGAAATATCTGACGTGCAATGGATAATTTCGTTTATGAAAGTTGTAAAACGTCCAATATGCTCTCGATTACACCACAGCAGAGCCGGGCATGCCAGCAAAATATTAACTCTTTCTTTGGTTTTTCCAATTTAGTTTAATGACACCAGTCCAGGAGTGGAGTTTTGAAAAAGTGTAAGAGAAAGTGCTGGAGCTAACTGGAGACTCTAACACTGAATATTTTGAAAGGTATTTTAATTTGCCAAAGACTACTGTAATACTGATTTATTTTGGTCAGTGTTCCTTGCTTTCCTTAGTCACTAAACACATTATATTTTACTCATTTACATGGCGAGGCTAGTTTGGCAGAGTGGAGGGAGTGCAGATGGTACATCAAAGCCATTTGCCACTCCTGAGGTTCCGTATCCAGACCTCATAATTCTGCCAGTTGATATGATTATGATATGATGATATATGATATGATGTATGTAATCTGAAAATAAAGTAACCATTTTTCCTCACATAACTTCTTGACCTATCTATGTTTCTGTTTTAGGAGGACTCTAATTTGCATCTGGAGGAATTGGAAAGGAGAAAAACATTCAAGAAAAATGTCCAGCAATATTTGATATGGGTGAAAGGATAGAAAAACTATTCTTGTTTTGTTCAGGGTGATGGTTGGTTTTAACATCTGCCCTTTTTTAATAATAAAATATTCCTTCACCCATGGCAGCATTTGACTTACTTTTTAAATTAATATTTACAACAAATTTGGCATACTCAACATTAGCAATTTTTTTCATTTTTTGCAGTATATAATGATTATATCCTCCGAGTATTTAATTTGAAATAAAAACTCAGTTGGGTTTCTGTAATAAACCCTCCTCCTGGGAAATGAACAATGCTTCTGCATTTGTTCAATTATCAAAACCTTCTACCATTGGAGTTAAGTTTTGTTATATCATAGAAATTTGATTCTTTTGTTCTGTGTCTGGTATTGACTTCATAGATTGACTTAAAGATTTTCCCAATATCGAGTTTGGCTCAATTCTAAATTCATCTAATTTCTTCATATTCAGGAGATTTTCATGTTCTATGTACACAAGATCTCCTTTTTTAATTCAATTTATCTCCTGTGTTGGTCGAATATTTTTTGTTATCATTATGAGATTTTATTGTATTCTTGAGTGCTATTTTCCTCTCTCTTTCTAAATCTTCGTCTGTGCATTTTATTTTTAATTCATGTGGTAGGATATTTATGGTTTTACCCTCTAGAAAGTATTTTGTTGAGACTTATGTCACTGTATGTTCTGTCTCATATTTCTCCACAGCTTTTTCCATGCAAAGCAGCTTTTTGTCAGTTTCATTCATAATAATCTTATTTTATTCACCAAAGTCTGGTTTAATCTTTCATTGAGAACATTGGCGCATCTATGGCAGTAAAAATCTATTTAATTTTTTTCTTTATTTGGAATTGTTTTAATTCTTTTGAACTTATTCCTGGATATTGATCTGTTAGTACCATCTAGACATCATGGTTTTTTGTTACTCCCTCAGTTAGTTTTACGAAATCATCAGCGTTTTGATTTTTTGATGTTAAAATATAAGCATATCTTGTGAAATGGTCGACCAGTAGGTGTAGGTATTTTTTTGTTGACCGGGATCCTCCGTAACCTCTGATGGTATCTATAGAAACTATCTTGAAAGGGTACGTTGCTTGACCTAGGTGTGACATTAATCCAAATTTTGATTTTCTTCATGATTTATTCTTTAAGCCGATGGCACAAGTTTCACAAATCTTCTCTATGTTTATGTTTATATTTTTTGCTGTAAAAATGGGTTTTATCATCTGCGCTCTTCCCAGGTAACAATAAGTATTGTTTTTAGTAATATTACTTAGAGTTTTTTTTTAATTTTTATAATAAATTTCATTTTAGAATATTAGTTTTTCTTATTGTTTTGTAGTTCGTGCATCTTCTTTGATCCTTTTTTATGTCTTCTAATTCACTGGGTTTACAATTTTTAACATGTCATCTGAGTTTTCATCAGGCTCTAGAACTGGATGCCTGTTTAAACAGTCTGCCTCTTGGTTTAATTTTCCAGGATTATATTTAACTTTAAAATTGTATTGGGACAAAGAGTATGTCAAATCACCCAGTTCTTAATGTGTTCTTGCTTTTCTATTTAAATTTTTTAAAGGTTTATGATTGGAGTGCACCAAAAATTCTCTTCCAAGTAGCCAATGGTGCCAATATATCACAACCTCTTTTATTGCCAAGCACTCAAGGTAAATTGCTTTTTTCCCTTTTGAGCTTCACTCAATTTTTCGAAAAATATACCACTGGCTTATTATCCCCATTTTGGTCGTTGTTTTAGTACAGCTCTGATTTCTTTTATGCATGCGTTCTTTTTCAAATTGTTCCATTCTGATTCTACTGTATTTTTCAAAATCATACTTGAGTACCAATCTGTCAAGGGAAAATTTTAGAATTTCTCTTCCACAAAACAGCGTTCAAACTTGTTTCTCCATTGGCATGCGTTTGAGTATCTTCCATTAAATATATTGATAATAAAATCATTGGCAATTTTTCTCAAATTTTTACTTCAGATATTTGTTGCTTATCTTCTAAAACTTTCTTTAAAAGTTTCTCAATTGTTTCATCTGAGGTACTCAGGTACATTTTTCAACTTCTTGTAATCTCTTTTCAACCTCTGTAATCTCTTCTATGAAGTAGTTGTAGAATTGCAAATTTTTCTCTTTATCCAAATATACTTTTGATAGATTTTCTGATAAAGAAATCCAGACTTTTCGAACTTGATCTGTCTTTTTTAAAGTATTTTTACCTTACCAAATATTTGTGTTGTAATTAGCTCCTTGTGAAGGTTTGTGTTTTAGAGTTCATCTGGTAAGCCATTTAAAATTTTACCTCAAGTGAATTAATAGCTTAGAACTTGCGCTTCTTGATACATACCATCATTCATCAATTTTATTCCTGTCTTTGAAATCAGTAGCCAGGTGCCTCCATTGCGGTGTCGGGTATCAGTCATTTGTTCGGTAGCATGGCAGATTCGAAATTTTAGGAAACAATACACAATAGTCTTTGTTTTCTTTATACACATATATGTGTATATATACATGTATACATATATATGTATATATGTACATAGAAACAAGGGCATGCAGTGCTGTTAACATTTCCAATTTTAAGCTTGGCAATGCTGCTGATTTTAATTATGAAAATTATAATTAGCAGAGGAAGCTGATTAAGTTGCCCTAAAACTTGCCAAATACTTGTAATAATACCAAATGTTTATTTGTATTTTTACTTTAAAAATGTTGACAGATTTAATGTCCTTTATTTATTTTTATTGTAAAATTCACATAAAATCCATTGAAATGTATTTATGTATATTTAAATTATAAGAGTCCTTACTTTCACTACTTTCTTCCCATCTTCCTTTTCAGAATTTGTTGTATTGTCACCGAAATTGTCAATAATATGTACATAAAATGAAGAGTGTTAACTGCAGGCCAATTTTTCTCCGTAGTGAGTTTTGAAAAGTTCCTGAACATCGGTTTTCTTCTTTGTTGTATGTTTTTCATTGGTTTAAATAAAGACTTGTATTCTCTTATCTCACTTAAAAAGGCAGTATCTTCCTTTAAAATTACCTTAATTCCAACATATCTCTTTACCAGTATTCCTTTCATTGAAAAGCCAATTGTTTGTAAGTAAATGATGTAACAAAACTCTCCCTACCCCAAGGATAATGTGACTTAAGGAACTAAACCATAACATAGGACAATTTTTTCTATGTGATAATGTTGAAGACAATAAATGAACATATATATGGATTGCTCATATGAAATAGAATACAAATCTGTTATTACCTCAATTTTCAATTTTTTCTGAGTTAAGATATTGACTCTATCTTTGCCATAATGTGTATATTTCTATAGTATTTGTTTTGTAGTTAATATTTACAGTGCTGTTCAAGAAGATCATTTTCCCATAAAATTTTTCAATAAATTTGTGCCTAATTAACTTTGACTTTCTTTATACTATATGTCGCTACCCCTGTACTATACTGCACAAACCCAAAAATCCTACTATTGAGATATCAAGGGAAAAATACTTCAAATACAGATATAAATTATTTTCATATTTATGATTATATATTATAAATTATTATGATATAAATTATTATTATTATATTTATTGTATTGTATTTATGAAATTTTTATGTTTTTGAAGGATTTGTTTAAAGCAATACAGTGATTTCTCAGTAATAGGATTTTTGGGTTTGTGCATTACAGTACTGGAGAAGCAATGTGATACTTCACTGATTCAAATAAGTGAAACCTTACTTTCACTGATTGCAACAGCTATTAATTCCACTGGTTCAATTAGTTGTCACAGATTTCACTGATTCAAATAGTGAAATTTCACTGATTCAAAAAGTGAAGTTTCACTGATTCAAATAGTGAAGTTTCACTGATTCAAAAAGTGGACCCGTTTTTCACTGATTCGTTCAGTTCAATTCACTGATTGCCGGTGGCAGATTTATAACTACCACAATCAGTGAATAGTCACTGTCAATCAGTGGTTTTTCACTGATTCAGGCTGAGAGAGCACGTCATACGCAGTTTTTAACTGTTTTTGACGTAAAATAAATAAATAGCCAGCGACGAAGGCTGCCTTCATCAGTCAGTGAAAATCCCGTAGGGTTTAATAACGCCGATCGGTGATCGGAGGGGCAATAGCTGGCTTCTGCGGGGGGACGTCTCGAGGACACTGTGGATTGCAGTATTGGATGACAGGAAAGAACACTTGGGTTAAGTGGGATCAGTGAACTCAAACTAGCTTCCTGCGAAACGTCCCTAAAAAACAATGAGAAAAATGGATAGAACGTGAAATGCAATGAATTTAACGTGGCTTGTTCTACCAATATCCCATAGCTGTTCAGAAACAGAGCTCATGTCACCTTGTCGATGTCTGGCCATCTCATGACCCAGAGCCGGCAGAAGTTTAAAGCCATGGTCAGAGATGGACCCGGGATGAATTGAAGGAGGTGATGTAGTGCTTTTATGGGGCAAAAGCGAAAAAACGGGGCTCAGATATAGAATTTTACTAGACACGGAGAGAGCGGAACCCTGATATGAGACCTAGATTCCAAAAAGCTTGGCAGTCGACGATACGTACTTAGTGGAAAATTCTCAGTAGAACATCTCTCTGACATTCAGGGAAATGCGGTGTATGTACTATTCCCATGATGAACATTTAGAACCATCTAATATTCTTGAAAACGCCTTTTAACATTTATAATCCCGAATATCCTTGACCTGTAGAAGGTTCAACTGTACCCAATACAACTTACGTCAGTGGTGAAAATTCATCACACAATAGAGACACGATGCGAAATATCCTTTGACGCGAGATGAAACGAGTTCTTGCAATCTTTCAAATCTCGTGTACCGTTGAGAATATATGAATAGGTAAAGCTAAGAGAGTGATAGCCAACACTGTCTTAAATGAGATGGTATAGATCCCAGGTAGAAATAAAGATATTACTGACATCGTATATACAACTGGGTCTCTGGTATCTAAGATAATTTGGGGCCATCCAGAAACACCGACGGCCGACAGCCCAAAAGAGTAATTAGCTCCGTACCCCCAAGGACGAAAAGAGCTAAGAAAGGGATAGCGGATACTCGGCGTAAAATATCACTCTTAGCCAAGGCATCTAGCGTTTGCCAACT
Source organism: Teleogryllus oceanicus (assembly GCA_964035755.1). Taxonomy (NCBI): domain Eukaryota; kingdom Metazoa; phylum Arthropoda; class Insecta; order Orthoptera; family Gryllidae; genus Teleogryllus; species Teleogryllus oceanicus. The sequence continues at coordinate 6,891,475 of CAXIVR010000004.1, read as the reverse complement.
GGAGAAAATATGGCGTTGGAGAAGCGGTGCGAGCAAGGGGGGGAAAGAGGGATCGACAGACGGCGGTCGCTGGTGACGAAAGCCTTTCAGTGGGTCATCCGGCGTTTCAGGCAACATGAGAGAGACCATCTACACCCGTTAATTTTATTTCGGTTGGAAAGAAAGGTTTCCTTTTGTAGATACTGGAACAATGGCGACGTGTTTAGTGTGTTCGAAAGAACTGTAGTGTGTTAATATGTCCTACCCACACATTCATTGCTTAGGTTTGCGACCCAGATAATCCTGCGAGATAAAAATATATTTTGGGAATTGACAGAGTCCACAATCATGGGAGAAGGATGTTGTAGATTGAAGATTATTAGAAAGATACTGAAAATCACGAGGATTTACATAATTCTTAAACAAAACTGTACATTAAAAATAATTAAGCCTGGGGTCGAAATTACGAGTATTTTACGTGAGTGACCCCTATCGGAATTTCTTCTCTATTTGTTAACATTAATTATTGTTTCAGAACGAGCTATTTCGATATACTCGTATTATACCATTGTATAAAATGTTATTGTTCTACAATGTTAGAACGGTCTTTTCCAAAAATATCTAATAGAAGAATGGAATTGGAATTACAGTACTGTTTATGATAAAGTCAGATATTGCTTTGAATTATGTAATAATGGGCGTTCTATTATATAATCTTCATGTTATTACTGAATCATAAACATTATAAATAATAATTGCCATTTAGAAAATAATTATCGATTTATTTATTTATTTATTTAGTCAAAAAGTCAAAAACTGTATGTGACGTATGGGGGAGAAAATTATCTGCGCACGCTTTCTTGAGTTTTAGAATCCCTTCCTAACAATTTAACTATTAATAGTTGAAAGATGAAAAATAATAATTTTTCAAGCGCACCCCCCCACACACACACTTCCATACAATCATTGGAACACTGCGCCCAACGCACTTCCTTTGCTCCGCAGTTCGGTTCGGAGCAGGAGACAATATTTCTGTGACGTCACAGAGAATAGCGTTGGCAAGCGCGTTCGAAACAAACACACAGCTCTGAAATTCAATCAAAAATTCACCATGTGGAACAAAAATACCAAATTCGAAATGCCACAAGGCTAGTGGTAGCTGAGAAGCTACTCGTCAAAGAAAATTCAAGCATGGGCTCAACGCGTTAGAGTATATTTCCATTTTCAGAGTCGGTTGTTTAAAACAATCACGACGAGATTCTATCGCAATCTGATTCAATAACCGAAAGAAAATGCTTTCCCTCCTGCAACAATTGACGTAAAACATTTTGGGCAGAAATCTGGTAAGAAGGCAGATCCTACCATAAAGTCGCATCTAGTCTCCAATATGAAGTCGATGCTGTCGATCAACTTTTGAAAACAGTGGAACATGTTCATGAATTCTCGGAAGAGAACCTCTTCCAATAAATTAAGAACATGGGAAAATGGAAATCCACAGGAATTGATAAGATTCAGAATTATTGGATTAAGCAACTAACAGCATTACATCCTCAAGAAAAGGCTGTTTATAAAATTTTAGAAGAAAGAACTCCCTTAATGGCTCACATGCGGACTCATGTATCTGCTACCCAAACGGGAGTCATTTCTTTGGCAGACAACTACAGGCCAACCACTTGCTTGCTAATAATGTGAAAAGTTATAACGGCAGCTACATCTAACAAAATGTACAGGGATCTTTCCGGAGTTGCGATCTCTTTAAAAATTAGGGGAGAAAAACATGGAAGTGTTAAGCAAATCTGTGGAAGAATCAAATAGAGTTGTAGAAGATTTTGCAACAGAATTTTCGGAACTAATTGAGAATGACCTTATATTCAGATTAGAGAATAATCCAAAAGAATAGGTTAATGTGATCTTCGTGCATTTTTGTGCATGTTAACAAAAATTTTAAAAAATGTAGCTATACCAAACTCTTAACTATTCGCATCATCAGTACCTTTAAGTATTTTTTACGGCGATTATAATTTTGAAATTGCAATTTTACCAGTTCATATCACGTATGGAGGTAACATACAAAGCCATTGGATGTTGGGAATTTTTGAAGGTGAGTATAACATTATAAGTTACTACGATTCATTGGTAAGTTAAGTGTCAGATACTGGAAGAACATTTTAATAAAGCTAAGCATGAGAGAAATGAGGTATGAAAGAAATTTTCAACGCATGAAAATACTGTTAAAAAGTTTACAGCGTCGGCGACGCCACATTCAACTAGTTGATCACATTGTCTCAACATGTCCATGACTAGCAAAGACCGAGTATATGAAAAGACACGATAGAGTGTAAAGTTACCTGCACTATCAGATCTGGTAATGCCCTCTAAATTCCAAACATATGCTTCAAATGGAATAAACATTCACCAAAACCGGTGATATCTGTTGAACTGTGTACAATATTGCACGACTAACGAATTCAAACTGATCGCCCGATAACGGCAAACAAACCGTATATTGTTATCCGTGATTTGGAGAATAAATCATGTCTACTTGTGGATGGGGCTATGCCGTGTGATCAGAACGTCGTAACGAAAGAGATAGAAACGTCTTAAATGTATGACTTTGGAAATTGAGATGAACCGATTGTGAGGACTAAAAGCACAGGTCGTCCCAATAGTTATCGGAGCTCTGGTATTTGTTCCGTAAAATTTATGCAAGAAGATGGCTAAACTCCCTGGTCATTCAAAACACTGGGAAGTACATGTCTTTGTGCAAAATACGGACTCTTCCAAATAAAGTATTGTAGAGGCACCGACGACTAGATTTGCTCCTTAGGAAAAATGGATGCAACCTGGAGTAGATTTTGTATTCAACCAACTCATAACATCGTTAGTCGTGAAGTAGAGGAATCGTCTACTACATTATTTTAGTAGTATACATACCTTTTGCGGCTCACACACACAACCAATTTTTATAAATGAAGTCTCTAAAGAAATATAATTTCACGTAGACGTGACGAATAGCACTTTGAATTTAAAAATAGGAAGTATTTGTTGAAAAAAACGCATCTAAATATTCACGTCAAGTGGTCGGATTGTCAAAATCTATATAGTGAAATAACTCCTAAGCAAAACGTGCTAGGGCCTTAAAAAGTGGAATTGTTGCGGCCACAGGCCTCAAAGAAACGTTTCTCATATTGTAATTACAGATGTATGAGATATTATTAGATTTCTTTGTGACGTCACACTTAGAAGGCTTCGATTCCTCCATCTTATGTTTACGCTTTCTGCCTACACCATGGTTTGCGCAGAATGACGAGGTTTACTTGCATCATCATTATTTCAAAATTCACTTTCGCAGCAGCTAGAAGTATTAAAAATTGCTTCGTACCGATGAAGATTGTTTTTATGCGTGTAGAGCAACCGCTCACTTCCCATTTCTGCAAGGGCGGTGTACCCAAGCTACAAGCGAAATTCCAGGCTCAAGAAAAATTGCGAGGAGCAACAGCAGAGAGCTTAGAAAGTAAGCCAAACTATGATGGAAAGAGAGGTCTTACTTCTTTTGATTCTCTTCGTCAAAAAGAAGAAAGAAACAATAATGGCAAAGAATGGACGATTGTGAACAGTAAAGAGAGAAGATTGTGTCTGATCTACATTGTTTTATTCTGTCTTAGTCTTACATTTGGTTTGTGTTTTAACTATGCCACTGTCTTTATCAGCATTGTTTCGGTCAAATTTTCAAGTCAGCGAGCTCAGTCATGATATTGTTTTGAAAAAAGCTGTGAAATAATACTTTCTCTAGAGTGATTAGTATTTTTCAACAAGTTAATTTATAGGCCTATCTTGGACAAGTTGAAGCATTTGCAAGAAAACTAGGAGGACTATTGTCGTAGTACATTCAATGCTGTAAATGCTATTTTGAGCAGGTTAGTAAAAGATCTAGATGAAATGTCCAAGCAAGTTAAATTTATTATTAAATAGATCGATTTATTACTCACTGAATTACAGTGTTACAGGTACAGTGCTGATTTCCCTGTTTCTGCAGTGTTTTGTTTTCTATTACCACTCATCCGTACCACTTCTTAAGAAAAATCAGGATATGTTTTCTCTCCACAACTTCGAACAGTAAGAGGAAGACGAGAATATTTTGAAGTGTACTAAGGAGATATTCAAATTCATTTAAAAAGATTTGTTACGTGTGAGAGCCGCAAATGTTTGAGCTCTTAATATAGATAACATAGGAAATAATATAGGAGACGACGGAATTTATATAAAATCTTTCTTAAACAACAAAGGTGAACATATAGTTGGCATGTGTTCGAATTCTGTATTTTCGAAAATTGAAAAAATTTACCATTGTAAAACTTCTGTATTTATGATAGAGGTTGTTTTCCTTAATGAAATATGTCCTTAAAAACTATTTCTCTAAATAAGGTCATGTACAGAATTTTAAAATCGCGAGTACTTTCCGCGTCTTTTTTCTTTAAAAAGCAATTTATAATTTTTTCTTAAAAACATGTCCAAATCCTTTCTTCAAATTTGTTCTTAGGATAGACCCAAAGACGCCAAACTTGCCAAAACGCAATGTTTGTTGAATTACCTGATTATTCGAAAATTGTGGAAGGTACAAATATAGTGAGAAAGTAAATGCTGTTGTGGCACCGCGAGTTTCCTTCTCTTTGCGTTTCCTGATAATGGTCAAGATATAGCCCTTGGTGTAGCGGATTTCCAAAGATTTCCAAATCACGAGATGACGGAAGATGAGTATTTGGTGTCACACGAAACCCACTTTGAAAATTCCATCATGTAAGAAAGTACAGCTTCAATCATTTTTGACATTTTGCGCATTACATTTTGCGCATTACATTGAAGCAGAATTGTTCAAATAAAACGAAACAAAATTGAGAAACGGCCTTAGACACAAAGAGTTCAATGTTATACAAGTGTACTTGTATGATCCGATTACCAGGCGAATACTTTATGGGGCACTATACACCGCATATTGTGAAATGTAAAATATTTCCTTTTTGGGGTGCGTAGAGTCTTTTCGGACTGCGTAGATTCCCTTTTGCGCCTGCGCCCCAATGCTGGCAGCGGAGGGCGCTTGAGAGGGGGCCAATCTATCCCGCACCTTTCATGTGCTTAACCCCAATGGGTGGGCGACGCTCTGGGACTAGTTTCCGTGCTTCTCCGGATCTCTTCCCGTCGAATGCCGGAGTAGCACCCTACACAACGTGCCACGAACCGCGCGAGGCCTTTCCTTCCCATTCCGTTGCGTTTGTATCCCTGGGCGCCTAGAACCCGGGTGGTCTTCAATCACAATGAGATCGAAATGAAACCAAATCAAAATCTCATGCCACTCCGACCGTGATGGTGCTATGTGGTGATAGCGATATTGAAGTGGCACAGCTTCTGCCTGGGTAGCAGGCTGTGCGCGTAGTGTTGGCAGCCCTGCGAGGGCTAGAGCAGCTTCCGCAACGCCCGGTGTGTCGTTCCTTTCGCGGCGCAGACCGCTTCTTCTGGCGGTTCCAAGGAACTCGTGGCGACTCGCAAAGGTTCATAATCGCGCCGCGAGGAGTCGGCGCAGGCGACGCCGAGGAACCGAGATGTGCGATCTCTTCGGTCTCCACGCGGCGCTCGCCTGTTTTCCCTTTCCTGCGTTCCGCTTCAGTCAACTGAATGCACAGAGCGATTTTCCTAAGGATGAGCCAAAGTGACAGCTAGGTCAGGCAACATAACTGAAGGTTCTGTGGTCGTCTTGCCCTTGAGCCCATTAGAATCCCTTCCCGTATTCGTTCGTTTGCAGTTGTCTAACTTGTAAATGGCTTCGACTGTTCCTTTTGTGATGTCCTCGTCTGACAAAAATATAGTGCTCCACGAGAAATAATTGAAATTAGGAAGTGCAGTGTTATGTGCTCTTCCGTAAAAATTATTTGTTCCTTTATATATTACATTGAATTTACTTTTTGTGAGATAAATATGTTTATTTTGAAACCGAGATGTGTACTGGTGCACGTGTTTCCATGTATTGTGCTGTTGTCTCTGATTGAGAGCTTTGTATTTACATTCGTGGCAGTTTTCGTTTACTGATTGTGAAAGCATGTTAAGAAATATTCCACATACGTAATTAAATTGAAATATTTTCCGAACTCGCTTACGTGTATGTCTTTAATCGAAACTCTTAGGCTTCTGCATAGGGATGTTTTCATAGGAGCCATTAGCACTTTACGAAGGGGCGTGGCTGAACATGTCGCGGCGGAGATGTTCACTTGTTTTCGCGAACTACATGTGATGTTCACTTGTTTTCGCGAACTATCACTTTGGCTCATCCTTCGGAAAATCCTTCTATAGCTTACGGCTACATGGCTCTTCCTACTTATTGTCACGTACTTCAAACATATTTCAGCTTCAACCCATGACACACAAGCTCATCCACTTCGTAGAAAGTTATACTACAATATTGCAGAAAAAAAGCTTTTTCGACATGAAAAATCGTTTGGTGTCTTTGGTATTGAAAAAGTTGTTTATATATGTATTGTGATGTATGTTACTATGTGTTAGATATTATTCTTACTCTTACATTGAGTAAATTACTTTCTCGAATTTGTAGTACATATCAAAATACACATTTTGTACGTTCTTGATAGATAAAAATGTGTAGTCTTTTGCAGGGATCTGTCCGTCAGTCCGACTGTCCGTCCGTCCGTGAACAAATACTAATCTGTGCCAATAATTTTCACCAAAATTAATATTCATGGATCTATCTGGCCGATGTCTCTGTCCCTTGAGTTTGAAACGGCTAGTTTAATTTTAAAGGGGATTTTGAATAAAGATCCGACGAGTTTCTCCAATTTTTAGAAAAATGGTTGCACACTCTTAAATTAGTTTTGTAAAATAAACCAAAGATCACTTATAAAAATGGCACAGTATATATTTTCAGAATAACCTCGGAAATTTGGAAAATTACAAAACTTTGATTGTTTTCGACATCCTCCAACATTCATTATTGAAGATAGAAATTTATTTTTGATAAAATTTATTCTTCAAAATTAGATCTTTAAATGAATTCATGAACATTTTTTAAAAGAATGAATATTTTTTATGTAATTTTGTGAAATGGTGCCAATTTTTACGACAAAATTCCACTTATCAAAAACGGCTACAAATAAAATACATTTACAATACAATATATAAAATAAATAATTTTTTCCTGATTTTTTGCGCGAATAAAGTGATATTTTATTTGCCGTAGTTGCAAATTCCGTTGAAAATCCAAATTTCAATAATGGCAAAAATGTACATTTTTTAATGATTAGGGAGAGTTGTTCAAATGCGAAAAAACAGGTGGATAAGTCCGTTGCTCGGAGAACCTATATGTGTGGATTCAAATCCCAGTCAGGGCAAATATGTTTGCTGTTTGGAAATACTTTTTTGCAGGTTCATGTAGTTTTATAATACAACGCTACCATAACAAATAATAGAGAAAGTATATGCTGATTTAGCTCATATTACCTTCTTTTTATTTAGATGTGTTGCAGTCAAAAAGCATTATGAATTGACAGATGGGAACAATACGATACTGTTTAATTGCTATTCATATTTTCGTCCTTTATACCTTTCGAGATCTGCAGAACATCGACCTCTCCAGATGAACCCGCAGAATGTGTACACGCCGCCTCAAACGATCTCGCCTAAGGGATTCGTGTGTCCAAAATAGTGCGTACTTATTTTCCGACCAGTGTAGCTCGGGAACCCATCAGTGCTTGGCTACAGGTTGATTCCAGCTCGTGCTAACAGCAGTGGCCCGTAGACCGTTGCGCAATGCTCTCCAAATGCACTTCACTAACACGATGCTTTCCGGAACGGGAAAAGGAATTAGGCGACGGAATCGGGTTGCGAAATGACACATGGTGTACTGAATGCGCTCCATGACACCACACAATTCAAACATCATTGCCTTGCCCATGCCCTGCCCTGCCGTGCCCTGGCCTTCCCAGTCCTGCCTTACACTGCCCTACTCTGCCATACCCTGTCCTGCCTGCCCTGTACTGCTCTGCTTTACCCTACCTACCTTCAATTGCTTTGCCCTACCCCGCCCTGCCTTGCACAGACCGGCCCTACCCTCCTCTGTCCTGTCCTGTCCTGCCCTGCCCTCCCCTCCCCTTCCCTGTCCAGACATCTCACGTTTTGTCTTGGAAACAAAGTTCTCGGGAAGACAACAGAAGAACAGAAGAACTAAATTTTTGTCAAGTGGACATGTTACCGTTTGAATATTTGCTCCTCAAGTGAAGTCCATAATGTATTTCTTTACTATTTTTAGATTTTACAAAATAGTTTTAAGTCAAGCAGTCTAAAATATTTAAAGGATTTATTCTAATATTGATGTTTGTGTGTAGCAGTATATAAAAATAAGAATATTAACGATCTTGATATATAAGCGTTTTTGTGATAAACACGTACGAGGGAAAACGTATATTTTAATCACTGAATTAATAATGTATCTTACACTATTATGTAGATACTATAAATAAATACAATTTTTATTAGTTACCACCTCCAATCTCACTCTATTTTCAAATTATTTCTAGCTAAATATTCAATCAATTTTCTGAACAACACAACTAAAATATTTTTATTTCACTTCTTCGTTACTTTACAATAATTAGTTTCCATTTTACGTTTATTTTAATGCTCTCTTTAAGTTCTTATTTTCCATACCGTAAAAAACTAAAAAAAATATTTTTCAATTTATTACTCATGATTAATATTACCCATTGCTAAATAAACTCCTTGTTTGTATTCGTCTTTTTACTTCCCTTGTGTGTGGGAGCGTGCAGCGAGTCGCAGGCAGGCAATAAACGTAGCAGCAAAGAGATCGCAGACAGTGGAGGAGTCGTAGAATTCCTATGTTCCCATGTTTACGGAACAATGCCGCGAGGCCTTTACAGCGTTCAGTGAAGCCGTGTTGACGTTTATACATATTCATCAATGCACCGTTTGGAACGAGAGGGACTCCTAATTATGTAATGGGAGGAAACTGTAGCTTTATCGTGAGAATAGAAGTCCTGCCCAACGATGATTGATGAGAATAGTTTCGGATTTTCTGATTTCGTGTGAGTGCTCCACGAGAGAGGCAACAAAGAGGTTTGACACATTGGATGTAATGCGGTTAGAAATGTTCTCAGCGTCACTTCGAGGTCAGCAGAAAGCTGTAACCGTATTCATCGATAAAACATTTTTTATTTATTTTGTAAGAATATATCATATATGGTAATTACAATTCATTAGTACTGAAATAGTATATGCATGCATTATGGGATTTTATATCCTCTATCTATTAATATATAATTATTTATCGATAACTGTAATTTCTAACAAGCATTTGGAACATGCGTTTGTTGTGAACAAACAACAAATATAAGAATATTGAGCATCTCGAACAAAACATGATGCAGTTTTAAATAGTGTGTATGTATTACGGGAGAATGTGGCTCAGTACCCTTATTGGCAATTGAAGCTTCCACGAGTACTTCCAAAATGATTGACTTCCAACCGAAAGGCATTTGTCAACTCATTTGACTAATTGCCTTGCACGGAAGGGGAGAGCGAAGAGTTGATAAGAACAAGGGGGAGATCGGGGATGAGCGATGGCTAGTCTCAACGAGTGTGTTCGCTGCAGCAGCAGCCATGTAGAAGATGATTGCGAAATCACCCGCCGCCGTGAATGGCAGGGCCATACCACCGGACCGGGAGCGGTAGCTCAGTGCATCAACTGATGTCACTGCAGCGCCTCTGAGGGGCAGGATTTTCGACACTAGCTTTTCAGCTAGGTCGAATTCATTCGCTCTCTGGAGGAGAATTCCAACGGCCGGCTGCTCTGATCGATTGTTTTGCGTGGTTTCTTCGATAAACACCAGGCGAATGCCGGAGCAGTACCCTACCAAACGGGCCACGGACCGCCCGCGATCTGCCCTTCCTCTTCATTTCCCTTACACACACACACTTACACTAACATGCACTACACTAACACATATTCCGGGAGACCGGTCGGGAGCTTAGAGCTTGTCCTGGCTGGGGCGGTGCCGCGCTGGTGGGAGAGTCCTGGTTAGGGGGAAACCCCACTAGCCGACGGTAGGTCGACACCGGATCTCGCCATCCAGCGGGGGAAGATCACCGCCATCTCCCGAGGGGGGAAAACATGCACTACACTAACGGGACAAATGACCGAAGCAGTTGACGCGCCCGGAGACACGAAAAATTCAATCAATCAATCAAACCATACCACCTGTAGGGGGTGGAAATTTTGATGGTTGAAGCGGTGTCGGCGGCGCGGCGGGCAAGCAACGGCGGTTGCAGCCCAAGCGGTGGCTCCCGGGGCGATCGAGCGGGCGGGCGGCGGGCGGGCGAGAGAGCGGCGCGCCTAACGGACTGCGGACCCTCGCGGCATTCCGATGCGGCGGCGGCGGCGCGGCGGCGATGGCGGGCAGCCCAACCCAGCCCATCCCAGCCCAGCCCAGCCAATACCTTCCATTACTACAGGCCTAACAACTGAATCTGGGACGACAACACTTCTACGCCTTTCGTTACGCGATTCCAACAATTCCAACACAAGTTATTTCGCAAACAAAAACTCATTTTACGAATACATATATCGTTTTTTATTCGATTAATCGTCGTTTAGTATAAAATGGATTGGAAACGGAAGATTGGTTTAAGACCATTAAATTAGAAATAATTTTTAACATGGCATCAAGTATTGCATACTATTCAAAACGATTGGCCTGCCATCCCTCTAAACTTTAAGTGAAAATAGAATATCCAAATTGTGTTCTTAAATGTAAGATACAACTAAACGTGACTTTGGGGGTAGAATGCTAAATTAACTCTCTAGAAGCAAAACAAGGTGCCATATAAACATTTGCTGAATAATTCACAAGAAACAGGACGAAACTTCCGATAGATAAGGTAGTCTCTGAATCAAAGCAGTTTACAATTCATAATTGAGATTTATGTACTAAAAACGTTAACCCATATTCATCTATTTTAACTTATTCACTTATTATTCTTCTGAAATCACTACTGATTCGAATATAAATATTCTTATATTGGAATGCTGATTAGAAAGATGCAGAAACTTGTTTCTTCTTTCGGCAAATGTCCATTTCTTCCGTAGCGTTTCGTCCTTCCGAAACGGATATTGCTGATCGTGGTCCCGTCTCGTATAATTTCCCCGACATTTGGGATCCCAAAATTTACAACCCACAGTCTGGATTTTAAGTACATTAATAATTTAAATATAAAGTCCATAAATGCGGCACACACGAGCGCTAACACCATTTACAATAAACTAAACCAAGATGGCATTGCCATAGGCAGCCTACATACTTCTACATCACAAGCTGTTATTGTCGTCGTTATTAGGTCTGTAGTAATAGAAGATACTGATCCACACCAGCCCAACCTAGGTAAGCCCAGCCCAGCCGCGCCTAGCCCAGCTCTGCGCAGCCCAGCCCATCCTAGTCTGGTGCAGCCCAGCCCTACCCAGCCCTTCCCCAGCCAGCTCCGCGCAGCCCTACCAGGGACCTCACCCTGCGCCGCCGAGCACCACTCTACCCCGCCCCTCCCCGTCTCGCACGCCCGCCCCCCCGCCTCGCCCCGGCCCTGCCCCGCCACGCCCGCCCTGGCCGACGTCAAAGTGTCTCGTGGGAGTTGCGTTCCCCAATCACAGCATTGTTTCCCTGCGGAAATTCAAGGCATTCTGACCAGCTGACCCCTCGCTGCATGTTTCCGCAGCATGTGCGCGTGTCGGAACAGTGTAATGTCAACTACATTGGTTTTGTTTTAGATCAGAGATGTCTCAGAATACGTATACACTTCTTGATACTCTCTATTCATATTCTGTAGTGCCTTGAACACATTTTTACAATATTTGCACCATTATGTTCTTTTGTTTTGTTCAAGAAGTTCTAAGATACTTAGTTTGGAACTGTGCAATGTGGTTTAGCACTATATTGTGTCAACATCTTCATTTGTTACACCTCTGTTCAGCCTTTCGTAACGATCAGACTGATTGCCGCTCCCCACCTTTTGACTCCTTCCCAAGATCCGAGCAGTGGGGTAGGTGCCTTATGAACTGATATGTGAACTTTGACGCGGCAGTAGCTGCTTTTACGGGAAACTCCCCTAGTCTAAGGTGCTCAGGAGACCTTCCGTTTGCAATGCTTTTAAAGTATCTTTGGAGATTTTATTATTATTATTATTATTATTATTATTATTATTATTATTATTATTTTCTTAGTAAAACAGCCATTGATAATAAATTATGATGAGAAATAGTGATGGAATACCCCACTGTCGGTTGGGTAATCTTTCAAATAAATAACGCGCAGCCCAGCCCATCCTTCACGTTCACTTGCATCCCTTGATTGAGCGTAGAGTTGCTGTGTTTTATTGCCACTATACTTCGTCCGCAAATAATATTGAAAGAGCCTTTCACGCTCCTCACTTAGTCTGAGTGTTCAGAGGAAGAGCGGAAGAGTTGGCGAGTGGAAACACTAAAGCGTATGTGTGCGTTTGAGAAGTGAAAATTGTGATTTTTTGTTTCATGGTAGAGTTTTAACCAATATGACAACTCTTTCTCATGCATTGAAGGTAAATTGGAGAGAGATGCGGAAAATATTCGAGCACCAATTGTTTGCTTTAGACTTACGTATGCAAATTAAATAATGCGTTAAATTGATGCCGGTTTTATATCTTACAACGCGCAAAGGAAGATGGAGATCACTTCATGCTATGTGTTGTTTTAAAATGTTCTCTCATGCGCTTTCTCACGTTACTCACACGTTCCTCAACACGGCGGCAGGAGGCTAAAAGAATAAATTCATACGCTTTGTGAATCCGGTAAACTTTTGGTATTATAATGCTTTAAGTATCGAGCCGAAATCCATTAAAAACAATAGGAAATCCTAATCTCAGTCCTACACTGTGAGTTTCGTGTTAAATAAATAACTCGTGTGTGAAAGAGAACCGTACATTGCCCTTCCGAAATGACCTATCTGGCCACTACCTGTCCCATCGCCGCTCTCACCGCCGAATGTGGCGAACCCGCGAAGAGCCCGGAACAGGTTGGATGCGTTGAATTCCTCGAGTCACGCACCCGGCCGTGCGCCGGCCGCCGAATGCGACGCACGACGCCGTGAGCGCCGTGAGCGCCCGGGGCACCGTGAGCATCCGTGAGCGCCCAAGCCCAAGGTGCCCGTAAGCGCCCGGAGCACCCGTGAGTGTCCGTGAGCGCCCATGAGCGCCCGTGAGCTCCCGAGAGTGCCCGTAAGCGCTCGTGAGTGCCCGTGAGCGCCGGGCGCCCGTGAGCCCTAGCGACGCGGCGAGGGGCGTAGGACCTTCCCCTGCCGTCCCCTCCTTGGCTCCAGCCGCACCGTGATGGCGGGGCGTGGAAAGGGCGTTCGCGAGCGTGCGGGCGCCGCCGCAACCCGCGTTGAAGCGCTGCGCAGTCGAGACCTCGTCCGAGCGCGCGGGCTGCGCTGGAGGGGCCGTATTTTACACAGCGAAGTGCGCGCGCGCTCTCCTTTTCCGGCGGACGGCCACTCAGTTGCACGTTAAACGACACTCGTTCGACTTGCGAAGAAGCAGCGTGTCTATCGCATTGAATAAATAGTCTGGCTTCCAGCCAAAATGCCCGTTTTTTGACTTTCACTCTATTTCCCTGTCACAGATGAGACAAGTCTCGTTAATTCAATTATATTGTTTGAATTGTTAAATAAACGGAAGAACAGTGTCTTTATCAGAAAATGTGTATTTAAACCTATGTTAAATTTTCTCTAATTAACAAATTCGAAGATAACATTCGAATAGGCAGGATTTTAATAATTTTGTAAAGGAAAACAATATATGCATTTTATGATGTTTTCTAAACAAATTGTTCCAAGAAAAGTGCTAAAACAGGAGATCACTAATCATGAGACAAAAAGTTTCATTTTTATACAAACTAGAGTCTTCGCAGAGTTTCTGGTACTTCATAGTCAAGGTGTCTAAGTTATGAGGGAACCGCAGATGAAGTTGGAGAAGAATACTTGAAGTGCTCCGGAAGAGTACGCATTGTGCTACGTATTCATGAACTTGCAGCGTTAAAATCTGTTCCTTCCGCCTCTATTTTCATCTTGAGAAAAACAGAATCATATCAATAATAGAAATAAGAATATCTACTTACTTAGGTATTGTAAATATATTTAATTTAATTTTTTCTCGAATTCATTTGTACTTGTAATCCAAAAATTAGAAAACCAGGACAATCACTGTATTTATTTCCAGATTTTTCTTCTAAATTGGACGGGACGTTTTGATTAGATTGATTATTTGTTCAATAGATTGTTGCAGATGTTTGGGTTTATTAAAACTTACCAATCTTTCTTTATCATATATTTGACAGCTTACTTTTTCTATTAGCTCCAATCCCATTCTTTTTAGAAAGGAATAATGAACTCAGAGGAAAATATTACAACAGTGTCTAAACAGTGCACATTTGACACGAAAAATGCAAAACATGTTCATTCAAAATCTCTAAGCTTAAGTGAGTGAGATGGAAAGCTGAAACGTTTTCAAATCATTGTGTTGTAAATATCACAAAATCTACTCAATGTTTAATATAATTCAGTAGTCATAAATATAATAGTTATTTACTACTAGCTTTAGTAAAGAAATATAAACTAATGAGAAGATTTTTGGAATTTGGCTGAGAATTGAGAACGAACTTTCATAGGAGTTGATTATTTTTAGCACACATTTGGCTGCAGTCTGAAGAATATTTGTAATATGTTTTAAGACAGCGAGACGGCATGGAAATTCTATTTAACGCTCGTCAAAAGGAAGAAAAAATGTGAATTAAATGTGAATCGCAAGAAAAATTATAATCCATTGAGTTCGAGCGTCGACCTTGCTTCGTTTCATTCCCCTCATCAGATATATTAAAACCTAATATCAATGAAAAGTAACCTAATGAACCTAATGAAAAGTAACATTCATCTCCTAAATATCCACTCACGGACACAAAAATCATGACAAACATGTCTCTATATGTACCGCAAAATTCTTTCACAAAGTAATTCCTTCGCTTTGTCAGTACTGCTATGCAATGCTTAACGTTAACGCTATCCGAGTAGCTCCACAACACCTGCTATGTATAGTGACGTCGAGCCGTGGGGCGTGGGCGTGGGCGGGGGTGGGAGGGGTGGGGAGGGGGAGGGCGCGTGCCCTGTGAGCCGCCGTCGATAGACGATGAGCACGTGACACGAGAGGCGAAAGCCGCACTTACTTGCTGCTTATTTGCTCATGCTTTCTTTGCCATTCTTCTAATTTTTTCTCTTTTATAAATCCAAATCAGAGGCAGTTGGTTTACAAAAGCTGATTTCACAAATCTAAACAGAGTTTAAAATGTACACGTAGAGGCGATCGTGGATTACTTTTTGGGGGCTTGTCAAAGTTAACATGTTAGGAGGACTATGTAATAATGTACTCTTTTTACTAAGTAATTGTATTCGTAGTGGAAATTGTTAACGAAAAATTGTGATTTTATAGTACCTAATGGCATGAATGGTAACAAAAAGCATTATCTGCTTTAGGCTTGGTACAATTTTTGAGAAGGGCATCGTACCTCAAGAATTTGATGGCGTTATACAATTTGCAGGTATTTTACATGCACGTTTGTTAGATACTTACTCATTGTATCATTTTACGTAGTTGGACTTCATTTCTATTGCAGTCAACTTCACCCTCTGAGGAAGAGCTAATTTTGATTTGCATAATAATAGCTGATAATGGTGTCGAGGGCTGATAAGGAGTTTGCACCAGAAGGAGGCGCGTGACGTTGCATTGGCGCCACGCTGTGTGGATGCCCGGCCTCGCCCCTGCCCCCCTCCCTCCCAACCATCGCTCTGGAAACCATCACAACCTCTCTTCTGCCCTTAAGCCCCTCCTTCTGACTGGCCTAATTGTAACCTTAAGTAGAGCAGCTCAAACAGATTAAGCAACACTATCAATCCCACAAATATTGCTAAAGTAAGTCAATACTTACATACTCCATAAACATTTGCTCCATTAATAAATAGATCTCCGTAAATAGATCTTTGCAAATTATCTTCGTTTTCTTGCAGGATCACCTGGTCGTCAGCATATAAAAAGGTATTTACAAGTGTATTTTTGCCCAGGTATGTATGTATATATATATATATATATATATATATATATATATATATATATATATATATATATATATATATATTATAAGAGTGTGGGAGAAAGACTGTCTCTTTCAGTGTGTAGTGTTACGAATAAATTGTGAACGGCCGCTGGAAGAGGCGCATACCGCTCTGCGTGTCGTACGCGAGTGGGCGTTTGGCGTCGCGGGCTGGGGCGGTGGGCGGCGGCCGCAGCCGAGCGCTGCTGGAGCTGGTGCGCGGCGACGCCACTCGGTCTGCGGCGTCGCGCTGACGTCAGCGCCCCACGGCACACACGCCGCAAAAAGCGGCGGCGGCGGCGGCGGACGGCCTTTTACATAACGGACACTTTTAGACACCTGGCTTGTAAGTTCGCGGAGGAGCGCCGCCAAACGTATCATTTGCGGCTGGACCTCGAGATTCATTGAAGAAATTAAAGTTCCAATGAAGCGGGAAATGCGGACTTGTTTGGACGCCGCGACGCTTGGAGGCTGCCTGCGACTGGGTGTGCGATCGGCGCTCAAATCTCAGGGCGAGGCTTTCTCCTCCCGTAGCTCCATCGTTCGTCGTTCTGAGAATGGGGCTCGGGCTGCATCTCTTCCCGTTTTTTCTCTCAACGTGTTCACAAGACCATGCTTTCGTGTCTACTACGTTCAGTTTGTCGGCGGCGTGGTGTAGTGGTTAGCGTATCGGGCTGCAATACCCAAATTTGCGGGTTCAAACCCGATCGAAGCCGTGGATTTTTAAATTATTTTAAAAACCCTTCGTACGCCTTCCTTCGGAGGGGAAGTAAAGCCGGCTGTCCCATGTTAGTACATTTACTGCATGTAAAAGATCCTCAAGCCTAAATGACGCCTCTGAGCTAAATTCAAATCGCCTGTTTCGTCGCCCAAGTAATAACTTCTTTCTCCCATGATTGGAGAAAGGAGTGTAACGAAATTTGCGTGGTCAGACGGAAGAGCAGGCCTCATGGCCTGAGTCTCGCCACGTAAAATAAGGCAAATCAATTCAATTCAGTTATTATACGTGAACTATATATAACATCGTTAGTGTTTGTTGTTGAACGAATCGTGAGACCACTCGGTCATTCAGTCTCCCTGTATTTCATATCACTTCAGTCGATTTATGTTTCTAATTTCTCTGTTTGTTGTTGGATTTTTTGGTTGATTTTTCCTCTTCTCCTCTCTGCTTCTTCTTATTTCAAAACGTAGCGTTGCAAGTGTGTGCAGGAGTGTCATTTACACTTATTTCTTCTGTACTCTACCATGTATAGCTTTATTTTCTGTTTGATTCCATTTCGCATCAAAACACCGGCTAGATCCCCCCTCGTGTGCGCATAATCCAGTGAATCGACTTCCTTCAATAACGGCACCAACCTCGCCGTCATTTTCCCAGTGCCATTGCGGTAAGGGAGCCGCTTGTGGCGGGCTTCCGCCCCCTCCGCGAAATACCAGCGGCTCGAGCTCTCACAAACAGCGCTCGAGTGCACAAGCAGATGTTTGATAGTGGGACACGCCGGGTGTGCGTACCATGACTACTTGTCGAATATCTTGCTTAATCCATTTCAATGCGTCGTGTGGTATTTTGTGTATGTGTGTGTGTGTTGTGTGTGTGTGTGTGATGTGTATAGACGTTTCGGATGCTACACACTACGCTTCCTATTCCATGAATATCTCTTTCGACGGAACATTTAAGTGTTTGCCTAGGTTATTTGAACTGCCGTGATGTCTTGTATTCACAAGCCTATTCTGCATTACATGTGGATTGTGTCCACATTTTTTCGATGAGAAATTGCAGTGGGAGGGTATATAACTTTATAAATTTTATCTTTTCGTGGATGGAAATCAATTTAAAAATACGCTTGTCACCAATTTAGTAAGTACGACAAACATCCGTCAGTCAATAATTGTCGATCTAGCCAAGCCCATCAGCTAATGCCAGTACTCTTTTAGACAAGAAATACAATAGACTAGTGCAAATACGCAACGTGATGACACTTCTCGTAGAGCACGGAAGACGAACGAGTTGCCAGACGAGAGGTTCTTGGGTCAGCCTCGCCCGCCGCACTGCGCCGCCGCCAGGAATTTGGCATTGGGATTCCGCGCGTCTGGCCCAGTCGCCCAGACAGCCGCCCTCCCGCCCGCGCCTCTCCGCCCCCGCCCCCGTCCAGCTCAACCATTCTTTTGTGGGGCATTGATGAAGTTACTTCATTGGATACGCTTTCCCGCATGAAAGTACTCATGAGGTTCTGCTTTTAGGGTAATTGTGGTCCAATTTGGTCTTTTGTTTGGCAAAGACTTTACGTAATGGTATCAACATGTAAAGGGACTAAAAGATTTGCATACATATTTTTTTGATTAAAAGTATTCAGTCACAATTGGACACAGTCATAATTGGACATTTTGGTCACCGTGCTTTTCGTGCTAGTTGCAGGATGTACTCGTGTAATCCTGGCAAGTACATGAAAGAATGAGTTGAGTCGAATAAGAGTAAGACGAGATAACACGATCGAAATCCGCGGCGTCAGAAACATAAGAAACAATGGTCTTACAAGGAAATTAGCATAAGATTATGGTAATTAAATGATAATGTATCGCGGGAAAATAAAATTCATTATCAAGTGTTGATGGAGCTAGAAAAGTTCATCACACGAAGAAAGCGATATTAACATGATACTTCTCACGAATTTATCATTACTAAACGTTTTTAAATGTACTTCACTTTTAATATAATTGCTTTCACCAGCGTTGTTTAATATCTAGCGCTCCATACAGTTACAAGGGCGGTTACAAATACAATCAATTATATCATTTTTTTTAATATTACTACATATATTCAATTGGTGTACAATGCTGAAGGAAGGTTATTTCAGTTTGAGTTCTGTTCATTCAGTCGGTCTTTATGCAACACAGAAAGCTTAAAATTCAGAAAATGCTGAACCAACAAGAGCGGTGAACACAATGTCAACGAAAACAAAGACTGAGAAAAAATATCATGATGAAGGATTAAGTACACATGCATAGTATGTAAGTATACATGCACTACACTTACAAAACTAATGACCTCGATAGTTGTCATGCACAGAATCATTAACAACCAAGCAAAAAGATTCTAAAATTCGGAGTTCTAAGTCCTCGGAGTTAAGAGTTGAGAAAATTTAACGCAATATGTTAACCCGAAGAGCTGACACAAACCCTCAAAATATCAGAAACACAGTGATTGTTTTCTTATTATATGAACTAGATTGCGAAGTTATGAACGAACATGTTTAAAATTATGAAAAATCTCACAGCCTAAAACTGAAGAACGGAGAATATTTTCGTCTTTTAGATGCCAAAAAACATATTGTACGATGAACAGCTGAGAAAGGTTTTTAGCAATGAGAGTAGGCAGAGTAATGAGGTAATGTGTAATCGTTGTCTTTTTGTTCAGGTAATGTCAAAGTTATTGTTATTTTAATTTGTGAATTTTGTTTCGTGGGAGTTTGAGCTTCCTTAATTGTTATTAATACTAGTAATATCATAGTATTTTATTGGCATTAGCTGGTAGAGAACGAATGAACCCAAAAAACGTGAAAGTATAATGAACAAGAACATGCTGCCCTCACAGGGCGCGGATGCTGTTTGCTGTTAGTTTTTCGTCACCTGTAGTAGTTCCTCTGGCGATGTGGATATCTGTGAGAAACTGAGCAACTCACTTTCGCCGGGTGGGAGTCTTTGCTCCTCATCCATAATGCAGGTGGCTGGAGTGGGGTGGGGGGTCGCTCTCAACGCGTGCCTATCCGCAGCAGCGGCCCCGGCCCCGGCCCAGGCCCAGGCCCAGGTCCAGGCCCAGGCCTCAGCCCCAGGCCTTAGCTCCAGGCCTCAGACTCAGGCCTCAGACCCAAGCCTCAGCCCAAGGCCTCTGCCCCAGGCTTCAGCCCCAGGCCGAGGCCCAGGCCCAGGCCCAGGACCAGGCCTCAGCCCTAGGCCTCAGCCCCAGGCCTCAGCTCCAGGCCTCAGACCCAGGCCTCAGACCCAAGCCTCAGCCCCAGGCCTCTGCCCCAGGCTTCAGCCCCAGGCTTCAGCCCCAGGCCGAGGCCCAGGCCCAGACCCAGGCCAGCCCCAGGCCCAGGCCCAGGCCTCAGCCCCAGGCCTAGCCCAGGCCTCAGACTCAGGCCTCAGACCCAAGCCACAGCCCAAGGCCTCTGCCCCAGGCTTCAGCCCCAGGCCGAGGCCCAGGACCAGGCCGAGGCCCCAGACCTCAGCCCCAAGCCTCAGCTCCAGGCCTCAGACCCAAGCCTCAGCCCCAGGCTTCAGCCCCAGCCCCAGGCTCAGGCCCAGGCCCAGGCCTCAGCCCCAGGCCTTAGCTCCAGGCCTCAGACTCAGGCCTCAGACCCAAGCCTCAGCCCAAGGCCTCTGCCCCAGGCCTCAGCCCCAGACCTCAGCCCCAGGCTCAGACCCAAGCCTCAGCCCCAGGCCGAGGTCCAGGCCCAGGCCCAGGCCTCAGCCTCAGGCCCAGGCCCAGGCCCAGGCCCAGGCCCAGGCCCAGGCCCAGGCCCAGCCTTCGGGATGCGCCGACCGGTTCTCTGCCCCCCCTGACACGCTTGCGCCCCCCTACCTTCACGTAAAATGACGCCACCAGTTGTCTGCTGCCTGGCAGCGATTCTAAACTTATAATCATTTAAATTGGCAGCCTTGCGGGCCGCTCCGCTCTATCTTCTGCCAATAAGATTTAGTGCTCTCGTGTACCTCATTAAAAATGTCACACTCCAAGACGAGGCTTCTCGGCGAATCTTGCATCATCAATGGACTTAAAACATTATTCACTATTCCTACGAGATATTTGGCTCTTTTCTTTTTCACTAATAGATTTTTTTAAATTTCATTGCTTATTAAAGAAACGCTATTCAAATAGAAACCAAAACCTGTGCTAATTTCCTACCAAAAGTGCCATTGCTTGGAGTTAACGAACATCGGAACAGAATGCATCTCAGTCATACTGATCTTCCTTTTTGTTTTCTTGCCTGCAGGATGAAGTGCATTGAACTCGAAATCCGTAGAAAATAGCTTTAGTATTTTTGGAAGTTTTTAGAGAGTGAGTATTTTTGGCAGTTGTTACATATTTTCTTATATAAATGAGACAGTATAAATGTGATATGCAGAATAACTAAGTTACGTCCAAGCTTGATGGTCGAATTAAATAATCACTTGCATTAAAACAAGAATAGAGCTGGCAGCAATTATTGTAACGAAAGGTATTTGTGTGATTTGTATTTTTAGTATTTTGTTATGTGACTTAACGATCCGAAAAATCTGCAAAATTTGTGGTAGCAAATTGAATTTTACATATTATCTAACCGTAAAAACACGAAAGTGTTGTAACTGATTTAGTTATACAATTTTTAAAATATTCTCATTTTTGTGTCCTTAGAATTAAAACCTAGAACAACAAATAAACATGAAAGAGTCTCTGCAACCATTTCTTTTTAAGATCTTTTTCTCAAAAGAATTAATGTAATTGAAAAGATAACTATTTTTGCTACATCAGAACATACTTCTTTGTACTGTTGGTAACGGTTTACATAATATTATAACATCGCCATTTATCACACATACTTTTACCATCGCTTAAAAAAGCCAAACGATATAACACAAAATAACGAAAATGCTAACAATATTTTGAAATAAAATTAATATTAAATGAAGTATATAATATGTAGATGTAAGTTGCATTAAGAAAGACATTTTTGGCTTTAAAATTAGAGGTGTGGGGAAGGTTTGAAAAAATAACTTGGTCACTATACAATACATAATTACGGACAAACTACTAAAATTTTGAAAAAGTGTGTATAAATAATTGAAATATCTAATATTGAGGAGTAGAATACATTAAAAAGGAATATTGAAGGTATATGATACTGTTCAAGAATATTCAATTCTACAATTTTCGAAATTTCCATAGTTATAGCGATAATCGCTCTTCTGCTACTCAAGCTTTATTCTATTTCGCCAAAAATGTGGAGCCCGTTCCGATACAATCTTCTTTTGGATTATTTTTTAAATTGTCAGGATTTTGCTCGAAATTACGTAAAAGATATATATAACTTGAAAAATTGTTCATGAAAAAATGTTACATTCTAATCTTGAACACATTTGACAGAAAAAATATACTATGTTCAATAATGTAATTGTAGGATGTGTTTGTTATCCGTTGCCGGATGAGGCGCGAACATAAATTAATACTCAGGCAATGCCGGGTTTCTTCAGCCAGTAGATCCCGCTCTACAGTACACGTTGTAGGTAGAGTCCATAAACACTACGAACTTGGAGGTGAGTTGTAATTTATTTTAACAACGAACAATGTAGTACGGAATTCACATTGCACATAACGCACGGGTTCATATTCATGATGATGCTGATGATGATGGTGAGCGGTGCTATGCACATTTCCTTGGGGCGCTCAGAGCGTGAGTCGCCACATGCATTAGGTGGTGGGCCCCATAGGAAGCACTCAAACAACACGACGAGCTGGAAGTCAGACCCACAGCTGCTCCGGTAAAATACAGTAAGCAGCCACCGTTACCTCTTGTTAACAGTCGCGCGTCGGAACAAGTGACAGGAGCCACGCGTCTGCCTGCGCCGGCGCGGCGCGGCGGCGTCTCAACGTAAGAGGGCGCTCGTTAACAGAACGGCAGTGCACTACTGTAAGAATCACCGGGAGCGGTAGCTCAGTGCATCAACTGAGTGTACACTGCAGCACACTCAGGTCAGAGGTGAACTGCAGCACCTCTGACCTCCTAGGTTCGAGTCCTGAAGGCGGCAGGGTTTCCGACACTAGCTTTTCAGATAGGTCGAATTCAGTC
Source organism: Teleogryllus oceanicus (assembly GCA_964035755.1). Taxonomy (NCBI): domain Eukaryota; kingdom Metazoa; phylum Arthropoda; class Insecta; order Orthoptera; family Gryllidae; genus Teleogryllus; species Teleogryllus oceanicus. The sequence goes on along the minus strand of CAXIVR010000004.1, from coordinate 6,868,435 downwards.
GCTGCTTGGAGGAGAATTCTAGGGTCGGCTGCTTTGATCGGTAGTTTTCCGTGGCTTCTCCGACCAACACCAGGCGACTGCCGGAGCAATACCCTACGAAACGGGCCACGGACCGCGCGCGATCTGTCCTTCCTCTTCCCTGTCCCATCCTCTGCCTTTACACACACACACTTAGACTAACATGCACTACACTACCACATATTCCGGACGACCGGTCGGGAGCTTAGAGCTTGTCCCGACTGGGGCGGTGCCCCGCTGGTGGGAGAGTCCTGGTTAGGGGGAAACCCCACTAGCCGACGGTAGGTCGGCGCCGGATCTCGCCATCCAGCTGGGGAAGACCACCGCCATCTCCCGAGAAACAAACATGCACTACACTAACGGGACTAATGACCAAAGCAGTTGACGCGCCCGGAAACACAAAAAATCAAAGAAACAAACAAACAATACTGTAAGAATCCGAGTGGAGGAGTAGGAATTAGGCAAGTCGTAGATGATGAAGTTCTCATTTATTAAGTTGAAATGTTATCGGCCACTAGCGATAAATCTATTTCCATGGAAATAAAAGGCAATTTAAACCTTCATCTTGAGTATCCAAGAGGAATTTAATAGGAATGTTTATTAACACACGAGAAATTGAGCCTCATTTGAATATCATATCCACACTACAGTATTTTTAACAAAATAAATGTGTGCGGTAGTAACCTTTAAGTTAATGAATACTATACCATGCACTTTTTCGTAGTTTTACGCAATAGAAATAAATTTCGCTTTCCTGTAAAATGTTTTCAGTAGAATCCGTATACTTTGGAAGCAATATTTCGTAGATCAATTTCATGTCACATTCCCTCCGAAGAGCAGGTCGCGCGTGGAGACTCACCAGAGCGGGCGCCTTCAGCCCTCTGGCCAGAGCGGGCGGGCCAGAGCAAGGGCTGAGCGGCTTCTCACCTGCAACAACACATTTTGTTTGAGAACATGCCATTTCAATTTTAATACTTTCAGCGTAAATATATTTTGTGGGCATTCGTGTAATTATTAAAGATATTGCATATTGACGAAAAATTGTATTAAAGTATTAACATGACTCATTATTGTGTCACATAAATGCTATTTCTCTAAATACCTTTCTGAACTACTGTAATGCAACAGGTAGCACAAACTTTTAATATTTTTGTTAACTTCGGGATAAAAACTGGAAATGTATCAATTGTAGTCCTAATAATAATTAATTAATAATATAATTTTTTAAAAAATATACAATTTAGAGAATATTTATTTAAATCAAATTCTATTAGATGATCATATACATTTTTAAGTTAAAAATACATATTGTCGAATATGTTAGGCCTCTATCCTATTTTATAACTTACATCCAATGAATATTTAGAAATCAAGTACCACTAAAATATTTTTTTCGAACTCTTGATGAATATAAATATTTATTTTTATATGAAATACTTTTGTTTTATGTCGAAGTGCAAAGCTGATATTCTTGAAATATGGTGGTACATAAACTTCCAAGTTATTGATGCAATTAGAAATTACAAAAGATTAAAAGTCAGTGTCATTCCTCATAATGTACTTAACGTTTAGTATCCCATCATCTTTATAAGGAAGTGAAAATTGCACAGTGACCAAGAAAGATAGCACAAGATTACAAAGTGCTGAAATGAGATATCTGATATCAGTAGCTGGTTATAAGCTGATGGACAAGAAAAGGAATTTAAACAATTGTAAAGAATTTGGGGTAACTAATCTTCAAAAGAAAATCAATTACCACCAAAATTCCTGGACGCAGCACCAAAGATGCAAGACAACCGCATGACGCAAGAATTCTACAATACCGCCCATAAGGACGAAGAAATCGTGACAGCCCGAACAAGAGTTGGGGTGACCAGATAGGAACGGAGGCGTAACGGAAAGTGCCTATATACCTGAAGGAGAAGAAGATGAAGAGGTGGAGGAGGAGTGAATACAGGAAGGAATATGGTACGACAGATCGCTATCGCCCGACCTTCTGCCGAAGAAACAATAAGTAAATTGAACTGAGTCTCATAGACCCCACCGAGTTAAGAGCTCCATTTTGTGCAGTTCAGTTTTACGCATTGGGCTCCGTTAAGCCTTTCAATCGCCCTTAACGACCACCTATGCAATCGGCCTCCATCCTGTCTCCTGCCTTCTATTCTTCGTCCTCCGTCTTATTTTCTGCTCCCTGCACTTCTATCTCAGCCCTGACTTTTGTCCTTTACACTTCATCCTCCTCTCTGTCTTGTGCTCCGGCATTCGTCTCGTGTTGACAGGAGAAACCACGGAAATCCACCGATCAGAGCAGTCGGCCGCTGGAATTCTCCTCCAGATAGCGGCTGAACCGGCGCCGTTGGGACTCGGTCTGAGTCGCTGCTGAGTCATCAAGGCTGTCTCTGAGCTAAAGCAGCCATCCTATTCCGTCACTTGGAGAAGAGAAGCGATGGGCTGAAGAGATCCGTCCACGTTATCAGCCTCACCGGTCACGTGACTTGAGATCCGGCGGCGCTCCGTTTGCACCGGAAGAACAAAGACGAAGAAGACGGAACATTTGTACATAAGTCACCGCCCTGTCACCTTTTTTGGACGCAATTGCACTCGAAACTATGATCCGCAACAGTAGGTAAACCCAAGCTGTGGCCGTGTTACTGAGTAACAAATGTATTTTAATAATTAAATTTGTTCAAAGAATTTTCACCCCTACCGGGATTTGAACCCGAGTCTCGTGGTTTCCGCCCAGTTGCGCAAACCACTAAGCTACCAGGAGACCTGGGTTCGAATTCCGGTTGGAGTGACAATTCTTTGAACAAATTTAATTATTAAGAAACATATGGGTACGTCTTTCCCTTTGACTATATGAGCAAGATAGGGCTAGGATAGAGTTGGATGAATTGCCTTTTTCACACGTCGTTCAATTAATGTTAACAATTTCAATTTAATTTTTTGCAGATAATGGTGAATGTTCTAAGATCATTATATTTAAAAATACTCTAATATCCTTGAAATAGAACATAACTGTCATGAAACCCATGGGAATATCTATGTGAAGTATTTTAAACTCTTTTTAAGATTACTCTTCCAATAAAATGCAAAGAAATTTATTCTAATTCTTGAAATACCATAAATCATAACTCAGTTTAACGTAACTCAAAATACTAGAATAAAAATAAGCGGAGAAAAATAAAGCAGTCATAAACAAATTCCATCATTAACCGAAAAAAAACGGATGTCTACTTAAAATTGTAAATGCTAATGGCTCTACAGGCTAATGAATGGAAAATATCTCTGACTACCTATTAGCCTGACATCATTTACTTACCTAAACCATTAATGTATAGAATGCGGTCGCTAATATCAGACTTTTTCTCGGGGTTGGACACGGATTAGGTTTGAAAATGAAACGCAAGCCTCTCATCGCTTTTTATAGTGGTCGCTCGCCCGTGATAACATCATCTCCAGAAAAAGAACACTTCTGGAATTCGACTGACCTTCAGTTTCACCTTGTACGGATTTTGTGTAAATTGCAACAAACCAGCGCGACCCGTTGCACATAAAATTTAACTTCATGAATTCATGAGCAATAATTTGTCATGCAATTAAGCATGTGAGTTTATTGGTTATCTAACGTCAAGAACAGTTGAAAACTGTGTGTGAAGTATTATGGAGAGAAATGCACGTTTTCTTAAATTCCAGGTTCTCTACATTAACCCGTATACAAGTTGAATTCTGAACTCAGAAGGCAATGAGAGGTTTTGTCAAGAATTGATACGAAAATATTCGCTCTCATGTAATAAAAAATAATTTGCAAAGGCAAAATCACCTACAGATTTTCGTTATCCCACATCATGTCCTTCGTGAAGGAATCGACTTACTGTTGCGAGATCGTAAAGAACAATAATTGGAATAACTATATTCCCTACTGAATTCTAGAAAACGTGAACAGATAGTGAAGTTACATTTATGTCCAGAGGCAAAACAAGAGACCACCTTAGCATTGCCTCAAAGGATCAGGGAAACGGGATGGAAAACCTGATCCAGATAGTGGACACTGGCCCAGAAATTGGGGTATAATACTTATTATACAGCATATGTAGTATTTTAGAATTGCATAGATTTCAAATTGCATAGAAACTGTTATGCAGTAGAAAATATTATTCTTGCCTCTTAACCTTGTTTATCGATTTTAATCGTTTAATGTCATCTGAAAATTTCTTTTATAACAGTGTACATATATTGTATGTTTCTTTTTGTAGTGAGCTGTTAAAACTGGATTTCTACGCCGAGTGTTATAAATTTATACTGACTGAAAGTACGTTCCCATCCTTGAGTAAGTCATTTTTGACAAAAGTTTTTATTTGTAAATCAAGAGGTAAAACAATGATAGAACTCCTTGTTTAATAAACAGAGGCTTACAAGAATCTGTGAGTGGTTTTCCTTATTAGATATTTCCGATAATCTAAATGTTTAGGAGCTATCGGTTATGTTTACCCAGAATATGAAGTCACTTCTCAGGTGGGAATGAACATTCACAAAATGTACACAAAGAGGAGCACCAAGACTGACTGAAAGTAAAAGAATTCTGAACGCACAGCATAATGAACTTAATTTTGTGTTCAAATCATTTAAATGGATGTTTCATTTGATGTTAGACTGAATTGAGAGACACGAAAATTCCGCTATCTTAACATCAGTCAATTGCTTATTGTTTATTTCGAATGACGTACAGTTGTTTATTTTAAATGTAGAACCACATTGAAATGTAAAACAACCGTTTTCCTGTTGTTTACTATTAATTTTTTTATTACGAAATAATTTCTTATTTGAAACATCTGATAGTGTACTATTTACTTTTTTTTTATCGCGAAGAATATTTGTACCATCAGCAAAGGAAACTGTTCCTCCGTTGCGTATTGCGGAGGCCATATCCAGCACGTATAGTAGGAAGAGAATAGGGCCTAAAACTGAACCCTGCGGGATTCTATGTGCAATTGGAAATGCATCTGAAAGGTGAGTAAAAAACGTCCCTTCACTCCAGTACGGTATTTCTACTCTCTGAGATCGTTGTTGAAGGTTCAAACATAACTAATCTAGAGTAATGTCATGAATTCCCAAGAAAAACCTGTAAATTATTTCGTGAAATGAGTCATGGAAGGATATAAAATATAGATATAATGCAAATTATTCAAAGTCCATTAATTCATTCAATACTTTCAATGATAATGTGGGGAATTATTACGTAAAACATATGTATAAACGATTTCTGTACGTTACACACAAGGTTATTACGCGCGTTTTGGTGAAAGAATCTTCAGAAAGCTGCGTGTTGTGGGACTTGGTTGAAGCTTCTCTATTCCGCTCTGAGTTTTGTTTCCTTCCTGGCTGACACGGAGCGAGCGCGACCTGCAGCTGTCCGTTCGTCCGTCGATGGCGTCGATCGCGTCACGTGTCCTCCCTTTCTCCGGAACCACTCTCCCCGCCCCGCCCCGCTCTGCCCCACCCCCTCCCCGCCCCGCACTCTCACCGCTCGGGAGCCGCGGCGCGGCGCGGTGCGGCGTGCCGCTACTGGTAAGCCACCCCGCAGAACCGGATACTCTCGTTTTGTCGTGTTCCTGGAAAAGGATGCTTCAACTGTCATCGCCCTTCGGCGGATGCGTCTTCTATTTGCCCTCGCGGAGCAGCGGTCGCCGCCCCGGCGCGGACGCGGACGCCGCGGAGCGCGCTCGCTCTCTGGGACTCGCGCGCGGAAATGCCTTTTTTCATGTCCCCGGCCGCGCCTCCTCCCTTCTGCCCGCCCCCCGTTCGTCGGCCCGTATGGGGCCTGGGCCTGGGTTTGGGTCTGTGTCAAGGTCAGTTCCTGGGTCCGGATTGAACCTGGCCCAGCGTCTCTGTTTCCCCGTGGTGAAACAGCCCTCGCCCGCCGCACACAAAAGACTAGACAGACACGGGCCCCGCCGCTCCGTCAGTTCTCCTTGTTTGGATCCCCTCTCGGAGAGAGAGAGCCCGTAGGGCTCCTGCACAGCACTAACGACGTAGATTAAGACGCACACACTACATCTTGTTTTTCCACAAGCTTCTTAATAAATAAACGGCAATGAGACGATAATAATGATTTTGTGTCTAGCTTATTTAATGTTGTCAAAGATATCGACGTTCACAGATTGAAGAACATTTTTTGTTCCGGTATAATGTACGTGTTTGCAAGAAATATTGTGCTTCCTTTCATTCCCACCAGAAAGTATAATGTGCCAGTCATGAGTCTTGAAATATCACACATTAAAGATCACGCTGTAAAATAAGTCAAACATTATTCTAAACTATGCTTCGGAAATCCCACCCCTAATCGTCTAATTTGCTGACCAAGTTTCGCTCAGAGGCAGCATTGTCACTCACTGCGAAACGACTCTCACCGGGATGTCCTAGAGTTCGAGCTCCGACGATGGCGGATTTTCGGCACTAGCTAGTACATAGCTGGCTTGATTTCAGCCGCTGTCTGGAGGAGAATTTCACGGTCGACTGCTGTGATCGGTAGTTTTCAGTGATTTTTCGAACAATATCAGGCAAATGCCGGAGCAGAACTCTAACAAAAGGGCTACGGATCGCGATCTTTCCTTCCTCTTCTTTGTCATATTCTCAACCTTTACTGCCACAGACGTACACTTACATGCACAACACTACCACACATGAAGGGAGAACAGTCGGTAGCTTAGAGCTTATCCCGCTAGAGGCGAAGAGTCGTTTAGGGGAGATACATAGAGAGCGAAATCTCCTGCAAGCCGACGTAGGTCGGAGCCGCATCTCACCACCCATGGAGAAACTAACACTATCAACACCTGGGGTAAATTACACTAACGGAGCAAATGACCTTAGCAGTTGATGTGCCCGGAAACATCAATCAATCCATCGTGGAAATCGCCCGATTGCTTCCCGCTGTCAGGTGCACCCGTTACCCACTTCGTCCCCGTTCACTTTGGCTACATAAAAATACCTGCCATAGCCCGATCGTATCCCAACGAGATTTTTTGGGTCGGGAAAGAAGGAAACAAATGAGTGTTTCCGCTCATGAGTAACACAAATAGATGTTCTCGCATCAGCCGAGAGAAAACATCGAACACAGGGGAACGTGGCTGAATCTGCAGAACTCTATGTTATCTAAATCAAGAATAATTATTTTAATTCTATAGATTAAAAGCTAAAGGAAATTAAAGGCTAAGAGGAAAAGGATTGGGTAGCGTGATAAAACAAATATTCTGTTTATTCACGTATCGAAACAACACGTAACCTGCACGTCGTTCAACTCAAGCACGAAAGGCCCGGTACAGAGGGGATTCCATAGTTAGTTTTTTAATAGTTTCGTAAGCGAAGAAGAAAAGGAGAAAACGTATTTTTCTTATGTGATGCGACATAAACAAGTACGGCACACGCAATTTGAAAAACACAGTTCCCTATTTTAAGAGAAATTTATCTGACAATTACACACAATGCTCCATTGTTTTTAGTGTTTCCATTTAAACGTTTAACGAAGGATGTTTCTAATTGTGACCCGACTTTTGACTGGAGGAGATTATTTCTATAGAATCATCTATACACCTTTACCACAAACACCTACATGACTTTAAAACATCATTATCCAGTTGAGCGAATTGTTCTCAAGTTGTCTTTGATTAATTGATTACTTCTGATTCCGGGCAAGTCAACTGCCAAGGTCATTAGTCCCGTATGTACGTGTTTTTTTCTCGGGAGGTGGTGATCTTACCCCGCTGGATGGCGAGATCCGTCGGTTGAAGGGGTTTTCCCTAACTATGTATCTCCCACCAGCGCGGCACCGCCCCAGCCGAGACAAGCTCTTAGCTCCCGACCTGTCTCTCGATATGTGTAGTAGTGTAGTGAATATAAGTGTGAGAGTGTGAATGTAAGGGGTGAGAATAGGAGAAGGAAGAAAACGGAAAGATCGCACGCGGTCCATGGCCCCCCTCAGGTTTTGCTCTGGCATTCGCCTAGTATTGATCGGAGAAAATACGGAAAACTACCGATCAGAGCAGCTGTCCGCTAGTATTTTCTTCCAGACACCATCTCATACGAGATGTGGAATCAAACTATGCTGAATATGGGGATCACCTCTACCGTTAACTAATGTCATTTGTAATTCTTCAAAGGACGCGAATGGTCCTGGCGTGTCCAAATTATATTACAATTCGTATTGACACAAAAAATCAGTCAGCTGACATGAATTCTATAACAAAACATTTTATAATTTCTTATCAGTCCGGGCCTTAAATAAATTTTCTTTTATTTAGTTTCAACGGTCATATTCCACCTTCCTTTTTGGCGACTTCTGTTCCGTTGCCGATGTGGAGTTTCCGCCTCAGTGCCACTCGTCGTCCGCCCGCACGTACACCTTTTTCTACCACCTCCACAATTTTTCACCACAACTCGGCGCCCGTAACATCTCGAATCCTCTTCCATCCTCCTCTCTCTCGCCACCGCGTCTCCTCCCCCTCCTGCGCCATCGCTCTTTTTCCCTCTTCTCACCTCCCGCTCCCTGCACCAACTCGAAACTTTCTTTCTCTGTTTTTATCAATTCCAACTAATCAATATTTATCGCGTGTTCACAATTTTAGTATGCCAAAATGCATTCAAATAAATATTTTCTTGTTAGTTATTTTATTCCATTATTTTCAATATGAATTTTTTAAATTTAATTTAATTATAATTATGAGGAGCACATGCGATTGTGACAATTATAAAGTATACAAAGTACATAGTATATACTATTATAATTATATATTATATATGTAACATAACATATGTAATACATAGATATTTTTTTCTTTCGCCCTTTTACGCCATAATTTTCTTTCGCTAGGATGGCAACACAGATTGTGAACTAGGGGATTACCAAGTGAATCGCGCGGCAATTTCATTTCATTTTCATGCGCATTACCGCATTGTTTAAAATAAATGTTCAAAACCCTAAGAATATTGCCTTGAAATGTTTGGATTTTTTAAAATTTCAATTATTTCAAGTAAATACGAAGAAAGCAAAACTGTGAATCTGTGAATGAATGAACGGTTCGTTTTCGACTTCTCAGATTTACTCTAAGTTTGCATTTTCAAATGAATGTGACTCACAGCTTATACTTATTAAACTTAACTAACATCTTTTTCAAATAAATATACACGACAGTCGCCTTTTAATGTTTATATGTCGCCTACAAATCGATTAATAGAGCAATTACAGAAGTAGAATTGAATACAAATCAGACTGAATGTGTGGTGTTCTAATCTCTTTAAAACCTTGTTCAGAATATTCTCAGAATACTTTCACAGGTAGCTCAGAGTATTCTCAGTTAATTGAAAGAAGTGGAAGAGACCATTTGAATCTGGTAATTTTAAGAAAAATTTAAAAATCGGCGTGTGTTTTTTCTTCAATCTGATCCTTCCAATTGTCATTCTTAATGTCGATGTACTTCTCGTCTTCTGCTAATTTTTTATTTAATATTCTTTCAATTGTAATACTTCAGTATTGATAACTTAACATAAGACATGCGTGGTTTCTAAAACTAATTTTTTACATTTTGAAACATGAAAGAGTGAATTGTGGGAATTCTGATTTGGTGTTGTTGACGTTCTTATAAGAAGAAATAAAAGAGGTCCTCTTCTAATATGTTGACGAAGATGACCTCTTTTATTTCTTCTTATGAAAGAGTGATTTTTCTGAAAAGGGACCGATTAAGTACATTGTTAATTTCACGCTTTAAGAAGCGCTCCAGGGCATTGGGGGGGGTGGGGTGTGGGGGAGTGGATTGCGCCGTCCATGGGGCAGCGTGGGCGAGCCCTGTGCTGGGGGCGGAGGAGCTTCCGTGCGCGTGGGCGGGCGCGACGAATCGCGTCCGGCTGTCTCCGCCGCGCCGCGCGACCTGGCCCACGCGCAGGGACGTTGGCGCCAGCGCCGGCGCCGCGCCCCGCCCCGCCCACCCCCCCGCTCCCTCCACGCCGCTCGCCAGGTCCTTGACCCCCGACGCGCCGCGGCCGCGCAGCCCTTGGCCCCGCTGCTCACGAGCGGCGTTGCCTGGAAATTGTACCCTTCGCGGCTGCCTTCGCATTTTTCTTTTACCCGCCAAATTATGGGTCGTAGCTTTAAAACTGAATGCTACGCGTGGCTCAGATGACGCCGTGTTTTGCATTTTGTTGCTTGTAGTTTTCTCGGGTGCGAAGGGAAACCACGCGACGTACAACGTTCCACGACCTTGATATTCGCGGGACAAACCACGACGTGCTAATTTCTCTGTCAACTCTTTGTAAATTCTTGAGCAAGACCTCAATTGTGTTTGTGAGATGCAACGCACATATCTGGAAGGCTAAACAAAGTAAAGGTACACGCCGTATTCCCTAGAGCAGGAAAAATAAGTATGTAAATGTGCGTGGTAATTCGAATAATCGACGAGCGGGCAGGCAGAGGAGTTCTAAAAAGGCGAGCCCGGCCGAAAATATTAATGGATCAATCAGTCGCTGGTCGGCGCGCGGTGTCGTCGACCCTGTGAGAAATTCCTGTGGAAAGTGCGTCCGCGCATACAAATCGCCTCCAAGCGCCCGCACGCGCTTACGCACGCAGCCTTCGCCCCGCCCCACCCCCTCGGCGGGAGCGGGAACCTACATTCCCAGCCGACGTAAGTTTACCACTTGAAAATGTTGGCAGGACCCAATTCGCAAGACTGTCCCAAGAAGTGCGTTACTTTAGCAGAATATACGCGTCTGAAATTGCATGAATTAAAATCTACGAAAATTGCCGGAATCGTTAGCACTGAGCTTCCAGTGAAAGAGAAGAATAAACGAGCAAAAATACTTGTAAACATGATTGTAAATCAACAGCGTAGGACATTAGTCTTGTAAGGGTTGTGCATGCTTTTTCCTCGGAAGATGGCGGTGAACTTCCGCCGCTGGATGGCGAGATCCGGCGCCGACCTACCGTCGGCTAGTGGTGTTTACCCCAAACCAGGACTCTCCCACCAGTGGGGCACCGCCCCAGCCGGGACAAGCTCTAAGCTCCCGACCGGTCTCCCGGAATATGTGGAAGTGTAGTGCATGTTAGTGTAAGTGTGTGTTGTAAGGGTAGAAGTTAGGACAAGGAAGAGGAAGGAAAGATTGCGCGCGGTTCGTGGCCCGTTTGGTAGGGTACTGCTCCGGCATTCGCCTAGTGTTGATCGGAGAAACCACGGAAAACTACCGATCAGAGCAGCCGGCCGCTAGAATTCTCCTCCAGATAGCGTTGAATTCGACCCAGCTGAAAAGCTAGTGTCGAAAATCTTGTCGCCGTCAGGACTCAAACCTAGGACCTCCCTGTCAGAGGTGCTGCAGTGACATCAGTTGATGCACTGAGCTACCCCAACTGAGCTACCGCTCCCGGTTTATAAACATGACATTTTAGATAATTAGAAGCGAAGTTTGTCCGGAAGAAAAGAAATAAAGCATTCAGAACGACTCGAAGTAAATCAGCATCGTAATTGAGAAGAAAGAAAACTGTCGAATTCCAGCAGGTTGTGCAGTTAGAAACATTCTAAGCCTTGAGGTATGACAATAAAATAAAATGTATTTTTAACAATTCGAAGTTTTTACTTTTCCACCCTATAATGGTAGAGGAAGTGAAAGTATTTTATCACCTCAACACTACATTCAGAAATATTCGGTGTAAAATCTGTGTTCATATTCCGCAAAAGTTCGACTAACAAAAGCTTCATCTGCGAATAAAATTATTCTAAACTAGTGGAAACTCTTTAAAAATTTGACGGTGAGAATATGCGAGATAATATGAGAATTGCGTAATAATTGAGAAATGAAGTTCAAATTAAATAAGACTGAATACATGCAAATAAACTAAGTTAAATTTCCAAAGACTAAGCAAATAATAATCTAGATGTGTATAGCTTGAATGATTTTAAGGATTACTGATAATGATTATACTTTTAAAAAAACATTGGTGTTAACTTATAGTTAACGCAAGTTCAAAAATTTGGTTTAAGATTAACAGATAGCGCCAAAGCTGATACGGTGGCCGAGAGCGCTAAGACAGTAGTGTCGTAGGGATCTCGGACGGAAGTATCGCGTGTTCGAGTCTCGCTTTGGACATAGTTGTATTTGGGTTTGTCCTTTCACCCGCTATCATCACCATTCCGTTTTACCTTCGTAGATACCATACCTTTAAAACCAATAGTGGTCGCTGATAACCTAAATGCGACCTATTACTCCCCCCAAAAAAGATAGAACCAACTCATATCATCAGAAGTGACTGCTCTGCTGGCTACTCAGAAGTTATTCCTGGCGATCAGAAGGCCTTTGTCCGAAAGGGATTGTGCTGGCTTCAGTTATTTTAATTTATTTTATATTATTTCTGAAGTTTTTGTAATCATCTTCTATAAATAACTGTTTCATTTCTTCTGACATATTGCTAGAAGGCAAACTTATTTTTCCTCTTAAGCAACACAGAGTTAACTGGTTTGCAGAAAATCTCTCCCATAGGAAGTACAAAGAAAAAAAAACCATTTTGTAGATTAAAACGCAACAGTAAACGAAATTACTTCACTGCCACGATATCTGCGTGGACACTTCGAAATGCGACATAACCTGGGCCCAACTTCACTACTTCAGTAATCCGAACAAATCCATTGTCCGAATGTTCTCTACACAATACACCACGAAAACAAATACATCCACACACAGCCACTAGCAAAAAGAAGTTGTTATTCCTGAAACACAAACTTGACGAATTGTAAACCATATACGCGGCATCAAGCGGCGAGGACTTATATCTATCGATGTACTCATATCTATCGATAATTAAAACAGCCTTTGGAAGAAAACAATTGCTTACTGACAGGTGTACTATTAAATCATTATTTATTTAATTACTTTATGCCGCAAACGCTAGTGAATCAACTCAAATAATATCTGATAAACACATCTAGGGATCACATTTTTTCATTGAAAAGAAAAATAAATACAATCGGTGAAGTAGAAGCTCAAGCGAAGCTATGGCAGAATACCTTTTTTTAATGTGAATAAAGTAATACAAATAATTTTTTATAAAGTTTTCTTGAAAAACAAAGGTTTTCTGTCAAAATAAGCTCATAATTGCGCATTTTTAGAAACGTTTCTCAAAAACAGGTCAAAATGTTTTAATAATTAATAATTTAACATAAAGGATCGGGTTTGTCGTCCATAATATTCTTAGTCTTCTTTCAATTCTCTTATTACGGAGTCCAAAAATTGAAAAAAATATTAATTAAAATAATAGTAATTATTGTTAATAATAATTTCTTACTCCGAATGAGCGTATGCTCGGTGTCAATTAATAAAAAAAAAAGTAAATAAATAAAATGTACTGTTCACATCCATCTCAAAATAACAATTTTTATGAAAAATTGAAATTTTTTTATTGTTGTGCACTAATTAAGACGTTCACTTTTAAATACTTAAAATCATTTGTTTCTAGGTTTGTTACTTTTGATTTATTTGTACTTTTCCAAATGCGCGCGCATTTGACACATCCCACGAGCATTTGTAGTTTAAGTGACAGTGATCGGAGAATAAAATTGCGAGAAATTTAAAAAATGCAATTTAAACTAATATAAAGTACTTATGTTATCATATCAAAAGAGAATATCCTTTGGTTAAATTCTTTCTTGAGTTAGGGAACAGTAGTGTTCACAGACGACTACTTTTGAGCTAATAAATATTGACCTGGGTATTCCCTAAATTACTTTTTCTCACGTTTGGCCCGACTCGAAACATTATAACTCTTCTAATTTAAAGATATCTTTATGATTTTTTTATTTAACAGCATAAAGTCAATTCTTGTGTCTAAACCTGAAATTCTTATAGGAAATGCAATTAAGCAATAATAAATTTCAGTTAATTATTGTTACCAGTGATTTTCAAAAGTTCTAACTCAAGTCCCTCGAAAGTACATTTAAGTCCATTTTGCATCTTCAAATTTAGGTTCAGTGACTATAGTATAATCCAAGTAACAATCTTAAAAAAGAATCATCAAAAAATGTTTAACGGTTAATAAGTTATGTTTAAAAAAATGCCTGTTTTTTGGAAGGAAAAATTGACTTATCGGATGAATTCATTTAATTTTTAAAAACTTCTTTTAATACCTATTCCAAGGAGTATCCATGATTAAATTCAGATGTAAGCCACAAATTAAAATTTTAAAACTCATGCAGACGAGTACCTTAAAAGAAACAAAACATACGAACATTAAAACCCTTTTTCACCTAGTTGTATAAAATAGTACAATTTGTAATGTTAAATACACCCCGTGCTGATTGGAATGCATTTCCTCGCGCTGTGAGGGGTGCTGTGAGAGGAATAGGGCGGCGCAGCGCGGTGCCGCAGGGCCCCGAGGGGCAGCTCGCCGACTCCGCAAGAAAAACGCACCACAAGACGAAAGTAAATTTCCAGACCGATAATCATCGCGGTAATTTGAAACTTTTGACACAATTTCCAATGGGAAATATTTCATGGATCGCTTTCCAGATGGTTCCGCGAGATAGCGAGCCAGCAAATTATTGCTCCATTACTAGCATGGTTTATGGAGACGCGCTCGCAGATAGCTGGCTCGGAGCCTCCAAACGCAACGCAACGTCACCGGCGGTGAAAACGAAGACTTATGTAACTGTTCTCGGAGAGCAATTTTCTGTTTTTGTCGCTGCGAGGTGTTTGATTCGGAGGTGATGAATTGGGATCCGCGGATGAAAAAGTGCTCCGCCGCAGAGAGAGTGCGTGAGGAATAATCCCGCTCCGGGCACGACCCTCATCGCAGTCGGCGAGCAGCGGCTCCGGCTGGACGCCTCGTGAAACCGAAACACATGTGCAGAAGGCGTCTTCGTGTTTTTGAGGAGCCCGAGGAAGTGGTGGCTGGGGCAAATGGGTTGGCGGAGTGAGTCGCCACCGCGTGCGGGGACCAGTGGAGACGGTGTCGAAGCGGGGGGGCGGCGGGGTGGGTTCAAACAGGATCCCCCGCCTTCCCTTCTCTTTGCGCCCACTGCATTAGGAGATTTGGATGCAGTAGTTGGAAATGACTTCGTAACAGTACTTTTCTTCTTCTTCTTCTTCTTCTTCTTCTTCTTCTTCTTCTTCTCCTTCTCCTTCTCCTTCTCCTTCTCCTTCTCCTTCTCCTTCTCCTTCTCCTTCTCCTTCTCCTTCTCCTTCTCCTTCTCCTTCTCCTTCTCCTTCTCCTTCTCCTTCTTCTTCTTCATTTCTTCTTCTTTTTCTTTTCTTCTTCATTTCTTCTTCTTCTTCTTCTTCGTATTTTTCTTCAGAAATAGAGTTCGTAAAGCTGCACTAATGATTCGATAATACTCCAACAGAATCCTTTGCAACACACCAATACATTGAAATATGTAAATATAGTACTTCAAATAGTCACATTCTAAGAAACTTTTTCATTGATGTATAGTGATACATCCTATGTTTCTTATTTTCTGTCTTTGATTTGAGAAAGTACAGAAAATTATTTTTTCTGCGAATAAACTTATAAATTATGTGAACAAGTTTTACTTTAAAATACGAAATAAGAAAAAATGCTTAAATGTCTCCATATTGTATTTCGCGAATGAAGGAGCATAAACTTTATAAGAGAAATAAAGCACCGTGTTGGGTTGAGTCGGGTTTCAACACGAGAATTTAGTTTCTTATCCATAAAGAAATACTAAGCAATAAAACAAGGAGAACCTTTTGCGTCTGCGCTATGAAAAATGATGAAAAGGTTCTCTAACAGACTTTTATGATTACCTATCATTATTTATAAAATGGTAAAAATATTCTAAAAAAATAATGCTTACGAGAAGTAAACGAGAGAACGGGCCACTAAATTAGAGAATAATTTATTAGAAACTTCTAGAGAATTTGACGTAATGGAATTTGTTTCGACATCTTCCTATTTCAAAAATACCCTAGAATATTTGTATGTCCCTAACATGTGAATATTTGTATTTAATCAAAAACAGGGCATACTTTACTAACAAGGAAGTAATCCAGCGCTATACAGAAGACGTATATATGACATCCATTAATTAATTTAAAACCATTTAACGTAATGAACGACGTATTATACATTCGTTTCCTTGTCCATTTCCTATCTATATTTGTCTTGGCAACCTACACATTCTATTTTCTTTATTATTTAAAAACATATGCCTGACTTCTTTCGATTGAGATATCAAAGTTTGTATTTTGCTGCCTCAGAAATTTTGTATCTGATTAACCAGCTGAGTGTACCTCAGATCTCTCATTGCCTCTGTCACTTAACCGATCGTGACCCGGAAGTCCAGGGTGGAGGTCCTGACGATGACAAATTTTCGTTGCCAGCTGTAGAGCTAGGTCGAATTCAGTCGCTGTCTGGAGTAGAATTTTAGCGGCCGGGTGCTCTGATCGGTGGTTTTCCCTGGTCTCTCCGACGAACACAGTGGGAATGACGGAGCAGAACCCTAACAAACGGGCCACGGATTGCGCACGATCTTTCTTTGCACTAGGCTGCCACGCATGTCAGAGACCACTCAGCAACTAAGAGCGTCTCCCTTCTGGGCAGGGGAGGTACCCGGAGAGGGATATTCTAAACAATTGATTCAGTGGTGAGTTGTAGTTGACATTTACATAATTGAAATGATTGAAGGCGTTGTCATTTTTAACAATAGTATTTATTCACAAATAGCAGATTTCGATGGCTTCATCATCAGTTTTCTGGTACAAGAAAAATATAAAATTAGAATTAACATAGTTACCCAATTTTAAAAAATACATCTTAAGAAATGAAAGGAGAAGAATTAAAGAAAAAGAAAGAAAGAATGAAAGAAAGAAAAAGGGGGGACGGAGAGTTAGATCTTTATAATATAAAATAATTTATATAATTTAAAACATTTTAAGAAATGAAAAAAAAGAATTAAAGAAAGGAAAGAAAGAAGGGGACGGAGAGTTATATCTTTTTGTAATATTCTACGTAATATATTTTATGTAATATGTAATATTCTAAACAAGCCAACAGGAAGGTTGGCGGCGGATCTCTACGTGCAGTGAAGAAGGAATCACCGCCACCACTCGCGATAAATAATTACTACAAAACAGGACAAAAGGCCAAAGCAGTTGACGTGCCGTAAGACATCAATCAATCATATATGATTGCAAATTGATAAGCCTTATTAAAGTTACATTTCGGTTAACAGGAAGTTTTAGTTATACTCCTCTTTTTCATTCTTTGTTTGAATAGATATTAAAAATAAAACAAAACGTTTTATAGGCAATAATTCTTGTTATTTACAACCTGTCAATATTCCAAAAATATTAGAAATTTTTTAAATCCAAAATAGAATGGTGAATTAATTTCATTTGAAATTTTCTGTTCTTCATACAAAGGTCATTCAATAATTAAAGAGACAAATTGGTCTGGAGAAAAAAAAAACCGTTGGTAGGACAAGTTTGGTCATTTTAGGACTTAATGTTGACATCACTAGGATGAGCCCTGACCATCTGGAGGATCAGAACTGTTGTGTTCAATTCCTTAAAATTAAGTCGAACGATGGCGAGACGACTTGAATAATACAATCCCACATTGGTTGAACAACGTTATATTATTCGTTTTTACTTGCTGAGGGTAAACAATAGTTAATGTATACTCTAGAATGACTGAAGTACCAAGGTGAAAGTTGTATGAACCAAAGGAATTTTTACAAGTGGGTATAATAATTCAAAAAGCGGTCGAGGCTCAATGAGTGAAGAACCCGTTCTGGCCGCATCAGCAGGAAATGTTGATGGTATTTGGGGACGCTACAGGAGCGTTTAGATGTCATTATCTTGATAAACAGCGTACAATAAACAGCCAACACTACACCAGATATATTTTTGAACAAGATAAAGAGAGAGAAACGTCGTGGATCTCAAAGGAGAGGTGTGATTTTCCAGCAAGATAACGCACGTCCTCACACTGTTCAACAAAGCCGTGAAACAATTGAAAAAACGGTTTGGAAGGTACTGCCTCACCCCACTTACATCCCCAATTTAGAACTATCTGATTTTCATTTGTTTGGTCCATTAAAAGAAGTATTGCGTGGGAAGAAGTTCCAGAATAACGAGGATGTCAACAAATATGTGGCCATATCAAACACCGAGATAAAGAGTTCTTTGCAATCGGTATAAAAAAGCCGGAACAAGTGCATATATGTTGGTGTGGAGTATTCTGAAAAGTAGGAAAAGCCCTGTTTTATAAAAATAAACGTATATTTCTCCAGATCAATTTGTCTCTATAAATATTGAATGCCCCTCGTATAAAAATAATTTAGGAGAAGGAAATGCATTAAAGTTTTTGTAAGGATGAAGGGTATACTAAGCAGGATTCTTCTTTTATCATTGGGGATGTCGCATAGAAACAATGGGCAGGTCGAATGAACAACTATTCTTAAAATAATGTTACCGGGAGCGGTAGCTCAGTGCATCAACTGATGACACTGTTGCGCCTCTGACCGGGAGGTCCTAGGTTCGAGTCCTGACGGCGGCATGATTTTCGACACTAGCTTTACAGCTAGGTCGAATTCACACGTTGTTTGCAGGAGAATTCTAATGGCCGGCTACTCTGATCGGTAGTTTTCCGTGGTTTCATAGATCAACACCAGGCGAATGCTGGAGCAGTACCCTATCAAACGGGTCACGGACCGCGCGCGATGTGTCCTTCCTCTTCCTTGTCCTATCCTCTCCCCGTACACACACACTTCCACTAACATGCACTACACTACCAGATATTCTGGGAGACCGGTCTAGAGCTTAGAGCTTGAGCCGGCTGGGGCGGTGCCCCGCTGGTGAGAGAGTCTTGGTTGGGAGGAAACCCCACTAGTCGACGGTAGGTCGGCGCCGGATCTCGCCATCTAGAGAGGCAAGGTCACCGCCATCTCCCGAGAAAAACCATGCAGTACACTAACGGGACTAATGACCAAAGCAGTTGACGCGCCTGGAAACACGCAAAAATCAATCAATCAATTAAAATCATGTTAGAGGATTATGATCGTGTAATGAGTTTAATGTAAAGAATCACTTAATGTCGTTGAGCTGGAACGGAGGCGAACTATCCGTATGTGCCGTTTAAGTTTTAGAAGGTACACTTGAACACATGACGCTGAGGATCGAGTCGAAAGGGGGGCCCACTAAGGGGCGATCAGTGGAATTAAAAAACAACTAAACGAACAGAGAAAGGGGAACGATCGAGCAAAGATCCCACATTTTGTTTCAGCTAAATAGAAATTCCAAGAAATTAATGTGACGTGGAGGGAGGGCACGTGAAGTCCCCTCTTCGCAGGACCCCCTTCCACAGAGCACCCTACCGGGAGCGGTAGCTCAGTGCATCAACCGATGCCACTGCAGCGTCTCTGACCGGGAGGTCCTAGGTTCCCTCTCCCCACGGCGGCAGGATTTTTGACACTAGCTTTTCAGCTAGGTCGAATTCAGTCGCTGTCTGGAGGAGAATTCTAGCGGCCGGCTGCTCTGATCGGTAGTTTTCCGTGGTTTCTCCGATCAACACCAGGCGAATGCTGAAACACTACCCTATCAAACGGGCCACGGACCGCGCGCGATCTTTCCTTCCTCTCTCTTGTCCTATCCTCTCCCCTAACACACACACACACTTACACTAACATGCGCTACACTACCACATATTCTGGGAGACCGGTCGGGAGCGTAAAGCTTGTCGGGGCTGGGGCGGCGCCCCGCTGGTGGGAGAGTTTTGGTTAGGGATCCCACTATCCGACGGTAGGTCGGCGCCGGATCTTGCCATCTAGCGGGGGAAGATCACCGCCATTGCCCGAGAAAAACATGCACTACACTAACGGGACTAATATTCGAAGCAGTTGACACGCCCGGAAACACGAAAAGAACAAACCAAACCAGAGCACCCTGCAGCAGGGACCGTAAAAGCCATTGCCACCAGCCGCCCTCGCTCTCTCTTGAAATACTTTGAAGCCGTTCTATACCAATAATGCACTCGTTTCGAATGAGTTCTGTGATGTGTGTTGAACAGTGGCGGCACGAGCTTAGGTTGCATGGTTGCACAATCCCCAAGATAATCGAAACCATTCTTATAATATGATTAAGACTCGTGTCTTTAATTTGTGAAAAGAATCGGAAGAAACGGATTGCAGCTCGAGGCCCAGGGAGGCGAGCAGCGGCCGGCGCGCAACGCCAGAGCGATCCTCGTCCGAACGCGCATGGCGGCGGCTAAATTAATTAGGGCGCGGGGGCTGGTTTATTAGGAGCTGTCGAGAGCGGAGCGGGGCCTGCCGCCGCCCAATTAGGCCGCCGGAAGGCGCTTGGGCTCCAGCAGCACGGGCGCGCGGCGCGGCGGAAACCAAAAGCTCGAAGCGAAGAAATTCGGTGAACGGTTGAAAGCGATCACCAAAGCCAAGGAATGAACTGAGTGCCCTAACCTCTTGCGACGCGCTCTGCAGCAAAGCCCGAAGAAGCGAATACGACTCTGACAAGAGCATTGCGATAAGTAACATACACTCTCTTTGCAGTGCACGACGATTGATTGATTTTTTCGTGTTTCCGGGCGCGTCAACGGCTGTGGTCATTAGTCCCGTTAGTGTAGTGCATGTTTTTTTCCTCGGGAGATGGCGATGATCTTCCCCCGCCGGATGGCGAGATCCGGTGCCGACCTACCGTTGGCTAGTGGGGTTTCACCCTAACCAGGACTCTCCCACCAGCGAGGCACCGCCCCAGCCGGGACAAGCTCTAAGCTCCCGACCGGTCTCTCGGAATATGTGGTAGTGTAGTGTATGTTGGTGTAAGTGTGTGTGAAAGGGGAGAGGATAGGACAGGAAGAGGAAGGACAGATCGCGCGCGGTCCGTGTCCCGTTGTTAGGGTACTGCTCCGGCATTCGCCTGGTGTTGATCGGAGAAACCACGGAAAACTACCGATCAGAGCAGCCGGCCGCTATAATTCTCCTCCAAACAGCGACTGAATTTGATCTAGCTGAAAAGCTAGTGTCGAAAATGCCGCCATCAGGATTCGAACCTAGGACCTCCCGGTCAGAGGCTAACATCAGTTGATGCACTGAGCTACCGCTCCCGGTCAGTGCACGACGACGTGGCTGGGTGACGCTCGTTATTCTGTGTAGTGTCCTGACCAGCAGATGAGAATCCAATGTGTTCGGAAATCAATGGGTAAAGTAAGCTGCTGAATTGTCCGAGTGAATGCTACATTACAATTCAGTTGTGAAATTGGCTGAGCGTCAACATTTCGGTCGAGGAATACCTCCACTTCTTTTATCCCGACTTGCAACAGAATTCCCTAGTTAAACATTGAAAAAATGAGTGACATGCCAGAATTAATGTAAAGAGGAATCACATGAGAAAGATAAATATTAAAACGGTAATAGATATCATGTGTGACGATGAAGCAAAACTAGTATAATTTCTTATTAACACTGTCCTAAAGCCACCAGATACATGTAAATACTCATATAAAGTAACTTCAGCGTGTAATAAATAATGACCACCAGTTAAAGAAGTGAAACGCTGACACATTTCTTGCACTTGGTTTTGTCGTGCCGTGTTATGGTAAGGCAGTCTTCGCTGTAATTCCTCCGTTTTTCACGTTCTCTCTTAATTCCATTTCAGCAGACAACAATCGTTCTCATGCTAATACGAAATCTGTTAGGCAGCTGCGGAACAAACAACACCCACGCGAGGGAAATGAGACTCGCTCCGCGAGGGCCCCTTCACTTTCCGTTGCTTTGCAACGAAATGGCTGGGACATTTAAGCATCGATCAAATACATGACATTGGTTATTATATTCAAATACATGACATTGATTACATTAGACAGTAACGAGGAACTACAAGCAAAAAGTTTAAATCACTTTTGCCTAAAATTATTTAAGGTTTCTAGTTCATTTCTTTATGTTTATGGACCTGAAACAGAACACTTCTGATTCCCTTGCAGAGATTTCGGATTTTTATGCCCACTCGGGCCGTTTGAATTCTTTATACCCTCTCCGGTAACAGCACAACAAATATCACATTGTTTTATGAATTTGAATTATTAAAAAAGAAAAATAAATAAATAAATAAATAAATGACATTCTTCAAACAAGAAAAATAATTCATGGTAAACATTCAGTTTATATGAAAAGTGCAATTTTGAAATGTTCCCGTCATTGTCATTTTGTACTTTTATTTTCTCAAGAAGTACTTGGGAAAGTCAAAAAATTTAATTGAAAATGAGTTCTCTTACTCAAACTCTTACTCAAAATGAGTTCACTTATGAGCTTATCTGTGAACATGAGCTCAAAATTTTTTAGAGATTTCACAAATGCTCAAATAACATTTTCTGAATAACGTTCCGTTTTTTTCTTTAAACATTCCATACCCTTAGCGCTAAATACTCTAATCACATGACATAAACGCCAGTTTTACCTTTTCTCATGTTATTTTGAAAACAACAGAAAGGATATTTTTTCAAAATATATGTCGTTAATATTTGCATTACGAGCCTCATATATTACTGAACTTGTGAACAAGTGCTTCAAATGATTTTCTTTTGGATAAAACTGTGCTCAAAATTGCCTATTTTCAGAAAAGTTCAAACTACTCTTTCGATTCGAATTTCGATCCGAAGGATTCCAATTTTTTCATTGAAAAATTTTTTCATTGAAAATTTTTTCATTGAAAAAGACATTTTACAAACCTACTATTAGGAGACCGAAAATTTCAGAAAATGTTAATAATTTTGGCACCGATAGATAGCAGCTGGGAAGAGAGAAGATCAACACTGACAGTCTAGCCTAAAGACTAAAGTAATTAGAAAACTAACTAGCGAGCGAGAAAGTTTGTCATTCTGTAGCACCACTTCTGTATTATGGTAAATTCATATTTCGTAGTGTGTATATGCATTTGAATGAGGTAGAAGTTATTTGTTTTACAAAATTGTAGGAAAGGGGAAAGCAGGGCTCAAAATTACAGTAATTGTGTAGGTATTTGTTGATCGACCCTAACGCAATAAATATATTTGTATATTTGACAGTACATCATATGATATTTTTTTGTATACCATCATTATAAACGACCCTTTTCGATACCCCGAATCGTGCATAATCCAGTATTTTATCGCACGCTACATCACGCCATTATTAAACGCGACATGACATCATCACACATTCAGCCAATATTTGCGAGAGAATCGTGGGGAGGTAGAAGAAGACGGAACAGCCGACCACCGTTTTCTCGCACGGATGTCAACAATGCCATCTTGAATTTGATTTCCAGAGGGCGTTGGATGTCAAGCACCCGAGACGTCAGAAGAAAGTTTCGCGAAATTAAGTTTGATTCTCTTGTAAATTTATGTTGCTGTTACACAAAAAAATAGCGTATGCAACTCGTTTATAATGTTGCTTCATTGCATTCGTACAAATTTGAAAACTCGCTTCTAACGTCGCTGGTTTTCAAAACATGTACTCATGCAATAAAGCTTAACATTATAAACTAATTGCATAAACTACTATTTGTGTTGTCCACATGCCTTGTAGTGCACGATTGCTTTGCAAGCGTTATGCGTGTGTGTTGAGTCACGCGTCGTAAGATGGCGCGCTGCGAGGCGGCGGGTTCCCAGCGCCAGACGAGGGGAGGCCTCGGAGCAGGGGCGAGCCAGCGGAGCCCCGCCGCGCCGCGCCGCGCAAAAAGGAGAGGAATTCCGCCGGGCATGCAACGCCAGTTCCGCCGCCGACCGCAGCGAGCGCTGCGTGCGCGGGCCGGGTGCAGCGCGGGGGCGCGGGGGGCGGGTCGCGTGCGGGGTCGGAAGCGCAGCCTGGCGGCGGCGACGCCGGTTCCTGGAGCACTGCTTTTCCGCTCCTCTTTCCTGACATACATTTCCACGTTAATGGAGGCACCCCACATACCTCACGGAAATGTAGTGCACTTTCGTCGTTTCCATTCTTGCTATGGTGTTTTCCGGCATAAAAATGTTAAACTATTATTCGCTGAGCCGTTGTGCTGGCTGTAAAGGGCACTTTGCTTTCTAATGCTTTGCTTAACAATGCCTTTTGAGTGGAATTGGATAAACCGTGATGAAGCTATAGAATTCTCTGACCTCGTAATGAAATAATTTTCT
This sequence comes from Teleogryllus oceanicus, assembly GCA_964035755.1. NCBI lineage: Eukaryota > Metazoa > Arthropoda > Insecta > Orthoptera > Gryllidae > Teleogryllus > Teleogryllus oceanicus. Next base: position 6,844,269 of record CAXIVR010000004.1, on the reverse strand, counting down.
CATTTGGAAATAAAAATGAAGGAAGTTACATGAAGACAAATGTTAGGACATGAGTTGAAGTGCAAGAAAGACAGAAAATTGAGTGCACTTTTTTGGGAGGGGAGGGGAGCTTTAATTATTAGGATAATGGTGATCATCTTTTATTGCATACATATTGTAAACGCAACGTTTATGGTTAGCCAGAAACGGGAATGGATTATAATTTGGTGAAATTCCTTGGCGATATTTATTTAAGAGTGGAATTAGTGAGTGTTCCGCGTCGCATATGTAATAGATACATGACAATTCGACGACTGTACTTGACGGGGAAAATGTGTCAGCTGTTTCTATTGCCTGCGAATTTAATACGGTAAAGAGTTCGATATGATTTACAGACTAATGAACATTTTAACTTGCGCCTTTTTTGGTTATTTGTCGAGCGATGCCAAGCGCGTCGGGGCCAAGCCGGACGCTCCTAACTTTCGAGCGAGCTGTGCGGGCACGCCTGCTGCCAACGTTGCGATGTCTGTGAGCCCCCACCCGCCTTAGGATTGTGACACACGAGCGATCACCGTTTTTCATTTTATTTTATTTGTGCAAAGAAATGCGAAAAAGAAATCTGAAGCCTCAATGCAAGCTTTTCGGTTCTATGTTTAACAAAGCATTTTTTTCAAAATACCAAATTTGTCACAAAAGACCAGAGAAGTCAAAAAATGCAAAATAAAATTCGTCAGAATGTTTAGTTTTCCATAATTCATAGACATATTAATTGCATTTAAATATTTCCATTAGAATAAAATAGACATTTTCCTAAATATCCTATGTCTGTATATCACAGATGTATTTTACCTTAATGGGCATACAAGTGAATAAAAATATATTTTAAGGAGCTTCTCAAAATGTCGAAAAATATGTGTATGGTTTCCTTTCTCCTTCATGCACATCATAGGACGATTCCATTCCATTGCCCGCGCATGCCGTCGCAACGCGCAGGCCGTCGTTTGCTTCGATCCCACGAAGTGTTGCACTACTTGTTTGAACAGATAAAGGGGTATACTTAAAACTTCCATATTCATCGAAAATCCTGCAATTTTAAAAGGAGCAAATTCAAATATTTCGGGATTTTTTATGAGCGTTTCTCAAGAGATGACTGAAGAATTAGAAGAACATTATTTTCAATAATATATTGCGTAAAATTTACCAATATTACAAGAAAATATGTAAAGCAGACCGCACCCTTTTTCCTGTGAAGTACACTCCTGAATGTTTGATTGTCAAACATTAGAGTCGTTAAAACTCACGGAATGAAAACTAAATCTACAGGTGTGGTTGGCTGTGAGAAAAGTTGGAGTAGGTTGGCACTGTGTAAAGTAATAATCTGATACCAAAATTAATTATTTATCAATGATTTACTTACACAAAAATTCAAATAGGTTTATTATAGTTTGATCCTACAGAACAACCTTGGTTAAATCAGTCTTTAATTTATTTCAATCAGTCTTTTACGTCTTTTAAATAAATAAAGCATCAAACCTATTTTGGAACATTGAGTGTATTATCTCTTTTAATTGTTTCAAGTTTCACGTTACAGAGGACTTAAACTTTCGATAAACGAGTTACGCAAAGTTGCAAGCCACTTCAAGCACTAATTAAACAAAAACAAAATGAACAAGCACAAAATGAACAATTGAACCTCTTTAGAACGAGAGTACGAAAGCATGTTTAAGTGGTGAGGATTAGATAGAATACTATTTATATTTATTACACAATTGTTTAAAATATCACAGAAGAACTAATTCTTAGAGAAATAATTGTAGAGAATCAATTTATTTTAAAACTAATGGTGCTAAACGTACTTTCTCGACCGTATTTTCACGCAAAATTACGTAAAAGGAACTCAAAGTTTCGCAAAATTGTACATGACGTTATTTCAAAATCTATATTTAAGGTACATTAAGGGAAAAAATCTCTACTATTAATATTTTGGATGTAGGAAGATTCCGAGAAAATTTTGAATTTTCGCAATTTTTGAAAAATCAGTTTTCAACGAACATGAGACTTCTCTTAAAAGCCTTCACACAATAAAAAAATCAAAAAAGATGGAACCATTTTTTGGGAAATTTGAAAAAGTCTCATAGGCTTCATGTAAAGTATCCTCCAAAATTAAAATATCCGTTTCAAGTACATGACGCCGATATATTAGCCAGATCTATTGAGGCATATCAATTTTGGAAACAAATTGGCTGAACGGTTTAGCGGCTGGCATTGTTCACAGACGATATTTCGCTATCGAGGACCCACAAAATATGGATTCTGGCTACACCATATGTTAGAGGACTTTTTCTTCTAAATTTAGCAGCTGTATTTATCCACTTTTCGCTACCAGGATAAGAGTTTTTCTGCCGAAAATGCGCCGGTTTTCCGCGCAGCATTACATATCTTTCTCTCTACTCCGAGGCGAGAAAGTAAAAAATTGTGATCATCAATTCTGTAGTGGTAGAATGACGCAGAAAAAATTAAAACTTTCCCAATTTTCGAAATTTCAGAGTTTACAGTGAAAATCGGACCTATGCCATTCCTATTTGTATATTTCACAGTATTCTTTTAGGAATTTTAAAGAAAAGCGAAACTTTTGAAAATGGTTCAAAAAGTAAAAGAATTTTAGAAATTAAAGAAATGGTTTTCAAAATCGCAGAGTTTCGGGCCTGGCCGAAATCGAGGAGTATTCATTTTGGAAAAATTCGTACGGATAGTTTAGACACTAGTGTTGTTCACACATGGTCGGACGGATGGACAGACAGAGACGGAGGGACGTTTTGTTAAAACACGTTTTTCGGTAGCAGGGAACCTCAAAACGTGTGTTTCCATTGAAATATCGGCATGGATTTTCTACAGCATTTCATATTAACTTTCTCTAAGCTGTGTGTTTTACTTCGTATATACGTACTTATAAGAGAAAGAAAAATCTTTTTTGAGAAATTTTGAAAATGTTGAGGTTTCATGTAAAGTACCCCCGAAAATCAAAATATCCGTTTCAAACTCTCAGGCATTGCGTTCATTTACATTGATTGAGGAATATCAATTTTGAAGAAAATCGTCTGAACGGTTTTGGTACTAGCGTTTACCAACTTGAGACTAATTCGGTCAGACACGCGGACACAGACGAGCAATAAGACATTTTGCCTTCAATCGAATTTCGGTATCAATGACCCAGAAAACGTGAATGATCTACATCCTGTGAGAGGAAGTAATGTACTACTTATAAATGAACAAGAGTTGCTTTTTCGTTATCTGGTCCCCATAATACGTTTTTCAGTCCAAAAATTGCGCATTTCTGCCGAAACACTATAATACTTTTCCTTTACAAGAAAGTAAAAACTGATACACTAAAATCAGGAGCTTGTTTGAAGGTTTCAACTGAAAAAGAGAAGAAAATATTTCTTTTGGCAACCAACCCTAGTTAAAAAGCCTTTTTTTAAATGATGGACGTAGAGCTGACAGGACGTCGCATGGGTATGTGACAAGGTGTCGTGAAGGACACGTGACGGAATGACATGGTTTACGGATGCTGCGTGACCGATGTAAGAGAGCTATCACGTCGCGATCACCCGACTGTTCGCGTAGCGGTCGTGATCAATGAGCTGTGATTGTTGACATTTCGAAGCGAGTAGTTTGATAAAAGGGCGGCATCGGCAGTTGGGGCAAGGAGATGGGGAAAGGCCCTCTAGATATGCACGTTTTGTGAGGCGAATGAGGAGCACTCATTGCTCTATATTCACGCACAGTGTCAAGCGCAGAATGAAGCTGGGGCGCTACGACGTAAAAGTGACTTGCGTTACATCACACCAATGCTTTGCGCGAAGGCCGACGCCTCGCCAGTGGATCTTTTGGCTGCGAACATTACCAGATCCTCCAACTCTATGCCAGAGAACTTCTGAGGCATAGATGATGGGAAACGGTGATAATTGGGTCGTGGGGTCGCTCCATTCAACACTCCCCCACGAAACTACGGCACGCACTTAACCTCAGAAATGCGCTACTTGTTCGCGATATACATTGGTGAATTCCAGTTACTCCGAGCGACATCATCTCGAGGTGATTCTTGAGACACTGCTATTAAAAAGATCGTGGGAATGATGAAAAACTATAAAATAATAATGAAAAGAATGATAGGAAGATAGTAAACATGCATACAAGAAGAATTGCATTGCTTCTTTCATTCTTTTATTTCTTGACGCGGAACATGATAAAGATTCTTGTGCTTGGAGTCCTCACTTAGGTGTACGGCGCTGGGCTGAGACTTCCTGCGGAAGCTCGGCAGCGGAGGTCACCCGAATCGCCAGCCCCCCCCCCGGCCCCGCCCTCCAGGAAACGGCGCAATAAATGTTTGTCTCCCCCCCCCGGAAAGCAGGCGCATGCGCCAGCGGCCGCGCCGTAATCACAAAGCGTAGCGCACGAAGGCGGCTCGCGCTGTCCGTCTCTTAATGAACGCGGGCGAATGAACGAGGGGGGCAGGGGGCCGCGCCAGCTGCGCACGCGCAACACCGCCCAATTTCCGGCGCCTCCGCCCCCCTCCCGCCCCCCAAAGCGCTTCGGTCACCGAGTGAGCAGTTCGTTTAACTCGACGCCTGCGCCTCTCCGCATTCAAGCGCCTGGGAAGCAATTGACGTTTCAGAGAAAAGTCGTCACCATTTCGACTAGAAATAAATACTTTTGCACTGAAGGAACACAACACTCCCACACACACGCGCGCACATGAAGGATGAAATAGATGAGGACAATGTCTAGAGCTGTATTCGAACAAGCGGCCATTCGCACAGATGTGATGAGTTGGCGCGAGCAATTCTTATTCTTTGTATAGTGTTGTCCGTGTGACGTCGTGGGAATACACAGCAATCACAGACACGAGCTTCAAAGATATATGTGTGTGTGGTGTGTGTGTGCTTTTTCACAATATGTACAAGTAATTAATTAAACGTTGATCATAGCTCTGATACACTTTTACTCCCCCCGATCGCAGGAGCGATCGTTAACAATGCAATGTCCTCAGCGAGCCTACGCACACAGCATACAGCTTCGGCGACCTCAATCACCCGAGGAAACAGTTTTCCATCACGGCGTCCCAACACGGGTTGCCGTACGAGCCTAGCTCGTCTCCGCACCGCCCTGGGCGTAAGTTTTGTGCGTTCGCACGAGGTTCCCACTCAGATCGAAACCCGCCCCCACGCTCTGCGTTCGCGCTTATATAGCTCCCAACCACGTGACCTGAAATCACCATGGTTTTGCCGCGGCTTATTGCCGCGCTCTTGTCGCGTTGCCAGGCATTTTGGACATCCATTTCCATGGATTCTAAGAAATTTGCACGCGGCACTACGGGGCAAAAATGCGCTGTCCCGCATTTTGGGCATCCCTTTCCCTAGATTCTTAGAAATTCCCAAAATATCTCGGCGTGTCTCCGCTTCTGCCAGTTGCCTCTTTGTTCTGGCATCCTGCATGCCTCCCTTCTAATCCCCTATGAGGCGGCGTGCACCGCCGATCGTTCTGTGTAGCAGTACAATACGTTACATACTGTATATCAAGTTCAAATCTTTACATACGTAATGCATACATACACGTAATGACATAGTTCAAGTCATTTGACAATTCCGTTATTGTTCTTGAACCTTTTATCTTCCGAGTGACGCATGTCCTCCAACACATACTGTAAACAGCGGCACCCGGGCGTTAGTCTCTAGTGGCCTGCCCGTGTCCTGCCTCATTGTCGTCACAGCTGCTTTTGGCGTCGACCGAGACGATGGGGGCACTGGGGCGCGTGTTTTGCACGGCCACCGCAGTAATGCACAGCAGTAAAAATTACAAAAACACGTTTTTGGAGAAATTTCTTGGAACCTTTTAGATGGATTCAAAAAACTCCTCACCAGGAGACTGAGACACTTCAAATGACACCTCAATTGCGTCGATTGGTGGGCGGTACCGAGTGTAACCGTGATTGACGGGCCTAAAGGCGTATTATTATTGTTACAAACATAAAAATAATGATAATAATAGCAAAGATTTACAACAATTTGTGAACATGTTTGGGAAGCGAAATCATGAAATGTCTGGAATTATTGTTTTAAAAGGTGGAAATGGCTCCTTCTTCTGCTGGCAATCTGACCCAGAATCGAAATGAAGGCGTGAATGACTCGTTATTTCTCGAGTGGATAACAAAGCATGCGGGTACGTCTAAAGCTCTTGTTTGCGCCGCGGCATGCTTCGCGCGAACGACGATTCAGGGGTCGGGCCCCGGCCCCGCCCCGCCCCCATCGCTTCTATAAACATGCGGCCACCTACACGCCCTCGCAGCTGCCGTAAAGAAACACGTTTGAGCCTCGAGTAATTACATTTTAACAACGGCGGCGACGGCGGCGGTGGCAGCTAGAACACGAAGAAAAAGTTGGAACCATGCGCCGCACGGGTCGAGACGCGGGGGCGGGGCAGCTTCATTTCGGCACCACAGGAGAGCGGAGGTGGCGATCGCCTATCAACGACGCCCCGCCCCACCCCACCCCATCCCCCTGATCCTTGGCTTTAAATGCCCTCAAGAAAAATACACCACATGGGCATACGTGTGTTCGAATTAACTGTAAAAAATCTTGAATGGAAATTGTAAAAGCAAATAAGACAGAAGGAAGGAACATATGTGGTACTTAACATCCGAAGAAAGAAAGTTTTTTTTATTTTCTAGAATTTTTAAGGCAAAGCAAATTTTTTCAGTTTTGAATTTTCCCTTACGCGTTAACTCTTTGGGATTCGGAATTCACGCACGTATAATGAATGAGTCGTCTTGATATCAGCAAATTCTCTGGAATTCTGAATGATCACGAGCAATTTCGAACGAAAATATGTGAATGTGTACACAGTCGCTTTTCCTTATTGGAAACGCAGGGTCGATATTTAATGCAATGAACGAATAATTCTTATTTCTGTAGATGACAATGACAAAAAAGACGTGACTTCTGAATTGTCGAGTTTTCTTCCGTGCGTTGCTGTGGAGTGACAACACGAACCCTCACTCATTCCCTTTGCAAATGTAGGACTCTGAGATGAACCTGAATCTAACAATATTATGGTCCTCTGATATATCAGAGGACAAATGTAACTCATCTGAAGATAAATGAAGGAAACAAACATCTGACCGCCATGAAATAAACATCGTACCGAACCTAGGTTGGAAATACTTATTCCAGCATCGAAGTGTGCACACAATTCACTTTTCCCCATAGCACGTCATACGCAGTTTTTAACTGTTGTTTTTTGACGTAAAATAAGTAAAATAAATAAATAAATAAAAAAGGATGATTTATGAAGCGTTCTACTTCCAGTTGTTGTTTTTGTTAATCATTGTCCATGAAGTTGGCCGCGAGTGCATGAGGCTGGGCGGCCGCTCATTAGCCCGAGCTCCCGCGCGTCGGCCGGGCCACGCGCGCCCCCTCCCGCCGTGATGGGGCGACGCGCGCGCGCCTAGCGGTCGCTTAGCGGATCATCGCGGCGGCGGTACACCAGGGTAGCAGAGCGTGGCCGGGAACCATCTCGGTGGCTATCGCGAGTCAGTGGCCGGGATCTGCAAGTGGTTGCGGAGGCGCTTGCGCAACGGGACGTGCGGGTGCGTATCAGAACGACGCGCGCGCTGGCTTGTGGCAGTGACGTCATGTTGCTGGAAGAATATTGAAACATACCCCTAACTGCTACTTATGGCGATTCGTCGTAACCCGTTTCCAAATTTCTAATAACATGGGCGCCAGCAAAAAAGGTTACGATAATATTTTAACTATTATTACTCTGAAAAAAAAACTGAATATTATCCCACTGCTGGGTCGATGGGTCAGTCAGAAATAATCGCTATTATCTATTAATAGCCGATTACCCGATCTGCCATCTATACAGAATGGCGAGGAATCTGAAAACAGAGATTTCATCTAGCTACTTATTAGCTACTGATTACACCGCAAAACAAATCTTTTAGTTCTATCTTCCGTTTATAGCAAGAAAATAGGCAAAGTCCCATATCGTTTGTGATACTCATACATTTATCAGTTCAAGAATGATTAATTCACTCGCGAAAAACTCCAAGTTTTATTTTGATGCACAGCAAAATATTCGGAAATCGACACGTTCCCCAAATCTTAGAAGTATCACAAGTTCACTTCTGGTTCTGCTACGAAAATATGCAGAGTCCGAATATGTCCCTCAAGTCCGATTCTTGCTCTACCCACGAAAATATTTCAAATTCCAACATGCACAAATTAATCTATTCACGAGCGAACTGCTCACCGTCACGACATGCGACCGAATAATTTTTTCCTCCCTTTTAAAACCCACAATGCCTCGCCTTTCTTTTATTTGACAAAATGCCCAAACTTCCGTTTTAATAATCAGTCGCCTCCACGGTCAGATGAATGTTTGTTTATCCTGACAACAACCACGTCGTTACTAAGGCGCCATATTGCCTATTATTTGCCCTAACCATTTCGCCCATTTACGACAATATTCTGTAATAAAAAATGTCCCCATATTGGTATGTCACAATATGTTCACATCAAAAGGATTTAAAATCCGTTCCTAGGGAGGTAAGTTAGGTAAAATCGCGGGTAACATTAGATGCACGAAGTGAAGTACAACCGATATTACGTATGCTTCTTACTCGTACTTCGTTGATGTTTTGTGGAGAAAGACGAAACTTCTCAACGCGCGTGTCGTTGCTGATAGTCCGAACCATTTGCACTATTCTTCAGATCACAAGCTGCCTCTGGTTCCAACCAACTTATTCAATCTACTCGTGTATACAGTAATTGGATACGCCACGTGTCTGCCGGTCGACTCACTATTCACTCTTTCGGTCCAGCATTCGTGCAAGTGAGGTGACATTCGCCGTGACTGGCGAAGATCTATTTTGCGGACCCTTAAAAAATCTTTGTGAAGGAATTCAGAAAACCGAGTTTCTGGAGGTTAAAGCATATAAAACGTTTCTTAAGATAACGACAGGTAATCAATTGCTCTACGAATCCAATTGTTTACCAATTTTAGTCTATTATTTTTAAAATATTCTGGAAGAAAATGAGAGGTGGAACAGGGGTTTGGTTTGATTTGGGTAGGGTTTGCAAAATGATAGGCAACGCGTAGAAAGGAGATGTAGAGAATGTGTGGATTACTCGTCTTAAACTTCGTAAATACAGACGACTCATCCCAATTCCCCGCAATGTGAAGGTAGGTTATTTCTCACTCTTTGTTGAATTTCTACTTAAAATGTATTTATTTTCTAACCAAATGTCCCCTTGTAAAAAATGTTTGCACGAGGGGACATAAGTGGTGCAGCACTTCCATATCTGGTCCACAAGACTTTTATATGGGCCCATGGGCACTAGAGGCGAGAAGACTGGCATTACGTTACTTGAGGCCAATGTTGCTCTTTTTAAGTTTTACGCTGCTTTTTGATTTAAAACTTTTTATATCTAATTCTTCCGCGTACAAATATTGGAATGGCACCAACTGATCTTAGTCCTGACAGATTTATTAATGTAGAGCTCAAAAACCTTTCATCTGTCGATTTGCGCGCGCGTATCCACGTATCCAACCAGTAAAAATACCTCTAGTCGAGTCAGGGACATTGAAAATGTATTTTACGACCAAAATCTCTACCTCTCATTTTAGGATGTAATCCAATACTTTTCATGTAATACGTACTGCCGAGGAAAAGTAAAAGTTTAAAAATGTTCAAAAATAAATTTTCGTATTTCACCTTGGATGTGATAGAGCTATGGTTAAGTCGGGAAGAACTGTGTTAATCTTTCTCCCTGTACTTAAATGACTGGTAGAAATAATTATTAAATTCCGCATATGATGCCTCTGTTGGCGACAGGACGGTGTCTCTTTCTGAATTAACCCGCTCATATTAGAAAAATCAAAATGCAAAGCAGCTATCAAAGATCGACACGAATCCTTGTGGATGCTAATTTGTTGATTTTAATTTAAGATAACGTCGCCCGTTGCAGGCGCTAAGAAGTTCTCAGAAGTGAATGCGCGAGAAATATGTTTCATTACCCAATAATTGTTGGTCAAATTTGATATGTACGGTTTGCATCTGTTATATTATTGTTATTGTGTAGGCAAATTCAAACTTCAACACTAGATACAGTGCAGCATATAGCGAACACTAGTTTCAGTATCCATACACTTTTTTTGTCTGTTTGTTCATAAAAGTAACACTAGTAGGCTATCATTAAAATATCTACAATCAACATACGAAATAAGTTAACAGGAAAACGGTCAGAGGCAAGGGTGTCGGTCGTTAGCGGCAGCGGCAAAGGGAACAATTGCGCAGCGCCGTCGGGTTTCGCATCGGGGTGAAGGAGTCCCGGAATCCCGTGTCGACCGGTGGCCGGCGCTGACCCCCGACCTCCGGCACTCGCCCCGCCGCCTGCCCCGCCCCCCCCTGCCGCCCCGGCCGGGCCCCGGACCGGCCCCGCCGCCGTCGATAGCGGTCGGCGAGCGGCGCGGCGCGGCGCTGCGATACCAATCTTAATGTCGCCACGCGGAATGGGGAGGCGGCGGCGCGGCCGACGTTGCCCCTTGATAAGAGCCATAAAAGCTGTTAGCACATGCAGGGCGGGGGCGAGGGCGTGGGAAGTCGTCTTCCTTCGTTTCCTCTTCTCTCCTTAGAGTCAGCAGTCACAGATGTAGTACGTACGACGCAAAAAAATGCTCTCGTCAACATTCGTTTATGCAAAGACATTGTCAGTTAATGTAGATGTAAGGATTTCACAAATCGTAGTAAATGAATGTTTACATATGTTTATTTAAATGGACAGAATAGTTTTCCATGGCACTGAAAGTACTATATAATTTCACATGAGACCCATAAAATAACGTTTTACCACCAAGTGATAAGTACACATTCGTCATTTAGCATAAATTAAGAAGTTTAGAGAACTAGTTAGACCCACACAAACATTAGGCATTTTGTACATCATTGTTTTCGTAGTGAAAATAGGTCCATAGGCGAGGCAATTTCCAACAGCCAGACAATGAACAACATAGAGGACTGTACAACGGGTAGGTAAACATTTTGATACTGATAAACATTCATAACAAATATAAGTCATAGACCGTGTGATTAAATGCCAATAAATATCAAGACTTTGAGAGTTCCAAACCAATTATAGAGGATTACGAAAACTTCTCATGAAATGAAAAATACATCTTTATATAACATCTATATATATAACATCTATATATAACTATAACATCTATATATAACATAATACGAAGTTTCGTAATTATATCTGTTAGATCTTCATTGTTACGTGCTAATTCATTAAGATATTAGTCTGTTAAGATGGCTCCCAATATTTCTATGAGTATGATTCTATGATTTCTATGAAAAAATAACCAAAGCCAAAATTATGATATGACTAATGATTTTTATCAAAAAAACTATTGTCTCGCTCCTGTAAGCCGATCTTTTTACATTTAAAAAGTAATTAGGTAACTTCCCCTGAAGATATATAAGAATAAAATATTTTAATTTAGATAGTTACAATTACAATATTCTCAATATTCTGCTATTTTCTGACAAACTGTATTGTGGAATGGGATACAGAGAGGGCAAAGCCTCTAAAATCCATTAGAAGGTCCAAAATGTCTCATTTCGTGGGTTGCCCCATCAGAATCGTAACTCGGGGAACAGATGGGGAGTTTAAAAGGTCTAGAACGGCGTTCCCGAGTTGAACATGGTGGTAATGTGTGCCGGCTGATTCCTTCATTGCATTCTCTGCCTAGTTTCACACTTTTCGTTTTAATATGATTTATGCATCTATGAGGTGTAATTCTCTAATGAGTAGCAGTAACTTTAGGGGATTGTATGTCAATGCAGTGTTATATATGTTATCGTAAATCATGCAAATCCTCATGTTTCTTTAGCGTATTAAGATAGCTGAAGGATAGACAACAAGTATTTTTCCCAGTAGAAAAGAAATTCTTAAATTGAAGGAAGAAGAAACAACCTTGGTAAATTTTGTTCCCGATTATTACACTCAGCGATCGCATTTTGCACGTGGTTATTGTGTAAACGAAGTGTGCGTCGTTGCGGTGCAGTGGGAGCGCGAGCGACTGCGCTAGGTGAAGGCGGGCTGTGCCCCGCGCGACAACTGCTGTGCTTATTAGTCCCATCAATGAAGAGTACATAACAACCGAGGGCTGCTTGTATTCGTCACCTGCTGGAACGTGAGATTCTGCGCAATGGTACAAGTCAGCTGGCGGCTTTTCCCTCTTCACATGTCTACAAGTGGGCTACCAACTAAAACGTTCCTAAGTTTCCGACGTATATAAAAGTGCAGTGCGTGTAAGTGTAAGTGTGTGAGGGAGGGAAAGGGAGAATAAGGGGTGAGGATAGAACAAGAACGAGAAAGTAAATATCGCGTGGCCCGTTTATTAGGGTAGTGCTCCAGCATTCGCGTGGTGTTGATGTGATGGCGATGAGAGCAGTCGGCTACTATACTTGGGTTTTCGTAACGTGGCGGATGACATTAGGTCATTTTTACACCTCCCGCTTATAAAATGAATATTTTTAATTATTGCGAACGTCCTTCTCAACGGGGCTCATGCCTCAAACATGTGCTTATCACTGTTATAAAGATTCATTTTATAAGGCAGGAGGTGTAAAAATGACGTGATGTCATCCGCCACGTTACGAAAAACCAAGTGTAGAATCCTGTCCGAGGCCGCGTCTGAATTGGGTGTGGCCGTGTATGTGAAGGCGGCTCCACACATTCGTTATTCAGCAAACACCGAGCAGCCGCTCGCCGAATCCCGAGTTGTGTGGATGAGTTGCTTGCCATTTGCCGAGTGACGAACATTCAGAGTTCGCCCTACCCACCGCGTGTCGGTCTTTTGGACACATCAAAGGGAGTAACATTCGCCGAATACGTCAGCTGTTCGGGATTGGGCGAGGACTAGCTCGCTGCTCGGCGAATGCCGAATGTGTGGAGCAGTCTTGTAGGTCTTTTTGACACATCAAAGGGAGCGCACATTCGCCAAACACGTTAGCTGTTAGGGATTGGGCGAGCAAATGCCGAATGTGTGGAGCCGCCTTGAGGGGCGCTGCAGCGGTGGCAGGGGTTGCAGTGCTGTGGGTGGGCGCGTGCGCGTGCGCGTGCGCATCGGGTGCATCGCGTGGCGCGCGGAAGCGGCGCGGCGCAGCAAGTGGAGCGGGCGGCGGCGGAGGCGGCGCGACCCGCGACGGCGCGCAGCGGCGCCAGGCGCAGCGCCAGGCGCGGAATATGGGCAAGTGGGCCACCGCGCAGCACTGCCACTTCGACCAGCCTCCCCGCCCACCTACTCCGCGCCTCCCCTCGCTATTCCTCACTTATTTCCTTTTTCCAGCCCTCTGCCGGTTACCCTTTACTTCCCGATGGGACAAATATTCGACCACACACTAGATACCAGCACGCTAGCACTTGCGGGCTCCTCCGCTCTGAGGTCAGCTGAGCGCGAGGCCCTCCGCGTCAACACAAACTTGACAGTGTGTGTAGATTGTGGAGACAAGCGACACGCAACCGTGCTCAAGGCGGGTCTCGAACCCGCTACCCTTCGGACCGAAGCGCTGAGTCCGTCGTTTTCTCTTAGCCACCTCGATCATCCAGGTTGGCGCCATTCGTCATTCACGATCCTTGAATTGTTTTTGAGTTCAATGAAACGGAGCGTCGTAGAAGAAGGTTCGTCGCTGGCTTTCCCTCCAAAAAAAATATTCTGTGGAGTGTGTGATTATACAAACTTACATAGGAACCACATTATTCCCGTGAACTTAATTATTCTTTGCTGGTCTCCCGACTTCCCGATGCTGGCCGAACTGAAGTAGTGAAAGTAAGGTATTATAAACGAACTGAACCAATCGAACCGAAGATCCTTGTTGTACGAGTATAACTTCCTTACACTGAGTGACCGTATTACGTTGTATAACAAATATATTTCCGTGAACGGTAGTTGCATACGTTTGTTTGCGTACGTTTCGCGTAACACATATTGCAGTGTCCGTTGTAATCGACTACAGCGGGGTAGATATTCCGTGATGAACTAAAGCATTCGAGATGCATTATTGCAACGAAATGCACATAAGCTGTAAGAATTAGTTTATACGCCTTGTATACGCATCTTTAGCACGCGCCTTCCCTTGGGAACGACGCTTGAAATAGCGCGAGTTTTTTAATGGACGACGTGGATCTCGAGCGTCTTCGTCGTGCGTTTTCTCCAAAGAGCAACTAGGCTGGACCCTCATAGGCAAATTCGCGCATGTCTGTGTTCTAGCTCTTCTACCAAGCTAATGATGTTTCCTTAGACATGTAACTGCGTTATCGTATCTTTGTTATGTAGTCTAGTGACAATCGCTGGAGTACAAAACATACTACTCATTTCCAGTGCATTAAAAAATCTTTACTGCCTCCGGGGATTTGAGAGGGGTGTATGGTTGTTATTAGATACGGAGAACCTAGGGAAGCATCTAAAACTATGAATTATATCCCATGTGCAAAGTGTAAATCGGAGTACCATGCGTGGCTCAAATACACCGCACCGGGAGCGGTAGCTCAGTGCATCAACTGATGCCACTGCAGCGCCTCTGACCGGGAGGTCCTAGGTTCCCACTCCCCACGGCGGCAGGATTTTAGACACTAGCTTTTCAGCTAGGTCGAATTCAGTCGCTGTCTGGAGGAGAATTCTAGCGGCCGGCTGCTCTGATCGGTAGTTTTCCGTGGTTTCTCCGATCAACACCAGGCGAATGCCGGAGCACTACCCTGCCAAACGGGCCACAGACCGCGCGCGACTGTCCTTCCTCTTCCTTCTCCTGTTCTTTCCCTTACACAGACACTTACACTAACATGCACTACACTACCACATATTCCGGGAGACCAGTCGGGAGCTTAGAGCTTGTCCCGGCTGGGGCGGTGCCCCAGTGGTGGGAGAGTCCTGGTTAGGGGAAACCCCACTAGCCGACGGTAGGTCGGCGCCGGATCTCGCCATCCAGCGGGGGAAGATCACCGCCATCTTCCGAGAAAAAGCATGCACTACACTAACGGGACTAATGACCAAAGCAGTTGACGCGCCCGGAAACACGAAAAAACAAACCAAACCAAACCAAACCCAACGCACCGCGCGGGACGGAGGCCCGCAGAGGACAGCGTAGCTGGTTGGCGTCTTCCAAATCCGCGCCCTAATTGCTCTCTCGTGCCGCGTCCAGCGCCAGCCGGGGCCTCGCGGGCCTCGCGGGCGTCGCGTGCTGCTCCTGGCGCTTCCTGTGCGCCGAGGATCAATGAAACGCGATACATCCTGCCTTTCAAGAAAATTGCCGCGCCGTCAGACGAGCAACATGCCACAGAACTCGCTCATGGAGGTATTGTTGCGTTCATGAGAAACGTCTCAACTTTACGCAACCGTAGAATATCCCAAGGGTTTCAAAGAAAAAATAATGCCGAGAAAAAATTAAAATGGGTTTTCCTGAGATCAATTATAATCAATATTCATTACTCAACTTCAACGCTTCACGTGCGATGAAACAGCCAGGCGAAAGAGCTTTTGTCTGGGGAGAGGTTTTGTCGAACGCTTTTTAACATTTACTCGAGATTACCAAATACAAATGAAGAAAGGCGTGGGAATACTTCCGGTTAATTTGAGGTTCGTTGCGTACCACTATTTGAAACATTTATGCAAGATAAATCGACGAACAAGAAACACATTTGCATAGTTTGTAAAGGACCAAGATAAAATTGAACCGAAGAAAATTATAAAAAGTTAATGTAAGAGAATCAGAATGAATATAACTTGGATCCTATAGTTAGGCAAATTTCGTCAAGAAACTTCATATTTATTAATGTAAGCGGGAATTAATTTACTTCGTAGAATACATTCTTTGTGACACCTGCGAGAGTTCAGAAATCTACCTTGTACCCTGATACAACATAACATCTTAAGACATTATATTCGAGAAAAAATAGATGGAAATCTTCATGATTCAACTGCTGAAAACACATCGCTGGGAATGTGGAAAAGATGTTTTGGAACCTTTCTTTTCATTCATTCTGTCACCGGTGCAGTGTTAGAATCGCAACACGACAGCTGAGGACAGCGCTTGCAACCCAAACTCGGCTTCCCGTCAGCGGCGTCATGGAGCAGTTAGCGTTCTCGAATACGAGAGGGAACTCCGCGCTCGCTGTGAATGTATGCGGGCCCAGCGAACGACAGTCCTGTGCTATTACCCGTCCACCGTCCCCTCGTCTCATCAGAACCGTGGTTTTCCACAAGAATGGAATATGCACTTGCATCCACTTTAATTCATTAATGTCATAAAATTATCGAAATAGGCTCATTTTCTGAATGTGCAGGTTTCGTTGGAATTCTTTTATGGCGTTTGGGAATGTTCTGTCGTGAAGTCGCATGCACTGTCACTGCCGTAGCTCGCTGCAGGCGAGGCGCGGCGTTGTACAAGAATTCACTCAAAGAATATATGGAAACAAATTCGTCAGGAAGTTTGCATGCACTTTGAACAGGAAACAGGCACAAATTCCTGGATATTTGGTCATAGTTAGTTAGTTAATGCCTTATTTTACGTGGCGAGACTCGGGCTATCAGGTCCGCTCTTCCGTCTAATCACGCAAATTTCGTTACGCTCCTTTCACCACCTAACGGAGAAAGGAGGTATTATCTTGGGCGACGAAACAGGCGGATCTCAATTTTGCTTAGAGGCTTCTTTTACGCTTGACGATCTTTTACATGCAGTAAATCTACTACATGGGACAGCCGGCTTCACTTTCCCTCCGAAGGAAGGCGTACGAAGGATTTTTTCGCCCTTAAAAATCCACAGCTTCGATCGGGCTTGAACCCGGAAACTCGGGTACAACAGTCCGGAACGCTGACTGTTATACCACAGAATCCGTTGCCCTCGAGACATAGTCCCTTGTCGCCTCCCGAAATTCGTCCGTTGTGTACGGAATCGTGGTGGGTACCTCGCATTTCTCTGGCTGATCGCTTGTGTGGGAGCGAGGAGAGAGTGACGGAACGCCGTGTCGGGGTGGAGCCCGCCCTCCCCTTTCCCTCTCGTGGGAGAGAAGGCGCCGTCGCTCTCACGGCGTGCGCGCCGGCCCGGTCGCTTCTGCGCTTTGCCACGCACGCCCCGCGCACGCCGGCTGCCCGGCTCTGACTGGGAGGTGCTAGGTTCGAGTCCTGACGGCGGTAGGATTTTCCGTACTAGCTTTTCATTTAGGTCGAATTCAGTCACTGTCTGGAGGAGAATTCTAGCCCCCGGCTGCTCTGATCGGTAGTTTTCCGTGGTTTCTCCCATCAACACCAAGCGAATGCCGCAGCAGTACCCTACCAAACGGGCCACGGACCGCGCACGATTTGTCCTTCCTCTTCCTTGCCCTGTCCTCTCCCCTTACACACACACACTTCCACTAACATGCACCACACTACCACATATTCCGGGAGACCGGTGGGGAGCTTAGTGCTTGTCTCGGCTGAGGTGGTGCCCCGCTGGTGGGAAAGGGTAGGGGACTAATAACGGACTAGTAACGGGACTAATAACCAAAGCAATTGACGTGCCCGAAAACACGAAAAAATCAAATCAAATCAAGCCTCCCACCTCGGAGACCGGGCTTCGAGTCACCAACGCGACTCGCTCAACCGTTGCGACGTGTCCCCGGCGTCACCTCAGGTGTGGCCAAAAAGGGTAGGATGTATTAAAGAGATGACGAGTGCAGGAAGAGGGTGGGTTCCTCGAGACAATTGAGAGAAGGGTGCAGTTCTTATGTCCGTCAAATGAGCAACCACCTGATAATGCAAAAATGTATGAAAGGCGAAAAAACCGTTTTGTTAGCTAGATGCGCGTCATTTTGATAAATAAAATTGATGTCACGTCACTTGCATTTCCATTTAATTTTTTCTTCGTTTTTTTTGTTTGAATTTTATTAGCTAATGTGTAAATGTGTGTACAATTACGTTATTGTGTAAGTGGAGATAGCTGTACAATTTTTCAATAGAATAATGTGTCTAAAATTAATTCAAAAGTAAAAGTAGGACCAACTATGAAATGCATTCCTCCTAAAAGATTGCAATACGTTTGTTTTGTTCTAAAAAGCCTTATTGTAATACCGCTCTTTGTAGTTTTGAAGCGAAGAAGTACTTTTATAGTCATATTTCCCTTCTGAATCTTATTATGCTGAGCAATATCCCATAAATATAACTATTAATAAGATGGATTAACTTTTAATCACAAATATTAATTCGAATGTTTTCCCTTCTTCATTCATCTGTTCACCCCATTAACTACGAAGTTTCTAAAAGGCTGAATCAAAGCGTGCTGAATGAATGGGCTGTTCTTCGAACAAATGATGATGCCGTTGAACTCTGATCATTCCGGGTGTCACTTCTGGATATTTATGTGAAGCTTTTAACCCTTTCGTAAATATAAAATATAGACCACAGCTGAATGTTAACATAAACATGATGAACGACCTCAAGGTCACGTTTTTATTAATTTTCTGTTGGGCTTCGCGTGTTTGAATGTCTTGCTTTCTATTTTATCTTTCTTTATCTTTTTGTGTTGGCCTATAGTGACTTTTAAATAAAAGTATTGCTAATGATTGAATTATGTAGACATGATTAAGGAATTTTTTTGAATACCCGTCAAAGAAAAAGGAAATTATGCCAAATATCTGTGTGTTATTTTGTGTGAAATCCTTGAAATATGCGGACTAATAAAACTCTTGATTGTATTTTTATAAACTGTCTGTTATTCTTTCAAATTGAAATATGATTTATTAAAGATTTTAAAGGAATGAAATTAAAGAGTTAAAGGAATATGCTTAAAATACAGCAGCGGTTTTAGGTCTTATGTGTAACAAATGGTTTTTAACAACTGTAGTCAATTTGGGACGTTTTACTTAAATTTGAATCTAATAGAATTCCTTTATCTTAAATCTGAAATAATGAATGAACTTTTCGACGTAAATATAGTAAATAAAAGGTCCCTACTCATGAAGGGGGAAATGGAACTTTGATGAGCTTTTAAGGCCAAGTCGGAGAATGATGGCAGCGTAAGGAAATGGAGGAAGAGAGAGCAAGGAGCCAAGCGTTGTGGGCG
Organism: Teleogryllus oceanicus; assembly: GCA_964035755.1. Classification (NCBI taxonomy): domain Eukaryota; kingdom Metazoa; phylum Arthropoda; class Insecta; order Orthoptera; family Gryllidae; genus Teleogryllus; species Teleogryllus oceanicus. Next base: position 6,825,125 of record CAXIVR010000004.1, on the reverse strand, counting down.
AAGGTGAGCCGCTTCAGTTCATTCAAATGCCTCGGGGCTTCGTCTCGCGCTGAGACACTCAGTCGCTGCTAGCGGCAGCCGTGCGCCTCAGAGCGCGCCCGCCCGCCCGCCCGCCCGCCCGCCCGCCCGCCCGCCCGCCCGCCCGCCCGCCCGCCTTGAACGCCTCAGACCACCACAGACCTCTTGAATCAGTATAGTTCTACAAAATGTGTGTCTCTACAAAATATTCTGAGAAATCAATGAAATTTGGAAAAGGAGGATAATCTCACACATATATATCCACACTTGAAGGAAAGTATTTTGGGAGCAGTCAAAGAAGCCCTTGAGGAAGACGAAAGGAGAAGGAAATATATGTAAGGAAACGTTTTCTTAGGATTTAGTAGAAATGATTCAAGAGAAGCAAAAGACATGCAAAATGGTTAAATAATAAAACGCCAAAGCCCGGAGATAAATATGTTCTGATTCGACAGAAATTTAAAGTTGATGTAAGAATAGAGAACATTGGGGCAGATTATTATATGGATCGATGGAACTATATGATACAATAAATTATCAACAAAGCCTAGAAAATTATAAAGAAAATGAGACGAAATAATGAGCGTAAAAGCATGGTTCAAAGAATTCCCTCTCAAAAATGGATGCACTGCTAATCAACGCTTCTACAAGAAAGGAGATCGGATGTGAATGAGAAGAAGAAATAAGAGATGTGGAGGAAAACAATTTTGACATAATTGAGGATGAAATTAAGAAGGTACTACGTAAAACAAAAACCAATAAGGACTCGGAACCGGGAAATACAAGTATGAAGGTCTTGAAATACGGCCGAGATGTAGTTGTGAGGTACTTGAAAAAAATGTTTAATAAGATAGAAGTAGGAGAGGATCCACTTGTAGAATGGAACACATCCTGCATCTCCTTAATATTTAAGAAGGGAGACAAACGAGCATGCGTGAATTACAGGAGAATAAGTGTCATGCCGAAAAACAACAAGATTATTTTCTAGTATTTTGAGGAAAAAAATTGAAGTTATACCTGTATTGAGTGAAGAGCAGACTGGTTTTAGACGAGGACGATCATGCTAAGATAACAACTACTGTATCAGTCAAGGCATCGATGAACATAAAAGCAGAATATGAATATTTATGAGACCTTTATATACCTCCAGAAAGCATATGATAGTGTCCCAGGAACAAGATATGGGAAGCGACAAGAGGAATTGATATAAAAGAAAAATGGACCAACCTGGTTAAAAAACTTTACAAAAACACCGAAGCGCAAATAAAAATAGGATATATGTTAACTAAAAGATTTCTGTTAATCATGGATATAAAACTAGGATGTGGTTTATCTCCTATTTTGTTCAATATTTACCTAGCACAAGCCCTACATAACTGGTACAGGAAATGTTCAAACATGGGGATAAAAACTGGAGGTGACACCTTTTATTCCCTTTTATTTGCTGACGAACAGAAAATCTTTGCCCAAGATGATGATATGGTTAATATGCTAAGAAAGCTAAGATAAGAATATAATAATTGGGAATTAAAAATAAATGTTAATAAAACCGAGTGTACGTGCATTGGATTATAAATAACGGATATAGAAGTGAATGGTAACAAACTTAAAAGCTGAAACAGCTTCAAATATCTTGAATCTTTCATAACAACTTGGGTACATGTGCAACAGATATTAACTGAAGACTAACTATGGAGAAGAAAGCAACTAAAACTTTTCAAGACATACTATGGAATAACAGTATGCGCCAAGATGTCAAAAGAAGGATGTTCCACTGTGTAGTAGAAAATCTAGTACTATTCGAAGCGAAAATGTGTCCACACACACAAAAAATAAGAGATAAGATTTGGACCGTCCAAATTGACTACGTGAGATGACGCCTATATCTTACCCCCAGGGTCAGAGTGTGAAATGAAGAAATATGGAGAAGGATGAAGATAATTTGTTCTTTTACGAAGACCTTGGACAATCGAGCACTACAATGCTATGGACGTGTTTAGATAATGTTAAAAAACAGATGACCACACAAGATCTTAAAGTGGCACCTATCTGAGAGTAGAAGAAGAGGAAGACGAATTTTAGTGGAAAAAAAATCATCCAGGAAGCTTTGGAGGATAGAAACCTCAAACCAGGAGATTGAGAGGATCAAGAGTTATGAAGATTGAAAACAGCGAGCTCGTAACGGGAGAATGCAATTTCGTTGCCGAAAATGTTCCGTGAGATCGAAATGTCAATAAGAGTTGATCTTATTTTTGTACTTCAATGGATATTCAGTTTAAAAGTATTCCAGTTAAGAAAGTATCAACGAGCTTCACTATGAGGTGAAATCAAACGTCAAGCAAATAATTTAATATCCAAGATCCCAGAAGGTAAAAAATGTTATGGAAATGGAATTTTTTTTTCTCTCTCGAAACTAGATGAAAGTTTATCTAAAGAAACAAAAGAACGTGCATGTACCATACACAGTGTGGAGATAGTTGCTTGTTGCTTTGAAATGCCTCGTTTCATGTTCTCGTCGCCTGCGTTTACTTATCCCACATCCCGGCTGTTGTTCATTAGTCTCACCGGAACGAAGATAAGTTACAGCGGCGTTTAGCCGTTTCTGCCTCAGTCGTTCTGAACATGTTTCTCGCAATGAGATGCAATTTGCTTCAAGTAGTAATTCATGACACAAATTTATGCTCCATTCTCGTTATTCTGTTTGCTCGCCAGAGCCTCTTACATTCTGTGCTAATGTACAGTTCCAACGCGTCTGCAGATTTCTCGCCTGGCTGGCGAATGTCTTTCCTCGCCGCGCTCGTCGATGGCCAATCGGCGCGCGTCTGACGAAGGCACACATTCCTCCATTAGAAGCCTCTTAGGCCCTGAGCCGAACGGGATCTCGGCGCCGCTGTCGCAGGCGGGAGCCGAACGCGGACCCCGGCTGTCACGCTGAGTGTGCAGTTCCTGCGGGAACGGGTCCGGGGAAGCGGCAGCGAGCGGCCACCGGTTCCTTCTTCCCGCTACCCGCGCCCGCCCCAACGCTTTCGCTGGGCGATGCCACAGCCGTCGTCACACATCTGTCTCGGAGAACAGCCCTGCGATGTCAGGAAGTCTAACAAGTTGCTGTTCACGAGGCCTCAGCCCACCGCGTTTCGGCTGGACGGGCGCCGCCACGGGAAAGGCTTCAGCGGCGCTTTCCTAGGACGGACAATACAGTCCCCGCAACCGATTTGCTCTTGTTATCACTAGTTCCTTAATACTGTGTATAATAAAGTAAATGATTGCATTAATTTATTAAAAATAGTATTATTAGTTCCTTATATTCTTTTATCATTTAGATTATATAGAAACTTACTAGATATAACATGCGAGGCATCGTATTTGATCGCGATCCACGAAGAGCGACGCTATGCAACTGAAGAGCGCGCTGACGGGCTCCGTTCTGCAGAAGGAATAGTTCTGTGTTTCTAAATTACACACTTGTGCATATGTAATTGTAACAAGAAGTACACGAAAGAACCGAATAACAAATTAGACCGAAAGATGGAAACAACGACATTTTTCTAACCTGAAATGGATGGAGTTAGAGAAATAAAGCTACTGCTGTCTCCTTTAAATGGGTTGTAAGCGGAGGCACAACTTTTCGCTTTCGGATATAGAAACGTGATCCCACGAACGTGTGAGATGGGCAATCTGGTTCCGCCATAGATGGCCAGCTTTGTCCTCGGCCACCCGAATTATGCATGAAGGCGGCTTTGGGGTTTGACGAAGCGTCCGTGTGTGCGTCGTCTCCGGGCGGCGGGTGGGGTGGGGGAGGAGAGGAGGTGCCTTATCCGCCTCGCGCCCCCTCCCGCTCCTCTCTCTCCGACCCACGCACCGCGCGACAACCCCTCCCCCTCGCGCGTGAGTTGGCAGACGAAACAGCTCCAACCCTTCCCCCCCTTCCCCCCTCCCCTCCCTCCCCCTTCCGACGCACTTACGCAAATGGACGCGCAAACACTCACCGCTATGTTTATCGATACGCTCTCTTCATATGCGACCTGTCGCAGCCTCCTGTTTGCCGTGTTTTTATACACGCAGTATATGCGGCCGGAGCGTGATTTTCCGAGCATTTTGGTCAACTTTCTTCCGTTCGTTAATTTGAAGCATTGCTCCGTGTACAGAAGTGGTAGAAAACATGTTGAGACAGCACACAATTTTACACAGTTTACAGTCTCCGTTCAGTTGGTACATGATAGTCGCGACATACTACTTGTATATCTCTCCCGAGGCCCGTACGATTCGCAGTTGCCACGTGGAATGGCGGGATGTGGTGGGATGTAGCGGGGCGTGACATGGCGTGGCAAACAGTTAATCTTAGATTAGGCTGTAATAATACTATTCACAAATATTGCTACAAATATTTATATTTTTATATTCAGATAATTCACACTTCAATATACAAATAAAATGACCGCGTCATAGATCGACATGACAATAATTCATCTTCAAATACGACTTTTAATCGTGAGGGTGTCTACCTCCTATCTTATCGAACGTATACTTAATGAGAAATGTGCCGGTCCTGAAGCAAAGTCCTATTAACAAAGCGTACAGAGCAGCGAAGCGTATGAACCGTGAAGCGTCTTGTCAGCAGCACTCGCGCGCTCCCTCCCGCCTCGCGATTCGCGGCGGCGGCGGCGGCGGCAGAAGCGACAGCGACAGCAACAGTAGCAGCCGCAGCAACGGCCCTGCCGCCGCCGCCGCCTTCTGTCCGTGTTTGGTTCGAACGACGTGACGTTCCTGCCGCGAACCGTTTGTTCCGAGAAGCGCGCTCTTACGGTTCATTCATCTCGTCCTGGAGTTGTTTAAAAAATGCCTGCCTCTTGTAAATCTTTATCTGCGAGGCAGCGCCGTGCGGTACCAGAAGGGGGAGCGCGCGGCACGAGTGCATGCACGCACGCATGCACGGCCGCCGCCGCGGAATACGAAGAACATTTATCCATTGTGCACTTCGTGACTCCTTGGATGATCGGAAACGAACTTTCATGTCCCGTGGAACTTGGCGAGAAATTGTAACTCTGAAGTTCGTACTAGAAACCCTTCAAATTTACCATTGGTGCTCCAGATATCTTATAGCGCGGAAAATTTTCTACCGCGGAAATATAAAATCGAGTCCTAATTACGCAAGTTAAGACTACCGGAGTCCAGATTAGAGAGTCAAATAGACTGATTCTTGAAATAGGTTTTAGATTCTATATATCTGTTCTTGAAGCGAAACTTTAGAATCATTTTTTATCATATAAAATTGATCTAAAAAAACATCACTCAAAATATTGTACAAACGCATAAAAAACCTAATTATGTTAAATTAATGATGTAATTGAAATACTATACAACTTTCTTTTTATAATAAATAGTAACATGCTGATTTCAGGGCGTTTCCCAGATATTTATTTCTCACAATCGTCTATAAGCAGCCTCGCCCACCCTGCACACTTCGCCCATCTCACCGTTCCGGCGACCTGCCATGGCCGTCCTGCCTACAACTCCCGTCCCTCCCATCCAGTCTATTCTGTTCCTCTCACTCACTACCCTACGTCCGTCTGCCCCGCCCGCCCTGCCGAACTGCCATGACCTTACTGTGAACACCTCCCGCCCCGCCCATCCCACTCATCACGCTTCGCCCGTCCTTCCCGCCCGCCCTGCCCCCCCTTTTTTTCCCCTCCGCCCCCCCCCCCTTCCTTCTTCCCCGTCCCCTCCTCCGTCTGCTCCATCCGCCTCTCCTGTCCCACCAGCTCTGGTCCTGCTCGTTCCCGCCTCGCCCCGCATCACATGGCAATGTTCAGCATCAATGAAACCCAAACCGATTGGCTATTATATTGAGTTGAATATTAAAAAACATTCTGAGATAAAAGTTTTTAATCGAAAACACGCTATTTTTCATTCTTGGTTCCTCGATAATATCCGTGTCAAATTTGGGAACAATAGCTTCACAGGTTCTAAAGTTTTCGTGAAAAAATTCATGTTTATATATTCAGTAGTTTTAGTTAAATCTGTTCATACAGATAAAATTGATTTGATATGAGATTTTTTTTATTTAACGTCAAAAACAGTTAAAAACTGTGTGACATGTTGTGAGGAGAAGTGTATTCTGTGCACGTTTTCTTAATTCTGGGATCCCTACACTAAGCTTAATACAGAAGAATAGGATCGTTTTGTTGTAATAAAAACTATATTAACTAATAAGCAAATAAAAAAGCTGAAAAAGTGTGAAAAACTGATAATTCGAAAATCATAGACACCAGATTTATTTATCTGTATTGATATTAATGGTAATAGTTATAATAATTGTAATAATAATAATAATAATAATAATAATAATAATAATAACTTAAGATGTCTTTATTAATGACGATGCTGGCTGTCATAAGCTTCTTCTAGTTCTATGGCGAGGCTAACTCTCACAAAGACTGTCATAAGGCTTACAAATAGAGATCAATACGTATAAGATTCAAAGATTTTTGAATTGGTGGTGCCACAACTGGACATACTTTATGCTATTGTTGATGACGATTGAGTATTATTATAATTTTGCCATTTCTGTCCTACTATCAGCTATCATTTCAAAAATTCTTACCCAAAGAAAGCAGAGAATTTCGAAAAAAAAATTTCTTTAACGTTTTGAAAACTAAAAGGATTACGTAGAATAGTTTTCTGCCACTACATCTAGTGTTTCGGCCACATTGTTACAGAAAAAAAGAAAGAAAAAGAAGAAAATTAAATTATTTTCCCGTTCTATTATTTGGACTGGAGCACCAATGTTCGTGTTACAAGAGCTCTTATCCGAGATAATCTCTTACCAGCTTTGCTTTAAAAATACAATGATGAATTTCTAGTGTGGTAACATTTTATTAAAATTTCGTGATAGAAACTAACATTTCGATAAGATGTGTTTTAAATATAATATTAAGGTGCATATTGCATATGGTGAAGAAATACCTGTCTTTAATAAAATAGTTGTAGGAGGGTGTCAAAAACATGTTGAACTTTTCCAACTTTCCAAATTTTAAAGGTTTTCATGAACACTCAACTTATTCCATATTGTTAAGCAAATGCAGTTCATTTAGATATTAAATTAAGAAAACAATTGAAGCTGTTTTTGATGAAATAATGTTTATGCGTAAAGTTTGGAATAAGTCACGATTTGACTCTAAATTACAATTAAACGACAGATATTTTTGAATAACTGTGCATGATATCATTTAAATATCCAGTTTTGAACAGAAACATTGTTTCTATCATCATGAATGTAGCAGAATGGAGGCCAAGAAAGTTTAAACATTTATATTTTTTGAAATTTTAAAAGTTTTACCTGGTGAAATCTGGACCTATACCAGTTTTACAAGCGTGCGTTACTGTATTCCAGACATAAATGAAAGAAAATATTAGGAGCCATTTTTGAGAAGAAAAAATTGAAAATTTCGAAGGGCACCTTGTAAAATACTCTCGAAAATTAAAAGATACGTTTAAAAATCGAGGAGCTGGGACATCAGCAAGATCGATTGCGGAATATTAATTTTGGTGCAAATTCCATACAATGTTTAGGTGCTAGGGTTTTTGCCGACAGACGTATACGAGAAAGAAATACAAAACATATGAGGCAAAATTCCACTTTCTTACTGCATGAACATACTTCTTCTATTCTACGATTACAGAAATGTCAAATCGGGACTTTTATTGCCGTTTATTTCGTACATTACATAACTTTCTCTACACGGAGTATATGAGAAAGTGAAAATGTAAACCAATTCACAGCAGTCATTTTGGTTACAAATTCTTTGGAAAATACGTCATATCTGTATCAATGAAGCCCATTTACAGCAAGTTTATTGCATTATCTTGAATGTTCATGAACATATTAATTCAATATTTTTCTGGGTTCCTCATCCTTTAGTAAGAAATAATATTTTTTTTACAAATCATTCAAAATTCTAAAAGCCCCATATGTATCTGATAATGTTTCATGCCTATTCAATCATACATTGTTTAAGTATAGCCTCATAAATTAAATAATATGATTTTTCCTATACTGAACAATTTAAAATAAGTAACCACTTCTTATCCTGGTTATCTACTTGATATTTCAATTTCCTTAATTATTCAGCAGGAGAGCACTCTCGCGAGTTACGAGAGGGAGGAATTTAGTTCAATTCGAGTCCAACTGAAGTTTCTAAAAACTGTCATTAATATATCAGATGATTGTTAACAGATAAGATAATTATTAGCATACATAACGTCCAAATATGAATCTCCATGCACAATTATCTACGATTGTTCAGCGTGCTTCGACGATAACGAGATCGTTGGAGATATTGTAAATATACATCTGAAGTTTGGTAAGAACGATATTCTCAAAATACATGCAGATTGATTGTTTTCATATTTCTTTCTCATTCACTTTTTCGTTAAAATTAGACATTTTTATTAGATCTTCGTATAAAAAGCATAAGTAAAGCTTTTGTGTTTTGAATTTGCTTCCTTCAAATCATGAATTATTTTTAACTATTCACAGTGAAACTCATAATACTAAAATGAAAATAATTATTCATCCTTTTGCCTCTATGTAATTTGAACGTTCTTGTTTAAGATTGATGGTTCACGTTGTCAGAAAACTAAAGTGTGATTAAAATATAATCTGCGATTACTACATTAACTGTCATCTTTAAAGGGGGACAATGTATTCTACGATGGTCTTTTCGTAAGTAATGGCAAATACTTTATATTTTCCACAATAACAGCAATGTGAGTTCATTGTAATAAAGTATTATTGAAGCTTTAGGAGATATCATCGGATAGCGTCTCTGTGGATAGGTGACAGCACACACAAGACGTGAAGTGCTGTGTTCCAAGATAGATGAAGTAAGTAAAGGGGAACCCTGTTCATAGAGGAAATTGCGGTTCCTCGTGTCAGAAACCCTGGCCAGTGCCACGCAGAGCTCCTCGCAGCGTTGGGTGAGAGAGAGCTGCACGTGGGCTGAGGCCGTGAAGGGCAGGGCTCACCGTTGCGACTTGTTTCCTGCAGTGTTAGCTGTGAGCAGTGGATGTTTTCGTAGATGCCCAATACAACAACGATTTCCTTTTATCATCTTTAAATTTTCCCTACACGTATCTTGTACGAGCCTTATTTGACATAAGCATTTCAAAGAAAATTCTGGTGATCTTCAATTACGAATGTTAGATTTATGTTTCTTCCAATGCATTGATTGATTTAGTGTAGTTACTGAGACTAATAGAATGACCGCTTATATAGTATTATTTTGATTAATACATCATGGACCTCCAAAAAAGTTATTAGTTCAAAATGCGGAAAATGATATACAAATAGAAAGACAAGATAGATGGAGATAGATGGGTAGATAAATAAATAGGCTAGCGCAACACATTATTCTCTATATATACAGCGAAAATGGACCAAATCCGTGTCTAAATGTCATTATCAATGGAACCTTCAGAATCATCCAAATATATCATACCCATAATCCTGTCTGCAAATTAACAATAATCACCAGCCGCTCAAAATTCTGGACTTCATACATTTTCCTTGTAAGCACATATTTGCAAATAATTTCACTCAACATTTTAATTACATTCTGATAATAATTTACATTAAAAAGTGTTTGTACAGTACTAATTGATCATTTTATCTGACCATTTTTTTTACAAAGGTTTGATTGTCAGTCATTCAATTTTTATATTCATCATTTTGATGCCGTTTCGAAATAAGCAATACTTGTGTGATCACATCTTCATTGCTGATTGCAGTGATGTGACGCTGACATGAGTTTTGTGCAAGGAAAGATTTACTAGATATTGAGACCATTCATGAAAAAGCGAAAACATTCTCCACATGTAACACGATATCACGAAACATATTTTCGTAAAATCTGCCAGTATTTTGTTACATTTTTAAAATGAAAAAATCCGTAAAGAATGCATCTCTTAATAAAAATCTGGAGACCTCAATGCTTGAGTAGACAAGAAAACACGGAGACTTCAATGCTTGAATGGACAGTTAACCTATATAATATTAATGAAAAACAGTTTAGATTCATGAAATGTGATTAAAAAATAATACAATTGTGGCCTATGGTTTGATAGAGTTTTTCCCATAATTTTTATCTCACAGAAATGGTTTCAATTTTTCGTGCTTTTATTGTAAAAATAGCTACTATTCTTTCGTTATTATTAAATAAACAACTGTGCTTGTAAAGTACGAGTAATTGCAGGCCAGGAATAATATTAGAAACGGCAAAAGATGGACCGATGCGGACTTTTTTCAGTGTTACGGCAAATATGTCTTTCAGTTGGATTTACATATTTTTGTATAATATGAGAATGATTGAAAATAATATTTAAAATAAAATATTTAGTGTAAATAATGCAAAGTAGCGAGTGATGGCATTTAGGAGCAGATTTTATTGCAGGTGCGAGGAGGGTTTACCTTGGGTCGCTGGGGCGCTGGTGGCGGCGAGGGGTGGGCGCGCCCTGGGCGTCAGCGGGGCTGGCGGCGGCGGGGGCGCGCGGAGGCGGCCAGCGGCGACAACATTCCGGGGCGGCGCGGCGCGGCGCTGCGCGGCGCGTCTCGGCTGGGCTCAGCGCCACTCACGCCGGCGCAAGGCGGTCGCAAGGCAGTGGCCACATAACGGCATTGGAGAAGCACTCGGCGCACGGCGCGTCTGCGCGCACTCGGCCACACGCGGCTCACTCGCTGGCTCACTCGCGCCCCGCCCCGCCCCACCCCGCCCCGCCCCCACCGGCTGCGCCTAGTGTCTCCGCGGACGCAGCAAAAACACCGCGGCCAGACCACGCCAAAACTGGACACTGAAAGATGTCTCCACCAACCAGAAGAAAAACAACACCTAATGATCGAATAATCTGTTCGGAATGCTGCGATTTTTTTAGTTTCAAGTTAAGAAAAGTGTTCGGCCAATTTGTGGCCTCCGTAGCCTTGACCGCCGGGCACTACGCTAGTCGTTTGTCCCGACCTTATTTGTGCAGCTCTTGAGACGACGGCGCGGCCGGGGCGTCTTCTGGCGCTGCGAGCACTCGCACGGCGACGCACGGAGAGTTGGCCCGCGACTCGTGCGGCCTCCAGGCACCACATGCACACACTAAGCCCCAACGCGGCCGCCCGCCCGCCCGTCTGCCCGCCGCGCCGAGTATACGAGTCGTTGGCTTGAGCCGCGTTGTGCGCGCGGCGCCGCGCCGGCCAATGGGGCAGGTGGAGCGGCGCGGTGGGAGGGCGGCGCGGGGCCGGGCGGGGACGTGGCGCGGAGCGGGGCGCGGGGCCCGGGCGGGCGCGCCGCCGTCGCCGGAGAGGGGGGAGAGACGGAGACGGCGCATGCAGACGGAAGAGGGCAACGACATCGCGCCGTTGATCCATGCAGGACTCTGCTAGGGCGAGCCTCCCTAGACGCTTCTCACAACACGGCGTAAGTGGCCCGCAGGACGGCGCGGGAGAGGGGGAATGGAATTCATAATTATTTCGGCGTGGTAGCTAGGAGAAGTTTTATGTTTGAGTGACCGGCGCGGAGCGGAGGCGAGGAGGAGACGAGGGGTCGCTTGCTCTGGGAGCGTCTTCACGAGAGTGGAAAAGAACTTGAGAATGGGCTGTTACCGCTACGTTTCACGCCTGTATTATAATTGGTTATCGTTTTAAGACATCACTGCCCGGGCCACCAGATGTGAATTTGTCGAAGTACATGACCTACGTAGTACAGCGGGTGAACGTGACCCGAGGCCGTAACAACAGAAAAGGAATGCGAAGGTTCGCATCAGCCACCGGCACAACCTCAGACAACCTACATCGAATCTGCGGACATACACCGCGTAATTCCCTAAACGGTGAAACGTGACAAGATGAGAAATAAAAATTTTCTTTATTGTACTCGTTGTTCGTAATGCAGCTGTCGCGCGACGATGACCCGTGGCCGAAGGAGCGCCGGCGGCGGCCTTAGCGCGCGCCAAAGGTCGTCGCGGCGAAACCCGACGGGCGCCGCTCGGCCGCGTGTGTTGGCAGCCCTTGTTCCCCGCCAGTCCGGTTACGTCAGACCTTCGGAGGTTCGGGTGCGATTGTCCCAGCGAATACCGCACGAAGGCGCGACGGCGTCTTCGACCAGTCCCTCGCCGCCGGGGCCCCCGCCGCCCCCTTCCTCCCGACCGCTCTCTCCGTCTACTACTTCCTCGCGTCGCAGGCCGTGGATCTCGTAATGGAAGTATAGTCTGATTTCGTAGAAAATCCGTCGTATACTATCCCGGTGGCGGCAGTGCGATCGTCCAGGCAAAGAAGAGGCATTAAAAATGTAAATATTTTTCCGCTCGCGTTGTCGCCGGAGAAGGAAACCTAGTAAATCCCATATAAGGCCATTACGAGCGTGCGGCGTGGGACAGGGGCGTATGGAAATCGCCCTCTGTACGCCCCCGAGCTGCCCCCGCCGCCGCCATCAGCGCGTGTTTTTCTGCGCTGCGGCCTTTGTCCTGTACTCGTTGGTATTTTATATCGCTGCGTTGGCGTCTTCAGTCTCGCGAACGTCGCTTTCAACCTCTCACTGCGTCTGGAAGGCCGCGTGCAGGAAGGGGAAGGAAAAGTGAAGCAGGCGAAGACTATGGGCATCTATTCAGTTTTGTCAAACGACAAAAGGCGTCATTGATTTTCTTCAAATTTCTTATGCAATTCACATACATTTTTACACAGATGTGCACTTTTCCATGAATACTGCCTTGTTAGTTTCCTTAAACCCAGTGTAAGAACATATATATTTTTAAAATGTCGCATTTAAGTTGCATTTCAGACAAAACAGTGGTTGTTTTACACCTCAAAAAATAAACTAAGTATAAGTCACTCTCACACATGCATTCAAAACTTTGTGCTAGGCGTGTGATTTCTATCCAAAGCATGACTATTAAGAGCTTCAATGTGTTGAATGTTGTTATCACAGGAGAAGCAGAAGAGATGGGAAAAGGAACTTTTCTGCGAAATTTGTGCCCTCCGATAATGTGGCAGAAAGTCCAGTTGATGCATAAGCGAATTGAATCTCAAATTTTGTTTTCTGGAGTTTCTGGAGAGTTTCTGGAGTTCACAACTATTGCAATTTCCTATTGGTGTTGACACATTGGATCATGCATGCGCTCCGGAAGGAACACAATGGAAACAGCGAGACTCAAATGCTTGCAGATTCGCAGATTTATCAGAATGTTAGTTCATTTCCCTGACTTCTTTGAAGTGGTGTAGGAGGCCGAAAGGTATGGGAATTAATGTGGTTAGTGCATACATCTTCCTCCTTTGGAGCCCGGGTTGAATGCCCAGCCAATTCACAAAACCAAAATTCGAGACATTTTTTCGAGATTCTCCCGGCTTTCGTACTCCTCATTCCCTCATTTATCCATCATAATTGATCTCATCATTGCTATTATTAACTCATTCGATCGTCACTCATGGAACCTCTATGACTTTAGCAGTTGAAAGGCATAAACCTCATCCATAAACCTGGTGCCGCGCTAACTACGGACCTCACCCATAACTTCTTAACGGTTTACAATACCGAAAAACAATTTTCGCACAGCAACGCGGAATCATGGGCAAGTAATATGATGTAGAGTTATTTATTGATAATGAGAAAAATATAGTTACATTAAAAAAATCAAAGATAACATCTTCTGGCAACTCAAAATATTTCTCAGAATCTCGCTACGGCATTGCCCTATGATTCCGCATTGTTGAGCGAAAAGTGCGTTTCGATATCGTAACCGTAGGTGGGACACCTAAATATGTTATTTACAATGTACACAATACTTTTATGATTGTGTGATGGATGTATCAGCTATTATTTTCAATACATTTGTCTAAAGTGATGTTCCTCCTAATGAATGGAAAAGATCTATATTACTCCTAATTATAAGAAAGGAGGCAGACAGGCATGTAAGAACCATTGGGATATAATTGTAATGAGCTCAGTAGCAAGACTGTATGGTAAGATCATTAAACGGAGAATCGATGAACAATTCACAGAATCAGAAAAAATGCATGGCTTCAGGGCAGGGAGATTAAGCTTTGACGATATTTATACATTAAAGAATTTAATAGAGAAATATGCTGAGTGAAGTACAGCTATCAATATGGTATTTGTGGTCTTATAGTAGGCGTACGATACAATGACATAAAATATGTTCTCGCCGGTCACGAAGAATACTGGTATTGCTGAAGCCTACCTTGATAATGTTAAAGCATTTCTGGAAATTACAGCTCAGTCAGAATCGAGATAAGACATTTTCAGGAATTCCTCACGAATGTCTTGTTAACAAAGACCATGACAATGACAAGGACGTTCACTAGCCCTGTCAATATTTAAAATATCTATTGAGGAAGCCCTCAAACTGTAGGCAATGAAGTGTAATGGGGTAGACTGCCTGTAAATGACAATATACTATATTCTTTACACTTTGCCGATGAGGATCACTTACGGTAGCCCACGACAAGTGTGGGAAGACACCTAGAAGCTGGAGGAAAGGTGTAGAATGTGTAAGGATGCAACAGGTCTACGAGAAAGAGACTGGGTAGACCAAAAATGTGGAAGTTGAGAAGCGAGAAACGATGTCAATCGCAAACAGCTTGCTCGATGCGAAGTGTTACGTCATGAGTACGCATCCAAGAGTCTTAACAAGTGACCCTTCATGATCTCATAAGCAATTAGTGGTGTTATCCAGTATAGACTTGCTTGTATTAGTTAGTTCCTTAATCTGTTTCGTTTGGGCTAGCTTTTCGGTTTTGTTCCTACCATCTTCCCAGTTGCTACTTATTGGCGTCAATTGTTTTCGCATTTACTCAATTTTTGGACCCAGAGTAGCAGAATAGAACTTCTGGAGTTACAACATAAATTTTCGCTTTATTTGTAACTTTTGTAATTTTCGAGAATTCAGAAAGTTCAACGAAAACGATATCTGTACCATTTTTACCGTGTCCTTTGCGCTATCCAAGTAAAAAGTTTAATCCGGTTTTGAGAACAAGAATTTAAATTGCTTCACTTCAACCATAAATTACGCGAAAGTTACTCGTCTCCAATTCTCCTCTTCTCTTTGTAAAATTTTCTGTTAAGTTCGTGAGGATATTTTCTTGCATTATTCTGAGTTATTTGATGATAACTGTCTAGTGTGAAAAACCATATGATATTCATAATTAACAAAATTCGATATTTTATAGGGTCCATCTATCGACCATTTGAATCATCGGAAGCAATGCCTTCACTAATCACGAATTTTTAACTACAAACGATTAAAAACTGATGAATGCAAAATATAGATCTTTGATTTGGCGCTCACTTACATTGCTCAACTTCTTCCCTTTTAGAGATTTCTCTTCAGGCAATTTAAATTATAATGCATGGCAGTAATGGTTGCGTCTTTCGCAACGAGTAACACTACACGAACGATTACAGTAATAAAACTATTTTAACTAATGCAATTGTGTCATCCTACGATGACACTTATACCACACTGTATCTGAACATTTCACTCAAATCTTAACATTTCAGAATTTCGGTAATATTTACAAAAATTTGACATTTACAAGACAATTTTTTTAGGAAACTTTTCAATTAACGCGACGGCTATTACTGTTTTGTGCAATATATATTTGTTTAATCTGTGTGATTAAAAAACACCTAAAATTTTCAGAGTTTTTTTATTTCTCGGGACCCACATATCTTGGTCCAAATCACGCGTTCGGAATATAGGCGAGAATTGAACTCTTTTTCATTATGTAGATTTTCGGGAGGAAATTTTCCCTTCTATCCGTACCTTATCTTACAACACCGACTTAAAATGTGCCGTCTGAAATAACAAGGTTTTAAATTTTTCAACTGTCGTAAGTGGTACAGTTGAAAAATTCCAAAACATTTTCAAAAATGTAACTGATTTTGTTTACGCCACGGATGACGTGCGTGCAAGACGTCTTTATATAATTTTCGTCAAATGTTCTTGAGACTCTGAGAAGTGGAGAAAGTCTTAGAGAACTATGTGAACGGCAACATCTATTATTTGAAAAAAAAAAAAATGTTTCTTCACACGTTCGCGTTCAAATGAATGACGAGTACTGAATTGTTCCACGTTTAAGAAACGTACTGTAAGAGACACTCTGTGATCAGAATTCTGCTTACAGAATAGTAAATGTTTTTTTCTTCAGAAGCTATCTCAAAAGTCTTGCTCGTACAACATATCACCATATTATTTATTTGTGAAGATGAGCGGCATATTGATAAAATCTCCTACACTGTAATACCAATTATCACAACGGTGAGACGAAATAAGATGCTAATTAAACTGGTGCGGTATGGTACGAACAAAGGAAAAGAAACCGGGAGCGGTAGCTCAGTGCATCAACTGATGTCACTGCAGCGCCTCTGACCGGGAGGTCCTAGGTTCCCACTCCCCACGGCGGCAGGATTTTCGACACTAGCTTTTCAACTAGGTCGAACACAGTCGCTGTCTGGAGGAGAATTCTAGCGGCCGGCTGCTCTGATCGGTAGTTTTCCGTGGTTTCTCCGATCAATACCAGGCGAATGCCGGAGCAGTACCCTACCAAACGGGCCACGGACCGCGCGCGATCTATCCTTCCTCTTCCTTGTCCTATCCTCTCCCCTTACACACACGCACTTACACTAACATGCACTACACTATCACATATTCCGGGAGACCGGTCGGGAGCTTAGAGCCTATCCCCGCTGGGGCGGTGCCCCGCTGGTGGGAGAGTGCTGGTTAGGGGGAAACCCCACTAGCCGACGGTAGGTCGGCGACGGATCTCGCCATACAGCGGGGGAAGATCACCGCCATCTCCCGAGAAACAAATGCACTACACTAACGGGACTAATGACCAAAGCAGTTGACGCGCCCGGAAACACGAAAAAATCAATCAATCAATCAACAAAGGAAATTGCACGTCAAAATGGTAAGTACTGTTCAGGCATCTAGCTCCTTCTCCACACCTTCGGAAAAAGACACGTCTATATAAAATTGTTTGCTTGAAACGACCTACACTGGACCTCCCAAAATATTGACATTTCCTTCAGGGACCTCCTGAATAAGCGGACTTTGTGATTCAACGGCAGACTTCAGAGTTACATACGACTCGAGAGTCAAAAGCAGACGTAGCTGTAAAGCGTACGGGACTGCACTCCCTTTTATTTTTGTCATTTCCCTGTTGGTGAATGTTCTCGTGAAAACTACTCGTTTTGTTGGAATACAAGAAAAATGCACTTTAAAATTTCCTTTTTAGAAATATTATTTACATGCATTAGTTTTTAAAATTAATTTTTGGTTAAAACTTGGTTTCTCCCGAGTTCGATTATAAGCATGTCGTCAGTGTACACATTGAGATTTGGTAATTTTGATCTGTTATTTCCACTCAGTTTCATCCGCCTGATCACATTTAAACCTGAATTCACATTTAAACGCTCGCGTTCTCATAAGATTTCCGACGTGATTTGTATCATTTCATACGATATTATTTTAAAGTGTGTGTATCGGAGTAAGATAAATTACTCCTGAAAACTATCCCCAACCTTAAATTACACGGCAGTATCGGATACTTTGAGACATTACGAGCTAGCGCTCCAGTTAATTTAATGAGCCGAAACATTAAATTTCTTGTAGTGAAAAAGTACATCTAGCATATTTTAGAATCTCAAAGAAATCGGCTTATATTCTGGAACGACTGTACGATGTCTTGCCGAGATGCTGCTAGTAATGCAACATGGGGCATTGGTTCTACCGACGATAGGAAGCTTGGCAGTGCAAGTCTGAACATGTAGTCGGTATCTCTGAATAATGTGAATAACAAAGGGTTTGTTCATTGCACAGCTATACATACACGTATGTGTGTTTATACTTCGACCGCCTGTCTTTGGAAGACATTTGATTTCGTTTTCCGCAATGTCAATGAAAAGAACACCTCATCCTTATCAACAATATCTGTATATATATATATATATATATATATATATATATATATATATATATATAGTATTACCTGAACCAACTACCATTGTGTCAAGTGTTTTCATTTGGAATACGGTCGACGAGCCGACTAAGCTCAAAATGTGGCAAAATGTGGTCACCCCTTGCGCAAGATGAAGATAATCTAATGCCAAATTGTTCAATAGAAAGAGTGTGTGTGTGTGTGTGTGTGTGTGGGAGAGAGAGAGAGAGAGAGAGAGAGAGAGAGAGAGAGAGAGAGAGAGAGAGAACGCTCAATACTCCATAATGTTCCGTATTGAAATCACTTAGAAACACTGATTTGTAAAACAGTTGTAAAACTTGTTGTGTCTTGTAAAACAGTATTAAAACTTATTTCTAGGAGGGATTAACTATAAGAGAAATTATCTTTTCTGAAATCATATTTTACAAAGTTATTTGCTTCCTCGTGTATTTTCCCCATTTGTTTAAGTTATCTACAATTCGACAATGTTGTTTTTATTATGTGTTTTTAACATTAAAATCAAATATATACCAAACATCAGGTGCACGTTTTCTATACCCCATGATTATTGCCAATATTTCATTTTGTAATTCTTCTACAATTACTTTACTGCACAAGAAAATTAAAAAACCTTCTTATTCTGGTCTTGATGTAAACAACATACTGGACACACTAAATTGTTCTTTACATGCGCACTACAAAATAATTACTGTTATTTAATGACTTGAACAAAATTCAACATTAATATACAAATTATTTTTTTTTTACTTTCAATTCTACGTTCTATGGAATTAATGTATTTTCAACTACTACGAATATTAGTCAAATATATAAATCTAGTGTGATTGCTACTAACAATATTAATAATTTAACGCATAGGTAT
Source organism: Teleogryllus oceanicus (assembly GCA_964035755.1). Lineage (NCBI taxonomy): Eukaryota > Metazoa > Arthropoda > Insecta > Orthoptera > Gryllidae > Teleogryllus > Teleogryllus oceanicus. The sequence goes on along the minus strand of CAXIVR010000004.1, from coordinate 6,806,235 downwards.
CCTTTTATTTTTTGGCAATAAAATAAACAAGTTTTCCAAAACATGTTTTATTGATCATATAATGCTGGAACGCGATGTTTCGCGTAGTGATTATATCCATCATTAGGTGTGGACAAATAATAATTAATATATTTAAGTCTGAAAATAAAAAATGAAAACAAATATTGATGGTATTGTTTAGAGTAAAATAATTAAAAATAAAATTACACAGTAATCGGGGATGAAAGTTTGGGAAAAACAAGCTTAAGTAAGAAAATGTAAGGTGTGTATGAATTTAAATAAATAAGAGAAAAATTCCCACTGTAATATATCCCTGCTTCAAGGAGGAGGAGACAAGAATGGACAGAGAGGGAACAGATTAACGTCAAAAATAGTTGTTACAGTTTGGAAAACGAAAAACGAAAAATATGACAAAGTATAAAAAGTTTTAGGGTATTCTTACTTTTTCATAAATTGCCATACATTTTTCAGCACATATTTCTGTTCATATTTGCCTTCTTCCCCTTCAAGCGAGAATGTGTGTATTTACAGGGAATTTTTCTCCTTATTTATTTTTTTGGATTTATCCTTTTATTTTTTTATAATGTTCAACAATTCTTTTAAAACATTTTTTTTATTTATTCTAAACAATATATTTTTTCTCATTTTCAGAATTTTCATAAAATCATTAATTATTTGTTCCTAACAGATGCCTATAAATATTACGCGAAACGTTATGTTCCAGAATTATACAATAAAACGTTTTTGGGAAATTTTTTTATGGAATGTCAAAAAAATAATAGGATACCTATTTATCAAATTACAAATATTAGTGTCTACAATATTTTTGCTTACAGAACTAACATTTAACGAACAGTTCTAAGAGTGGAAGTATCTATCTAATAGTAGAAGCGAAATATTACTTTAAGAAAGTTAAAGGCTAAACATCTCGTCCTAAATAACAATTTTTAACAGGAATCTATTGACATTTTGAAAAACTTCATTTAAAGTCATTTACACTCAATGGAACTGTGCATATTAACGATGAGAGACATATTTCAAGAAAATTACATTTGTGTAATAAAAAAAAATAAATAAAAGGGAACACTAAAATGGACGTTACGACGTATTAAACAGTGTCAACACTGGAGACCGGAAAAACGTATAGTATGAAACGTCAAAATATGTATATCAATATGTAATAAAAACAGTCAGAATATGTAATAAATATGTAAAATCCGATAAATTATATAATATCAAAATTCACTAATTATAAAACACATTTACATAATACGAAATTACATTTAAAAAATCTCCTAACCAAATTAAAAAAATAATTCATCTTAATCATTTGGAGAGCTTAAGTTGGTGCACACTTTGCACTATACAACTTTTCCATCAGTAGTAAAAGCTTCATGATTAGAAAATTGTTATTCAGGACTGTAGTTTTGCAGCCAGACTAGACGCAATAGATGACATCGTACAAACTAACGATATCTACGACCAGCACACATCACTGCAATGTGAAGCACTCCCATTGAATGTTACACTTGGCCATCGCCAATGTTTCTCCAAAATTAAGGTTAAAAGTCACGATCTGCGACGTCGGTGATACTTTTCACACCCAAAGGTGTCAATGATCTCAGTCGCGCACTTTCCGCTGCTGAGATAACTGAAGCACACGCGCAGGCATGTGAGAACATCACGCGTCTTCACTTGGGGTACCTGGAGGAGACAACCAACAGTAATAATGTAGGAAAAATGGTGAATTTTTAAAAACAAATATCTTTTCATAAAAAATATGTAATAAAAGCCAAGAAAATTAATATAATAAAAAATATTTCGTGAAATACCAAAATATGTAAAAATGTAATATAGTACCAAATATGTAAAAATAGTAAGGAAAAAATTGAATTAAATTTGAAAACGGTGAGTAGAAAGACAAAAAATATGTAATTACATAAAAATCTGGTCTCTAGTCATTACCACTATCTGTTGGAAAAGGTTGAAGAAAACAATTGAAGCCATTTTTGAAAAAATGGCGTTTGAGCGTTTTTGAGGAATTTTGAGCTCGCTTTAACAGAAAACTGTTGGATTTTCGAAAAACTGTATCTAACATTATTTGAAGCACATGTACTCATAAGTACAATAACGTGAAGAAATTGTCTCTAATGTAAATATTATCGACATGGGAGACAAGTCAAAAAAATTAAATTTTTGTAATTTCTTGTTAAAAAAAGAATAGATTCATATGGCGTTTATGTCATCGTACAGGGTAACCCTACCAAATTTAAAGAAAAAAATTGAAGCCGTTTTTGAGGAAATCTTGTTTTTTTTATTTTTTAAATCACAAATGCGATGTGTTTACAAATCGCTGGAAATGTGCAAATTAACGGCGAGTGAGATATTTAAAAAAAATATAAAATATGTATTAAAAAGAATACAGCAAAATGTCATATTAAACAGTGCAATTAGCACTACACGTTAGAAAAATTGAAGGAAAAATTTGGAGCCATTAATGAAAAAAATGGCGTTTGCGCGTTTCTGAGAATGCGGAATTTTGAGTTTATTTTAACAGAAAATTTTTGATTTTTCGAGAAACTTTATATGACATTATTTACAGCACTTGTACTCGTAAATACAATAGTGTGAACAAATTATCGTTAATGTAAATATTAACGTCGTGATATACACGTAAAAAAATACATTTTTGTAAATTTTGAAAAAACAAGGGATAGAGCAATATGGCGTTTATGTCATCTTTTAGAGTGTATTAAGCACTATCCCTATCAAAATTTAAAGAAAAAACTGGAACCGTTTTTGAAAATATCTTGTTTTTGTAATTCACGCTTCTACTTCTATCACTGGATTATTGTGCACTCCTGCTATTAGAGCGCAATATCAGCGGAAGAAATTCAATTTGTCTGTCCCATTGGCTTCTCAGTTCCTGCACTTACCTGCAGCTACTGGATCGCGTCACCCATACTTATTAACTCACGGTTCAGCGGAACTACGACTGCTAATAATTTTAATTAAGTGTATATGCCAACTCAAATTAAGTTTAGATAAATTTGATAAGGGAAATTATATTTTATGAGATTTATATCTAAAAAAATTGTTTTTGGTTATTATCCTTGCAACATCATTGCATTGTTATCTTACTTGAATAAAACTATTTTCATTCCCTTTTATACATTTTATGAAGACTACACGCCTACAGTACAACAAATAATTATTTAATAATCCAACAAGATTTCAAAAGTAACCAGAAATACCTTGAAACTGTCGGTAGAGCAAAAATCCTTGCGATGTTCTGCTCGCAACGAGTTACTGATTAAAGATTCATCTTTCGGAAATCCGAAAACTGATACATTTCGACCGTTCAAGTTATTACCACTACACAAAAGTACACTACACTTGGAAAGGCATGCTCATCCAAGTAAAAGCGGTCAAAAATCTTCAAAGTATATAAGCAATTGAATGTAACTCAGAACGTGATCTTCATAATGCATAGGCTGACTGAAATAAGAAAACAAGATGGTCGGAGATGGCCTAGGTTTAATGACGTCGCAAGCCTCTTCCGAGTTACTCCCGAGGTCTTCTGTAGAGGCGGTGTTGGAAGATTGTTTCTTTGTTTTTATACCTTCAAATTTTTCTGGAAGCTTAAAATCATTGATATTGTTTACGATGAGCATTTTGTTCAAAATATGATTCTATTCATCCTAAGTATTACCTAGAATTTGAGTTATCAGAACGTTTCTAGCTCTGAATAAAAACAATTCGGGACTATTCGAGAAAATTCAGAATCAAATTTGAAAATATTTGAAGTATTTTAAGTCATAGTATCATAAACAGTTGTTAAATACATTGCTACGTAAAAAAGAAGATACATCTGTCTGTATGGGGTTGACCTTCTTAATTGTTATATCAATTTATGAATCGTCTCCCCTATTCTTTCAGTAGTATACATATATTTTGTGACTCTCGCACGCAACCAATCGGTATAAATGAGGTCTCTAAATAAAGAGAAACTCAAGGAGACGTGGCGAATTTCACTTTGATTTTAAAAATATGAAAAAAATTGTTTAAAAATCTCATCTAAATATTCACGTCAAATGCAACCCACAACACTTGGCAGCGTTTTGGAATCTATATTGTTAAATAAATTCTAAACAAAGCGTTCTAGAACCTTAAAAACGAAAATATTGAGGCCACGGGCCTCAAGGAACTATTCTTTGCACCTTAATTTATAGAATGAGATCTTCATAATCATTGTATGACATTTTTGCTGGTACGACCCTTCTAGATTCTACCCTACCTGTTTAGAACCTGTGGAATCCTGCACCTGTATGTTGAATAAAACTAATTACTTGATGTTCTACGCGATTGAATTACACAGGTGTGCCTCTTTGCTCGGTAATAAAGTTAAATAAGAATAGTTTGTATTGACAAGGGTGTATTATATTGTTATCAATTGCAAAGGGAATATAGAACAAGTGACGGGGACATAAGAGAGTCTCTAAAAGAATATATATTACAGGCTTAATGTGGAAATGGAAAACAGGGAAGAGGGTTCGGTTTAACATGCGAGAGTTCTCGCAAGGGTACGCTAGTTTATCAAAATCGTCAAAAACATTAATAAAATCAAAATTAAAGCTGAGGTTCAGAAGCCTCCCGCCGTTGGTCGCGCACGGGATCATTGCATAGAGGAGGCGCATAGGCGACTACGGACGCGACTCGCAGCCCCATGCCCGATGTGCACGCACCATTTTGTGGCTCCTTTTCATCGATACAAAAAATGGGCGGGCTAGATGTGATGAAATACTTACAAAACATGTTTTACTGGGCTATGATAACTACACGCTGTGGCCAATTACACCGCGTATTCGGATGGTAAGCGAAAAAGTAAGAGACTGATTTGTTTAAAAATTCAATTTGTTGTAGTTGAAGCAGGCTATTTTTTAATAATATAGAATCCAGCAATGCGCCTGAATGAGTAATTGCGTTCCTTTTTGTTTGTAAAGTATCAATGCCTCTTCTGTTAGCGATCAATGGCGCCAACAACAACTTTGTGTGTGTCACTGTCTCTTGAAAATTAAACTATGGGTTGAAGACGTGTGAATTGCACTGAAAATATCGAAATATGACGTTTTCAGGGTGTCTTCTGTCAAAAAGATTAGTTTTTATGCTTAAGGCTTAAGCTTTAAGCTTAAAGACTATCCTATACTATCGCACACTTACAATCAATAGAGTGATCTGAAAGAGAAGTTGCCCGGGACCTGAAAAAAATAGCTCACTCTTTGAACATAGACTAGATTATAAAATATAGCCTCGTTCAAATTAAAAATGGATCATATTTTCATTTCAACAGAATCCAGATTGATTACCATGCTATTTGCGAGACTTTCAAGATCTACTCTGTACCAAACTGAACGTTTCTTTCTTTCAGTTCTGATAAAAGCTGGGACTATTAAAAAGCTAAGTATCGCCGTAGTCTTTTTTGACTTTTGTCTTTTGCGAACTAAATCGCTACCCATCCGAAAAACAGAAATCAAAACGTTCTCGTACATGCTGCCCTCCCAGTTCGCCTCCACGCATTCCCCACATCATTGTGTACGACGAGTGCGATGTTGAACTGTTGAAGCTTCAAGGCTTTTTGTGGAGATAATAGGGTATAATATCATTACATTGACATGGAGAAAACTAAATGATCTCACAAAACGATGTTTCTCGTCCAATTTCGATAACGAAAGGGTCAAAACCGCATACAATTGTTACATTTACTTTCTGTTTATACAAAGAACGACCAGTGGAGCGTGTAAAGCGGAAACAAGCGGAAACAAGCGGAAAAGATTGACACGGCAGGCTCTAGTAGGAAGGGAATCGTCCCCAAAGGGAGAGGGGTGGCAAGGGAAGCGATTGAGATTAGTTGGGTAATGGAATTATTAGATATCTCTCCAGATCTTCCGCAGTGTGCCGGTTTGAATGATTCATACCCTTGCACACAAACTTCAAACAAACAGGACTTCGGGAAGACTTCATTTATATTTTTAAAATGTCGGGAAGGTAATTTGCGAAATACTAAAAAAACAAGATATTTTTCTAATTGGAAGCAAGGTATTTCATTTTTTTTATTTTTCCTTCAACTATTATTACCCTGATAAAATCATTCTTGAATTAGTCACACCGTGAAATGTTCCTTGTGTATCGCTATTTACGTTGTTACTGTGTTTTAGCACATAGAAAGTTGAGTTCGAATAGATAATACGGGATAGTTCTTGCATTTAAATATTCACCATTTAGAACTTGAATCACATTGCATCTCCGAGACAATAATTGTCCGTCATATGCCTGCTTTCTTGTGGTTATTATGGACGTTTCTCATGCTGTACCTGAATTTTCTACGTCCATTTGTTAATCGTACTCACAAGAGTAGTTATTAATTTTCATTGTAAGAATTTAAATTATATCATTTTAAAATCATGAAAGATTATCGATTAATTCAAATTTTTTTTAAACATTTCACACTTTTCATTACCAATCAAATTGTTTGGATAAAATATTTTCATTGATATTATTTCTGAATAACGTTTGCTTCAAATGGATATTTTTCTTAATGACAAACTCAAAACGCTTCTATACTAAATTTCCAATCACATACATGATTAGCAGATAAGAATGAAACCCGTCATGCATCTGTATATAATTTGCCCTCTATGAGTTGACCGTTTAGTAGCGGCGATTGAGGAGCGGGCAGTGGACAGGCGAGTGCAATCGTGCAATCGCTGCCTCCGTCGCCACCTCGTCATCTTTCTCCTGGCCTTTCTCTACGGCGAGGCTCGTCTGCTTCCTTCGTCGCCGCCACCGTCTCGCCGCCGCCGTACATGGCTGCAGAGCGTAGCGCTGCGCGCCGGCCGCCCGGCCGGCAGGCCGGCAGGCCAGCCTGCACAACGGCCACACGATGGATTCTCAGAAAACAAAACACACACATGTGGCAGGTTTTTAGCGCGTTCGCTGCTCGAGGAGAAGTGTTTATAAAGTATCTGCTGCAGCTACTGCAGTCGCGGCCCGTAAGCTGGCGAGTACGTCTGCTGCAAGTTGCTCGTTACGGTAGCGAGATGTACCGTATTATGAGTTCGCCATAACTCGCCTACGACATGGCTAGACCTGCGCGGCCTCCTATTTCACAGCGCGAGATGGCCACCAGACGAGCGCTGTCCGTTGCAGCGCTTGTGCGGTTTCGCTACTTTCTTCGAACTCGGGCTGCGCGCGGGTGCGTCCGTTGCTCGCTGAGCGCTGCTCAACACAAATTTGACTTTTGTGGCATCGCTGTGGGTTACCAACGAGTCACCAACACATTCTGGCTAATGCGAAGATTTTGTTTTCCAAGTGTTTCCTTTCTGCTCTCTCTTCCACCGAGCTGAGCAGTTTGTATGCAGGTTGAGTGTACTAAAGAAGTATTTCCCAACAAATCGAAATTATTGCCGGTGTTTTCTGAAAACAAAAATATATGATGGCAATGTCTATTAAGTATGTTTACGATACATTGCATAATATTTATAATGGCGAATTTGTGTACATGGTAAAAGATTGAAAATACATTCATCTGAACCACCAAAAGATTTTTTAAAATGTTTCTCTCTTATTAGAAATAACAATGAACATTCTGGTCCGTGTCCAACTATTTGGGACTGTTTCCTTTCATTAACAGTACTGTTCTTAAATTGTCTTGACCAGTATTTTATTATTTTACCAAAACTTTCAAAAAGGTTTTCATGTTTCAAATTTTTCACATAGAAAGATATATTTTCATTCAAGATATTTATCCGAAACTTCCCAAGATCGAGAAAAAATAACTAATGTTACAATAACATTCACAAGGTAATATGAGATTTTCCCGGAATGAAAATGGATCTTACGAAACTCAAAAAAGTCACTAGATCATAAAAGACAATAAGATGCAAGGGAGATAACTGATAAAATTTGTTTTTATAAGGATTAGACTCTCGATTATAGTCCTCAGTAATTTTTAATTATCTATTTTTCCTACATTAATTTGAATGCAATCTTCAGAGTGTATTTGCAATTGAAAATTTAATCTACTATTCTTCTGATAAATTATCGCTTATGAACGGATATTACGCAGCGAGTTTTATTTTTATATGCACTGTACTGCCTGTATGTTTTGAAGAGACATGTTTTAAAATTCGAAAATGATATTTTTTTGCATCACTCTGAGGTACATATCTTCTTGATTATTATATCGAATTAAAGACGTTTTGTGATCATTTTTTTGTATTCCCTTTACAGTAGCCCTAGGGAGACCAGAATTTATAATATTGTGACGTCGTGGGAATACACAATAACACAGACACGAGCTTCAATGATAAATATGTACAGGTTTATTCACAATATGTACAATAAATATTTAAGTTACTTTTAGCTCTTGGAAAACGTTTACTCCCCTGATCGCAGGAGCGATCCTTAAAAAAGTAATCTGACTCGTGGCCCGCGCCACTCCTCAGCGAACCTTATGCACACAGCACGTGGCTCCCGTGACGTAGGTCACCCGTGGAAAATCTCCACCCCGGCGTCCCAACACATGGGTTGCCGTACGAGCCTCGCTCGGCTCCGCACCGCCCTGGGCGCAAGTTTGTGCATTCGCACGAGGGTTCCACTCAACTCGACAACCCCCCCCCCCGCGCTCTCCGTTCGCTCTTATATAGCCCCCACCCACGTGACCTGAAACGTCACTGGGTTTTCACCTGGCCCGCGCTAGTCGTTGCCAGGCATTTTGGGCATCCCTTTCCCTAGCTCTCGGTTTCCCTGGATTCTAAGAATTTTGCACGCGGCACGCGGCAAAAATGCGCTGTCCCGTATTTTGGGCATCCCTTTCCCTAGCTCTCGGAATTCTCCCAATACTGCATTGTTCTTACATCCTGCCTGGCCCTTGCGTCTAATCCCTTTGGCGCCGCCATTTTGAGTGGAGCGTATAATACGTTACAATATTTTATGGGACGTAGTCTTATTACTGCCATGCAACTTAGAACGTACCTATGAAATGACTTTGAAACTAAAGTATTGTGTTACGAACTTACCTGGGATAGTCACATCTGATGAGGTGCCCAAGACCTCAGTCAGAACAGAAGTTCCTTACTCAGATTTTCTCCTGATGCTTGCCTTCCAAGACGTCTCACCTTGCGCTGCTTTTAAATAAAACTCCGGAGTTATATCAACTCAAAAACTCATGTGTTCGTATTCTACACGTTCTCTACTCACAGAAACTTTTGGAAGGGAATTTTTGCAAACACCAATGTTATAATTATTCCCACACCTTATAATTAATTACCTGAACTGTTCTGACGAGTAATATCTAAAATTTCATAAAGTAAATTTAATAGTGCGTAACAAATTTAAAGCAAATCTTTTTATTAACTTTATGGATTGTTCAAAATGTCATTTTTAACGACCAATTGGCAATATTTTTTCATTCACAAAACACTAAATTTATGTACTGTGTGCACATACGTATTTTTATTATTGGCTAATAATCAGTCGCAGATAAACCATCAATATGCGCTAGTTGACTTGCGTTTATTGCTTTCCACCTATGTTACTGGATTTGGGGGATGAAGGAATACGGAGATGTTCTAAAACAATTTTATTTGTAACATGCGATTTCCCCGGTAGCCTGGTCCGAATGCAATTTAACAAGTTATAATTCATGAACCTAGTCGATCGTAATGGACGTTCGTAGTTTTGAGGAACGTTTGTTATTTTGAAGAAAATCTGCAAAGTACCTCCTAAATATGGATTCAAAATGTTTTTCTGCGCATTGCATTAACGTGTAAGAAAACTCCCTGACCCCTACACAAATTATATCGAAGCATAAAACCGGCTGGGGTGATTCAGGGCAATAACCTGCTAATACAGCGTCTCCGACTGGGCGCTTCTAGGGCTCCCAATGAAGTAAGTTGGCAGGATCTCTTGATAAGTACATTTATTTATACATTATGTACAAGCATAGCATGGATTGAAGAGCAGACCATTGATAGAGATTCATTAGCCTGGTGCAAATGTATTTGGTGTGGTCGCAAGGACGTGCGGCTCCTCCGATTGCCATCCGCCATCCAGTTTTCCTTCTCTCTCTCTCTCTCTCTCTCTCTCTCTCTCTCTCTCTCTCTCTTTTTTTCTTTTTTTCCAAGAAAAGCCCGAAAGAGTAACATGCGGTCAGTCATCTATCGTGCCATAACCCACCCAACGAGCTGAAGGAGCTCGAAGAAAAGAAAAGACTGATCTTCCGACTTAGAGTTAATAGGAGAGAGAATTAGAATTCGTAACTCTACGCCTGCGAGTCCATCAGAGGAAGTCAAAAGGTTTCCTTTTGTCTCCAAAAAGGAAACATTCCCCTCTCCTGCCGTTAGCGCTTGTTACAATTGCTGTCAGTGACATGACCCCAACATAGTGGACTTCCGGTCGTCGAGGAAATCTCTCATTGAAAAGACGAGAGAGGTATTGACTGCGAGAGGACTCGAGTTCCGACGATGGTAGGCTTTCGACTCTAGTTAGATACCTGGATTAAATTAGGAATCTAGTTAGGAACCTGGAGAAGAATTCCAGCGGTCGACTGCTCTAATAGGTAGTTTTCCGTGTTTTTTCCGATCAACATCAGGCGAATGCCGGAGAAGAACTCTAACAAAAGGGCTACGGATCGCGATCTTTCTTTCCTCTTCTTTGTCCTATTCTCACCCCTTACTGCCACAGACGTACACTTACATGCACTACACTACCACACATGAAGGGAGAACAGTCGGTAGCTTAGAGCTTATCCCGCTAGGGGCGAAGAGTCGTTTAGGGGAGATACCTAAAGAGCGAAATCTCCTGCAAGCCGACGTGTAGGTCGGAGCCGCATCTCACCACCCATGGAAAAACTAACACTATCAACACCCGGGGTAAATTACACTAACGGAGCAAATGATCTTAGAGGTTGATGTGCCCGGAAACATAAATCAAATACATCGTGGAAATCGCCCAATTGCTTCCCGCTGTCAGGTGCAGCCGTTACCCACTTCGTCCCCGTTCACTAAGAGCTTGTCTCGGCTGGGGCGGTGCCCCACTGGTGAGAAATATCTGGTTGGTGAAAACCCCTACTGCCGACAGTAGGTCGACGCCGAATCTCACCAACCAGCGAAGGAAAATCACCGCCATCTCACAATGAAAAAACATGCACAATACGTAAGGGATTGATGACGTCAGTAGTTGAAGTGCCCTGAATCACAAACAACCAACCAACCTATTGACGTTTAAATATAATTAAAGTTCTTTTAATTGAATTAGAGTTCGCGTCGACTTCTCGTCGTCCTGCGGTGATGCAACATCAACCTGCAAACTGCATCCCTGATAGTGGAGAGGTTGCCCGCGATCGAGGTGCACAGCGCGAGACAAGATTGTGGTAATTCTCATTGCAATTCCATCAGTTCACAACTTCACAGGTTCGTCGTTTTAAACCGAAAAAGCAGTTTTTTATGCTGTGAAGCGTATACCTGGTTTAAGGTGAAGGCTTGCGTTGCGGGGGAGATATGGGCGACGTTTGGACTTGAAAAGGCTTCCAATGCTTGCCAGATCTTCATCTCTCGCTCTAAAGAGCGACCTGTGCACCCCAATGCCGCCTCCCCCGACCCACCCTCCGCAGGAATGCCTCTCGCCGCGCCAGCCCCGTTATTCTACCTGCCCCCCCCCCCCGTGGGGCGCTGTGGCATCCGTTTGGGATGAGGGTTGCATCTACACTGGCAGCTCATTCTCCGAACCGACTGCTTCCTCTTTCGAAAATAAGACTTTTATATACATAATTTGGTCATTTTTAGGGAATTGTCACTTAATGCAACTGATAATATTAAATTAATTTGTTCATCATCGTCTTCTTCCCGGTCTAGGCGTAACGACCTTTTCCGGTTCATCGACCATTGTTTTCTTGATCTTTCAGGATCTCGTTTTCTAAGGTATCGAAATTTCTATGCCTTTTTAGGAGAGCGATGCTCCTCCATTCTAGTATATAGATGTTGTGTCCAGTTTCTTTTACATTTTTCGCTAAGACTGATACAACTTTTAATTCTTTTCGAATATCTTGACTTCTGTCATGATTAGTTTTTGTACACGCTTTTAATACCCCCAGAAAGTGCATCTCTGATACCTGTTTTCTGCTCATTTCAACATTCAGCATTCGCTAACGTATAGCGAAGTTGGTATTACTATGGTTTTATCGAATTTTAACTGTGTTTCTTTTCGGATTTTTGACCGAAGGTTATTCTTATGGTTACACACATTAGCTGTAACCCCGAGCGCTTCTTTCCGATGTCTCAATCGTAGTTGCGCGATATATCGTCTCCGATGTAATTAAAATTGCTTGTATGTATCAGAACCTGGTTTTCTGCCACTATCTTACATCTCACTGCATCCTTCTCGCACAACGCGATAATTTGCGTTTTAGATGTGGATATTTCATAGTTATCTTTCTGGCCTAATAGATATTGAGCTGAAGTTCATCTTCTGTTTCAGCAATCAAAACTTGATCGTCTGCATATGAAATTGAAAATATTAAATTCATTTTTGTACACCAGCATATTGAACATTTTCTGTAGTGAGAAATCGTTCATAAAAGGCCTTTTTACGGCACAAATGATGACGTATTAGCATTTACGGCACCAGTGATTGCGTCATCATACATTCAACCAATCGCAGCGACAGAATCGTGAGGTGGTGGCGGTAACGGAACAGCTGACCGCCATTTTCTCATATAGATGTCAAATACCCGAGACGTCACAAAAAGGTTGTTGCGCAAAATTGTTTCATTCTCTTAAAAATTTATACTTTAATGCGGGTATACAAAAACTAGTGTATGCAACTCGTTTGTAATTCCATTCGTAAAAATTTGAAAATTCGCTTCTAACGTCGCTCGTTTTCAAAACATGTACTTATGGCATAAAGCTTAACATTATTAACTAATTACATGAACTACTATTTTGCAATCTCAATGCTAGAAGAGGCGTAACAGTTCCATTTAGTATTATTTAGTAAAAAAGCAGAAAAATCCTGTATGTGATGTATGGGGAGATCATCTGCGCACTCTTTCTTGAATTTCAGAATCCCTTCCCAACAATTTAACTATTAATAGTTGAAAGATGAAAAAAGGTCTTTTAAAAAATCATTATTATTATTATTATTATTATTAATAATAATAATAATAATAATAATAATAATAAAAGCAAGAGATGACATCATTTGAAAAAATAGACATTTTCGTTCCCGAGTTATCGAAAACTTATTTGCAACGGTAAACGAACTGCACAATTGATTTCTCTACATTGCTAAAAAAATAGAAACTCACCTTGAGCTCTACTACCACTACAAATAAAAGGAGAGCTCAACAAGACGTGCGCATATTTACGCCCAAAAGCAAATCAAGGAGCCATCTCCACATTTGCTCAATGGATCAGGGAAACGACAAAAACCCGATCGAGATGGGGGGATCATTGACACGGAAGCTGAAGTACATTACTTGTTACAGATATATTAAGTCATTTTTCAATAATACAATACAAATGTAAACATTCATTCTACTACATCATTGTTTTGTTAAAATAAACATTATTTTTCTTTTGATGATCAGTTCATGTTCACTTGAACATGATTTCTACGTGTGTTGCAAATTATAAATATCATTACAAGAAAATATGTTCCCGCCGTTAAGTCAGTTTTGAACAATATTACAGATTCGTATTTACTAATAGGCAAGACAATGATAAGATTCAAAGCTCTATGAAAAGAGGCTTGCAGGGATCAGGTGGATTGCATTTTTTCATTATTCGAATAATTTTCTTTTGCAATGTAAAGCTCTGGGTACTACAATATGAGCTTCTCCAAAATATTATTCTATATCTCAGGCGGGAATGTACTTTTGATAAATACACGCAACGAGCTGCATGAAAGCTGAAAGAATTTGAAAGTATTCTGAAAGCGTAACATAATGAACTTTATTTAGTGTTTAATTCTGTTATATGTATATTACATTTGAGGTTTGAGAGACCTAGAAGTTTTGTTAAAATCAGCTAATTAAATCTTGTTCATCATTTTACTCAGCACTTCATGTACGATAAATTAAATAATGTTACTAATAAGCTACAACCCTGTCGCACTCCAAGGTATCTATTCAGGAAATTTTTGCCCTTTTGAAACCATACACACATGCATATTCTCGTTCCAGTTCCATTCATTTGTTAACATTATTATTGTAAATTATAGGACGGTCTTCGAGTATGTAATAGAGCGGTAGAGAATGGGATATTGGACGCGAGTTTCTGTCCGTTTATCTCTGATTCTTTCGGTTCAACTAAAACAATTTTACGCGCGTATTCTCGCTCCTCTTTGAATACACAATATGACGTACCTTCAACAAGCAATCCTTCATTCTCAAGCGCTGAGGAGGCACTCGCTCTTTCCTCTAAGTTTGGAGTCTCACTCTACTATACCGTAATATAACTACAGTAATATCACCTTAACAATATGCTCTCGAAAATGGTCGTAAAATCCGTGTTCAATGATTCTTCCAGCTGTAACTTCGCACATAGGTCAGAATTAAGAGTATTAGTACTGCTCCAAAGACGGCACTCGCAAAGGCATCAACTGTTGCCTCTTCAGTGCCTCAGATCGAGGGTCCTAGGGTGCGAGTTCCGTCGGTGGAAGGATTTTCGACATTAGCTTGTGAGCTAGGTCGAATTCAGACGCTGGCTGCTGCGGCCGGCTGCTCTAATCTTTATTTTTCCGTGCTTTGTTCGATCAACACCATGCAAATATCGGATCAGTACCCTAACTAACGGACCGCCCGCGATCTTTCCTGTCCTTGACCTGACCCCGCCCCTTACTTACACACACACACACACACACACACACACACACACACACACTCAAATGCACTTAACTACCACACATGTCGGCAGCTGAGAGCTTGTCCCGGCTGGGGCGGTGTCACGCTTGAGGGAGATACCTGGTTGAGGGAAAAATGTCCGCAAGCCGACGTAGGTCGGCGTCGGATCTCGCGAACCAGCGGGGCAAGATCACCACCATATCCCTCGATAAAGAAACATGCCCTACATTTACGGGAATAACAACCTTATGAGTTGACGCGACCGGAATCATCAATCAGTACACAGAAGATTAAGATTAGTGCAGGTGGAGAGGAGATACATGTAATGTACACAAAAATTGATTTGTGTGTATGTATATGTCACGCATAACTGTTTTATTAGAAGCTTTTGAGATATAATAATAATAATAATAATAATAATAATAATAATAATAATAATAATAAATACGTCATGAGTAAGATATGCAGGCTGTGCCTTTTGGACAAAATATATTTTAATTTTAACATGTTCTTTTGTGACGTGGTACCAATTTCAACATTTTCCGGAAATTACCAGTTTACCAATTTCAACATTAGAGTTCTGATTTTCATTAGAACCTCTGACACAGAAAATTGTGAAATATTTATATTTAAAACAGTAAGGGTTTTCGTTTATAAAGGGGTTTCGTTATAATTTCAGCTTTCCACTCAACTAAATTTCGTAAATTTTGCTTGTATTATTTGTTTTATTTTTTCGCACTCACTTCGTAAAAAGCGAAAGTTATGTAATCGTGTGCCAGAAAACTGGGGATTTTTGACAGAAAAACTTTTATTGCTGGGCCCTAGTAATGAAAAAGTGGATAAATCCTAATCCTACATATATAATATATATATTATATATATATATTTTATATATATATATATATATATATATATATATATATATAAAATTATTTCCTCTGACACGTGGTACACCCAGAATACATGTTTAGAGGGTCCTTGATACAGAAAAATTGACTTACGGGAGAACGTCGGTCTCTTTTGCCTGTTTGTCTGCCAGTCCGTTCCTAGTAAACGCTTGCGCCTAAACCATTCAGAAAATGTTCTCGAAAATTGATATTTGCCGATTGAACGAACTTTAGAAAGTTCAAATAGATATTTCGATTTTTGAGTGAACTTAACATGAATTCAAAAACATTTTTATTTCTTTTAAAAATACCACCAACTTTTTAATTAAACTTTTTCCTCGATAGCATAATAGCTTATGTAGAATTTTCGTAACTTTTTTGCAGCCACATACCACACGTACCTAATTTTTGGTGTGCATCCTTGTTGCCTGAAATTTGAAGAAATATCTCAACTTTCTAAATCGTTATCAACTATTTGATTCTTGTGACTCGGCTATTTTCTGCATAAATTCATTCAATATTAGATCTTTAAATGATGAAATGCATTTTTTTAAACATCTGAGTATCTGTAATAACATTAAGAGGAGAAAAAATTGCATATGCCGTACATTCTCATTGGGTTTTTCATCCTGCATCACCTGACATTAAAAAATTTCTTTTAAAAAAAGCTTATTTTTAAATTTTCAAGCACTGTTCGATACTTAGCGAAAGTACTTTCTTCCCTAGTCGTATTGGCCCTATTTCTTGCCTGAAGGGCGTAATGAAGTTTTACTTTCTGCTTCAGGGAGCGAGGTTGTCGCTGGGTGTAAATGTGTTGAAATGGGGCTCACAAGACTTCCTCTCTCGTGTAAGGTCACCTTAAGACTGTACATGATAGTTACTAACAAACATCTAGTTTCGAAGCTGTCTACTTCGGGCAGAGTTGTCAAAAATTTATTTCATTACTTCATGGGAAAGCCTTAGCTTAATGCGAACGTATGAATTATATTAGCCAGAAAAGACACTGCCCAGAATTTGTTTTGAGGGATAAACCATCTTCAGAGTTACTTTAGGCAAATATAACGTACTGCCCATTACCTTCGAGGTTCAGTATTACGTATAATTTCTTTTTTTCTCTTTCTTCCTTTCCTGATTGTTTTACTCATTCTTTCTTTCTTATTTTTTGTTCTTCTCTTTCTCCCTCTTCTTCTTCGAATAGTATGTGTGTGAAGGAAGTGTTTGAGAAGTGTAACATCGTAATGGTCAATAGTAGAGTATGAATAATTTCATGTCGTGACAAAATACATCATCATTTTCCTCAGATAAACAAACATTTCCTTTAACATTTTCCTGAAAAATTCTTGGTTCTGAACAACATTTTCTTGACCATTTCTCTTTTACTGTAAAAGTAGTATTTGTCGTGAGTTGAACCACTCAGGGTAATTCTATGTACTGTTGAAGGATTAAGAATTTTTTTTCAAATAGAAACGATGAAAAACGAAAATTTGTCTCATTGAAGAAATTTGATAAATTACACAGCCCTGCGTTCATGCCAGTTTTTAGTCCGTGAGAACTCTGAACCGCCAGCCGGCCGTCGGAATTCCAATGCACTCGCTGTTCACAAATGTTTTTCATGATCTCCTGAGTCTTCAATGGCGCTTCGAGTCTTCCAAATGCGCGTGAAGCTGCGGTGATACACAGCTGCAGTGAAATCGAAAAATTACAGAAAACAATTTCTACATTCTATACTTCTGAGGTCAAAATGGCAAATGAATAATTTATTGCTGGAATTACAAGAAACATTCCAGTGCGTTTGTTTACCAACTGAAATGACTCCCTTTGCATTAAATGATGTAGAAGGGGTTTTGAAATTCGTGGTTAGCAACTGCCTTACATACACACACAAACACATACGCCCACTCAAAGAGAAAATATATCTGCCTTCGGAATTCGACCGGAATTCTCCTATGCAACCAGTAACTGGCTAAGCATGTAAATAAGTTCTTCTCGAATCTTTAGTGTGAAAATAATTTTCTGATAAAAATACAAAATAACATTACTTATATCTCAAACTTTGCAAGAAAGTTGAGCTTTTTCAGGAATTTGAATGTAATACACACGCGGCCATCGTAATTTTTATCTTTTAAAATGAATTTTTGTATATATGAATGGAATAAATAAATGCTCATCAATAGAACAGGAATGCTTGAAATGCGACAGATTGTGAAGAAAGTTGAAAAGAATTCATTTAAGAGGTGATTCACATGGAGCTTGTATTCGAAAACGGAATCTATTGTGCCATAAATAAGATTTCGTCAATTTATTAGGCACACTTGAATATTTATTACTGCATTGTAGCATTGGCGTAAAACGGGCGAGAGAAGAACATCACGAGCCATTGAACGCGAGAACCCTTTATGATAGGTGTTGACGACTTCTCTTACAAACGAGAAGTGCCCAGCTTATTTTATTATTGCATTTGTCGAAGGGATTTAATGAGGTTCTCCTGAGAGCGCGCTCTCTTTACTTTCGCTGCTCCATTCGCCGGCGCATAAAGGCCAATTCATGCGAATTTGCGCGCCGCGGCGCGCCGCCCCGCCCCGCCCCGCCCCGCCACGCCCCGCCTCATCTGGCGCGCTTTGTGGCGGCAGCTTCCTAATTGAGCGCCTCAATGGAGGTGCGTGGCATGAGAACGCAAACTCAGGGAAGATCCTCTTTATTAATTCAGGCGGAGGCGCACAGGTGTTAGGGCGGGCGGCATTCGCCACACGAAATAGGGGCGACTTTATGCATGTAACGCCGCACAATGGCGAGGCGGGTCGGCAACCTTCTTGATGGAGTGCCAAAGGTTTCGGCGCGGAGCGTTCCAATACGCATGCGCGGCCAGGCGAGGCGAGGCGACGCGCCGCCCACGGAGGGTGGGAAAGCCGCCCATCCGCCTGCCTCGCATTCCTTGCGCTTGCATGCGTTACTCTCAGGGCCGTTCTATTGTGCTTAGCAAGCCCTCTGGGTACGAATAATATCTGTAAATTCTTTCCATTCCCTTAATAAGATATTTTGTACACCTACATGATGTATTATCGTTAAATTGTTAAGAAGTATCTTTCTAGTGTGCTTAGCAAGCCCTCTGGGTACGAATAATATCTGTAAATTCTTTCCATTCCCTTAATAAGATATTTTGTACACCTAAATGATGTATTATCGTTAAATTGTTAAGAAGTATCTTTCTAGTGTGCTTAGCAAGCCCTCTGGGTACGAATAATATCTGTAAATTCTTACCATTCCCATAATAAGATATTTTGTACACCTACATGATGTATTATCGTTAAATTGTTAAGAAGTATCTTTCTATTGTGCTTAGCAAACCCTCTGGGTACGAATAATATCTGTAAATTCTTTCCATTTCCTTAATAAGATATTTTGTACACCTAAATGATGTATTATCGTTAAATTGTTAAGAAGTATCTTTCTATTGTGCTTAGCAAACCCTCTGGGTACGAATAATATCTGTAAATTCTTTCCATTTCCTTAATAAGATATTTTGTACACCTAAATGATGTATTATCGTTAAATTGTTAAGAAGTATCATTCTAGTGTGCTTAGCAAGCCCTCTGGGTACGAATAATATCTGTAAATTCTTTCCATTCCCATAATAAGATATTTTGTACACCTACATGATGTATTATCGTTAAATTGTTAAGAAGTATCTTTCTATTGTGCTTAGCAAACCCTCTGGGTACGAATAATATCTGTAAATTCTTTCCATTCCCTTAATAAGATATTTTGTACACCTAAATGATGTATTATCGTTAAATTGTTAAGAAGTATCTTTCTATTGTGCTTAGCAAGCCCTCTGGGTACGAATAATATCTGTAAATTCTTTCCATTCCCTTAATAAGATATTTTGTACACCTACATGATGTATTATCGTTAAATTGTTAAGAAGTATCATTCTAGTGTGCTTAGCAAGCCCTCTGGGTACGAATAATATCTGTAAATTCTTACCATTCCTAATAAGATATTTTGTACACCTAAATGATGTATTATCGTTAAATTGTTAAGAAGTATCATTCTAGTGTGCTTAGCAAGCCCTCTGGGTACGAATAATATCTGTAAATTCTTACCATTCCCTTAATAAGATATTTTGTACACCTACATGATGTATTATCGTTAAATTGTTAAGAAGCACAACTTCAAAATGTGGATGAGGGCGGCAAAATAATAATTCTCCACCTCCGAAAAGAGTCAAATATTTTTGTCCAAATAAATGGCTAAATTTTCCAATAAAATAAAAAAAATTTTAAAAAATTGGCTTGCCCCGAAACTTACATTACAAATTGTTCAGTGTTCATAAAAAAAGCATTGTAGTAAGTTGAATATTTGTTAATTGTAACTCGTGAGAAACACCAAAAGTAACAGATAAGCAGGTTCATGAAACATTTAAGAATAAAAAGCATATATCAAATAAAATTGCCTCAAAATCGAAAATCATTGATATAGGACTTCGAATCCTCAGTCGCCATACGACAATAACAGAATAGCACAAACGTAGAACCCTGACGACGATTGGAGGATATATTCATAGACACCCAAAGTAGACGTTAGGGCGGTCGTGGTCCATGCATATTTTGAAAATGGACTAATAGATGACTTACGAAATAAAACATTTTATTTACGTAAATATGTCAAAACCTTGATTTCAAACATTTTTAGCCGGGCTATCTGAAAAATAATTATTATATTTAGGGCAGAGATTCTCGAAGCCATTTGGCAACACCATCGTTTAACACGAAATCATTTTAAGTCATAATTTTAATTCTCCTTATACGTTTTCTTCATTTGCTAATAAAATATGGTAAATAATTTACCATAATATAATACGTAAGTAAAAACTTCAGAGGAAAAGCACTCCTAAAAATGTCCCAAATTGGGTCACACTCTTGTTTTAGGCTGTAAACATCTATCTAGACCGTTGAAATACACAGCACAATTTCTTAGCACGATTTTCAAAATAAATGTTACGAACGTATTTTGAAGTTCATGCAACTGCATTTCATGGTTAACAGAATGTAAAAATAATTTTTAGGTATTCCAATTTGTCAATTTTTTATTTATTCCTGCTCTTATAATTTAATTCGTATTCTATATTAAACTAGTTATTTATCACATATTATTTATGAATAATGCTCGGAAACTATTCCATTTTAGATACGTAAATGAAAGAAGTGATATAAAATAAATATTTTTGTTAAACTGATCTTCAAACATTATATATTTTGTTATATAATTTTTCGAGGAGATCATCCATTCATCCCTCCGTGTTTGGGTAAGCTCTGCGATTTCCAATCCCCCAGCTCAATAATGCACATAATTGATCACAAGAGCGCTGTGAGATTTTGTATGATTGATAATCTGATTGGCATTCGGACCTGTCGCGACCATAGCATGTGGGTCTCTTCCCGGCCGAGCGTCAAGGGTTTGCTCCGTGGCAGACGGCGTTTGGTCGCGGCTGTTTGTTCCGGGACGCGGCCCGGCTCGGCCGGTGCCGCCGCGTTTGTTGACACTCCACCCGGAGCCGTTAGGCCACGTTTCGGTACCGGATCGGGAAGTGTGTTACTTTGGGCCACACTTCCAACATGTGCGTTCCCACCGGCGGCGCGGCGCGGCGCAGGGCGGGGCGGCGCGGCGCAGGGCGGGGCGGCGGGGGGGGGGGCGGGGCGGGGCGGGCGGCGGGGCGGGATGAGGCCGGGCGGGGCGGGGCAGCGCGGCGTGGAGAGAGGAGGGGGTGGGGCGGGGAGGCCTCTGGCTGGCGATTCGACGAGGGAGGCTGAAACAAACCCACGTGCAAACGCAGCCCGCTCTTGCGGTACCGCGTCGCGATCTTATTGAAACATTTCAAAATCAGATTTCAGTGTCAGAAAAGTGCTACTTGAGACGTCTGTATTGTTCATTTGTTACTTAAGAGAACTTAAAAGAGTCGTGTTTGTGATCTATGTTCGATCGTTATTTCCTCATATGGGCTTTGATTCTACTGACACGCATTCAGCGTTTTGGTTATCGGAAGTATAACGAATAATTCTGTTTTTTCTTGATTAGTTTCAAATTACGAATACGAGTTTAAATTAATATTTCCTGTTCCTAATAGTATTACTCTATTTCGGTTTTACATTAATTTATCTATATCCGGTTTTATCGATCGTTACATTTTCTTTTCTCTGATATCTTGTCACGGACGTAGTTTATTAATGTTTGTGTATGTACCAGTAAAGGATTTGGGTGTACTCGTGCGACATTCTGGCCGCAGAATGTCACTGCGTCGTGGATCTATTCTGCACCTGCATTGTTAATACAAAACGCCGTTGACGCAGTTGAGATTTCTGCGACATTTTCTGTCTTCGAAATGTGATCCTATTCGCATTTCCTAATTCTACTTCATTTCATAGAACGGAAGAAGTCGTCCTCTTCTGAAGTATGTCATGGTGCATGTATTATGCTGAGATAGAGGGGTCATTTCGACCTTCCTCATTCCACATAGCGACAGGGTGTTGCATAACGCGTCATGCTTTGTAAGGAAGCTTTCGAGTGATGGCTTTCTCAGCCAACTCCCGTCGTCCCATGGCCGTGGTGACGGGGGAGATGTGATGCAACCGAGCAGGGCACTGCCCCAGGAGTCGATGGACGCTGATAACGCGGCATCACAGCTCATTTCTTTAATGCCTTAATTGCCCTCTTCCTCAGGCTTGTTTCCAGTTCTCTCCTCACCTGCCTTCTAGCCTGATTTCTCTCTCTCACTCACTCTCCATTCCACTCTTTCTCTCTCTCTCTCTCTCTCTCTCTCTCTCTCTCTCTCTCTCTCTCTCTCTTCTCTTTCTCACTCACTCTCTCCCCCTCTTCCTCTCTTTGTTTTAATTTCTTCTCTCCATGAACCCTATTCTTTTAATTATTCTTATATTTTTGTAATAACCATTACAAACGCTACCCTAAGTGCTTAGGTTCTGTTGTGAAGACCTTACTAATATGACATTTATTTATTGTTTATTATTTTTTATAATTCGTTACTGTAACAATCATAAATGATTTCCTACTTGAAACGATGTGTACTTTCAACACATCTGACAATGTGGGGGAGAGGTCGGTTCGTGAGACAATCACAAGCGCGTGAAACTCCCTGCTTGTGTAGCGTCGTCTGCTTCTTCGCCCTTCCTCCAGAGTGCTGATTGGGCTGCCTTACATTGCAACACATTCGCTTGTTATGATTATCTATAGTAGATGACAAACTGCAATCGTAAAAAAATATATGACTGAAGGTCATCTGATTTTCAATAGTACACCGACATTTTCAAGAAATAGAATATTAATTAAAACTAAAGGCCCATTCGCATTGCAAACACAAACAAGCATAAAACATAGACGTAAACATTAATATTAGTGATACACTGAAGTATACACAATGTCGAACATAAACGTAAGCAAAATAAGAGTTTCTATTGGCTGTGAGACATTCTAGTTTACTATTGGTTGGATGAGAGAATCGATTTCGAGATATCGACTGTGTCCATGACGGGCGCTCTTGCTCTATCGACTTATTTCGATACTCGATTTTGAGTTAACGCGCTGTTATTGGTTCATTTCTTATTTCTGACATAAGCATAAGCACAAAAGCTTGAAGCTTGCAGGCTTTTTAGTTAACGTCTTACGTGTTATGGTTATGCGAACACATTGTGAATAAGTCCGCTTATGGTCTTAGTCCTAACTTTTATGTTAACGCCATGCTTATGTTTCAATTGTGAATGGGCCTTGAGTTCTTCAAAATCTTTTTTTTATAAATAATTTTAATAATTTTGAATTCAAAATAATTTTGAATCCTTCAAAATAATAGCGCGTGCGCCAAAGGCTTTTCGCGTTTCGGAGAGGATCGCGTGTTTCTTTTGAGAAATTTCGCTAAGAATTCGTGAAATTTTTCTAGTTTTCAAATGTAATATTTCCAGTAACCAGGATATTTAAATTGCATTACAATGCATTATTTTAAACTCTGGCCCTGACGTGTAACCTTCAAAGAGGTGCCGATCCTACAGCCTCGTCGGGTTGTATATTCTTACAACGAACCGCAGCCTGAGATCATATATGAACAGAATTGGAGAGACTGTGGACTGAAGAAATCTTGCGTAAAGTTACAATAACCTCCGGAGAGAATAATAATCATATAATACTCTAATTATTAGAGTGGTTCATAATAAAATATTAATAACACTGACCAACAAAATTTGAACTTTTCTATGCTATAAGAGAAACAATAGCTGTTTCTAATCTACTATTTTGGGCTTATTTAAACTATTTTGACCGAGCTTTTCCATCACCCAGGGGTTTCGAGTAATCACATCAAAAACTTTTCTCATGTCTATACACTATAGTATTATGATCTCTTATCTGAAATCACATTTACTCACCTAAAATGTATGTGAATTGTATTTTGACTTTACGTGGCTTGAGGAACATCTATTCAGCGTCCAACAGGTTTCTGCAATTATATTTGGATACCATTTACCTTGGTAACACTTTTTCATTTCCGAGGTGTCCTGGTGGAAACACTCCCCGTGTTCGTCGCTCACATCCCCTATGTTTTGAGGAAAGAAATCGACATAAGAGTGCAGAAAGTGTATTTTGAATGACATATTACATCCCATTATCTTGTAGTTCTCAATTATCTCACTTATAAGTTCTCTGTAATTATCAAATCTGAATTTTCCTAGAAAGTTTGATACAACGTTTTAAAAGATAAAGATTGCCATGCAGCTGCCTCGTCATGTTTAAATCACTTTCAAATTGCGTATCGTTCATCAGTTGCATTATTGAGGGCCAACAAATATTCCTTCCTTTAGTTTAGTATCTTATATCCTGGCCTATGAAGCACCGGTCGAATTGCTGTATCTAAAGGCGGATATTTAACAGTGTATCAAGACTTCGAACTTATTCCAGATAGCAAGCAGGAAATATTCAAGCAGAAGTAGCAATCAGTCAAATGATCCTTAAGGTTCACGCCATCATAGGAACTGTAAAAGCCATATGACGGGATCCTTTCAACTAGCCAGTTAACGGTGATCCACATTTGGCACACCAGATTTCCGGAATCCATATCTTGTTCAGGTCTATTATGTTGTTGAAATATGACATTAGCTCTTATTAGAGGAGTCAACTTACGCTTCTGCGCTTTGAAAGTCAGCTCGCCACACACGTAACAAAAGTGGTTTTTATCATTAACGCACTTTCGAGACAATTCACTTCTACTATACATACGAGACTATACACTTCTACATTATACCTTGCAATGCTGTGGACGATATTACACACTTCTATCATAATCCAATCGACAACGGAAGAGAGCTCATAATTAGCTTCTTCATTTTAAGAAACCTATTCATCTGCAAACTTCATCATAGTTTCACCTTAAATCATAGTTTTGTAGGGGAATATCTAGGTCATTGTAGTAACTCGTGAATTCAAGGTAACAATCACCAAACATTATAAGCCCATTGGGGACACAATAAAATAAAATTTAAAAATAAAATTATCCTTCTAATCAGCAGCGTAAATGCTATAAATGTTAATACATAGGGGAAATATTTTCAAAATTACAAAAGAATAATGAGTGATGGAAAATTTCTGACTTCATATTTGGAATCATCAGATAAAAATACACCAGAAACACTAGAAATAGTTCATATAACAAAATCATTGTTTACCTGTGTAATTTAACAAATAAAACGTCTCACTGATCGGCCATTCTAATCCTACATAATTGCGATTTCTTTCCAACAAATTTAAGTATTCGCTTTTGCAGCCATCACCGCCATGTCCCGAGAAAAAAACATGCACTACACTAAAGGGACTAATGACCAAAGCAGTTGAAGCGCCCGGAAACACGAAAAAATCAATCAATCAAGCAGACAAAACTGATCAGCTTCATGCTAAAAAACATTCATGATTAACAAACCATCAAAATATTTGAAATTCAAAATCATTCACATCGAGCTTCTGAATTACAAAACTTAGCCTTCTTGCTTCTTGGACTGCGAAATACGTCAGAGACGAATTTTCGACTTCAGCTCTATAGCAATGTCGAATTCAGCCGCTAACTTGTGAAGAATTGTAGTGACCGGAATCTTTGATGGGTAAATTTCCGTGGTTATTATGTGAATTCCCGAGCGGTATCCTAACAAAAGGGTGGACATTATTTGGAATTGTTTGGCAATAAAAGTAGGTTTGCTTCAGTCCGGCAAGCTCCAATGAAGCAAGGCGCTCCTTTGTGTGGTTTGCGGCGCGGGAGACGGGGCTGGAGGCGACCGCCTTCGCAGAAGCCCAGCGCCGCCCGCCGCCGGGGGAAACACCTGCCGCAGTGCGTGCCGCTTCCAGGTATATCCATCCGCCCCCCCTCCTCGCGGCCTGCTCTTCATTGGGGGGCCAAACATCCTCAGCACTGAATAATAGAATACAAACATATGATGGATTCTTTATCCTGATATAAATATTGTTGTATCTAGATTTAGTTCACGGGCCATAATAAATCATACAATTACACAACATCATTACTTAACAAGCACTTGAACGTTAACTTCCCATTCTACATTTATTTATTTATTTAAAAATTATATATATATATATATATATATATATATATATATATATTAATATATGTATATATATACACACACAGAAAATTCCTACTTTTGTTTCCATATTTCGAAGCCAATTTTAAAATTAACCAAACTGACTCTGAATTCAATGACTTTGAAGAACGAGCTTACATATTGAAACTTAATGTAGTCGTTGATTTTCTTTGAAATTTGGGATATTACCGATCCACTGCGCGAATGACGACGTTCCATTGAATACATTCGGATTCCTGCGTCCTCTCCTTCCGAGAACCCACATCCGATCGCGGCGAAGCTTCGCAGAAAGGGCTCGCGAGAATGCGCTGCGAGCGGCGGCGCTTCCGCTGTGGAGCGCTGCATTCGCCAACCGACGCCGCCGCTCCGGAGCCAGAGAGCATCAACGTCGGCCACCGAAATAAATGAAGAAATAATTGAAGGAAAATGTCACATATTTAAGAACTAATGCTTCATGTATTGAGCAATGGTTTACAGTCATATTCTGCATGTTCTTGTGAAAATATTTTGTCTTTGAGTTACGGCGACAGGAGAAATACTTTGATCATTTTCTGTACTTGTGGTCCTTTCTGCCGGGTGATATTTATCAGAGTCCCTTTTAGGAAGAACTAGTTTAACTTTCACTGGTTGTACAACTGTTATCTACTTGGACAGATAGCAACAGGTAGCAACAATTTTCTCCCCCATACGTCACATACAGTTTTTGACTAAACAAATAAGTAAAAAGAGTATTAATGGGCAGGCCTGGCTGTAAGAGAACGCCGGAGTTTCCCCGACACGATTACGCATGGCGACCGTTTCATATTGTTTTCTAAAAATTCGATAAGCGTTGGAAGGTTCTTATGACGTTCGACTAATCAAAGTCCTAACAGTTGAAAGCGTAATTCCTTACCTAAACAATGAAAGAGGAAACTAGTGGTGCTAATCAGCACGTACTTTTTCGCACGTACTTTCACGCAAAATTACGCGAAAAGGACTCGAAGTTTCGAAAATTTGTATATTATTCTCAAGGAACATATTTTATGCACGAAAAAATCTCTTATCTTCATAATTGTAATTGTAGTTGGAAGACGCCGAAAAAAAATTGAATTTTGCAATTTGGGAAAAATTAGTTTTCAAGAAACGTGAGATCTGCATCATTCTGTTAAACAACTTTCATACTATCCAACAACAAAATTTCATTTAAAAAGGTGGAGCCATTTTTTTAAAATTTTGAAAATGCCCAGGGGCGTCATGTAAAGTACCCCCCTAAATTAATATATCGGTTTCAAATTCAAGGGACTACGACATCATTCAGATCGATTGGGGAATATCATTTTCGAGAAAATCGGCTGAACGGTTTAGTCGTTAGCATTGTTCACAGACGGACAGACAGATGGAAACATGGACAGGCGTTTTGCCGTCATTCAATTTTTCGGTACCAAGGACCCACAAAACATTGATCCTGGCTACACCCACGTGTTAGAAGATGATTTTTTTCTAAATTTAGCAACTGTATTTATTCATTTTTCCGTTATTGGGGCCCTATAATTAGTTTTCTGCTAAAAAATCGCCTTTTTTGCGCCGCATTACATAACTTTCTCCCTTCTCCGAAGCGAGAATGTAAAAACTACGCCTAGGTCCCGCTTTGAAATCCATTGGAGTATCTCGAAGCGATGAAATCGAATCCCAAGGGACATTTCGAATGTGTCATTTTGTTTCCGGAGTAATACATGACGCGCACCCACGGTTTGAAATGGAGCCGATTTCATTTCTACGGTGCTCTGGACATCCAATGCATTAGAGGGCGTATTAATTACTTCATTAGGATATTAGGACGAGACGTAAAGAATCACATGTATATTTAAAATATACGATTGTACGTAGAACGAATCATTTAGCAACAGAATAAATACATCCCTGAGCTCTTGCTTGGTTACCAATTGCCAAGGCATTTCACTTCTACAGCGCATCAGACCTAACTTGAGAAACTTAACAAAATGAAGATGCATTCCAATTTTCCTGCAATATTTGAGGACATCATTGGACAGAGATCGCGCCTTAGATGTTTACTTTCTTGCATCAACTTATGTAGTATAGAGAAAATATTGTAATGTTGCGGAATCATGGCGATTTTTGTACAGAAAAGTCGTTGTTTGGATCCCAGATATCAAAATATTGATAAATCTTATTTTTATACGTTTAAATTACTTCCTCAAACACGTTATGTAGTAAGGATTTACATTTTGAATGTCCTTGATCCCGAAAACTGCTTGACGGCAAAACGACTGCCTACCTGCCTGCCTGTGGTCAATGCTTCTAAATGGTTCAGACGATTTTCTCCAAAATTAATATTCCTCAATCTATCTGGTCGAAATCAAGGCCCTATTAGTTTGAAACAAATATTTTGATTTTGGGGGTTCTTTACATACGGTGTCAACATTTTCAATTTTTCTTTTACAATTACTAAATTTTTTGATTCAACTTTTTCATTAGAGAGTGCAAAGTACGCTTAAAAATGCCGCAGGTCTCATTCTCGTACAACTCTGAAATTTTGCAAAAGTTACAAATAATGCGAGAAAGTGTGTGATGTAACACCACTAGTTTTGATTAATTAGATTTATCGCAACTATGTCTGCAAGGCTTTAAGTTCCTGGGAATTGAAAAGATAGGCTGTTCGCTTTTCTGCCAGGGTGGTTCGGGTCTTCAACTGACATCACTGCAGTGCCTCTGATCGGGATGTCCTAGAGTTCTAATTCGGACGACGGCAGGGTTTTCGACTCTAGGTAGGTAGTTCGCTCGAATTCACCCGCTGCTCTGGAGGATACTTTTAGCGACCAGCTGTTCGATCGGTAACTTTGCCTGGTTTCTCCGATCAGCAGTAGGTGAATGCCTGAGCAGTACCCTAACGAACGGTCCACATACCGCGCGCTATCTTTTGTTCCCCTTCCTTGTCCTATCCTCACCTCTCCCTTACACACACCCACACACACACACACACACTAACAAGCACTACTGGGCGATACCTGGTTGGGGATGAACCCCCGACGGGTAGGTTGGCGCCGGCTCTCCACATCCAGCCAGGACGATTACCGCCAACTCTCAAGGAAACACTCACTACACTTACGGGACTAATGACCTCAGTCGTTTCCGCTTCCGGAACCAATAATCAATCTCACGGGACCTGGCGGGGCGAGGGGGAACAGGCTGCACCGCAGAGGTTGGCGGGAGGCGTGGCGAGCGCTAACGGACTAGCCCCACTAGCCCGCTTGCGCCGGGTGGACGTCTCATCTGAGGAAAATGTTCGTAATGCTCACGCTCTCAATACTTCTTCCGTGCCCTCATAAACCCCCGCAGGGGCGGTGTTGTTCCGCATTGTACATTGGGCTCTACGTGGGTGTCAGCTTTACACTACATAACGTTCATCATCTCTCAGCTGAACAAACATGCGATGGGTATGCGATTTTTCAATTTTGCCTGCACTTATCTAGGTATATTTTACGGTCACCTATAGCATCCAGTCAACGGGAGATTGTTACAGGATTGATCAAATAAATTCAAAATTGTTTTTCGTTATCGAGTAGCTTAGCGTATTGCTTCAGAAGTTTCTCCATTGGCCAAATTTGCAGCTTGAAAGCCATTTTCGAACATAATTCGCCTAAGTTCTGTAAAGTAGAGACTGGGGCCACGGAACGCTACGTTCCGTCTTGAAAGACGGCGCATCACCTGGCACGAGCGCGTGCAAGCAATAAAACGTCGAAGGCAGAACGAAGGCCCAACTAGACCAGGGCGCGCCTCCAACCGTCAAGAGCTTCGGAGTCGAACTGTACCGAGCGCCGCCGCCGCCCCCGCCACCCACTTCCCCACTTCGCACTTGGCAACGGCGCCCCGCGCCGCGCCGCGCCGCCACACTCTCGTTATCGGAGCGCGGCGGCGGCGGCGAACCCATCCCCCAAGGCAGCAGCCGCCCACGTCAACGCTGGCTCACAACTGTCGTTATTCATTTGCAGGGGTAGGTAGCCGATTGCCTCTCTGCTTGCAATGACATTGCTCAAGGATTCCTGCCCTGTCAACTACTGCAAAACCAATGCATTCTCTGTTTATTTGGTTCACTTTTTATGTATCGTGTTTCAAGTTCGCCTTCATCCATCGCATTTATCAGGAGCTAACGAAATGTAGTATCAGAAATGAAAATAAGCAAAAACCCCCTTTCGCTGTATTACTACACATTTGGTATAGAATCCAAACAATAACGCTATACAAATCATTCATTCGCCCAACACTATTATACGCATGTCCGATCTGGACCAATGTCGCCAAAACCAATCTCAACAAATATTTCAAAACAAATATTTCAGATTAATAACAAGAGCTCCATGGTTTATTAGCAATAAACAACTACATCACGATCTAAACATATATGTAATAGCTCACCAAATAGCAAACCTATCAAACAACTTTTCACTAATTTACCCTTAATAAAGGCATCAGCTCACTACAGACTCGGAAAAGATCCCAGATACAAAACCAGAATTAAGAACACATTCCCGCTCCATTCTTTGCTCCAGATATGTTCAAATATTGACTAATTCTGTTGAGGTGCTATTTGTTTCCTCTCCCTTGTTAAGTTCAATTCTAAACTAGATTAAGTTGATTAGATTAAGTCTCCATACAATTGCAAAGTTTCACTTGTAAACTGAACATTGTAATTTCAACTAAACAATAAGAAAAAAAAGAATCCAAACTGATTAAGCGTAAGGAAAATAACAAGTTAGTCGTGCGACAGCACGTTATTTCTGATATTTTCTGTAACTTGTCATTTTCGAAACTTCGGAGAGCTCAACGAAACTGGTACCTGTTCTATTAACGCACTTTCCTCTACTTGAGACAAAATAAAGAATACATTTGTAACCCTTTTTGTGAAAAAAATATAAATTCCCTTGACTTCAAGCAAAAATTACCGGAAAATTCTATCATTTTTTAAAAAGTGTACATGAACTTATTTAAAGATTTTTTTTTGAGAAAGAATTTTTTCTTAAGTGCAATCATATCTTAAATATTTTCATTTTACAAGGTTCATTTTTTGCAATTTCCAAAAAAAGCGCGACTTGCGCTTTTAAATAATAAAACTTCCGATGATTTTAAACTCCTTTACACGATTCCAGTAAAAGATTTAATCGGAACGTTTGGATCCATTTTTTGAAAGAAAAATGGAAATGTTGAGGGTTCACAGAAAGTACCCCCAAAATCAAAATATCCTTTTCAAACTTACAGGATGTCGAGTTTGTTCAGATCGATTTGGGAATATAAATTTTGAAGAAAATTGTGTGACAGTTGTAAGCGGTAGCGATGACCACAGACAAACAGGTAGACGCCCTGTATTGTGGACATGTATTATTAATTTTCTTTTTGAACATAAAGTTCAAAAACTCACTACACCTAAAACATGTTACTGACTTGGCAACTCAAAAAATGGAAATCTTCAATCAACAACAATCAGCTGTTTTCTTCATGACTAGCCACCAGCAAAATGTCACGTATCACATTATAATATTTCTAAATTACTAAATATTGAAAAAAAAAAAAAAGATTATTTTCGTCTTAGGGACGTAACAGAGTATTCTCTATCGTGAGAGCGGACTTCCGCTGACCAGGCTGCCTTCGTGACCTTGTTGCCGCCACGGACGCTGATTGCAATAACTAGTCCGTTTAACCGGCCTTAAAGGTTGTGGCCGGGGCGAACCCCCGGCCCCCGGGGCGTGGCTGCCGGCGTGGCCCCCGGGGCCAACCCCCCAGCAGCACATCGGCCGCTTCTCCGCCGTACTCGACCGGGGGCGGTAGGTCACTGATGTCACTGCAGCGCCTCTGACCGGGAGGTCCTAGGTTCCCACTCCCCACGGCGGCAGAATTTTCGACACTAGCTTTTCAGATAGGTTGATTTCAGTCGCTGTCTGGAGGAGAATTCTAGCGGCCGGCTGCTCTGATCGGTAGTTTTCCATGGTTTCTCCGATCAACACCAGGCGAATGCCGGAGCAGTACCCTACAAAACGGGCCACGGACCGCGCGCGATCTGTCCTTCCTCTTCCTTGTCCTATCCTCTCCCCTTACACACACACTTACACTAACATGCACTACACTACCACATATTCCGGGAGATCGGTCGGGAGCTTTGAGCTTGTCCCCGCTGGGGCTAGGGGAAAACATCACTAGCCGCCGGTAGGTCGGCGCCGGATTTCGCCATCCAACGGGGGAAGATCACCTCCATCTTCCGCGAAAAAAACATGCCCTACACTAACGGGACTAATGACCAAAGCAGTTGACGCGCTCGGGAATTTATTTATTTATTTATTTGCGTCAAAAAAACAGTTAAAAACTGCGTATGACGTGCTATGGGGAAAAGTGAAATGTGTGCACATTTTCAAAATTCTGCGATCTCTACACCCAGTCATATACTACTTAAATTTTGAATTTTTGAAAGGGAGAATAAAAAACAAAAAACTCCCATGTAATAAAACCTATTTTCAAGGATAAACAAGCAATAAATTTTGAATTTTGAAAGGGAGAAAAAAAAACAAAAAAACTCCCATGTAAAAAAAACAAAAAACCCCATGTAATAAAATCATTTTCAAAGAAAATAAGCAATAAATTTTGGCTCTTATTACTTCCTGCCGCGACAACATGGAAACGATAATTTGAATAAATGTATTTCCCACTGAATTCTAGAAGACGTGCACAGAAATGAAGTTACATTTATGTCCAGAAGCAAAACAAGGGGCCATCTCAGCATTTGCTCAATGGATCAGGGAAACTGGACGAAAAACCTGATCGAGATGGGTCGAGATGAGATCGAGATGGATCGAAATGGATCGACACGCAAAAATCAATCATCCGCACTCGACGCTCGTGGCTCTGCTTGAACACTCAGTCCTCCCGCTCCCGCCGCCACAGTGAGGTGAATCGCTCACACACTTACGTTTATTGATGGAAGTCTCCCAAGTTTCATTGACCAGGAAGAAGAGGTGTGATCCCTAAAACATTAATTACTAGGGAGCGAATTTTAATGAAATGTCATTTTTTTCTTTTCCCTTTAGAAAAAATGCCGTTTAGTTAAGAAATTCATTTTATGTTGTGACAAAACCCATTTTTATAGCTGACATTTTTATATAAGACATGACCCATTTTTATAGGCCATTATTTTGCATTTTTTGTCGATTTCCACTAATAAGTATGTTTTTAATGTTTCCCGTAATTTTTAATGCATTTTTGCTGATATCATCGATTTTCATATCATTGTAATGGTGCTTACCTTAAATAATATTTACGAGATGCAACAAATGTTCTTCACAGAATTAGTCAGTAGCCTATTCGATTTGTTTGTTCAGAAATTGTTTTGACAACCGTTGTTAGTATGTAATTCTTGTGACGTACATCAGCGCCATTGCGGGTTCGGCCGATTTAGGGATAACTCAACTAGATTTCCTGATAAAGAACAGTTCTAACCAAAAGTTTGCAAGCTGAGTTCACTCAAACGAATGGAAGAAGCCTCGATTACATTGTAACGTATCCAAGAGCTTGAGTGATGCATCCGAACTGGTTTTAACAAGATTTTTCATGTCATTTTTCTTTGGTTTTAGGGCATTTTTAAAGCATTTTAAGAACATTTTATTGATCATTTTTGACGATGTTTTAGGTCATAAAAATGCGTACGCACATTGTATTCGACTCCTGTATATTATTAAATTGTATATTTTATTATTATTATTATTATTATTATTATTTTAGATCCTTGTCTCAAAAAGGATGTTTTCAAAACATTGAGTGCATGCCACACATTTTTCCTCCGAATGACAACCTTCTTTCCAGAGTCCAGCTTCTCTTCGAGCGGCATGGCAAGCTCATACACACAATAATCTATTCATAAATATGAAAATTGAGCTTCCGGAGCAGAGGGTTGAACTGCTTTCGTAAGTCGCTGCTGGCAATTCCCTCCGTAGCATTTGCTGAACCATTTTTATTTCTTCATCGAGCGTAAGAATAATGCTTCTGTCTTTGAAATACGAACAGACTTCAAGGAATATAAATTTCTAAATGTTTCTGAATGTTTAATGTTAATCAACTCTGAATGTAAAATAATTTATTTAATTGAAAACCCATAATTCGTGTCTTTTGCAACATAGAAACTTTAAATTAAAATTTGTATTATCTCACCATCTGAAAGAAACCTCAATTGAATATTTGCATTAAAACGAATTTGATTACATGATTTTGTAAAAAATGTGGCAGTCTCTTTAACGAGATGTTTTAAAGCATATTAGGCCATACATTTTCCAAATAATGGGAATTATCTTCATTTTCAGAATTAAAATTACTTTAAGATAACGAACACTTCAATAAACTCTTTTCACAGAGCTGACGAATATATTATTGAAAAGGAATCTCTTATAATTCGTTATTAAAATACGGTACGTTAATCGTAATTTAAATTTATAAAATTGAATTTAGAGCCATTAATTACATCACGAGGGGAAGTTCTTTTTTATTTATATGTTTCGTAGGTGCTTAACGCACCACCTCTCCATATTCAGGAATGAATAAAAACGGCCTCGATATTACATAACATCACTCACATACAGAGAAACTGAATTATAATCATCCATTCCTAAAGCAAAATCATTATTTATACAAAAACATGTTAACATTTGAAATTAAACAATGAGAAATAGTAACTATCGATGTAAAACAAAGGATGGAAGGCAATCTCTGTTGCGAACGACAACAAGCGTTAACAGCAGCTTCTTTACGGAAAACAGTTTGAATGCAAATGTGTTCCCATTTATTCGCTAAGGCGCAGTGCGGTGTCTCTTGGAAGGCGGTGGGGGTCCTGGGCGTGGAGGCGTTTAATTCTGCTGGAGGCGCGTGCATCGCCGGCCCCGCCCCTCACCCTCCCTGCGCTCGTGTGGACTTACGGTCTCAGTGTCAGCAATTCACGTGGGCAGCGAATAAATCACGGAGGCAGAATTGTATGGAGGCAGCGCTCAGCTGGCGATTACAATACCCGCGCCAGCCTTCCCACTTGCGTCTGGCGAAGTCGTCGCCGCTGGTTAATTTCTTAATTATTAGCTCGAGGGTTTGTTGGGTGTAACCGGACTATTAATTCGACGCGGAGGGTCGCGACCTCGAACCGGCGACGCGACGGCGCGGGAGGTGAACGCGCGAGGGACGTGTGGATTAGCATACGGGGCATCAGGTGCACGTGTGCGTGTGGGAAGCACATTATTTGTGTTCGCGAGCGCGGATTGGATGCAACACCTGCGCTTGCAGAGGCAAACAACCGCTCTTCGGGCGGGCGGGCGGGGGGCGGGGGGCGGGGTGTTTAGCAGATCGGCCGCTCCGCGCTGGAGTCGGTTCTCATGGCGACGCGGCGCCTGGCTGGCCCCGTCGCCTCAGGGGCTGTGCCGGGGCTTTATCAAGTGCAGAGCAGATAGAGCGAAGTTGTTGATTGAACGATGTGTGAAAAAAATTAATAATGTATTTATCTTACGTCAATGAAAAAAGTATATCTTTGATTAAAAAAAACATTTGGAACAATCCTTAGTACGAAACTAGAAAATTCCAATTAATTTGTGCACAGTTAAATTTACACAATTTATTATTATTATTATTATTATTATTATTATTATTATTATTATTATTATTATTATTATTATTATTATTATATTAAAACTAAAAATAAGTTACTTTTGCTTCTATATTTAACACTAAGCGCTTCCTTCTAACTTACGATGCAAATAAAGAAAGTGAATCTTTATACGCCCACTGCATTAAACAATTTTCAAATTTGCGTAGTTACTATAAAGGCCAAATAATAATAATAATAATAATAACAATAATAATAATAATAATAATAATAATAATAATAATAATAATAATAATAATAATAATAATAATAATAATAATAATAATAATAATAATAATAATAATAATAATAATAATAATAATAATAATAATAACAGCCGGTCCGGATAGCCGAGACCGCTAAGGCAGTAGTGCCGTGGCGATCTCGGACGGAAGGATCGCGGGTTCGAGTCCCGCCTCGGGCATGGGTGTGTTTGTGTATGTCTGTTTGTGTGTGCCGTCCATTCATCCTTCATAATCATCATCATTTCATCTTCCATCCCTCCAGGACTAACAACCCTGGGGTGTAAAAATCGGATTCAGCCTAATGCTGATCCCCCTAATCATCTACATGCAAGACTTGCAACGTGATAAATTAATACTGAGCCCGTGCAAGTGCATGTCTTGCGTGGTCCAAGATGGCCTATTCGCGAACAAAAAAATAATAATAATAGTAATACTAATATACCCAGTGTGGTGTCGGGGGTTTAAGTAGAATAGCACCAAGGGATTTCCCCCGGCCGTAAGAGCCGACTAACTGGAGCAGCTGACCGTTGTCCTTTACCTAGTAAACCATTCCCGTCGCACCTGTATCTGCCCCCTCGCCCCCGGATCTCGGCAGGTGGATCGAGTAGCTTGTCGTCCTCCGTTTCATCGCTCCCTAACAACCCTATTTTCCTACACGCACTTATTCCTACCTAGTTTCCACTGTAGCTGGTAGAGAGCAATAAAATGCATTACCCATTTGATATGGAGCTGTTCGTGCAGAATGAAGCCTCGGATGTGCCAGGGAGTAGGGCTGTACCTGTCTCGGGACCCCAGCCCGATGATGATAACATAAGCAATCAAAATGGCAATTCCCACTCCAACTCCAGTGAGGAGAATGCATCAACATCATCTGGACTGCGTACCAAGAGCAATGCCTCCAGAAGAAATGAAACATCCAATAGAAATAAATGGAGCAGAGAAATGAATAAAAAAGTTATTCGCACTTACCTGCTCATAAATTAATGTAGAGATGATCCCTTACCGGTTTGGAGACACAAACTCCACTCTGAATTTTCTAAAATCTACCCAGAATTCAACTTGACTGAACAAAATCTAGCCGATCGTAAGAACGTAACTATGAAACGAAAGTATCTTACCCAGATCGAAATTGATGAAATACGTAGGGAAGTGAGTAATGAACTTCAGGCAGCTGTAGAAAACCATCAAACTGGTGATAATAATGAGACGAGAATAGAGACAAATGATTTGAGTATAAAAAAAGGAAACTGCTGAAAAATTTGTAGGATATTTCTATCTGTTTCGAGACACAGATCCTCTTGGTAGACCTAAAATCCCAAAATTGATCTTTACCAAACAAACTAATATTCTTATTAAGCAAGTCGATCAGATAATACCTTAGGTTGCCGACCAATTAAATAACTTGACAGATATTCATACTGCCTTGTATGCAGCTTCAATTGCTATAATTGATCTTAATGGAGAGTGCATTCAGAATAGTCCACCAAGCAACACAAAGAAAGCGAGAAAACCTGCAGGGCAATTTAGACTGGAAGAATGTATTGTTAAACTGAGAACAGAGATTAATATAATCCATGAATTTCTTTCAAACAACAAACGTAGAAGAGTAAAGCATAACATTAATATAATCCCACATAAAATGCAAATCAACATCAACGACTCCGAGTTAAGACAAAAACTAACCCTGTACCACGATGAAGCTAGACAAAAGCTCAAAGCTAAGGGTGCTAGATTGCGAAGATATAATGAATGCTCAAATCGGAAACAACAAAATATGTTATTTGAGAGGAACCAGAAAGTATTCTATCAGAACTTGGAACACAAAGCTGATAGCCAGGAGAAAGTTGATAGTTATAAATTCAAGTCCTACTGGCAGGAAATCTGGCCCAACCCTTCAAGCTACAATCATGATGCATCATGGCTCTCTGAACTGCAGGAAAAGACGGGCAACATTTCAGAAATATCTGAAGTCCACATTACCACCGAAAATATTGAAGGAAGTTTTAAGAAATGCCAAAATTGGAAATCAGCGGGATCTGACAAAATTCAAAACTTTTGGTTGAAGCGTTTTGTCTCCTTACACCACTTGATTTCAAATAGTTTTATTGAGATACTTCAGAAGCTTGATTAGTGCCCAAAATTCTTAACGCAAGGTATTACTTACTTACTACCCAAAAGTGTTCCTAAATCAGATCCCAAAAATTACAGGCCAGTAACATGTCTCTCTGTTCTATATAAGCTATTAACATCAGTTTTACACGAAACGATATACATGCATTGTGATCAGAACAATATCATCAGCATGGAACAGAAATAAAAAACAGAGCTTTGAAAAGTTGAGACTATAGAAAGGTTTGATTCGTACCCTAATGGCTGATCACTTTTGAAAATATATAAAATTAATACAAAAGTTGTAAACCTGCTCGCTACCTTAATGGAAAACTGGTGCACGGAGATTAATTTGGAGAATTGTACATTTAAGATTGATATTCGTCCAGGAATATTTCAAGGCGATTCATTGAGCTCTCTATGGTTTTGTTTAGTTATAAACCCCCTATCACAGCTTCTAAACAAGGAATGTCTAGGGTACAGACTCCGACTGAGAGATCCTACCTCCCGAATTAGCCATTTATTGTTTATGGATGATCTTAGGCTGTTTGTCGAGATCCATAACCACCTGAAAGCGCTAAAGTATGTGACGCGGGTATTTAGCGAAGACATTGCTATGTCATTTGAATTTAATAAATGTGCAAAAATACACCTAAAAAATGGTAAATTGGTCGAAGTACCTGATGAAGCTTGTGATTTTCGACAGCTTTTGTACCACGACACTTATAAATACCTTGGTATTCAAAAAATAGACGAGTGAAACACACAAATATGAAGTCGATATTCAAGGAAAGGTACAAATCAAGAATCACAAAGGTAATGAACAAAAAATTGTACTCAAGGAATCTAATAAGTGCTATTAACACCTATGCTGTCCCAGTATTGACATATTCCTTTGGTATTCTGAAATATTCAGACACAGACCTTCGGGATCTGGATACGATTACTCGAACCACCCTCACAAAATTCAGAACACATCATCCCAAGAGCGCTGTCGAAAGGCTTTATCTTCCCAGAAACCAATGAGGTAGAGGCCTGCTTATATTCAGTCTTTTCAGATTACAAGAAAAGAAAATGCGAATGTACTTTCAGACCTCGGATACTGTACATTACTGAAGAATGTAGTTGCTGTAGATGCAAACTATTCAACTCTAAATCTCCATAAAACTGAAACCTACCCTGAAATTGTTTCCCAGATATGTAACATGCAGACAGATTGGAAGAACAAGACTCTTCATGGAAAATATCCTAATATGTTAAATAACCCATCAGTTGATAGTCTCTTCTCTCCTGTGGTTGAAAATGGGATATTTATTTCCTGAAACTCAAGGATTTATAATAGCAATTCAAGATGGAGTAATGAAAACACGCAATTATGATAAACACATACTGAAGAGCAGTATAAAAGATGTTTGTAGAATGCCATGTGATTGCAGGTTGCATCGGCCATGTGATTGCAGGTTCTCCAGTTCTTGAAATGATTGAAGGCGTTGTCATTGTCAACAATAGTTGACAATGACAACGCCTTCTATCATTTCAATTATGTAAATGTCAACTACACCTTACCACTGAATCAATGCCCAGTTCTTGCCAACACTGCATATCTAGGGAGGCACAATCAAGTAGCCCAAAAATTCATAGACAATTGGCATCAAATTATAGACTAATTGCGACCATTCCACCATTTTACAAATATTCATCTTCACCGGTTATAGAAAGTAGTGAAATAGTACTCTACTGGGATAGGACTATTGTCACTGATAAAACTGTGGATTATAATCGCCCGGACATAGTAAACATCAATAAAATACAAAAGTATGCAACAATCATAGATGTAAGCTATCCACTGACAAAAAAATCTCAATAAGACAGAATCGGAGAAGATTTCAAAATACCAGAATTTCGCAGCAGAAATCCAACAT
Organism: Teleogryllus oceanicus; assembly: GCA_964035755.1. Classification (NCBI taxonomy): domain Eukaryota; kingdom Metazoa; phylum Arthropoda; class Insecta; order Orthoptera; family Gryllidae; genus Teleogryllus; species Teleogryllus oceanicus. Next base: position 6,765,875 of record CAXIVR010000004.1, on the reverse strand, counting down.
GTTTGGCAACTGAGTAAGGTTGAAATAGTGCCAATAATCATCTCAGTCACAGGAGTGGTGACGAACCGATTTGCTTGAGGTCTTAGAAAAATAGGATTATCAAAAGGAATCTGCATAACCATTCAAAAAGCTTTAATCCTACAGACTTGCCATATTATGCGAAAATTCTTAAATTGAACCACGGACAAAGATGTATTTCTTCTCCGTCTTTCCTCAGATCTGTCACTCTCAGTTGCATTTGCCATAGCCTCAGTCGTATGAATAGATGAATGGTTCTCAATGCTTACGGAGAAAAGTACAGAAATATAAAATAATAATAATAACAATAATAATAATAATAATAATAATAATAATAATTTAAAAAAAACAAAAACGAATCATCCGGCTCCCAGAGCCTCCCTCGCGTGCCTATGGCTTCTCTAACAACCACCTTGCACCCACATATATATCGAAGAGGAAATGCACAATGATTTTAATAGGTTGCTTACAACTCACACAATGAAGTAATGGACAAATGACGGCAGATGAACCTTCAGTTTATTAATTTTATGATTTTATTAAAATTTATTGTTTATTCCATATAACCCGTTAATAATAACATAAGATAAAACATCAGGAGCCCTCTACTTTTCACTTGAAGCAAAAGTCCCGAAATTTGGTTGAGTGGAAGCCTTAGTGTAATACATTCTAAATGAAAAACCTTAGTAATTTAAATATAAAGATATTTGCAATTATATACAATTACAGATTATATCGAGCATTGAAATGGAAAGTAATAACAATTACAACCATGCTATTTAATGTAATAATTATAATTCGGGCAGAATAATTATAACCAACCTGTAACAAGTATTGTATCTCAGCTTCTGGGTCAATGACCCCATCTCGATCAGGTTTTTCGTCCAGTTTCCCTGATCCTGTGACCGAATGCTGAGATGACGACCTGTTTTGCTTCTGGACATAAATATAACTTCACTATTTGTGCCCGTCTTCTAGAGTTCAGTGGAAGCATAACTATTCAAATTATCGTTCTCCATGTTCTCGCGGCAGGAAGTGAATTACTTTTCGGAGAGCGCGATGATAGATAAGAGCCCTAATCTACTTTGCCTTTGCAAATAGATTTTATTACACAGGAGAGAATATTTTCTTATCAATTCTTTCCAAAACCTCTCTATTCCATCTTGTTCAGAATTCAACGTGTATGTGGGTTAGGGTAGGGCTCCCGGAATTTAAGCAAACATGCACGGAGAAAATTTCATCCCATATTACGTCAGACATAGTTTTCATGTTTTTGACGTTAAATAAATAAACTTTTCTAAATGTCGGAGATTTTAATGGAAGTTGGAATTATAATATGGTGTTATAAAAGCACCATCTTTTGTAAGAGCAAAATTTTTCAAGAAAAAATTTTCAGCTATTTTAAAAAAAAAATTATTTAATGTCAACAGCAGTTAAAAACTGTCTCTGACGTACCACGAGGAGAAGTAAATCCTGTGTACGTTTTCTTACATTCTGGGATCCAGTGATTCTGGATACCAATGATAGAGGGACAACTATGAAGGTTAGTTGACAGCAGTCAAATCTTGAAAACTTATGACACGTTTAAATTATAAACGCGCAAAATTATAAACGTATTAAATAAAATTTTGCAAAGATATTATTAAAGGAATTACGTTGTATCTCTGAAAAACGGAAGAATTTCAAAAACCTAATTCCAATATTTTAAAGGGAAGGTACTGGTCAGATTAATAAAGACGCTAAAGCGTTTTATTGTTGTATACCACTATTAGAAAGCTCACTATCAGCGCCCATCACCATCACTATCAGCGCTCATCATCATCATCATCATCATCATCAGGAACATGGAGACAATATGGAGAAATAGGTGCCCTGAAGTCAAGGAAATGTAGCAATTTATTTAATTATGTATATACTCTGTTGGTGGTTGCAAGGTATCGAACTCTTGTATTAATTCCTTTTAAATTGTGCTCAATTGTATCAAGATAGTGTCATTTATCTGACATATTTTTAGTGGCCTTATATAATTTTTCTTGCTTCTTCCTCGTTTTGTATAGCCGCATGAGGACAGAAATACATTTTCCGAAACGTTGGCAAACAATCATGATTTTAAAAATATCCTCCTAATGACTAAGCCCCGTTAATCTGACTTCAGTTCATCATCTGAAAGTGAACTTCAAGTTTAAAACCTGCACCATTGACATTTCCAAATATAAATTTTGGCGATTTTATAAGATGCTGTACTTAAAGGGTGCACCCGGATTAGATAGCAAAACGTTCCCCTAAACCCAATGACATATGAGTAGTTACACTATAACTCCAGCATAGAAATAATAATTTGGAAAGGTTTCTTAACACATATCCCACCACCCACACCCCTCTACAGCCAAAATGTGTTTTTTTAAAAGAAATTTCCAAGACTTAACACTATTTTATTTGATTATAAAATAAGAAAAATATGAAAATAATTCACACTATCAGAAAAAACATTTTTTAAAAATATTTTACCAGTGTCAAATTCAAACGCAAAAATATTAAAAAAACAAAAAAAAATTACTGTGGCTGAGAACCCTGGCACAGGCTGGAAAAGAATCATAAAAGTTCCTCTCAAAACAGAAAATGTTGTGAATTTATTTAAGATTTTTTCGACTGCAAAGCTGCAGTTTCAAAAGTTACCATTTTCCCCGCCTTGAAATCACATTGTCTTTAAATATACTTCGAAAATGTCTGCAACAGTTCTGTCTATTTATTTTTAGTGTTTATTATACATTTGTGTACAGTGTTGTAGCACACAGTAAGATTTTGACTTTGAAATGTTGTTACAAATTATCATATTTTTAAAGCTTTCTAATCCTTTGTATATCATACGCTAAGGAAAGACGATAGTTTTTGGCAGTTCATGAGAAAGCAACTTGTTCGCACGTTAAGGAAAAGTGTGGGCAAATGAAGAAGAACAGATTGGACCCGGATTTTCAATAATTGTTTTACTGCGTCTTAGAACACCGGACTAGGCACGAAAATATCTTAAAACTTCGCCTCAGAACACTTGTGTATTTTTTTAGATTTTTTAAATTGCTGGGCCGTAGTTAAAAAAATATAAGGTGTTTGTAGTCAAGTATTTGGCTATCCGGTAGACGCCGCGTCCTTTTATTTATTTATTTTTATTATTTATTTCTTTGTTTGTTTTGGATAGAACAATACAAAGATCAGTGTTAATACACTCTACATTTGTTATAGTTATTTATATCTAATTACAATTAACGTACAATAATCTTACAAATAATCTTAAAATACAACTTACATTACTACTAGGGTGGCAGAGGTATCTTTGTACAATATCTCTACTTTGGATCGACATCTGAGAATTTATTTAGGAATGTATGGAAAGGAAATTTATTTTGAATGCGGGTTCTGTGAGTCGGGTTTGGGTAGAGTCTAAGCGGGGTTAGTTTGGGTATATTTGGTATGTTTTGGAAGAAGTAGGTGGTTAAAAAATAAGGTGGTTGGTAATCGGTTCTAACTGGAATTCTTTATGGAGCTGTGCATTGGATACGTACCATGGGACATTTGTGATGGTGCGTAGGAACTGATTTTGGATTACTTGCAGTTTTTTGGTGTTTGATTTAGCTGCGCTGATCCAAAGTGGGCATGCATATAATAATAGTGGTCGTATGATAATTTTGTATAGAAGTAAGGCAGTATTGTAGAGTAATTTAGCTGATCTATTTATTATTGGTTTTAGTTTGAATATATAGTCGTGTCATCTGCAAATTGGACGATTTTTATATCACTACTTTTCGGGAAGTCGGCTACGTACAGTTACAAAGAACGGGAGATAACGGGAGCCTTGGGGGAGGCCAAACGTGACCGCTTTTGGATTATAGTGATGGTTATCGACTGTAACTGCAAAATTTCTATTGTTGAAGAAGCTGGATATGATTTGTGTAAGATAATGTGGAGTGCCTATTTCTTTTATTTTATAGTTTAAAGCTTGGTGCCATGTTCTACGAAGGGCTTGTGAGATGTCGAGGAAGATTGCTATTGTATGATAGTGTTTTTGAAATGCCGGGTAGATGTTTTCAATGATTCTGAGAACTTGGTGATGCGTGAATACTTTTTCGGTGAATCCCATTTGTTCACGGATATGGCCTTTGTGTTATGGAGATGGGTTTTGAAACGTTTGAATATTATTTTTTCTAATGGTTTGGATAGCGTGGGAAGCAGACTGATTGATCGGTAACTGTTAGTAAGGGATGCGTTCTTGTTGGCTTACGCCCCGTCCTAGGCACCTGCGATCTTCCTCCAGAAGAAAAGTCATAGAATGGTAAATTCTAAAACAACGACCACATAGGTCGTATTTGGTAGAATACTGCCTAAGAATATTATAATCTGACTCCTTTTATTTCTTCACTGTCCCTCATTCAAAAATACATTTTTGAAATTTTGAAAAAAAAAAATATAGCAATATGGCGTTTATGTTATTTTATAGAATGCATTTAGCACTATCTCCACCAAAAGTTTAAAGAAAAAATTTGGACCCGTTTTTGAGAAAATCTTGAATTCGCTATTCTTTAAAATTACACCATATTACATGCAACATTGCCCGGAAACTACTAAAAGTTTCAAAATAATGTGCATAACCTAAATGAAAGGACTTATTAAGGACAACAAATTTCGATTGAGAGAAAAATCGCCAAATATTCAACTTTGTAATTGTAGCAAGACGCCGAAAAAATTCAAACGTTTGCAATTTTCGAAAATTCAGATTTAACCGTCAAAATCGGACTTGTGCCACCTTTATAAGTGTACAAGAAGTTTAAAAAAAAAATTGAGCCGTTTTTGAGAAAAGTTTGCAAATGCCCGGGAGTCGTGATGTAAAGTACCTACAAACTTTAAAGAATGTTTTTCAAAATTTCAAAGCTTGAACTAGAACCAGATCGACAGAGGATTCTTCAATTTGGAAAAGATCGTACGGATGGTTTAGACGCTAGTAGTGTTCATAGACCGACAGATTGACGGACGGACGTTTTGGGAAAAAAAAACAAAAAAACAAAAAACGCTTTTTTCGTATCAGGCTTATACACCAAAACGTGTATGTTTGTTTAAAAATTTCGAAATCGATTTTCCGCAGGATTACATAACTTTCTGTATATTATGTATATACGAGAAAGTAAACATTTTTTTCTAACACTATAAATTATTTTCTTATTTTTCGTATTTTTTCAATCAGATAAAATAACCTTGAGTTGAGGGTGGATTTAAAAAATACGTTTTTGGCTATGTAGGGAAGTGGGTGATGGTAGAGAGACTATGAAACCTTGTATTTTTATGTTAGTTATAGTGTAACTACTTATGTCATTTGGTTTAGGGGAACTTTTTATCATGATATCGGGGGTATCCTGTAACTTTCTAACTTTCAATTATCAGTTCTGACGTCAATATGACCTTATTTTCATTTGCAAATAAATAGGACTGATACTAAAGTAATATTCAAAAGTTATATATTACGCATTTTTTGTTATTTATATTAAAATATTATTAATTAGTGTAAAGGTAGATTTGTGTTCAAAATGGATGGAATGTAATATGTTACTACTTCTCGCCACTTCTTCCCATTGTGGAAATGAAACATTTTTGGCGTAACTTTACAGTTTTTCAACCCATTTTGAGAGTTCGCTTCAGTATTGTAGTTGAAAATTTGGGAAAAATCCAAATGTTAAGGTAACAAATTTTTTAGGACTCTCAAATCAGTCACATCTCAAATGAAATGTCCATTTAAATTAATTCAACACAAAATTAAGTTCATTATGCAACTGGTTTAGAGTTCTTTCAAATTCAGTCAGCCTTCATACTGCTCGTTGTGTATAATTCGCAAATGGTTTTTCCCGCCTGTTATATGACAATATTCTGAGGAAATACATCTTATATCTCCCAGACTTTTGGATTTCAAAAAAAATTGAACGAATTATAAGCAAATCCCATCCGCGTGATTCTTGTAAGCCTCTCTTTATTAATCTAGGAATTTTACCTTTACCTTGCCTGTTGATTTACGAATCAGTGTTTTTTTTTTACATAAATGACTTACTTAAGGGCGGTAATATATTGTATTTTCAGCAAACGCCGATTCTATAACTACACTATGTGATCAAAAGTATCCGGAGAACCCCCAAAAACCTATGTTTTTCATCATAGGTGCAGTGTGCTGCCACCTACCGTCAGGTACGCATTCTCCGCGACCTCGGTAGTCATTATTAGAGACCGGAAAAATATGTAATGTGAAACGTCAAAATATGTATACCCACTCTCACAGAATATGGGCGATGCCTTGTGCGGCCAAATCTGGCTTTTCCACAGCTTGGACAACCATCGCGGGACCCGCCCAACCCCGGCTCGAGGCGATCCGTTTTATCATTGGCTTTGCTCCAAGTTTCAGACACGTCCCCTTCCTCCCTCAAAGTTTTTTCCTCCTAGTTATCTCAAAGGGGCGGAGCAATTTCTGAGGTTTTCGGTGACGCTGCCTCGCTAACGTGAGCAGGGGTAACAGGAGAGGAGGGGTGAGAGGAAGTACGGGGAGGTAACGGAAAGGCCAGAAACGAAACGGTTTGGGGCGCGCGGGCGCGGGGGATCACTCCGCCAATTGCACTGGACGTTCGCCCTGAACCCCGTGGACGCTGACAACCAAGGGCAGCGGGTCACGGGAAGGGCTGTGACATTTTTTATCGAGTTCTTTACCATGAAAATTAAGTATAATTTATGGTATCTAATATTGTGAGAAATTTGTGTCAGATTAAATTAATAGTATTGAAAGTTTTGTTTCTTACAAACTATTTTAAAATGCTAATGGTTCTAAAGCAAAACACTAACTATTCATAATAATTTCGGAAACATAAAAAATGCATTCATAATATACATTTCCTATCAAGCAAATTGAAATTCATGTTCACGTATATAAAAACTTGTATTTTGACATTATTACGCCTTTTTTAAAGGGAAATGCAAGCAATACAACATTTATTACGCATTATGAAAATGTAATCGCCTATTTTTTCTATATCAGCGGGTGCATGCAAACAGTGATTTCGTTAATCAATTAAAATCACTGCCGGGTGCCCCAATAGATTATCTTTTGCAAATTGCTATTGTTAATATTGTTTAGACTATTTGTAAAATTGATGCAATTTTATAGTGATAATCGGTGAAAAGGAACTAGGACCTTCATTAGGAAATATTTCAAAATATAATTGTCTTATTCTTCATATTTTTTAAAAAGTTGCTATTTTTCTGTTACACTACTGGAAGATTTTCATCCCTTCCCAGTGATATTTTTATTTATTTATTTATTTAAGATAATATACAGGCAACAGTACAAATCTGATATGGTCTGAATAGGCCCCAACATAATTAATTATTTTCAACATATCACATTGCATATATTAATAGCAAAATTGTAATAATTGATATCTTTAATAAATACTAATAATATAAACAGCAAATTTTTAATTCTTTAACTCAGAAATCTACATAGTTAAATATTTTCTTAAATAATTTTGAATAACACGTAGTAAAAAAGAATAAATTTAAAAACCCTTTTAAAATGTTACGAATCAATGTAATTTTCTTAAAACGGCTGTTAAGAAAGAAAAAAAAACTTGTTTGAATAAACTTTAAAGAGATTGAGTATTTAGTTAAAAATTTCAATTCCGGGACAATTTTCCAATTAAAATATTTAAGGGAACACAGTGTCCCCGAATCTTTATTTTTCCCAATTTATGTTAGGTTTTATATGACCCCAGAAACAGTTTCTGGAGTGTTTAGTTCGATTCAAGAAGCTCTCCCTCAATTCAAACACCCGGGAAACCTTGACACGGTTATCGAAATTGAAGTAAGAAACGGTTTTATTCAAGGAACAAAACGTCCTTGTTTTCTAATGATTAATTGTGAAATAATTTTAGCCATTGTAAGATATACGCATGACAAATAATTTGTGCTCATACGATCCCAATACTTGAATGCATATCGAACCTGAAAATACATTGGGTTTTTAGATCAACGGAAAACACAAGAGATTCAATCAGATCACAAGTTCTCAACTGAAAACAAAACTACAGTCTTTATTATTTTCCGAAATGAAATTTCATACATTCTTTAATAATATAAAAGAACTTTTATTGTGCTAAAATATCTTGTCAATTGCATATGCAATATTATTCGCAAAATTTTCTGAAAATTAGTATAAAAGTCGTTAAAATATTTTTTTTAAATTACAAGATTAAAAGAGAAAAAAACAGAAAAAAATCACTAATTTTAAAATGAAATAAATACAAAGACAGTGTTACATCAAAAACGCAAAATTAGTTATAAAGGCATGTTAAAATCATCCCTTCAGCGTATTAGATTTATAAATCCATAGCTAAGAAAGTTTAAAGAGTTTGCGGAGGACAGTAGCCAGCATCTCCTCTATAGTCGACAAGTTTCCCTTCTTCGGCTCTTTCATTACCCAGAGCACAGGATCATGCTTTACAGAGGATCTTTTCTTCATTTCTGGGGATGGGGGTGGGTAACTGCACGGGGATGTCCGTGCGAGAAGTGGCAGTGCCGATCCGAAGGTGAATAAAAATTTCTTGCCTCGGCGTAGAGCCACGGGATGACCACGACAAAGGTTTTTGAACCCTTGTGAATTTAAAAAGGGTTCTGCCACTCTGTTTGCACTAAAAATGCAACGTTGGATAAAATCTTGGTAGTAAGAGTAGATATTACCATAAAGATGTTTTTTGGCTTCCTCGGGGCCAACTTTACTACCTAGTCAGGGGTTTCTTTTCCCACTTATCCCCACGTGGCCAGGGACACGGGAAAAAACGTAATTCAAATGACGGAGAATTAAGCGATATCTTCGATGTATTTGATGTTGGATATATGATGTCAAAGGTTACTTGGGAGAAAAAGAGGAAAGGGACGAAAAGGGCCCGAGCTTCCTGGGTTAAAGGGCTGCGGTTCCGCCTCGAATAGATGTGGTTCGTGATGCCCTTACGTATTCCCCCTACAGAAAACCCCAAACAAAAAAAATCACAGTGGTCGTTATATGACCTAGTAGTTAAAAAGAGACATTAAAATATATACAAAAACAACAACTTCAATTGTCAAAAATTTCAATATTTGAATTCGGACTTTCAATAATCGTTGCCTAATAAAACCTAAGGACTTTATTTCCCTGGGTAAAATAGTATTATAAAACGGAAACGTATTTAATCAGAAATGAAATGGTCATATATGGTCAGCTAATTGATTATTATTTATAGCTTAATTCAACTCTCTCAGATTTCCTACAATATTGCAATGATATTCATTGTAGCCAATACATATTTTATTCACACTTTTTTATTTCGTTGGTAAAATAAACATATTTATTAAACTGAGTACCACTGAATTTAATATGTTCTTTCATTACAATATTTCCATAGTTTTTAAGCTGAGGAACAGTGACGGAAAAATAATTGGCCGAATATTGAGTTAAGACTTCATTAAATATTTTACTATATTTTACATTCTCGAATGCAGCCTTTACGAAACAATGATATCAAGTAAAAATGGTATTTAGGGGTTTTAAGGAAAATTCGGTTTTTGAAATCACGAACTCAAAAAATTTTAAAAGACTCTGCGAACATGTATTTATTTTTAGACTCGTTGTAGGAAAAGGACCTGTGTACGAATGTACTGCAAAAAATTAAAACATTACTGACTTCTAAATCATGTATTTTTTTCCCAAAATTGATATTATACTAGCAAGTTCATTGGTATTCTGAATCCAATGATATTCCAATATTTCTGGAGGGTATGTTACATTATGTTCATTTGCATTATTGAAACTTCTGAAAAAGAACTCTTTCTTTTTACTTTACATCTTCATTCGAAAACACTATCCCGTTATTAAAAATACTGTAGTAAATGTCACCTTTTATTAATATCTCTGGGTTTTTTCAACATTACAATTACTAATCTGTTTCAAATTTCTATGAACTCTTACTCTTCTTCTCGGTATAACTAATTCTACAAATGAAGTTATAAAAATTGTATAAATGTTTTCCAAATTTAGAAAATTGTTTTTGCAGTGAAAGCATACAAATTTTCCGTGAACGCATAATCTAAATTTTTTCATATATTGACTGCACTTTCTTCAAGGGATAGAGAAGTTACGTATGCTACGCAAAAAAACGGCGAATTGTCTGCAGAAAAACGCATTATACGGCCCTTGTGACGAAAAAATGGATAAATCCACTTGCTAAATTTAAAAAAAAATCCTCGAAATCGTGGTGTAGCCAGAATCCATGTTTTGTGGTGGTTGATGGAAAAATCGACTGACGTAAAATGTCTGTCCGTCCGTCCCTGAACAATGTTAGCGGCTAAACCGTTCAGCGATTTTCACCAAAATTGATACTCCCAATCGATCTGGCTGATGTCGTAGCGCCTTGAATTTAAAGCGATATTCAATTAGGGGAGGTATTTTACATGAAGCCCCTGATATTTTCAAATGTTCAAACAAATTTTTTCTATAATTTTTATTACAAATGTAATAAAACTGTAAATGCGGGAAAATGGAAGTGTATTTAAGAGAATATTGCTGGACTCATGTTCGTTGAAAAGATTTTTCGTAAGTATTCCTACAAGTAAAATATTGAAATTTGAGTTTTTCCTTATGAAACTTTTTCCTTAAAGATAAGATTTTTAAATAAGATCATGTGCAATTTTCAAATTTTTAGTATTTTCGCATAAGTTTCCGTGAAAATACGGGTGAGAAAGTACGCTGTTTTAGAATCACTAGTATTCTTTAAAACTGTCCTACTTCTAGACATTAGGCTCTTCTCGAATAATTGAAGTCCCTTTCTAGTTTTATTATGACAATGTGGTACTGAAGTATACATGAAGAAAAGAAAAAATATTGTACTTTATTTCTATAGAGAAAGTTCGATTCTATTAAATTAAAATTTATATTATATTAATATATTTTATTATTCTATATTATACATTTTTATATCATATTATATATCACAATATATTTAAACTTAAAAAGTTGACCTCTGAAAACGAAAAAATATATACTGAAACGAATTTGTTCTATTTGCATGGGTTTTATTATATTTAACTATTTCTAGCTAAAACACAAATCCTTTGGGAATGGTTAACGCAGTACGCTGTCGGCTTTGCTAATGTTGTAGTTGAATCCAGAAGGTGATTTTTCTTCTGTCAGGGGATTTCATAGTCAATTTTTTGTAATTAATATTAATTTTTGAAAGACTTAGGGGCCCTAAAGGCCCAGTTTGTCGTCCATCAGTACGACGACTATGCCTCCGTTCTGTACCATCTGACCGAGGCGCTGGTGGTCCTATTTTCGAGGAACTCTATATATTTTGAAATTGAAAAGATTTAAATTTTTTCAAAACTACAAAATTGAAAATAGAGATCTTACTGTTGAAAACTTTTTTCCCAATTCTGTAATAGTATAATATTGGGGGTGACATTAGAGAAGAAAGTATGTGCGTTAAGTACAACTCTTGTTGTTTACATTATAAGCATTATAATTTTTTTAAAGAAGCAATCAACCCCTATTTGCTGAAAATTTAAAAATATTGTTAGCATTATATCATTCAAGTTTAGGTTACAAGTTTTCATGAATAACGAATGCAAATTTGTCCGAAATTCTCTTCGTTGTTTTAAATTTGGGTTTTTAAAAATCACATAGTTACTTGCTTAATACTAAGCGGTTCTGTATTTCAGACTGGTGTTTCGACGAGTTACAGTTCAGTCTTATCGCTAATGTGGAGATCACCTTGAAGATATGGGAGGGGCAAGATGAGTTCGCAGGATAGAAGCTACTTCGCGAGCCCTACAAAAAAGACATTCGAATCGAAATATTTCTAATTAGAATCAACTATAGAATAGTATCGCGTGATGATTCCACATTCTTATCAAGAAGTGAGTTGCTGTAACCTGAAGTAAATTTGTATATCATAGAACAATAAATTCAAGATAGATTCATTCTAAACACCCTCATCGGTGCTGTAAGGTACCTCTGTGATAGCTCCGTGGTTTAAAAACGCGAAAGTTGATAGAGGAATGGACGCGATCAAATCCTCCCGAATATATATTTTTTACCTGATGCCTGGAACACATTAATCACTATCATCACGAAGAGACATTCCAAAATCTTGCAAGGAGGAACAAACTTGTTTTTTAAACGATAATGTATTATATTAAGATTGTGTGCTGGTATCTTGTATTCCAAGCAAGGGAGAAACGAAATTTGGAAGAGAAAGCTCAAATATTAACAGTGTCTAAATTGCAATATCATTATCATATTTTTATGTAATCGTTAGAAATAATATGAAAAAGTGTGTACCAAGTTGTATAATCATTAGTAATTTATATTTAACAGTTCTAGAGATAATCAGAATCCTTAACAAGTCTGTGGGTTTATTATAAATTTGGCAAAAAGGTAATTTCTTCGTTCTTTTATTAATTGAGAAAGGAATATGTCTTTTTACGTTTAACAAAGTTTCTTAGAGACTATTACAGAACTCTTTAAAAATTACCATTTTGTGTTTGTGCCTTTGTGATAAATGCAAACAGAACGCACCCCTAATTGTTTGTAAAAATTGATAATTTTATTTCTTTATGGTCTTTAAAATTTTTAATGTAAGTCTTGTTAGGTGGAACCACATTTCAAAATGTATGAACCCAAACATAATAAAGTACGATTTGATTTTTCATGTGAAAGAAATCAATTTTTTTTTATTATTATCTCCATTTTTAAATAAACAATTTTTGGGATACGGCTTATCTTTAGTGCGTAGACTGAGACTATATGGCAGCATTCAATCAGTCCAAATTTTCCAAAGAAAATAAGGAATTTTAATTATTTAGTTATATCCAATGATTATTCGCCATGCTTGTGTATGTGATCCAATGCACAAATCACCTGTCATTTATTCAATATGGGAAAAAAACAAGGAGGTGCGAATTTCGGATCTCAAAATGTCTGGATAATGTCGTTCTTTAAATCTAAATATTAAATTTATTATAAAATTCATAAATATGATCGAGTTAGATAAATAAATATATTATCATGTATTTTAAAACATCAGTTGCCTAATATTGCATTTTCCAGAAATTGTACTGCTTGAGAACGAGTATTTTTTAGAGAATATGATTTCTATTACGTCTTAAATGTTACTCTCAAGAAAATGGAGAAATTACAGAACAAATTTTCGTATTCGTAGATACATTAAGGCTTGCAGATTACTAAAAGACAATAACTCTTTTGTAGCTAAATCGTTTGACACCGGACAATCGAGGTATTGAGGATCGAGTTCTACGCGATGCCTTTTTTCTTTCTGTTCCGCGTTCTGTTTTACCTAAGTCTGAGAATTAAAAGATAAGAATGTTTAGGGAAAATACTTGTATTTATTTATTGCTTATAAGATCTTTGCTGAACTTTTATACTATATAATGTGTAATTAGTTTGATCCCTTTATTACAAATTTATACAAATGTGTATTTATTTATATTTAGTTAGTAAAATTTAACCTAAGCTCGCTTGGAATTAAGATAGTGAACGTTTTGACATACATTTTGATTACTTCAAAAACGTTTGTCAAACTCTGTCACTTTTTTGGGAAAAGAAATATGAGGAAATGTTTATCCCGTTCGTTAGTGATATCCATATTGTGACCTGATAACGAGATAATTGAGTACTAAGATGTAATTCCTTCGGGCAGGAATCAAACCCCATCGTTCGATTTACGACCAGTTGCTCTGACCACTGAGCTTCCGAAAAATGCGTTTTTCAGTTGGGTTCTGGGCTCGTTTTCCCACGCATTTGATATTTGTCACCGCTGTCATCATTTACGTAAGTCAGTAAAGGTTTGGACCTTTAGTAATTGATATCAAAGTTGTGACTTTTACACAACGTCGTGCCCAGATTGTGCAAAATTACTAGTTTTCTTGATTACATAAATACATTCATATTTTTCAATATGAATCATTTATGTAAAAATAAACTCACCTTGAAATGACAATCAGTAATGCAGAAAATTCTCAGTACTGTTTTTTTATCTCAGCTTTGGAACTGCTGTAACACGTTTAGATGGATTTTGAACTATGATAATTCGTTATCTCAGCACAAAGAAAACTTGTACTTTGCGTTTTTTTTCTCGTATACGCACGAATATACGTAGTATACGTAGTATATTCGTATTGACGTATATACGTATATATTCGTGCGTATACGTAGTATAGAGAAAGTTATGTAATACAGCGGAAAATCGATTTCGCGATTAAACGGTAATCACTTTTTGGAGTCGAAAAGTGGTTTTATCCAAACCGTCCGTCCTTCCGTCTGTGATCATTACTGGGGCCTAAACCACACGTACGATCCTTTTTCCAAATTGAAGAAACCCCCGTTTTTCTGGTAGTAGTTGAACTTGGGAAATTTTGAAAAATCTTTGAATTGGGGGTACTTTACATGAAACCTTTCGGGCATTTTCAAAATTTTCTCAAAGGCTCCTAATTTTCTGGTAAGAATAGAGTAAAATACACTTAGAAGGATGACAAAAGTTCCAATTTTCATGTTAACTCTAATTTTCAGAAATTTAAAGTTTGAACATTTTGGGCGTCTTCTCAAACTAAAATTGAAAACAGCTTGTCTTTCAAATGAAATTTGTTGTCCATAATTCGTTCTTGCATAAAATCAGTAGGTTTCTTGAAATGATGGCATTTTTTGCAAAGTGCAACAATATTTAAATTTTAAAGAATGGTTTGAAATCAAAACTGCAATGAAACAGTTTTTTTTCTTACTATTAAAACGTTTAAAACCTATTGTGGAAATCTACTTTTACTTTTCTTTTCGTTGCAGCATCATTCTGTCTTCAGCTAAAAACTCACAAGTATCACTCTCAACACATCCTACTATTAAAACATTGTATAAGTGACTGCGGAGTGACGTCATTAGTTCAGTGCTTGTTTGAAGAACTGAAGACTGAGTTCACGTCCTGGCCTGTTCATGCAACTTTTTATTTTTGACTAGTGAGATTTTAATTAATACTTTTTCCTTTCAATAATTTAAGGTATGCATTTAGGTTCTCGTTTGAGAGTTTTCAAAAACAAAAGAAGAGTTAATAGTGTAACATTTGTTATATATTAAGAAAACATTACCAATAACAGAGAAAATAAAGTTTATTTTTATATAAATGTGTAGATGAACAAAAGATAAAAAATGCGTAATGATAGGGATTTTCTTGGGAAATCAATAAATGTTTCTTAGATTCTAGTAATTACTTGCAGCAAAAAGAATTCTGAATGTCGGGCGTGTCGAAACTTGTTCTGGGGCCCCCAAAGTTATCACGTCTAATAATCTCACCTTGGGCAGAGGCGATAAGGGTGAGCGTCAGGCTAGAACCGAGCTAGAACCGAACTGGGAAAAATTCTTAAGTAGAATTAACTATTTTATAGTGCCGCGTAGATTTCTTTGCTTTCTATTTCTCTTAGAGGTAATTTATTTAATATTTTAAATTGCAGAAGTGCGGAAAAGCAATGAGTTGAAGCAAAATGAAGATTCTTAATTGAGTAACTCAGGAAATGCTTACGTACGTCTGTTTGGTAGCGCAATCGCATAAGTGCGTGGCTTCACAATAGAGGAACGCGTGTTCAAATCCCGTACGATATCAGCGGTTTTACTTGACGAGCAATGAAAATAAATTCTAATAACGATGTCGGAATGTTCTAACATTCCTTTTCTTTGCAAGAAGATACCATTACAAAACTGCGGAAAGAATTTGATGTACTTTCGATTACTGGTCGTTTACCAAAATTCAAAATTCAAAATTCAAAATTTTATTGCTTATTTATTTTTGAAAATAGATTTTACTACATGGGAGTTTTTGTTTTTTTCTCCTTTCAAAAATTTAAAATTTAAGTAGTATATGACTTAGTGTAGGGATCACAGAATTTTGAAAATGTGCACACAATTCACTTTTCCCCATAGCACGTCATACGCAGTTTTTAACTGTTTTTTGACGTTAAATAAATAAATAAATATATAAATAAATAAATACCAGATCATTCACTACTCCATATTTTCCTGTTCATAGGCCGTTTTTGGTTTTTACATTGGTACGTTCGTTTCCTTTCCCCAAACCCTATACAGTATTACGTCCTTTGAAATTAACTTTATTTATTTGTCCCACTGTTCTTGTCAAGTTTTCTAGCTGGGAATTTTTTTTTTGCTTTAAAAATTAAGAAATGCTTACACTTCGCTACTACCAAAATATGAAGAACTAGAGGTGCTACAGAATGGACAGACTTTCTCGTAGCAAATGTTTATAATTTCCTTTGTGTGGACTGGCAGGGTTTTTGCCAGCTCAGATAAGGTTCTTTCTCTTTTCTTGCCAGCTGACATCTATCGCCGCACAAAATACATTTTTTTATATTTTCTCAACTTTTCGTTCAAAATAGCTCTTTCACAGGAATCTATGAGTTTTGAAAACTTCCCAAAGTCATTTGAAACTTCTACTCACAAGTTAAATAATCTATCAAATCTATTGGAATGCTCCATTAACAGCGTGAGAGTATTTCAAAAATTACATTTTTGTAATTTTAAAAACAATAGAATAGAGCAATATCTCGTTTATGTCATCGGATAGGCTGCATTTGGCATTTACTACCAAAATTTAAAGAAAATTTGGAGCGTTTTTGGAAAATCTTGTTATGTAAATTTTTAAAATTAAAAAATTGCACGCCATATTGTGCGAATCAACTAAAACTTAAAAAATTCATGACCTTATTAAAAGATCTAAATTATAAGCAAACATTTCATTTGAAGCAAAAATCTCTATCTTTAATTTTTTAGTTGTAGTAAGACGCCGCAAAATATTCAAATTTTGATTTTTCAAAATTCGAGTTAACCGTGAAAATTGGATATTCTTTATAAACGTATTTTCTATAGAGTAAACAGTCCTGACAAAAATTTACAGAAAAAAATTTTGGGGCCGTTTTTGAAAAAATTTAAAATGTCCCGGGAAAGGGTACAAATAGTCCCCCCCAAAAATTTAAAGAATTTTTCAAAATCGATAGCTCCAGCTCAGGCAAAAACGACAGGGTTTCTTCAATTTGGAAAAATCTATGCATGGTTTAGGCGCTAGAGTTGTATCAGACGGACAGAGACGTTTTGCTTCATTTGGTTTTGGCATCACGGATCCACAAACTGGAATTATGGCTAACCGCCTGTTAGGACTTTTTCTTAATTTGCAATTTTTTTATTCAGTTTTTCTCACCAGAGCGCGGCAATCATTTTTTGCAGAAAATGCGCAGTTTTTTCGCGCAGCATTATATAACATTCTCTTTTACTACGTATTTTTCTGCATATCGTAAGTATACGAGAATGTATATGTGAAGTGTTTGTTAACATGCGTCACGCAGATAAATTTTAAGGGAAAAAGTTAGTGATGAAGTAAAAAATAATTCTTGGTTTTAAAAACCCTGTATTCATATAATAAATATTCGATTATTAGTTGAATAAAAATTTTATCATGCCCTTTGCTAACATTCTGAAAGGCTACATTGTTGTGAATGATATTGATTAATAAACAAGTCCATTATTAAATATTCTTCTCAATCATTCATTTTAAGAGTATGCTACAACTATTTTACTAAACCATCCAACCGCGGATCCCAAAAAAAAGACTCAGGGTCACTGCCCCCTCTTCATCCTAGAAAAGATTATTTCTCTCTCATAATGAACTAGTGTAAACTAGTAATGTAGATGAAGATGAAGATATTTTATTTATATAATATTATTTCATCAGAAACAGTTCTTTACCTTAACGCGTTGAAATTTGTTACATTATTTTAGGGGACACCAATAAGTCATGCAAGACTGGTAAAATAAAATTTTTGAAAGGTTTGATTATGCATAATCCAAATAACTAAAAAAAGTTGTGGATATCGTTTAAAACTTCGAGAACGGCTGCAAAAACCTTTTTAATTCATACATAAGGATTTCCACTTTTTGGGGTCAGTATCACTTGAAAAATAGGTAGAAAAAAAATATTTTTTATCTGACATTTAATCCAGAAATTAATAAAAACATAAAAAATGGAGACTCAAAATAAATAATGTAAAGTCAAGACACATGGTTGTAGGAAATCTCGATATGATCTAGAACAGAAATAGGTATATTTCCGGTAGGAAAGGGAAATTTTAAAAATATCGGAGTGATTATTAGAGCAGAGATTTAATAATTGACTTTATTAAAAAATAAGCTAGGAAGGCCAATTATTAGTAGACTTCATAATATTTTATAAACCAAAAATTTTCGAAAGAAAACTAGAGACAATATACAAGACAATGGTGGGGAGCTTGTTACGTATGAATGGAAATTAGAATTAAAAAGATGCAATAAACTCTCGGTTAAATGCTATGAAAATGAATTTTTGGAGACGATGTTGTTGGATGGATGGGTTGTTGGATACTGTTTGATAGAATACTAAACGAAGAGATGAGACAGATAATAATGATTGAGAGACAAGTGATCGAAAATGTAGAATCCAAACAACTCCAATGGTATGCTGCAGAATGCATGCTGACAGAATATCAAAAAATTTTCTTTGAGTGAATCCCTTTCGAAAAAAAAAACGAGGAAGGCCAAAGGGAAAACTTAGGTACGTCATCGGATTTTACAATGAAGGGGACAAGAATAGAGGAAGATGCCTGACGGAATAAAAAAAATTGGTGTGTAGATTGCGAAAAACGGTCATTAGAACTGTAAAATACTCGCTTAAGAATTAATATTAATTACCTAACCCAAGTGAAGATACCGGATGAAGAAGCCTTGTTATTATGTGCTGGCACAAGTAAGCGGGGCCAGATCGTTTAAAATCTTGCCGGAATACCAAACCAAAAGCAAAGTAACGTTCTTATTTGAAAAGATTAAATGAAAAAAAAGAAAATTTGATTATTTCTAGAGGAGTCCTTTAGATAACAAATATCAGATATTACTCTATTTGGTATTTATGATATTTGTAAACTTTGTCCCTTTATCGGCATGATCGCTTTTTCAATGGGAACAACTATTCTTCCCAATTGACAGGTCGAAAAGTAAATATTGTATTTAGGTAAAAAAAAGGGTGATTGAATTATGTTTTCGAAAATTGACGGACTGAAGTGAAAAGAGAAACTAGCACAAATAGTAAAATTCACATTTCTTGTATGTTGCACCAATGAATAATGTCAATTCACAATTAAAATCTATTTTCGATCCCCCAATAACATATGTGGTCTCTTTAACTTGGAAATCTTTTTCTTTAGCGGCGATAAATAATTCACGGAAAGTGTTTTGGCAGTTTATCGACGAATGACAGAAAAAGTAATTACAATAGCCAGTAGGACTTTTGATGCAGTATTCCAAAGGCAGATTTTTAAAACTCAGACATTTGTTCATCATTTCTCTCTCATGGTATGCAACATGTATTCTCAAGTTAATGTTGAAATATCTAAATATCACTTTCGGAATCCTAAGACTTAAGTAAAAGGAACGCAATGGTGACCCCGAAGATTTGGTTAAACCCAACAACGATAACGCAGATTTCTCCCTTTTTTCCGACCCTTTCATTAAAGTGGTCGCCAAGTGTGCGACCAAATGCCAATGAATTATAAATTTGAGGGTTTTTTCGTTATTTTTAGATTTTCTTTTTTAAAATCGTCTCTGCGTGAGATATACTATATACGAACACAAACTATCAATCAATGGGCAAGTACATTTTAAAACGTTACATTTTTAATATAAATAGCAATGCGTTTCAACAATAATAAAAAATTGTAGTTATAGTTTTAAAATTAACCTTAATTCATATTATAGTACTTTAATTAAATTACTTTATAAATATTTAAAACTTAAATAAATTTTTTCCCCCAAAAAAATTAATTGCTTATTTTGTTTAAAATTTATTAACAATTCATTAAAAATTATAAATATGCAGTGCAATTACTGAAGATGCGTTAGTGAACATATCCAATAAATTGGCAATTTTGATGAAATGTAAAAATGTATGGAAAAAAGAGAAAATTTTATTTTGCAACAATATTTTCAGAAGAGGATCCTATTCATTTTCTAACGATTATCTGACAGATTTCAGTTTGACAAAATTTTGAAACATTATTAACAATTACAATTTTGAAATAATTTATGACAGGAGAATCTCTAAATGATTCTTAGTGGATTAGCAAAACAGTGTTTGATAGGTCTGCTTATCTAGAAGAAGTGTTAACATTCCGATGACGTTAAAAACTTCGTGTGAATTGCTCGTCTCTCGAAAATAAAACTATCTAATGTAAAATATACTTGCTATAATAATATAATACATTAATTTCATTGCGTTGAATTGGAAATCTACATAAATTACATGTAAGTAAAATATTGATATGATTTTTATGTGTGTGTGTGTGTGTGTGTGTGTGTGTGTGTGTGTGTGTGTTTCCTCCAATGTTCACGCAATAGACGAAAGCTGGTGTTTCTACCTTTGCAAACATTAAGATATTAAATGTTATATAAGAGTCAAAGTCGTTTTTGATTCTCACGCAAAAATCCTCAAAGACTAGGTATCAAAATGATTTTTTAAAATTTGCGGTAAAAAACTCCATGTAAAATGCAATCACCTAACGTTAGATTGAAGAGGTAATTAATTGTGATCCCCAAAACAAAAAATCAAAAATCATTCATTTGCTTACAGCTGCACTTACCAATCATAATGTCTGCGGGAGAAAACTTTCATTGACTAAATGAACTTTAAATACTTTTATAAAATAATATATATACTTTTTTAAAATACTTTATAAAATAACTATATAAATAAGTTTATTTAGTATTTATATCAAAACTATTTTATTACAATATTAATGCCCGCGACCATATATTTTTTAAATTGGGTCATCTGAGAAATTGATGATTCACAACTGAAAGCTGCTATCCGGAGACGTGTTTTGAAACTGACTTAAAACGTATTTCTTTAGGTTATTAATTTTTCTAATAAAATAACTTGGTTAGATAATGCCCAACAATGCAAATTATTTGCATTTTATATTAAATATTACAATAATAAACGAGAAATGTAGACATGGAGCTTAATAGTCGTTGTCCAGTTTATTTTAAAAACCGTTTTATAACAGTTTTTAAAAAATGTTTTTTCTGGGGAAAATTTTATGCCTTTATTTATTAATTAAATGTATATACAAAATTTATGTAAAACTGTTGGTTGATTTAATATTTATATTCAAATATTTACTATAATATAACTCGCCATCACCGCCATTTTGTAATGTTCAAGATGAATAGTCCCGCCTCCCTGAAATGAAGCTAAAGCGGATTGGTCAGCTCCATTCCCAGGGCGGGCAGGGGTCGGAAAACTCTGGTAACAGGCGTCATGCCTAAATAAAAATTAATTAAAATTTAACCAAGGAACAGGCGTCATGCCTAAATACTTGAAGATAAGAAGATTTACATAATACGAAATTACATTTAAAATAATGTCCTAACCAAATTTAAAAAATAATTCGTCTTAAAAATCATTTGGAGCGCTTAAGTTGATGCACACTTTGCACTATACAGCTTTCCCATCAGTAGTAAAGCTTCATGATTAGAAAATTGTTATTCAGGACTGTAGTTTTGCAGCCAGACTAGACGCAATAGAAAACATCGTACAAACTAACGATATCTACGACCAGCACACATCACTGCAATGTGAAGCACTCTCATTGAATGTTACACTTGGCCATCGCCAATGTTTCTCCAAAATTAAGGTTAAGAGTCACGATCCGCGACGTCAGTGATGCTTTTCACACCTAAAGGTGTCAATGATCTCAGTCGCGCACTTTCCGCTACTGAGACAACTGAAGCAGACGCGCAGGACTGGGAGAACATCGCGCGTCTTCACATGGGATACCTGTAGGAGACAACCAACAGTAATAATTTAGGAAAAAATATTTTTTTAAATATTTATTTTCATAAAAATACGTAATAAAAGCGAAGAAAATTAATATCATAAAAAATATTTCGTGAAAATACCACAATATGTAAAATATGTAATATAGTACCAAATATGTAACAAAAAATTGAATATTGCGTTAGGACGGGGCCGATTTGCCAAGATTACAATTTGTATGACATGTACAGCACAAAAGCGTACTGGCCGACCTTGTCTGTTAACTGACAAATACCGCCGACACGGTCGTAAAGAGTAATAGGGAGACATCTATCCAGACCATCATGCAGGAATTCCATACTGCATCAGGATCCACTCCAAGTACTATGACAGTTAGGCGTGAGGTGAGAAACCTTAGATTCCATGGTCGAGCGGCTGCTCATAAGCCACACATCACGCACGAAAATGCCAAACGCCGCCTCGCTTGGTGTAAGGAGCGTCAACATTACACGATGGGACAGTGGCAAACCGTTGTGTGGAGCGACGAATCACGGTACACAATGTGGCGATCCGATGGCGGGGTGTGGGTATGGCGAACGCCCGGTGGAAGTCATCTGCCAGCGTGTGTAGTGCCAACAGAAAATTCGGAGGTGGTGGTGTCATGGTGTGGGTGTGTTTTTCCTGGAGGGGGCTTGGACCCCTTGTTGTGCGTGGCACAATCACAGCACAGGCCTACGTTCATATTGTAAGCACCCTCTTGCTTCCCACTTTTGAAGTGCACTTCGGGGATGGCGATTGCATCTTTCAACACGATCGAGCACCTATTCATACTGCATGGGCTGTGGCGGAGTGGTTCCACGACAATAACATCTCTGTAATGAACTGGTCTGCACAGATTCCCGACTTGAATCCTATAGAACATCTTTGGGATGTATTGGAACGCCGACTTCGGGTAAGGCCTCACCAACTGACATCGATACCACCCCTCAGTGCAGCACTCCTTGAAGAATGGGCTGTTTTTCCCCAAGAAACCTTCCAGCACCTGATTGAAAGTATGCCTGCGAGAGTGAACGCTGTCATCAAGGCTAAGGGTGGGCCAACACCATATTGACTTCCAGCATTACCGATGGAGGGTGCTACGAACTTCTACGTCCGTTTCAGCTAGGTGTCCGGATACTTTTGATCACATAGTGTTTAACACTTAACGTAGTAATCATATTCATCAGGAGACAGTTTCAACAGCTCATTACAAAAAAATTCACATACATTACTTGTACATTATTTTACAACACTTTACCAAATGACATTAAACAATTAAATTGAATAAAAAAGTTTAAATCCCAAACATAATCGTTTCTGCTTCATAACTGTTTCTATACAATTAGAGACTATACTGAGCATCAAAAGGAAAGTAACAATAATTTTTACAGTGATATTTAATGTATTATTTAGCATTTGGACTGTATAATTCTTAACAATATATAACAAGTATTGTACCGCTGCTTCTGAGTCAATGACCGTCATCTCGATCAGGTTTTTCGTCCAGTTTCTCTGATACTTTGAGCAAATGCTGAGATGGCCCCTTGTTTTGCTTCTGGACATAAATGTAACTTCATTATCTGTGCACGTCTTCTAGAGTTTAGTGGGAAATATAGTTATTCAAATTATCGTTTCCATGTTGTCGCGGCCGGAAGTATTTTTCCTTCATGAAGGACTTGATGAGGAATAAGAGCCCAAATTTATAGCTGATTTACCCTTGAAAATAGATTTTATTACACCGAAGAGAATACTTCTTGTTAACAATCCTTGCACAAAACTCTCATTTCTTTCTGTATTCAAAATTCAAGTAGTATATGGCTTAGGGTAGAGATCACAAAATTATGAAAACTTGCACAGAATTAACTTCTTCCCATAGCATGTCACACACAGTTTTCAACTGTTTTTGACGTGAAATAAAAGTTGTTTGGCACTTATCATTAATTTTGTATGTAAAGTAACTGCAATATTATGTGTAAAGCCACATAAAAAATTATGGCTGCAATTCTATTCCTTCTTTGAAAAATTTCTGGCTGAAAATCGAAATTTCTTCATTTGCGCACGATAGTTTTAGTTGAAAATATTATCCGAATAAAAACATTAGGTAGATAATATCACGTTAATTTATTTCTCAGAGTTTACTGAATTCAATGCATTTTCGTTTAAAAAGCTACAAGTCTAGCGTTGAGTAATTTACGAAATCGTAAATGTCTATAAACGCGAAAAATGGCGCACGGCTGAAACAAATATAGGCGCCATTTGCGGCCCACGTACAATCATTTTTGTAAAAACTGTCTTGAACAACTATAACATAAGGCAATTTACATGCATTTTTTCTGAGATCTCCGATTTAATTCTGGGCCGCTTAAAACGAAATGACCCCCAAAGGGTTGTTCTGTTGCTCCAGAAGGGCAGAGTTGAGACTACGACCATGTTCGTGTTTTGAGCGGCATATTGTAATTTGTTCACATGTTGTTCAGATGTAAAGGGACGGCCCAAATTAATGCCACTGAGCCTTCCTATGATAATGACTATCCCAGCTGGTCAGTGTCTTCCTGGTCAGCGTGTTGAACTCTGCAGCCACGTCCGCAAACCTTGTTGAAAATATCGTAAACCGTGTTGAAAATATGAACGGGATTTACATAAAGTTACCCTAAAATTAAAATATCTTAATTTTACTCCTTACGTATTTACAAAGTTCTGCTCAAAAGCTTCTCATCTAACAATTATGTGTCCATCCATACAAATTATACCAATGGATTTTTGGGTACAACATTGCATGTATCTCCTCTGCACCTGTTCCAATCTAAACTGTCTTTGGAACAGCACTAATAGACCTTAATCCTGACATGTGTGCGAAGTTACTGCTGAAAATAACTTTAAGCACGGATTTTACGACCGATGTTTGAGACCAATTTGTTGAGGTGATTCCAATACTTTTTCTCCGCATAGGCTTACTGTACGGAGGAAAAGTAAAAACGAAGAAAGTAAAGTACGTAATGTATCATCAGAGAGAACAAAAACATAATTTAAATAATGAGTAAAATGTTCTAAGTGATCTATTTGAGGTGTTGAACGTATAATGGTTGTTACCTTTTACAAATTTGTAGTCCCTGCCCCTGGAAGTCATCCCTGTTCGTCATTTTGGCCACTGGGGCATTGGAAGCATGTGCAGGAGAGTGGGACAGACTCCCGGATTTGCGTGTACCGCTCAATTGAAGTTGTTGATTTGACTCATTGGCGTGGAACGCTCATTGTGGGATGGGAATGGCTGCGCTGCCTGTTCGTCCTCGCCCTGACAAGCGCTGACCACGCGTAAGCCCAAAGTGCGCTCCAGATCGGTTCCGAAACGTAGCCGAACGCTCGTGCAGATGCATCGGCCGCGTGGCGTCGGCTGCCGGGTCTGACCGGCGCGGCGCGTCGGTGGAATGTTGGATGCCCAAGGGGGTCATACAACCCTTGCCCCCTCCCTAGGCCCCCCCCCCTCCGCCTCCCGCCCGCCTGACCGACCGGCCGGCCGGCGGGCCGTCCGGCCGCCCGGCCGCTCGCCTGGGCGCCTGGCGTCGCCCCGCGCCGAAAAGCGCCGAGCGCAGCCGATCCCCGCCCGCCACGGCGCGGGCAGCATGGAGTGGAGCGCGGCGGGAGCGGGGCGGGGAGCGGGGCATCCGCGCGTGCGCAGGCGGCTCCCAAAAGAGGGGCCACGCAGGCAGGCGGGTAGGCACCAGGAGGCCGCGCTTGCCACTTGCCTCGCTGCCCGCTCCATTATGCCTCATTCACAATGCAAACTTAAAAGTAACGTAAGCCATAAACGTATGCAGTAAACTTTTCACGTAAAAACGAGCATTCACAATGGCAGACGTAAGCTGGAACGTGGTTTGCCTGAACCAATCAGAATTCAACATATTGATCGATGCGTTTCTAGCCTTTTTTTCGACTCTCCTATCGATTTTACCTTTTGCATTTGCGAGCAGCTGTTGCGCCCCTACCTATTGAGGTTATATGCGAGCAGTGAGCTTTAAATTGTGTACCGCAAATATATTTAACGCCACGTTCAGATTTTGTCATGGAGAGAGATTTGGGCGTGCAGCTTGTGCTGTTGCAAGCTTCTGCAAAATTAATTTTAGGGGCGCTTTATTTAAAAAGAAGAAGGAGGCGCTTTATTTGCCATTTCGAATCAACACTTCGCAACTCGTACCAAAACTCCACAAACTTCTCTGCTCTACCTTTCAACTACACACACCAACGCACACCAATACACATGCATAAACAAGAATCGATCTGAAGTCGATCTTCCTTCTCGCGGATTTTCTTGTGCATTCGTTTTTTTCATGCTGCTCTCTGATTGGTCTTCGATAGAATTTCGACGTAAACTTTAACGTAGAAGCTTGGAGCTTGCGAGTTCTTTAAGTTTACGTCTCACGTCTACGTTTACGTCAAGGCATTATGAATGATCTCGCTTTATAACCCATTTCTATGTTTTGCGGCTAAGTTACGGTTACGTTTAAGTTTGCATTGTGAATGAGGCCTTACAGCTCGCTCTTTAGAAACAATACTTGCTAATGAAGAGGGCTACACTTTAGGGCATTATCTTCTTTTGAGAAGGTACTATATGCAACTCCTTTTTACCCTCTCGTCTTAACTACACATACGTACTAAAGTGAAAGTATTGTAATGCTGCGGCGAAAATCAGCGATTTTGCGACAGAAAACTCGTATTGTCGGGCCCCGGTAACGAAAAAGTACACATAAATCTTCTTCCTATCTGTGGTAAATTACTTTGTCTAACACACTGTGTAGACTCTAAGTTTTATGTGCCCTTGATTTCCAAAAAATCGACTGACGGAAACTGTATTTTGTCTGTGGGCAAACACTAGAGCCTAAGCCTTTCAAACTATCTTCTTCAAAATTGATATGCCCCGATCGATTTGAACGAACTTTACTTTCTGCATGACTGAAACGGATATTTTGATTTTTGAAGACACTTTACATGTAACCTGATTTCAATTTGAAAAAAAAAAAAGCCCCAAATCTTCTGTTTTAACTCTCTGTTTGGAGAGTTGAAAAAACTACTAAAAATACTGTAGGTCTCATTTTTGTTGAAATCGCTAAATACTAAAAAGTTGTACAATATCAAAATGTTTCGTCGTCTTCCTACAATTGCAACAGATTTTTGTAATTAGTGGAATCTGCTCTTCAAAATTACGTCTTTAAACTAGGTAATGTTGAACTTAAAATATGAAGTATTTATATGAAGCAGGACTACAAATATGAGTATTTTTCGCGTGAAATCAAGGCATTTTAAAAACAAGATTTTCTCAAAAACGGCTAATTTTTTAAAACCTTTTTGCACAGAAGGGCTAATTGAACTTAATAACAATTAGCAAACCATTTTTGAGGTATTCTGTTGATTTTACTCGTACAAAAACTACACTTATAATTTTTTTCTTTCTCGCTCTTTTAAGAAGAGAAAGTATTTTAATTGTGGGCCGGAAAACGGCGACTTTTCGACCCAAAAACTATTATTGCCAGACCCTGGTAGCGAAAAGTGAATAAATCTTGCTCATGTATAAAGTAAATTACTTCCTCTAACATGATGTGTATTCAGAAATCGTTTTGTGGATCCTTGATTCCGAAAATCGATTGATGGAAAAATGTCCGTCCGTCCGTGTGGGGTGAACGCCAGAAACTAAACCGTTCAGCTGACTTTCAAAAAAATTGTTATTCCCCCATCAATATGACTGATGTTCCGACGCCTTGAATTTAAAACCTATATTTTAACTTTAGGGGGATATTTTACATGAAGCCCCTGGGACATTTTCAAAATTTATGAAAAAATGGAATCAATTTTTTTATTACACTTTGTAGCCGGGTAGCGTAATGGACGCTTAAGACAACGGTGTTCTTGTTCGTCTCATTTTCATTGAAATCTCGATAACAATACACCAAAATCTTTATAGATACTTTTTTTCCATAGAACTCTTGAAACGGTCTTGGCGTGGGGGAGAAGCAGCCAACTAACGCACAATTTTCAAGAGGAAGTTACTAACGTCGTTGGTTTGATGTTGGAGTTCTGTTGGACATCATTTCATTCGTGGAATTGTCCTATTAAATACCACGCTTCGTCACTCGCGAAGCACTTGTGATATTACCTATGATAATATTTCCTCGTACCTGTCAAAGGTCGTATCATGGAATTTCCATCTTGGAGGAGAGTTTGTGGAGACAGACCCTGAGAAGTGGTGAGTTATGAGATGGGGAAAATGGTCACATCCATGTAGTTCGTCTGTGGTACACCAGTCTCACATAGGAGTAATAGTGTATGGACATATTGTAAGATCAATAGCACTGCACCAAGGTGTTGTTAAGGTAGTGATTTTTGTTAAGTATCGATATATTTGGGTTTCCAAATAGTTTTTGATCTTTCCTCTATTGTCATCTTTATAAGATCCCCACATTGGCAGCGACTGTTAAAGTCACCTCCCGTAATAAACATGGTTAGATAGTTAACTCTTTACGCTTTATAGAGAAAGTATTGTAATGCTGCAGTGAAAAACGGTGAATTTTTCGACAGAAAAACTCTTATTACAAAAAAGTGGATATATCTTGTCTATAAATAAATACAGTAAATTACTTACTTAACACGTTATATAGCCAGAATCCATGTTTGGGGGAGGGGTTCTTGATACCGAAAACTCGATGGACAGCAAAACGTCTAACCGCCTGGCCATCCGTCCGTCCGTCTGCCCGTCCGTCCGTTCGTCCGTCCGTCCGTCCGTCTGTGAACAGAATTTTCACTAAATTTGATATTCCGTAATCGATCTGACTGATGTCGTGGCCCTTTGAATTTGAAACCGATATTTTAATTTTTAGGGGTATTTTGTATGAAGCCCCTGGGACATTATCAAAATTTTCAATTAATTACACAAAGATTTTTATTAAATTTAGTCCTCAAGTTGCTTGAAGGACGCTTAAGAGAATGGTGAAGGTATCATTTTCGTTGAAATCTCTAATTTTTCGAAAATCTCAAAAGTTCACATTTTTCGGTGTCTTCCTACAACTACAATTATGAAGATATAAGGTTTTTTCTTAATGAAGTGTGTTCATCAGAAACAAATCTTGAAATTATGTCACGTTTAGTTTTTCGAAAACATTAATTTTTCGAATTTGTTCATTTAAACAAAATATTTTTTTCAAAAACGGCTCCAATGTTTTACAATTTTTTTACGAATTTAGCAATAGCGATAAAGAAAGATGTGCAGGTCCCATTTTCGGCCGGTGCAGGATTTTTGTCATTGTTTGCCAGTCGTGATAACTGTATGATGTAGGTAACATTCTTATGAAAGGAAAAATATTTAAGGAAGGTTTTCTATTTAACTTGAACTAAGCAATACACTTCTTTTACTTTAAGAAGTTTTGATCACTGATTATGATATTCAGAAATTGTTAGCTCACTTCGATATAATCAAGGCAAGCTTGTGTGAAATTATTCTTGCTTATCTGTATAATGTGCTGCAAATTCTGTAACAGTAAAATATATTCACCTTGGTTTCATTCGTAAAACTAAAAGCTGACTACTATTCCTATCGAAATAAATTCAGATATTCACAACAGGTACTTATTTTGAAATGAACATTTTCAAGTTACAGCTGAGGTGTTAGGGCAGAAATTGCAATATTGCATAACTGTTTCCAGTAATGCGAGAAAATGTGTTATTGTTGCACCACTAGTTTCTTTCTTGCTCCTGCTTGCCAAATACAGAGAAAGTATTGTAATGCTGCGAAAAAACGTCGTATTTTTGACAGAAAAGCTTTATTTCCGGGCCCAGACAACGAAAAAGGGAATAAATCTTGTTCTGATATGTAGTAAATTACTTCCTGTAACACATTGTGTAGTCAGAATCCCCGTTTAGTGGAGTCCTTGTTACCGAACAATCGATCTTTGGCAAAACGTTTGTTCATCCTTTCTTCCCTCCGTCAATCTGTCTGTCTCTCAGTTTTTGAACAAGCTAATCCGTTAGCAGGATTTGCACCAAAATTAGAATTCGATCAATCTTGCCGATGTTACGGGTCCTGGAATTTGAAATACATATTTTGATTTTGGGGAGTATTTTATGTCTCAACATTTTCAAAATTTTCTCAAAAATGGCTCTAATGTTTAATTTTCCCCCTCTGATAGAGCGAAA
This sequence comes from Teleogryllus oceanicus, assembly GCA_964035755.1. Lineage (NCBI taxonomy): Eukaryota > Metazoa > Arthropoda > Insecta > Orthoptera > Gryllidae > Teleogryllus > Teleogryllus oceanicus. The sequence continues at coordinate 6,735,678 of CAXIVR010000004.1, read as the reverse complement.
AACGCATAAAGGAATGACATAGATCCCAGTTTTTTGAAGTCTCGGAATTTTCGAAAATTGCAAGAGTTCAACAAATTTTCATGTGTGCAAGTGAGTGTAATTGTGTTTAACTAAAGGCTTGGGGATAGGACAAGAAAGAGGAAAAGAAGATCGCGCGCGATCTATGGCCTATCTAACTGCTCCGGCATTCGCCTGGTGTTGATGAGAGAAACCACAGAAAACTACCGTTCACAGTAGCCGGCTACTAGAATCCTCTTCCAGTCATCGGCTGAATTCGTCGTGCTATTGTCGAAAATCCTGCCACCGTCAGGTCTTGTACCCCAGAACTTCGGGTTCAAAGGTACTGCAGTGACAATTCATGCCCTAAGCTATACTGCGGCTTTTACAGAGCCGCCTGTTAGGTAAAACACTTGTTACGATGTCATCCATTCGGAACGTTGAACGCCACCATAGCGACGTCACTGTAGTGACATTTAAGGTTGAGATTGGACGGCACCGGGATAGCTGATGAAATGTAAAGCAGCAATGTGAAAATCGCAGTACACTTAAGCGAGTTTAATGTGCTCGAAAATGACTCCAAATGTTTTTTCTTTACATTTTTCGTGTGTAGACCGAAATGGTAAGTAAAATAGTGCCTGTCTTATTTTCGACGAACTCTATGTATTGTCGAAAATTGCAAAAAATTAATATTACAAAAGCACATTATTGTTGGTAGATATTTTTTGTTAAATGAAATCTGTTCCAATAAATCAGTTCTTTAAAAAATATATACATTTTTAAAAATATGAATAGTTTTGCGTAATTGTTTTTCATCTTTGATGTTTACAAGTTCAAATATGCCGCGCTTCATTTGCTAGTCTTTCACGAGATATCAGATTGCGATATATATGTAATTTGGCAAAACCACGTCGCGACTAAACAGTTTGAAATTCTGAGAATTCCTTCTCATTGTTGAGAGATGTTATGGCTGTATGAAATGTAGTTTCAATTGTTGAATTTACGTTGATATTTCCTTTAAAAGAATTCGTTTTCGCATCTAATATTTTACCATTTGTAATGAGTTTTACAAGTGATGACAAATGTGTCAATATGGATATAAATTGTGATATTATCATATTACGTAACCGTTTCTGAGGCGAGGAAGTCCGTGCTGTTGCAGCACATCTAGTTTGCATCGGATTTTGTGACTAAAATGATGGGTTGTGCAAAATATTTCAACATCATCTCACTTTTAGCACGTGCTAAAATTAAACTTTTAGCACGCTTTGCTTCCCTAAAAGTGGTGGAAAGTACCCAAACCCGGGCCCCCATTTTGTTTCCGAGTATTTTAAAATCCACTTTTCTGCCCAATTAAATAAAAATATATACAACGCATACCTTCCCTAGTTATACAAATGTTATATTATTCTTAAAATTATTGTCCATGTAATATAAATATTTTTTTTCGTATGCATTACATTTTGTGGATGTTTAGAAAAGGTTTCCTAATGTGAGTTCCCCGCAAAAGATTTAAGTAGTGCGTAAAAATAAATGGAATAACTGCAAATAGATTGAACTCAATATAATTTTACAAAAATACAAATTTAACACCTTGTTCATAAGAAATTGTCTAATATGTCTTGCACGTAGTAGTATGTTCTAGTACGAACAAAACCACACATAAAAGCATCTATTTCCCGCCCCCGCACATTCTTCATGAGTTCAGACACATCACCCTTAGTTCTCCTAAGTTTACTCTGCAAAACAAGCACTCTTGCTTTTAATTAACCTCCTAAGGTATAATAATTTACAAAAACCTTAATTGTTTTTATTTTACAAAACGAAAAATTAGTAACCCTTATTACGAAATCTTGGGGGGGGGGCTCGAATTATGCACCAGCGCGTTTATATTCCTAACGGCAATGAATACACAGCAAGTAAAATAAAAGTTTGCATTACCCGACATCAGTAGCTTGTAATGTTCCCTTCAAAATAATGTAATGGTTAGAAGGCTTACCGATAATGTATCAGGCAAATGAGAATAAGCACTTAAAAAAACAATACTTTTCACCGTTCGCATTAATGGCCGACTGTCCGACAACACGTAAAGATGAGGATACTTCACTGGGCTGCACTTTTGCAAAGAACTTCAATATTTTAGTACGTTACCAAAATGCAACAGCATTCTACGGAACAGGAAATGAAGGGGCTCGCATGAGGAACCGGCCCGGGGTTTGGTACTTCCTCTAACCGTTTTGACTAGGCTTTGTTCCAAACTACATTTTCGTAATTATTACGGTTTGTTTTTTTATTGTAACAACTTACTTTTATTGATAGGTAAGGTAAGGTTTCATCTTGTGCTCTATCTGTTAATGCTTTTATTTCGCTAGATGAAAATATTTTTTATTATTTTGCTTTGTATTCATCTGATTTATGTCTTAAAAGGATTTAATTTTGTATTCTTGGATATATCAATCTCTATTTAAATTTTAAAATAGATTTTAAAACCGAATAATGCGGCCGTCCAATTTCCTGAAATTGCTGGAATAATTTTTCGTGTTTTTTTTTTTATTTTTCAGGCAATAAAATTGAAAGAAACTCTTCCGCCTTTTATCTTATTGGCGGAGGCGTTTAGTTCATATCTGATTCACCAGTATCGCTCAACACGTTGATATACTGCATTATCTTGCGTAATTCCTGAAGCCAGTTCCGTTCCCGCCAATAACTAAAATGTGGGTCAAATAGGAACGAAGTAACGTTAGAATATTTATAATTCTCAAAAATGGTTCCACCCCCAAAACATTAATACAAATGATGAAAGAAATATAAACCGAAAAGCGTCATTAAATATTTACATGCTATTCTAATATAATCGGCCGAAACATTTACTAGAAAGACGTACAATGACCAACTTCCTCTTAATGCTTGATTTGTAAATTTATCTGTGACTGATCAACCGCGTGTACTATAAAGAAAACTTTATCGTAATTACTATCATTCTCCAAGGAGCTTCAGCCACCTAAGATGAGTATTGTACAATAAGATTGGTAAAACAATGTTTGCATATTTTGAAAAGATTTTATCCTTGAAAATGTACTTTGGTTTTCCTAAAATTTCGAACAAAAAGTTTCAAGAAGACTACCATATTATTTTCATTAACACATTTTAAAATACGTCAATGAGAATAGTTTAGTAGTTTTCTTAAGAAGATACAGATAGAAAAGAATGAAAATATATTCTAAAGTATTTATAATCATAAAATGTAAAAGATACATAGGGTGTCATAATACATAGAAAAAGTAATGGCTTTTTTTTCTTGCACTTACTTTGTAAGAAGAGAAAGTTATGTAGTCGTACGACAGAAATCAGCAAATTTTCTGGAGAAAAAAATCTTGTTGCTGGACACTGGTAACTAAAAAGTGGATTAATCCTGTTCCTCTAAAGTACATTAATAGTAATTTGAGTGTAAAAGGACAATATTTCCTCTAGCAGCCCTCGCAGCTGTTGCCATCGGGGAAACTGGTCTTCGCGCCGCCCAGACTTGTTACACGACAACTGTTTACGTGGATTCGTCTAATTTAAAATCACCTGTCAGAAAGCCTAATTTTATACTCATCACATACATCACTGTATTCCTCTTGTGATGATCTATCTACTGCTGATAAGAAAAGGATATATAGTTCCATTTAAAAAATAAAAGATGATTCCATTTCTCGAAAATATATTGCGAACAATATCTCTACACCATATTACTTTCCCTATGAATACAAATTATTGAACGAAAACTGCACTTCGGTATCGTGAACCGGCTAAACGTTATGGTAGTGCCCATAGTTAGTGGGGCACTCTGTACACTCCTTCCATCACATGGTGCAGTCAGAATCCACGTTTTTCGGTCATTTGTACCGAAAAATCGATTGATGACAAAACATATGTCTGTCCATTCGTTCGTTCGTTCGTTCGTTCGTTCGTTCGTTCGTTCGTTCGTTCGTTCGTTCGTTCGTCCGTCCGCCCGTCCGTCTGCCCGTCCGTCCGCCCGTCCGTCGCCCGTCCGTCCGTCCGCCGTCCGTCCCCGTCCGCCCGTCCGTTCGTCCGTCCGTCCGTCCGTCCGTCCGTCTGTGGTCAAGGCTAGCGCCTAAATCGTTTAGCTAATTTTCTCTAAACATATATTTTATTTTTGAGGGTACTTTAGATGAAGCCTCAAAAACATTTTCAATATTTTCTCAAAAATGTCTTTTGATTAAACTTTGTCCTCGAACAGCTTAGAGAATGGTGCAGGTTTCATGTTCGTTGAAATATCTGATTTTTTGAAAATTGCAAAAGTGCAATTTGTTTTGGGCGTCTTCCTAAAACTACAATACTGAAGATAGAACTTTTTTCCTTAATGAACTCTGTTCTTTAAAGATAGATCTTGAAATAAGGGTATGTTCAAATTTTCGAAAAATGAGTGGTTTTCTTGAATATTGCGTGAAATATATGCAATTTTTAAATTGTTTAAACAATTTTTTTCTCTAAAACGGCTTCAAATTTTTCTTTAAAATTTCTCCTTATATGTATCAAGACACGGAAGAAATCAGATACTAGTCCCATTAGGATTGATGTTCATTGAATCTCAGAATTTTATAGAAATATAGAAATAATGCGAGGAAGTATGTATTGTTGTAGCACCACAGGTTTAATCTTGTAGATCTTGTACGTACTGTGTTTTAGGTACTACAAATTTCGACGTGAAGACATAAACGTAGTGAAAATGCACATACTAGACAAATATCTTCAGTTGGATATCAATATTTAATCTTTGAAATTTTCTACTGAAAATAGAAGAACCTGCTCGCCCTTCCAATTCGAAAGTTTTGAATCAAAGCGGTTGCCATCGGTCTGCGTGTTTCAAGATGATATCGATGGTGTGCATTAATATTAACAAACAAGGATAGTATCCACAGGGGACAGACAGACGGATGGAAGACAGATGGCTTTTCAATGCCGGATCGTGGGTTTTAGAAATGTTTCCTTTGAGTTACAATGGAAGTCATCGCTTGCAGTTAGATATGACTATATGGAGAGTGAGAATCCGTAATTAACCATTTGTAACCCCAAAATGTAGCAATTGTTGGTTCGTAAGTCGTTGTCATGGTGAAGCTTTTCATTTCCCGACTGTGTTCGAGTACATGTATATAGTATATGATCTCTTGAGCGCTAACCGTGAATACTTCACGAGTTTTGGATTGTAAATAGGAGACTGTTTACAGAACTAGCTCAACAACACTCAGTGCTCAGGAAATAAATTAGCATTGTCTTCGCCCAAAGGGGCGTGGAGAGGAAACTTGTGGCCGCAGAGAAGAGGCGCCCTCCGCGCCGGGTCACGTGGGTGAGAGTGACGTGGCGCAGCCCCCCCCCCCGCGCCGGCTCCATTTACTTTATCTGCTTGACCCCTAAAAAAATAACGGTGCGACTAGAGCAGGCAGCCATTGCTCTTCTTCGCCCGTGGCGGCGCAGGCGTGCCAACCGGAACGTGGCGGCGGCGGCGCGCACGCGTGGGCACGCACTCAGGCGCACGCCCGTGTGCTTGTGCGCGGCCCGGCGCACGCGGCGGGGCGGGGCGGGACGGGGAGGGGAGGGGCGGGGGCGGGATCCCTCTGGCCGGGAACGCTAGACGCGCCAATTGCCCCCAATGGGGCAGGCGGGGCGCGAGATGGCTAGTTACGAGTTCGGATTTCCATTCAAAAATACAAGCACAGTGGTTCTGAGTGTTAAAAAACGTGCAATATTATACGTAAGTAGAACCCCGTTATCTAGCCACCTATATGTTTTTGTCTTACAGGTGGGAACCTTGTAAGTGGGAAATACTGATAGGTCCTCCCATCGGCCTCCCACCTCGGCTCTGACCGGGAGGTCTTAGGTTCGAGTCCTGACGGCGGTAGGATTTTCGACATTAGCTTTTCTGCTAGGTCGAATTCAGTCGCTGTCTGGAGGAGAATTCAAGCGTCCGGCTGCTCTGATCGGTAGTTTTCCGTGGTTTCCCCGATCAACACCAGGCGAATGCCGGAGCAGTACCCTACCAAACGGGCCACGGACCGCGCGCGATCTGTCCTTCCTCTTCCTTGTCCTATCATCTCCTCTTACACACACTTACACTAACATGCACTTCACTACCATATATTCCGGGAGACCGATCGGGAGCTTAGAGCTTGTCCTGACTGGTGCGGTGCCCCCCTGGTGGGGGAGTCCTGGTTAGGGGGAAACCCCAGTAGCCGACGGTAGGTCGGCGCCGGATCTCGGCATCCAGCGGGGGAAGATCACCGCCATCCCCTGAGAAAAACATGCACTATACTGACGGGACTAATGACCAAAGCAGTTGACGCGCCCGGAACGAAAAAATCAATCAATCAATCCATATTATACTTGGGTTTTTCTAACGTGGCATCTGTGGGTATCTCCTAGATGGAAAATGGCCCGAATGTTTGCGTCTTTCTCGGTTCTGTCGCAAGGAGTCGCATGAACGCGACCGTATCAAGCTGTGTGGCAGATCAAGCGACTCTAGTGGCACGACTGAGAAAGATGCGAAACGCCGAGCCATATTCCATCTTGGAGATACTACTCCCGAAAGCCTCGTAAGAAAAACCCAAATATATTCATAAAACCAATTATTTTCGCGTAAATTATCTTTCATTTTTACTGTACTTGACCTGAGGTATGATGTTAACTTTTTCCAATGTCAACGTCAACTTCCTTTTCAGAGTCACTAGGAAAACTAAATAAAAAGGTCATTGATTTTAGAAGTCACTTTTCATTACAAATGGAACGGTCCATCATATGAAAGCTCAATACAAAGTACATAAGGCGTTAAAGCAAAGACATTTGTCAAATACTGCACCGATCGTACTGTTTCCGCTTACTAAACGCGATGAGAGTATTAATATGAACGAGCTCTTTAGGACACCACATGTCATAAGATCTTCCACAAATAAGACAGAGAAAGAAACAGGTCTTCACCTTTGACGGATGATAATGATTATTCTTCAGAAGGGAATTTGTCCGATTGAAATCTATTCTTACGCAGTGTTTGACAGTAAAACCCATGAAACACTACGATTGCTGCATGGGGAATTTTCTACTTCGACTTTTGACTTATTTGTGAGATAAAAACCAATGCTAAACAATTCAAATAAATGTGGAACTAAAATTCAAATCAGTACGAGAACAATCTTCTGTGAACTACTCGTTTTAGGCGTGACAACAACCTTGAAAGCGAATCTTTTATATACAGAATGAAATTCGCCATACTTTATGGTTTTAAGAGTCGAATTGCTTCTTATAAGTGAGATTTTCTTAACTTTCTGTACCTTCGAGTATCTATATAAAGTATGATTAATAAATGGCAGATCCGAAGAGAAAATAAAATTAAACAAGGAAACCACATAGTTATGAAACAGAGATGTAGGTGATTATTGAGAGGAAATTCAGATGGGAGAAGGAAGGAGGCTGAACATTTTTGACTGTTTGGGAAAATGAAGTTTACTACGGAAAACAGAAAGCTGGGTTTATATGGAAAGAGAAATATTAAGTCATGAGATATTTTTTTAGATGGAATTTATGTTCAGATAAGTGGATACCAAAATATATTATTAAAACAGAAACAGATAGGAATAAGGCGGTTTGCAAGTAGGCAATGACAAACTGAAAAGTGACAGAGGGAATAAATTAGCCAGAGAATACTGGGAGAATATTTAAAAGCAGTGTAGAGTATTTGGTCAGATAGGGAAAAAGAGAGAGGAATACTATTTTATAGGAGAATGTGATAAGCTGGTAAAGAAACGAATGCATGTAGAAAGTATAGAATCAAAATTAGTAATTTGATAGAGGATGCTGTTGTTGGTAGACTAGCACAGTCTACCGACTTTTGCCGAAAGTAGCGAGACTGACGATGACGGCAAAGCCGTCGAAAGCCGGCTATCTTAATAAAGATAATATGTTGACGAAGATGACCTCTTTTATTTCTTCTCATAAGAACGTCAACAACACCACATCAGAATTCCCACAATTAGATAAGGGAAGATAAGACAAAGAACAGAAAATCAGTTGGAGGTTGCACCACAGGAAGAACACTGGAACTTTGAACGATAAAGAGAGCAGAAGGTAAAGAAAGCAGATGTATTGTGAATGATCCTTTGAATGAATGAGTGATACAAGTTTTGATAAGCTGTACATTCATAGCTTTGTCAAGGAGACTTACAAAAAACTCAAATATACCAAAAAAATCATTCCATTATTTCATTGTAAATGGATCAAACCACATACATTTGTGAATGTCTTTTTTACTTTATCGGTCTTTCGAAGGTACTTCGTAAGAAGAGAAAGTTATGTAATCGCGCGCCGGATTTTTGACAGAAAAACTATTTATTTCCGGGTCCTGGTAATAAGAAAGTAGTTAAATCTTGTTAAATATACAAAAAAATTCCTCTAACTCGTGGTGTAGCGAGGATCCATGTTTTCTGGGCCCTTAATACCGAAAAATCGATTGACAGCGAACTGTTTGTCTGTGGTCAACGCTAGCGCCAAAATCGTTCAGCTGATTTTCTTTAAAATTGATATTCCCCAATCGATTTGAATGAACTCGTGACTTTGGCAGTTTTGCATATATTTTGATTTTTGAGGGTACTTTACATAAAGCCTCAAAAACATTTTCAAAATTGTCTTATGAATGGCAAGTTTTTCGATCTAACTTTGTCCCTGGATAGCGTAATGAAAATTTAAGAGATTGGTACAAGTCTGGAGTTCGTTGAAATCGCAGATTTTTTTATATTTGCGAAAGTGCAACATTTTGGCGTCTTCCTACAACTATATTATTGCAGATAAAGATTTTTTCCTTAATGGGATCTGCTTCTTAAAGATGGGGTTTTAAATCAATTCATGTTCAATTTTTCGGAAGTATGGATAGTTTTCGTGTAATTTGGCGCGAAATTAGAGAATTAAAAAAAATAACATTTTTTTTTCAAAAACTGCTTCAAATTTTTTCTATAATTTTTTTCGACTGATGGAAGAGAGTATGCTTAAAAGAATAGCGCTGTTCTCAACTTCGTTGAACTCTCTAAATTTTTGGAAATTTGAAATTTATATATAATACTAGAAAGTGTGTGCTGTTGTATCATCAGTATCATGTATATTTAGGGCTACGTGGAGGTGATAGGTTTAGAATGAGGAAGATGAGCAGTTCTGAGTTCCTGCCGATAGGTTCCGCCCTCGTGGGAAAGAGCTGGAAGCACTTGGGAGAGAAGGAGCAGTAGGGTGGGGGAAGGGAGCGCGAACGACTGCGCCGCTGTAACCCACATGTTTTGTGTGCGCGTCGCGCGCTTCTTATTGCACCATTTAAATGTCACGTTCATATTGCCCAACACGTGAATTATATAACCGCGCCAGCTATCTCTACAGGAATCCTCACTCCGCGCGGGTATATTATTTCCCTCGCCTCCCAAGCGGTCTTTAGCGGTTTCATTCACACAAGTCCCAGCGCGTCGCACCCCACGCCGCGGCCGACTCGTGTTGCTCGCGTTGGAATGCCGCCATAAAAATGGAGTGGCTGCGCGGAGCGTGACGGCTGCTGGGGAGAGGGGCGCACCCCCGCCCCCGCCCCCGCCCCCGCCCCCACCCCTCCCCCCGCCCTTCCCCACGCGGCGTGGCAGGCGCCGGCATTCCAACGACGGGGCGGGGGTGAAATGAACGTTGTACAAGAAATATAAGTCACTGTTACATCATGTTTGCTAGCTACTGTCACACTGTTTCCACCGTGACCAGGTAATCTTTAACAATGCATACAACTTAGTCGCTACACCGTGAATCCAATTTCGAACACATGTATGAGCAATAAAATAAAATGAATATAGGTAACACAAACAAGTTAATTTCGTAATCTGTTAATGTATAATTTTCTCCGAGAAACCTCTTCTTAAAATTGGAGGATCATCAAGCTGCCTTTTTGGGATTTTTAAGAAGTACAACCTTTTTGATACTCGTGACAAACAATGTGGCAAGGTAAATTTGTGTATTATTCGCATCATATTTTTACCTGAAAAATAAAAGGTATTGGACAACGTGTTGTCATATTCATAATCCATTTTATGATAATTTCCTCTTCGGTTGGTACAAGCGTCGCCTATCGCGATGGGACAACGGCCAAGGTAGCCTCGCGCAGTCTACCGGAGCACTTCAGCCACGCGCAATTAAAAGTTTCTTTAAGAAATTCTGTACTTGCTGCAGCAATACTCCTTAAGTGGAATAGTTTTCTTGTCACAAACACCACCCACCTTTAGTTGCTCAGTGCATCAACTGATGTCACTGCAGCACCTCTGACCTGGAAGTCCTAGGTTCGAGTCCGGACGGCGGCAGGATTTTCGACACTAGCTTTTCAGCTAGGTGGAATTCAGTCGTTGTCTGGATCAGAATTCAAGCGTCCGGCTGCTCTTATCGGTAGTTTTCCGTGGTGTCTCCGATCAACACCAGGCGAATGCCGGAGCAACACCAGGCGAATGCCCTACCAAACGGGCCACGGTCCGCGCGCGATCAGTCCTTCCTCTTCCTTGTCCTCTCCTCTCCTCTTACACACACACTTACACTACCATGCACCACACTATTACATATTCCGGGAGACCGGTCGGAGCTTAGAGCTTGTCTCGGCTGGGGTGGTGCACCGTTGGTGGGAGAGTTCTGGATGGGGGGAAACCCCGCTAGCCGACGGTAGGTCGGCTCTCGCCATCCAGCGGGGGAAGATCACCGCCATCTCCCGGGAAAACATGCACTACACTAACGGGACTAATGACCGAAGCAGTTGACACGCCCGAAAACACGACAAAATCAATCAATCAATAAAAACCACCCGCCTTTAAATTTGGTTTGCTTAAGACGGCTATCTATTTCTTCGCTAGTACGCTTTCTCACAAGTGAACCTAACAGGTCATGGTCCATGTTGTTGGTGTTGGTTATATGGGCGACCCCACGTCGTTTAACGATTTGCCGGCGTGTAGACCGTCCTTCAGGGCCTTCTTCATGGCTGAAGTGTGAATTGTTGTTCGCAACTACCAGTATTTCGTCCGGGAAGGTCTCCGTCGACCGGAGTCGGTCGGGTGGCGTGGAGCGCCCCAGACGGCGCCGCGCAGCGGAGGCGTCGCGCTCCGGCGCCGAGGCGCGGCCGCCGCACGCGCGTTGAGCGCGGCCTCCAATTAGGCCTAATGAGCCCCCTAAGTAAATAATTGGGCCGCTAAGAGGGCGCGCGCCATCACTTCCGGCCTCGTTGCGGCTGCGCGGGGCGCCCGCCTGATGATGCCTTCCCCCCCCCCGCCCCCGCGCTTGTATGCGATTGGAAGGACGCGCGCCGGCGGCTGTGTATTCATTCAGCAGCACAAAGGACCGCCTCGTAACGCCAAACTATTGTGTGCCCGTTCTGTTGTGCGGGAGCGTTCCGTGATCAAGGGCGTGCCGTGGCCTTCCTCAGGGCTTCTCGCTTCTCTTACACGCGTTGGCGCTGTGCTAATTGCTTGCGGCACAGCCAAAACGCCACCGCAGCATTGCTCTGACCCGTTCTCTCACGTCGTTAGAATTTCCCAGTTTATTTAACCTGGTCTTCAACACGACAAATAGCAATTGTAATGTGAATGGGGCTCCCGATCACACATTGATTTGTTGAAGGCATTGATTGTTCAGGCAGTTGAGTGGTACTAGTTATAAATCGAAAACAAAGTAATTACCGACAAAGTAATAGAAATAAGAAATTCTTCGCTTTCTTCAAAACAGGATAGTTTTGTTCACTTGGTACAACACCTACAAGGCGACGAAGGTAGTGCTTTGTACGACCACTTATCTCATAGCTGATGGGATCATCGCAATGACGTGAACAATATTCGTAAATCCCAACAAGCATCTCCAGCTGCTATCATACGTGCGAAGACTCCTATATGTATGAGCCTCTTCTTTACAGGCGCTCGAAAAGTGTCGGTCGTTGGACAGTTTTGCTAATAGCTGCAGGCTTTGCGTTATTGATATGAAAATATATGATTCACTTTTGAACACAAATGCAATACAGCGATATGTACAGATGCTCAACTGCTGAGCGGACGCCACAAATAACCAATTTAATGTCGTTATGGATGTTACTTCGCTGAACCTCTTCTTGTGTTCTCTTCACACGACTTATTGTCGAGGACTAGAAAAGTGGATAAATCTTGTTGCTATACGTAGAAACTATGTTTTGTTTTGCAGTTTTTTGCCGTGAATTAATTGTTCGGTATGAAGAACAATGATACCAAACAATTGATGACACGGCAAAAGTAAACGCTAGCGCCCAAACCATTTAGACGATTTTCTCCAAGATTGATATTCATCTATCGATTGAAAGGATCTCAAGGCTCTGCGAGTTTGAAACGGATATTTTAATTTTGCAATTCAATTGAATGATTTGATATTTTGATTTGTGGATATACATGGCATGAAGTCTCAATTATATTTTTAAACATTTCCTAAAAAAATGCTCCATAATTTTGGATTTAACTTTGCTTTAGGATAGCGCAAAAGACTTACAAGACTAGCAGAGATCTCTTTCTTTGAAATTCTTGATTTTCGATAATTTAAAGAAATCTTCCTTCAACTACAGTATTGAAGATTTTTTCTATTTATAATCTGTTGTTCAAGAACAGAGCTTGAAATAAGGTTAATTACAGGGTTTTTTTTTTTAGAAAATATTAGTAGAATTCATGAGCTTTTCCGTTAAATGTACGCAATTTTTAAACAGTTTTTTTCTCAAAAATGTTCCATTTTTTCTTTAAATTTCCTCGTGTGTATCACAGAACAGCGCTAGTCCCATTTCGGCGAACTCATGTCGAAAATTGCCAAAACTACAAATTTGAAGATAGAGATTTTGTTGAGAAAGGCATTTGCTCTAAAAATTAGATCTTTAAAAAAGTGTCACGATTTTTGAAAAACCAAGCGTATTTTGCGCAATTTTTCCTTGAATTTAATGCATTAAAACATTTTTTAAAAAAGTTTTTAATGTATTAAATGTGCTCCAAATTTTATCTTCATTTTTGTCACATATAGAACCAGGGACGCTTACAAGAATAGTGCAGGTCATATTTTCGTTCAACACTGAATTTTTGAAAATTGCTTAACTTAGAAATAATGCGAGAAAGTATATGCTGTAGTAGTACCACTAATTTTTCTCTTCTGTTATAGGTGGATCCAATTACAGCCATCATTCTGATGCGAAAATGTAAGTACTAAAAACTTTCTACATATTTATGTGATCTTCTATGTGTGTGTCGGCAATTCGAAACCGAAAGCTAACAAGAGTTCTTCTAATTTAAAGAGTCAATCTCGATAAACACATTGATGAATGTTTAAGCATCCTGATGGTTCTATGGAAGCTGTTTAGAACCAGCAACTTCTGAAAATATTTCATTCGACATTCGAAATTCCAAATGAGTTTACATAATGAACCCAGGTCGCAGCAGCTCCTTCAAGATTTATTTACATTCATTACACTCATGTAGTATTCGATGGGCGAGTGGTGTGAATCAAGTGCCGCGCTGCTCCGTAAATTTACCTCTGGCGAAAAGATGCGCGTGCTACGTGAGCGCATTGTCGCCGAGGCTATAGCAGGGAGCGCTGCCTGCTATTTTCGCCACACTGCCCAAGATGAACCTCATCCCAGTCGAGTACAGGCGAGCCTAAACATAAAGACAATACCCCTGTGATCGATGAGAGAGGATGGTCTGTGGATGACTCGTGCAGACGCGATGTAAATTATGTTTATAAACGTATGTTTTTGTGTTATATGTGTATGTACTGCTTACTGTAAATAATGTAAATAATGTTCGTTGTTAAATTAAGTCAGGATGTAAGACAAAGTAGATTTAGATTAGTTTGTAAGTATCTAGTTTGTAAGCTAGACCATACGTCATCTATGTAAATAGAATTTTAGAATAAATATTATATATCTCGCGCTGGTGCATGGAGTCCATCAATTGCGTTCTTTAGCTTCCTGACGCCAATACTCGCAGCATACTATTGCACTATCGCTCCCGCTGACCTATCTTCTGAATTTCTTTTTAACAGAATTTGTGTTTCAACGTATTAATGTTTACCAAAACCTTTTCGTCACATTATGTACGCTGCACGAATAACAATGTAAATACATACAAGAATGATTTCTTTTTAATGACTTCGGTATGAAGTTCATAATTGCATGAAATATGGATAAAATATGTTGTGTTAAATGTTATTATCATTTTTATATAACCATTCATTCATATTTGTATTATAGAACAGCTAATCTAAACTTTAGTGTCAAATGAACGTGTGTTTTGAATTGACCTTCTACTCCTATACACGAAAGGTATAATGTTTTAAAGAAAATATATGTTTTTAAACGATTTTCTGGCATTACTAAGGGACTATATTATTCGCGAGATTTTATGGTCACAGATAAAATGCTGAACTTACCATGAAATGTTATAGTGTTAATTACTGCCTCGTCTAAATTAAAATCTCGACTCCGCTACGCTCCCCCTCTATTTTTAACTTTTGGCCTCGATTTGGCCTAGAAATATTGAGTAATAACACTCAATATTTCTAGATATGTTAATAGCTATTTCTTGTTTGAAATGATCGATGCTTGCTCATAAATATCAAAATAAGTGAACCATGCCTACCGCATATTTTTTCACACTCGTCGAGTTATCATTCAGTACAACATCAAAATGTAAGAAAATATCCTAACGAACTTAACAAGAAATTATTCAAAGAGATGAAGAAAATTGGATTAAAACATCTGAAGAACACATCATACCCAATTTTTATTATTTTATGCCTTTTTTGCAAATTATGAAAGAAAACTACGTTTTATTAAAATACAAGATATTGGCTTCATTTATATTAACATAAATTAGTTTTCAACTGAACAGTTTAATACATGTGCATTTAAAAAGCTAGTTTTCGCGGCATTTATGCTTGAAATAAAGACAGTTTACGTTTTTTGATATTTTATGATTCGTATACAATTATTAGGAAAAGCAGTGGTTTTCGCGTAATTTTTGCTTGAAGTAAAAAGGCAATTTTTTTCTCAAGATCATCTCCAAATTTTTTCTTCTTCGATTTTTTCCTCTTAAAGAACAAAGTTTATTTGAAAAACGCCACAGGTATCGTTGAACTCTCTGAAATTTCGAAAATTACAAAACTTAGAAATAATGCCCGAAATATGTGCTGTTCTAGCACCTCAAGTTCTATTCTCCTATTAGGGGACCGAAAATTGTGAAAATATGAATAAATGTCTTTTAGACACGCCGGTAAGAAGCAGCTACGAAGAGATTGGGGAAAAAACCGAAAAGCTAGCTGAGTGAAAACAAATAGGAAACTAACTAGGACGAAAAAGTCTGTGCCATTTTGTAGCAGCAGTAGTGTTACAGTTATTGTAGTTATTAAAATTAATTTGTCAAATGAACGTATTGTTAAAGCCTTACATTACCTGAAAACCTTTGAAAGACCTTGTGGACGAGTAAAGACGAATACATATTTTTCTATATAATTTTTCTTATGAAATGAGTAACTGCTCTTTAAACATGTGCTTAATTTTATTTGTATCTTCCATTATTGTACGACATCACTAATGCAGAAGCATTTTACGTGCGTATCTTCATTGGTTGAATCAGAATGTCTTTTCTCTGGGCCTCTCTTGGCCCGTTTTGTGACCTTTCGGAAAGTATTCTGTAGGTAGTTAAAGCTGAATTAAAAACTATATTGATGGCAATTGCACCAATAATATTATATCAAATGATTTTAAATTTCATAGCTCTTTGCAAATTCACCATCACGTTCGTTGGAGTATTTGACACTCGGGTTGCACCGACTGCTGTTTTTTCTTGAAAAGAAAAGAAATGCTCATTGATATTGTGATGAACCCATCCTGCCGCCACGGCAACACACGCATGCGCGCAATGCGCGCAGCTCGCGGTCTGGGTAAAAGGGGAAATACCGTACACCGAAGTGCGTCGGTAATCAGCTGACAGGTGTGCGCGTTAAATTTATCAATGAAGGGCGCCAAACGGGCACTTACCTGTCACCTGGCACCGGCATTCGAGAACCTCAAGGGGTAGGCACTCTTGAATGAGGGCATGCACGGGGTTTGCTATTACTACCACTACTTTACAATAATCACAAAGTTTTGTAACTTTAAGTGTCAATCACCTGAATGGCAAGAACACATTTATTGCTTTTGTTTCTATAATACAGTTTGGGTAAGGAATCCCCTTAAACTAAATTATATGTTATTTACATTAAATGACACCTTTCCTATTTTTTACTGTCTTTGGAATAATTACAAAATGAAAGTCTTTCGTTCACCTCTTTCGATGATTGCACAATCCGTAGTCGTCCCGAAGCAGTCGCTGTCGCGAGCCGCACCACGGCAAGGCGCAGCCAACCGGAAGCAACAGTGCGTGCGGTGCTAGTGCTCCTGGCTCCGATCGGTGATTATTGGAGGAAGTCGTCTGACGCCACCCACTCCTCACCAGGCCAGCCTCAATGACTCGGCTGCACAATCATTCCTTCCGGAGGCGCCGGCCCGTTGAAATCGGAATAAATTCCTGATTGTCTTTTTATACTGGGCGGCCTGCACTATGTTGGTCGACCCCCAAGTCACTGCTCCCACTACCTCTCATCAACACTGCAGTCTCAATTCTGTGTCGTTCTCTCGCCTTCTATCCGTCTTCTGCCAAAAATCCGCCGCTCTCGAGCTTCCTGCGTCGCATCCCCACCCTTTTTCCAAGTTTCGCCCATCGCTCCTTCACGTGATTGGAATTTTGAATATTATTGGCCGAAATCTTAGTTTCCAAAATATTCGACGCGAGTCGGAAGCCGATAGGGTATTTTCAAATTAACCTCATTTTCTGGGCGCCTGATTGGTGGTCTTTGTTGTGCGTGTGTTTTGGCCAGTACACCGGAGATGAACAAAGCAGTCCTTTCTGCTGTCTTCGTGACGCTTATATGGGTCCTACGGGATAACTTCAACAGTAGCCGGGATCTCTATAATTTGCTTGTTCCGGTGCCTAGCCGTGCACGTGGACTGGCCGCCGTTTGCCTGAAGGGCTGTCCCCGAGAGACAATTGCACCCTAATCGTAAATCTTTTGAATCTTCTGGCACGCGTTCGCGCGTCTTGCGCTGAGCCGTGTCAAATCAGGGACCTTCCTAATCGGCGTGACAGAGGGGGAAGTTTTGGGTCCGGCGACTAGCAATGACCTCATTGCAATATAATCACCACGACTTTTTAAAAACGCTTCAAAGAGCACATTTGTGCTTGGGTTTGCGGGGAATACTTTAAACGGCTTGGAAAGCAAACGTTGTGTGCTATGGTTGTGGGTTCGCATACCCCGCACTAGGCTCGAGTGACTGCATTTCGTGTAGGTGGCGCGTGCGGAAATGAGCCACCGCCAACCGCATTCGCCGGAGGTTTTCGAAGCGCCGTTGTTCCGTTGGCGAGGGCGTGGGCGGGGCGCGGTGGGGTCAGGGCCAGCGATGCACCTGTGGCGCGGCGCGGCGCGGCGGGGCGGTGCGTCAGTGGGCCACGTCCGCGTTCCTCGGCCGCCGACTCAGTCGCCACAAATCCGGAACTTCCTCCTCCTCCTCCTTATCTCCCGCGCCGCCTCCCGACTCCGGCACCGTTAGCGCGCGCCCGCGCCCGCGCCGGAAGTGCACGCGCAAGGCCACTGCAACCACCACAACCCTAGCACACAACGTTTACCTTCCAAGCCATTTAAAGTATTCCCCGCAAACCCAAGCACATATGTACTCTTTGAAGCGTTTTTAAAAAGTCTTGTTGATTATATCAATGAGCATTTCTTTTCTTTTCAAGAAAAACAACAGTCGGTGAAACCCGAGTGTCAACGAGCACAAGGGCAAACGAAGGCGGACGGACACGCGATTTTCGGACGTCCCTAAAGTAAGTATCGCCACGTTTTCTAAAAATATTGAAATTAGACTCACAATTTGTCGCCTTTTTGTTACCGGTAGCGGTAGCTCAGTTCCGATTCTCTTCGACGTCGAAGAGTCTACTGGAGTCTCGCTCGTTACCTACAGCTCCTCTTAGTGGTAGTGAAGAGTACCTTTGTACACCCCAAACATTGCACAGACCTATCTCGCGCCTGTATCTTTACATAATCGTCCATATTTTACATAAATCCTCGGCCCTACCTCTGTATTTGCATCATTGCTCTGATACAAGGTTTGCAATACCCCCAGCCTCAAAAATATTTGTCTTAAGTGGGACAGACTTGGGACCGGGAGCGGTAGCTCAGTGCATCAACTGATGCCACTGCAGTGCCTCTGACCGAGGAGGTCCTAGGTTCGAGTCCTGACGGCGGCAGGATTTTCGACACTAGCTTTTCAGCTAGGTCGAATTCACTCGCTGTCTGGAGGAGAATTCTAGCGGCCGGCTCCTCTGATCGGTAGTTTTCCGTCGTTTCTCTGATCAACACCAGGCGAATGCCGGAGCAGTACCCTACCAAACGGGCCACGGACCGCGCGCGATCTATCCTTCCTCTTCCTTGTCCTATCCTCTCCCTTTACATATTCACTTACACTAACATACACTACACTTCCACATATTCCGGGAGACAGGTCGGGAGTTTAAAGCTTGGCCCGGAAACACGAAAAAATCAATCAATCAATCGTAAGGGTGTCTACCACCTATCTTATCGAACGTATACTTAATGAGAAATGTGCCGGTCCTGAAGCACTATCAATCAATCGCCTTTTTGTTGCTAATTTATTACAAAAAAGAAATGTCACTCTTCATTTGACCCTTCTATTACAGATTCGGCTAACGTGATATCAAGTTAGCATCGCGAACTCAATGAAAAAAAGAAACTACAAACGTAAATTAAAAATTATTATAGGGAATTTGTCGCTTTTTTGTTGCTCAAGAGTTCAAAGAAAAGAAATTTTATTGCACTTCAAATAATACCAGAAATGCAATTAACTCGTAAATTAAATCGTAAAAATGCAATTAAATCGTAAACGCGGTGCCAAATTCATGTCAAGTTAGAATCGCAAACGCAAGGAAACCAATAAATCACAGAGATAAATAAAAAATAACAACATAGGAATTAGTCGCTTTTTTATTTGCTCAAGAGTTCCCAAAAAATAAATTTTGTCGCTTTTTAAATAATACCGGAGATGCAATTTTTTCGCAAACGCGATACCAACATGCTGTCAAGTTAGTATCGCCAACGCAAGAAAACTAACAAATTACAGAGATAAATACACAGAAATTAACAACATAGTAAGTTTTCGCTATTTATTGCTCAAGAGTTCCGTTGCCCCAAGAGTTTGCGATGCTACCTTTTTCGGACCTGATATTTGGTTCTGTATGAAGTTCTGTGGTTGGGCACTGGTGTGTACATCTCACTTATTGAGTAAAAATGCATTGGAAAATAAGATATGGTCCTAGTAAAGGTGTTAAACAAAACATTTACTTCGTAATTTTATGTTTAGAATGCAAACATAACGCGATCTAATTAATGAAGCTAGAGAATGGCACAAGCTGTCTCATATTAATTAGTTTCCTATTCTCTTCGACGTCGATGAGACTACTGGAGTCTCGCTCGTTACCTACAACTACTACAAAATAAATTTTGTCGCGTACTTGTTCAGGCTAATAACTTTCGCCCCCGTGTGCCCCTTTTCAGTAAAGAGATTCATTTGAATGAGAAAGTAAACCTCAAATGTGGGGCAAAGAGCCCTCACCTGAATCACGCACTTACGATCGATATTTCCCAAATTCCAACGGTTTTCTATAAGGAAACCATTTCTCTATTTAAGTTACAGTTACGTGATACGATATCTCGACATACTACAACAGTGACTTATTTCGATGCGTATTCGGTGTGAACATTTCTAATATATTTTGTTGTGGCATAAATTCGAAATAAATTGTGACATTATTTTACATTTATTCTACTGTTTTCCCAACATTTTTCTTCAGTACATACACGATGATTGAGAGAAAGCCATATTTTTCCAGCTTTTACAAAATTCAAAGTTGTATTCGGTTTTGATGAAAGAAAAAAAATGTTGTTTTTGATGGTCTGAAATGTGTATCCGTGAACATGGATGACTATCTCAATATTTCTAATAATGTGCTATCGATGAAATCAATATTTCCGTATGACTAGAAACCCAATTACGATGCCGAATTGCCTGTTTCAACGTTTTCACTTTTTCATTTGATATGTAGTAGAAGTGAATTTTTCGTATTTTTGTTGTATTCACCCCTGAAAGTTTATAGTTGAGGCACCTACTAGTCGCGCAACTTTTCTTGAACGATGGATTTGAAGAAATGCGGACAGAGTAGGGGTATTAGTTACAGAGTCGGCCACTAGAGTATTTACAGTAATGCCAACCTCTGGAAATATCAGTCAAACCTTCTACGTGTGCGGCCAGGTCATCGCTCTGGTAGGCAACAGCAGGGACACTAGATAGAAATTTTAGGTGCCTCTCTTGAAGGATATGGACCTATCTCAGTCATTTCTTTTGATAATGGTAATAAAGCTGAACAGAAGTTCTCAACTATGAAAGCAACTAGCATTGGCCAGCTTGTGTTTCGCGCCAACGAAGTTTTAATGCTTGGAATGTTGCCATCAGTGCTCGCTGCGAGCCTTTGCCTTCAACTGTTTTATGCTCATGGGAGGGGGGAGCAAGGTCATCATTCAAAAAAAGTTGCGTGTAGTACATAAATGCCTACCAAGGTACATACGGACATATATTAATTTTATTCATAATTTTTATCATAAAGCATCTGTAAGCAACAACACATTTGTTTATTTAGATTTGGAAACACTGGTGCACGAGAAATTTTTAAAATAGTTGAAAGATTGGAATTTAAGACTCCATTAACATCTCCACCTCTGACATTTATTGGATGTTGCGATGAGCAATAGAGAATAATCTAATCTTACTCTTCATGCCTACTTAATAATTTTTAGATTATGCTGTAGCTTTAAAAAATATATGAAAAACGATTGGCTTGGGTGGCCTAAGGCACCAATTCATGCCACTGCAGCGCCTCTTACCCAGAGGTAGTAGGCTTCGAGTCTCGACGAAGGGAGGCTTTTCGACTCTAGCTAGGTAATTTGGTCGAATTCAGCCGTTCTCTAAAAGAGAATTGTAGCGGCCGGCTCTGTTCGGTAGTTACCGGTAGTTTCTCCTGTCAACACGAGGCAAATACTGGAGCAACACAAAACGCCACGTACCGCGCGCGATTTTTCGTTCTTCTTCTTTGTCCTATTCTCACCCTTTTACTCTCACATGCACAACACTATCAGACATGCCGAGAGATTGGTCGGGAGCTTAGAGCTTGTCCCCACTGGGGCGGTGTCCTTACTCTCACATGCACAACACTATCAGACATGCCGAGAGATTGGTCGGGAGCTAGAGCTTGTCCCCACTGGGGCGGTGTCCTTACTCTCACATGCACAACACTATCAGACATGCCGAGAGATTGGTCGGAGCATAGAGCTTGTCCCCACTGGGGCGGTGTCCTTACTCTCACATGCACAACACTATCAGACATGCCGAGAGATTGGTCGGGAGCATAGAGCTTGTCCCCACTGGGGCGGTGTCCTGCTGGTGGGATATACCTGGTTGGGGAAAACCCCTGCAAGTAGACATGATTCGGCACCGAATCTCGCCATCCATCATCAAAATGCTGGATGGAAACACTATCGGAAGTTCACGTAGTAATATAATATTGCGTAGCCGTTACAAATAATGCGAGAAAGTATATTCTGTTGTAGCACCACCAGTTGGTGTGGAAATGGATCATTAGCTCAATGAGGTAATTGGTAATTATCCACTTGCCCCTTGATTTTGGGTTCCATAAGACCATTTTTTTAAAAAACTTAGGAACATGTGTTAATGAGACAATAGATGAGGGCAGCGCCCTCTATTGGAAAACTTACACAAATACTTGTTAAACTTGTTAAAAGTTGGAAAGGAACTGATTTTAGTTTTGTGTGCAGATAGAGTCCATTGTACATTTTAAGATGTCGAATTATTTGGCAGTTTCCACTTACCCCGAAAAGGTAAACGAATCATTAATGAGGTTGAGTGATGATGGTTTTGCTTTCCATGTTAATTTCTTGTTTTTGGTAATTCTTATGTTAAAGAACCTTTTAATATCTTGCGTCGAACCATATGCACTCTCTTCAACATTTGAAAATGTTGTTGGGGTTTTTGCGGCTACATCAGCTTGTTCATTGCTTGAGTTCTTTTGTGAGAAGGGTTCAATCCAGGATAATGTGCGTTGTCTCGCTTGATAATTAAATATAAACTTTTGAATTTTCTTGATAAAGATATTTGAATGTCTTTTTCCGATGACTTTCAGTGTAAACGAGGAGTGAGAGAATATGACAATGTTGTGGTTGTCTACATGAAAGTTGCTTTAGATACATTTTAACACTGCCCGTTTTTCGCAGGAGAAGATAGAATAGTGAACTGGTAGTCGGAAGCCCTCTGCAATAGAGAATGAGGTTGAGATTATTGACGAACCAGATTTTCTGTCATATTTTCAGCCATCTGTGTACAATTTCTAGTAATTCTGGAATTGTTCGAGGTAGTCAGGTAATAGGGCACAAGTAATGTCTTGGAGTCAGAAATAAGGTGACTGATTTGAGTTACTACCAAATTGATGGTAAGTTTGAATATCTGCCAAGGAGGGATGGAATAGAATTGTCTTGGGAAAATAAGCGTTTTCTCTATATTTATCTCATTATGGTAGGAGGGGAGACATTCTCTCAGGGGTTTTGGAAATTTAGGATGACTATCTGTTTAGAATATATTTACACACACACACACACACACACACACAAACACACACACACACACACACACACACACACTATATATATATATATATATATATATATATATATATATATATAGAAGAGAGAGAGAGAGAGAGAGAGAGGAAGGGAGAGGGTGCTCGCGTGTGTATGTGTGGCATGGGCTTGTTATGAAGGCCCGTAGGCTTATGCGGAATGCATTATGGACTATGGGATAAAGTGTATTAAGTAATCCTCTAGTTGCTGAGCTATATGCAAGTATAAACGTGCCATAGTTGAGTTTTGAGTGAATTAGGGATTTTGTAGGTTTTTATTAGGCTTTGGGTTTGGGCTCCCCACTTATTTTACATGACAGCTTTTTAACGACATTTACTCTGCTTTTACATCCTGTCTGATGTGCCGTGATGGGTTGTTTCCATGCATGTTTGTGGTCAAATAGCGTTCCCAGAATTCAAGAAATATTAACTTTCCATCGTTTTGTCATATAATCAGATAAACTTCCGAATTTCACTTACTTGAAGACGGCAACGTAATAGGTAGCAGCACTTGTGCGGACGCGCCCAGCAGAGCTATCAGATGTCCGTGTGAAACGTAGGAGGAGCGGGCGAGCCCTCGTGCCCCCCCTCCCCTCCCCCCCCTCCCACTGGTCCATGCCTCGCCTCCGCCCGCCCGCCCGCGTGGCCGCTGCGCTGCTCAATGGAACGCGCCCGGCGGCGAAGACCGCAGCGCGGAGCGGCAAGTGTAGAGCGGCCTGGCGCGGCGCGGAGGCCGGCTCTGCGTAAGCTAGGTTAATGGCGAGAGAGGCGCGCCGCGCCGGGCAGTTTTTATGCGTCGCTCGACGGCGTCTGAGGGACGGCGCCGCGCGGCGCGGCACGGCGACCGCCAGCGGCTGCTCCCTTCCCTTCACAAAGCCTCCCTCAGCCCAGGCCCACTGATAGCCTCCTACTCACCAGCGATCAGATCTTAAAATGCCCTTCTCTAAGAAAAAAGGACCTACATTGAACTTTTTCCCCCATAGTATTATAAAGCAAAAAATTCAATTCCCTTTTAAATGTTACATATTTCTAATCGTCGTCCAAACCAAATAATTTAAATATAAATGTCTTTGGTAATAATCGCGTGTCAAAATGCGACGTAGTTTTAAGCAATGATAACTTACTCTGAGTTTGAGCCAATGATTTTAATTGTGTTCCTTGAAATTCCAATTGATTGGATTTAAAGCTTTTGGTTCTTTACTTCATTCCAGTTATTTAGTTACAAGTTTTTTTTACGGATTTGTAACTATATACTCAGATTTTAATACAAGTATAATTGATATTTGATCATCTGGGACGTGCTTATCCAAGTGGAAGCTTCAAATAAAAAAAATAAGGCGTAAGAATGCTCCCGATTGAGCCCGCAGCCTTACTGGTCAAACGCCATTTCTACTTTTATTTTAAATCGGATGATAAACGCTTCACAATTGAAAAGTTTCCGCTGAAAATCCAATGGCTTCCCGTGCGCATGCGCAGGGCGTTAGCAAGTAATAACGCGGCGCTGCGGCGGTAGCTGGCCGATGAACCACAAAGATTCCCTGGAGGGGGTTATGTAATCCAGGTGCGCGCGCGAAGGCCGGGGGCTGACGGCAACGCACCGCACGCTTCTCCCTCCCGCTGCTTGGCACCGCTAGCGTCTGGTCGTCAGCGTCTCGAGTGTGCGAGAGCGCCGGTAGATATCGCTGCTGAGGCCGCCTCACTCTTCGTGGACAACGACCTATCTAGCTTGAATGTCGCGTCGTTTTTATTTGTTCGAGTTCCCTTCCCTTATTGCTTCTTGCTTTTCCTGCATCAGTGAGGTTCCATATTTCATTGTCTTTTTTAGACTCGTCGCTTTAGATTTGCTCTGTATTAAGTGTTAGTGTTTGATAAAATGTGTTTACTCTTACTGAAATATTAAACGAACGTGCGTATAGTGAAGAAAAAATGTAGTCCAGAAGCAAAACAAGGGGTTATTTCAGCAATTCTGTAATGGATCAAGGGAAACATGCCAAAAAACCTGATCGAGATGGGGATGCTCAGAAGCTGAAGTATAATACTTGTTTCATTCACATTTAAGTATCTTAGTATTATATTTACAAATAGTAACTAATGCATTTTTATCATTATTAAAATAAAGATTTTTTCTGGTTAGCATAGACTCTCATTGTATATAAACAACAATGTTGTACTTGGCACTTAAACTTGTGTACCGATTTAAATTCTTTAATTTCATATGGCAGTGAGTACGATAATCATATTATATGTGTTTTTTTTGTGTTGTCGATATCGACACCTAATGAATATTATTTCTACAATGTCTGTTGTAATTATAAATATCTGGTTTGCATAAGAATATTTTCCCACCTTAAGTAAGTCAGTAAAAACTAGAGGTTCGTCAATAAGTAGGAAAGAATGTAGGGTTTCAAGTGAATGAAGCGAGATTTCCAGGAAAGACATTGCACTTACATTTCCTTATTGTTCGTTCTTTCAATAAATTCTGCAATTTGAAAGTATGGGTTCTATTGGATGTGTCTCCAGAATATTATACCATATCTCAAACGGGAATGAACATTAGCAAAATACAGACAAAGAACATAAAGGCTGACAGAATTGGATACAATTCTAAATGATTAATACAATGAAGTGAATTGTGTTCAATTTATTTATATGGATATTTCCACTTGAGATTTGACTGAATTGAGGGAACCAGAAATTTTGTTACCACAATCTCAGCCAATTGCATATTGTTAATTTTCAGTGATTCATGCAACTGCCTGTTTGCAATATAAAACTGCATTGAAAATCGTTTTCCCTTCATACACTATTCATTTATTATAAGGAAATCAATTGAAAATATATGAAATCGTACTACTTTCTGGTTCTTTTTTGCTAAGGATATTCAAGTCCTCAGCTAAGAGAACTGCTCTCATGTTTTAAATAGACGAGGGCATATCCTTTATTCCTTCCGGCACCAAAAGTGGCTGCTGAGAAGAGTTGACACAAATGCGAAAAGATAACCCAGATTGAAGAGAAAAAGGAATTAACTTTAACGAGAAAGTCTGTGATACTCTGTAGCATTACTAGTCGGATTATGGTATTTCTGTGACTGTGGTCAATGCCGCGCCTGAACTGTTCAGTCGATTTTTTTCGAAATTGATATTCCTTGATCGAAGTGGATCCGACAAACGAACTCACGACCCAGCGACTTTGAAATGGTTATTTTGATTTTGTGGAAAACTTTACATGAATCCTCAACATTTTCAAAATTTTCCCCAAATATGGCTCCAAAGTTTGTGATCAAACTTTGATTTCGGATATCGTAAAAAACTCTTCAAACTACTGGTGCTACAGACTGGCACAGATTTTCGTGTAGTAATGTTTTCTAAGTTCCTTAGTGGTTCTTGTTTCCTTTACGGTCGTGCCCCATCCTCTTGGCAGCTGTAATCTATTGCACGTTATTGCCACTCCAAAGTACATTTTTTGACATTGTCCCACTTTTTCAGTTTAGTAATAGTCGAACCCAAATATTACTCTAAGAATATTAAGTAAGGATAATACCTCGTCATAAATGGCAATTTTTATTGAAAAAATTGCTGTCTATTTAAGAAAGTGGCGTTTAAGCCCTACTGTAAATGCAAAATTAGAAGCTCTTTTTCACAGAATCTTTTTGAGTTTTCGAACAAATTCATTTGAGGTCATTTGAAGCACATCAACTCACAAATATCTCGCAAATAATATATACAAATCACTGGAAATGTGTATATTAACGAAGCGAGGGATATTTCAATAAAATGATTACGGCTTTGCGGTCTTGCCCATCGTCGCCCAAAAGTACGTTTGTTTTATTTTCTCAATTTTTCGGTTTCCTAACAGTAGAACCGAAATATTACTTCAAGAATATTAAATAAGAGTAAAACCTCGCCCTAAATATAAATTTTCATTGCAAAATTTGAATCAGTTTTTAAGAAAATTGCAATTAATAATTCTGTAAATGCAAAATTTAAAGCTCTTTTTCAGATATCTATTGAGTTTTCGAAAAATTTCATTTATGGTCATTTGAAGCACTCCCACTCACAAATGCAATGATGTATAGATATCGATGAAAATATGCATCTTAACGGCACGAGAAAGATTTTTAAAAAATTGTGTAATATTTGAAGAAACAAAAGAAAACACCAAATGAACTGAATGCCATATTAAACAATGCAAATAGCAGCTATTTTTAAAACATGGTATTTGAGTGCTTCTCAAAATGCGGAAGTATGAGTTCATTTTGACAGAAAACTTGAGTTTTCGAGACGGAATTCGAATTCGAACGGAAATTCGAATTTACAATTTCAATTTTTTTTTTCAATTATCGAAGATGCAGAGAGTGCACCGAAAATGAGACCAAATTTTCTTTACTGTTCGTTACTGCATACGTGAAAAATATTTTTTAAAAAATTGAGTCATTTCTGAGAAATTAATTATTTAAAATTTAAAAATTGCCTTTGTTTTACTTTCAAATATGCCAAAATTACTGATATTTTCGAAAAATTTCAACGAAAATGATACCTGTAACATTATCTTTTTTTTTGAAAATTTTGAAAATGTTCCTGGGGCTTCATGTAAAGTACCCCCAAAAATTCAATATCTTTTTCAAATTTAATGGGTCACGACACCAATGAGATCGATTGGGGAATGTCAATTTTGGTGATATCCTGCTTACGGTTTAGAAGCTAGGGTTGTTAACAGACGGACAGACGTTTTGCCATCAATCAATTTTTTGGTATCGAGAACCGACAACAAACAGATTCTGCCCACGACGTGTTAGAGGAAGGAATTTACTATATATTGGAATAAGATACATTTTTTCGTTACCAGGGTGCGGCAATAGATTTTTTTCTGTCGAAAATTCGGTGTTTTCTTCCCGCACCATTATAATAATTTCTCTACACTGCGTAAGCAGTCGCGAGATAGTAAAAATACACTAAAAGATAATCCGTCCATTAAAAAACTACATGTTTGAGAATAACTGTTATAAACTAGTAGGACATGCACCAGGGTCAAAGGTGATAATTTTTTCAAATGAGCATGTGGTGGGAAATTTTATACAAGGAAGGCAAGTCACGTTCTAATGAAAAAGTGTTTCGTGGACTGACTAATTAAATTTTTCGTCTTATTTGTTTATTTAAAAGTCTTATTTGAGTGTACTAACTATTTTTTCGTGAAATACTCATTCCAAGTACTACTTTTACATTGGAAATTGTAGACAAATATCATGAAATCCCAATGTGCGCTTAGTATGTCGTGTTGAACGATGTATTCTTGTCAAAAGATGAGCGTTGCTTTCGGTCGAAATAATGAAATGACATTGAGGAAGAAATATAAATTCTATTTTTTTTACTAAAATAATTATTTTTTCAGTGTTATACGTAAACGCCTAAATTTCCTATCGCTAATTATAGTTTTATCATTTCTCGTTTGAATCGGGCTCAAGGTTTTTATTACCTTAAAAGCAACTGTTTTGTCCAGCTGTCATTCAAGCCGAATGGTATCGATTTGTTGATGCACGCGGCGCAGGGAGGATATTTTGACGTTACATGGGGGCGGGTCCTCCCTCGAGATCATGTGATCATTCCACGTCTACTTGTCATTGCACTGAATAGCTGACAAACGGTGAAGACTTTAGGACATAGGTCCACTGCGTCGAAAGTCGACTGCGAAAATGCAGCTTCAAAAGAGAGTTTTTTTGAAGAATTCATGTTCTGTGAATCTTTAATATACACTTCGCATTTAAATTATTTTATGTGGGTCTTTGATGAACACTTGAGATGTTAAATTAATGTGCTAATTGTGAAAGAAAAGTTGAGAATGAAGTAAAGAATAGCTGCCACTCGAACAAAAAGTCCTCCAGTCCTGTGTAAGGATCGTGGGCTTTACGTGGAGGCATGTGGAAAGCGAGGGCGGGGCATGAGGCGGGGAGGGGGCGGCGGCGGCGGTGCAGCTCGCTGCACTCGGCCGTGGCGCCGCTGGCGTGGGTGTGTCGCCTGCTGGGGCTGCTCGTGTGCCACCCGTCGCACGGCGGCTTCACCCGCTTCGCCCGCTCCGGCCGGCAGGTGGCGTACGCGGGCGTCGTGCTGCTCTTCTACGTGGCCGTCTTTGTCTTATGCATGCGCTGGCGGGTGGAGCACCTCTACGTGCAGATGAGCGCCTTCATGCAGTACTCGGACATGCTGCTCTGGCTGACGCTGCTCATCACCGACGTCATTGCCATCGGCATCGCGGCCTTCCCGCGATTCTACAGCCGCATCTGCTCCATCTTCGATCTCATTACGAACGTCGATCGTGAGATTCTAGACGATCGAAGCGCTTCATATAGGAATATAGAGAAGTTCCTTGTGTGGCAGCTGTCGTTGGCGTTTGTGATGTGTAATGCGATCGTCATTTCGGAATGCATTGTTCTCAGTGAACCAGGACTTTGGTCAGCTGTGTACTATTTTGCTGCAGCATCAATTCACATGGTGTTTATTTTGGTGATGCTACAGTTTATTAATTTGGTGTTGTTGCTTAAGAAACGTTTCCATGTTATTAACAAGAAATTAGATACTTTCTTCAATGACGACATTCAAAGTCCATGGATCAGTGTTAACAAGGTATGTGCATTGTTCCAACAAAAATACATTTAAGGAAACCTTTATAGTTATTTATTTAGACGCGCATTATAGTATTTTCATAAGTATTTTCATTTTTCCAGTTTTAGTTGGTATTTCATATGATACATTTATGCTTGATATGAAAAATGACATATGGAGACTCCAAAAGAAAATAGATACTCATATTATTAGATTCGTCTTTCCATTTTCATAGATAGAATTGTTACGTTGTGCACTTTAGAGTATCTTCTATTCAAATCCATATCAAACTGTATTTTAATTTAAATATGTTGCCACGATTTAAAAACTCATAAATTGATGTCTTTGCGTAAGTAGGAAGACAACTTGATCTCCAAATTTTTAATACAATATTATTTTGCACCTCTACATTTTTCCTTGTCCAAAACATGGTCAATAAATCTTGTAAGAAAAAATCAGAAAATTTTGAAAAGCAGTGCATTGTTAATTTAACTGACCATTGAGATTAACTGAGCTAGTCCACCTAAAGTCTTCTAATAAGGAAACTTGGTTTTAATTTGTACTTGAATTAGTTAGGGAAGCTTCATTGCACATTGGTAACTGTTCCGATCTTGTTTCTGACTGGAAGTTATTTTGTCCTTAAAATTTGAGTAAGGCAGAAAGCTCGTGAAGGATCCCCTTTCCTCGTGCATTCGCTCCGTGTGTCTTTTGAGGGACGTGCAGATGGATGTGACTCCCTTCACACCCCTGCGCAAGCGAGGAAGTGTCCCTACCGGGAGCGGTAGCTCAGTGCATCAACTAATGCCACTGCAGCGCCTCTGAGCGGGAGGTCCTAGGTTCGAGTCCTGACGCCGGCAGGATTTTCGACACTAGCTTGTCAGCTAGGTCGAATTCAGTCGCTGTCTGGATGAGAATTCTAGCGGCCGGCTGCTCTGATCGATAGTTTTCCGTGGTTTCTCCGATCAACACCAGGCAAATGCCGGAGCAGTACCCTACCAAAGGGGCCACGGACCGCGCGCGATCTGTCCTTCCCCTTCCTTGTCATATCCTCTCCCCTTACACACTCACTTACACTAACATGCACTACACTACCAAATATTCCGGGAGACCGGCCGGGAGCTTAGAGCTTGTCCCGGCTGGGGCGGTGCCCCGCTGGTGGGAGAGTCCTGGTTAGGGGGAAACCCCAGCCGGCGGTAGGTCGGTGCCGAATCTCGCCATCCAGCGAGGGGAAAATCACCGCTATCTCTCGAGAAAAAAAACATGCACTACACTCACGGGACTTATGACCGAAGCAGTTGACGCGCCCGGAAACACGAAAAAATCAATCAATCAATCGAGGAAGTGTCCCCTTCCCCCGCTGACTCTGTGGGCGGCGCAGGTGGGCGGGCTGGCGCTGCCGCTCGCCGCTCGGAGCGACTTGGACCTTCACCGCCTGGGGGCGCGCACCTCGCCCGTGCGACGCCGCGGACCTCGTGAACGCCACCTACGGCGCGCAGATCCTGTGCTGTGTGGCGACGGCCTTCATCAACGTCACCACCACGCTCTTCGACTGCCTGCACAGCTTCCGCGAGGAGAAGTCCATCATGACCGAGGACGTCACCATCGTCTTCTTCTGCTGGATCCTCATTTTCGTCTTGCAGGTGGGCTTACAGCTTTAGCATCCCCTTGGAATTCGTCGCCCCATGCGTATCTTTGTGCATTCGAAGAAATAATTTACTGCCATTCGAATTAGAAAGTGAGCTATTCCATTGAGCTATCTTATCAAACTTTTCATTCTTTTTCATCAGCTTTTGCTGGTATATGACACTTGTATATATTCCCTTGATGTGTAGAAACAATTATGCAGCAGAAAATATTTTATTGATATTGATTCAGTGGTGAGTTGTAATTGACATTTACATAATTGAAATGATTGAAGGCGTTGTCATTGTCAACAATAGTATTTATTTCACAAACAGCAGCTTTCGATGGCTTAGCCATCATCATCAGTTTTCTGCTGTCTGGGAGCCACAAAAACGACTAACGTCTAACGTTAAACGTCTAACGACTAACGTCTAACGTTAAACGACTAACGTCGTTTTTGTGGGTCCCAGACAGCAGAAATAAATACTATTGTTGACAATGACAACGCCTTCAATCATTTCAAGAAAATATTTTACTTGAAAATGATTATTTTGTCATCTGGCAATTGTGAAATAATAGTAACTTGGCAGAGCTCGCGCCGCGTCTCTAACACCGGATCAATTAATTGATTGTTTCTTTGGTACACTTACCTATTGGTACATATCTTTTGTTACATTTACCTTTCTCTATTGTCTCTATATTATTGCCTCATAAGAGATGCCATTTTCCTAAAGGGTTTTGAGGTATAAACGTTTTGAGGCGTGCCGAGTTCTGTAGATCTGCTGCGAGGATAAGTGCAACAATATGTGCATACGCTTCCAAATGAGTATTTCGTATTACATCGAGGTTTACCTGCATCAATTGTTGTAATAACTTTATCGCATTCTGAGTTATGTTTTAACTAACTGAAAATGTGTATTTTAAATTTATTTTAATGGAATTGAATATTTGGCACGAAGGAGATGCAAATGGAATGTTTTGTGGGTGATGTCACTGGCTTATGTTCTTTTGAAATTTCTAAATAAATAAGTTGGAAATTTTATTTTTTAAGAATGTGAGTCTTGAACGTATTAGAGAAGCGCTGACCACTGTACCGTATCAAGCATAATTTTAAGTGATATTAGAGACAGTCACAATTTACTGGTTTTGCAGTTACACACAATCCAGAGGTAGAATAGACTGGCCGGTGTCAAGAATTTGAAGAAAAAATTCAATATTTTTTCTTCAAATGTAAGTCTTTTTCTTCGAATTTATTTCCTAAGAGCACATTTCTGTTCTCTCTCTGGGGTGCATGAGCAAAGATATGTCTTAATTAATAAATATTATTCAACAATTGCTTTGTTTATATTTATATCAATAGTGTAAGAATATATTTTCATTAGAAACGAGCAGAGTTAAATAATTTTGGCTCTGGGTTGCGAAAATATTAAACTTCTCTTCTCATGTTACCTACTGATTAGTGCACTGAAATTATCTTTAATTTATACACATTTTCTCCGTGTTTAAATGTAATATGCACTCCAATTACTATATAAATGATATGTTGTAATTTAAAATATATGCAATTCCCACGTTTTTACATAGAACTAAAAAAGGCCCTGGATCTCACAGACCCATTGCCAGCATTTCAGTTTGGAAATATGGTGTGAGCTCTGTCGGGTAAAAGATATGATTCCTAAGATTTCTCAAAAAATCTGTATTATATGCAAGTATGCTATCATCTTTGAGTAATTGCATTTTAAAGCACTGATTCATAAGTATGAGGCAAGACAGTCCTAGAAGTAGAGTTTCAATAAAAAGAGTGTGACAGAAATAACGTGGAGATATTCTTACCCTTTTTTCTTATATTTTTGGAAGTATAGAATGCTATACCTGAAGCTACTGTTGGGCAGAAAGAAAAACCTAAGGACATTTCCCGTCTATGAACCAGCACGCACACAGAAGTGCGTAAGCTACATGTTTCGATAAAGGTTATGACAACGATAATTGAATACAGATCAAACATGCCTCATTTCTTGGAAGACGTTAGAGATGGAGCCAAAATATTGAAATAAATGGAAGTAGGTTAAATAGATAATTAGGCGGTGTTTGTGGGCGTCGGTTGTTTCCACTTTCGCTTTACTCGTAGATCCAGGCCAGTTGCCACCAAAATTGCTCAGGCCACACTTCTGTCACCGATGGCGCTTTTGGATAGCCCATGGCAAATGAGGGAGTGCCTAAACACCAGCATTCCCTTATTCCTAAATCATCGAAGGTACGTTTAGACTGGCTTCGGAGTACAACAATGCTTGCAAACTCTTTTTTTTTACTTTCGATTTACATATTTGAATGTGCACGTTGTTGTACTCCGTTAATGATGGATTTCATTGTTGAACGTGACGTAAAACAGTTTCGAGAGGTAGGTCAACTCCGTTCATCCATAATTATTTTGGTTAAGTGAGCGTGTCACAAATATCTGAAAAACGGCATAATTTTGAATTTTTAAAAACAGATAAGAACACTTATTTACTCTTATAAAAAATATTTTAATAGTTTTTAATTTTTTTTTTTGAAAAAAGAATTATACATCAAAAACTAAACTTCCTATTCATTGTCTCATTAAAAAATAATAAAATAATTATATTCAATGCCTTATGCCATTTTACAAAATGGATGTGTATAAATATGCAGAAAAAATGTATATACAAAGATGTATAAAAATTAGAGCATGCAATCAATTTATTGGGTTTTGATCCGTTCCGAACCAAATATTTTTATAAATAAATTTGTGAATCTGTTTAAATGTTCATTTGACGATATTTATTTAGACCCGTCAACACATATCTAAATGTCCTTCAGTTCTTTACATTGCAAGTCGTGAAAGAGAATGGTGATATACAGCATGGAGACGCCTGCGCAGGTGGGGCTGGTGCTGGTGGCGTGCAGCGCGGCGGCAGACGAGGCGGATCGCACGCCCAAGCTCCTGCAGCGCCTTCAGGGGCAGGGGGCGTGGCCAGGCGGGGAGCTGCAGGCGCAGGCGCGACACCTGGCGGCGCAGGCACAGGCGCGGCGCGTGCGCTTCAGCGCGTGCGGGCTCTTCCGAGTGGACCTGTCGCTGGCCCTCCAAGCCCCAGCCCACGACCAAGACAACCTCCTAAGAACTCTCGCTGGCCTGCTCCATGGCGCAGGCCGTCGCCTCCTACATCGTCATCATGATGCAGTTCGACCAGCAGAACCAGCCCTCCAAGCCCCAGCCCACCACCCAAGACAAAACCTCCTAAGAACTCTCGCTGGCCTGCTCCATGGCGCAGGCCGTCGCCACCTACATCGTCATCATGATGCAGTTCGACCAGCAGAACCAGCCCTCCAAGCCCCTGCCCACAACACAAGACAAAACCTCCTAAGAACTCTCGCTGGCCTGCTCCATAGCTCAGGCCGTCGCCACCTACATCGTCATCATGATGCAGTTCGACCAACAGAACCAGCCCTCCAAGCCCCTGCCCACAACACAAGACAAAACCTCCTAAGAACTCTCGCTGGCCTGCTCCATGGCGCAGGCCGTCGACGTCCAGCCTCTCATCGTCGATGCATGACAACCAGCTCGCCCAGCCCACCACAAGACAACAGAACTCGCTGTCATGCAGGCTGTCGCCCCACACGATGCAGTTCACAGAACGCCCCGCCACCAGACAAAACCTACCGGCCTGTCCAGCGCGCGCCACTCAGGCAGTTCACAGAACCCTCGCCAGCACCACAGAAAACTCTAAACCTGCTCTGCAGGCTCGCCTACATCCACGTGCGCAGAGCCTCATCACCGAAAACCCACCGCTGCCTGCTCATGGCGGCCTCATCATCAGATGCATTCCACAGACACCGCCCGGCCACACAGACAAACTCTAAAACCCGCTGGCTGTTCGCAGTCGCCTACATTCATCTGATGGTCGACCAGCATCAACCTCCAGTCCGACCCTAAAGAAAACCTAGCTCCCGTGCTTCCATGGCCAGGCGCCTCCACATCGCCACAGAGCAGTTGCCAGAGAACCCTAAACCGCCCAACAAGACAAAACCTAAAACCCGCTGCCTGTTCCTGGCGGTCCCCTCATCATCTGATGCAGTTCGACCAGCAGAACAGCCCTCCGCCCAGCCCACCACCCAACAACCAGAACCTCGCTGGCTGCTCAGGCGCAGGCGTCGCCTACATCGTCATCGATGGTTCGACCAGCAGAACCACCAGCCCCGCCACCAAAGAAACCTCCTAAGCTCCGCTGCCTTCCGGCGCAGGCGCCCATCGCATCAGAGCAGTTGCAGCAGAACACTCAGCCGCCCAACCCAGACAACTAAACTCCGCTGCTGCTCTGCCAGGGTCCCCATCGTCATCGGCAGTTCGACCAGCAGACCAGCCTCAGCCAGCCCACCACAAGACAAACCTCTAAGCTCGCGCTCTCCATGGCGCAGGCGCGCCCACACGTCATCATGATGCAGTTCGACAGCAGAACCAGCCTCAGCCCAGCCCACCACCAAGACAAACCTCCTAGAATCCGCGGCTCTCGCGCAGCGTCGCCTCTACATGTCATGATGCAGTTGACCAGCAGAACCAGCCTCGCAGCCCACCACCAGACAAACTCCTAAGAACCGCTGGCTGCTCCATGGCGCAGCGTCGCCTACATCATCTGATGCATTCACCAGCAGAACCAGCCTCCGCCCAGCCCACCACAGACAAAACTCCTAAACTCGCTGGCCTGCTCCATGGCGCAGGCGTCGCCTCCCTCGTCATCATGATGCTCGACCAGCAGAACCAGCCTCGCCGCAGCCCACCACACAAGACAAACCTCCTAAACCCCTGGCCTGCTCCATGGCGCAGGCTCGCCTACATCGTCATCGATGCAGTTCGACCAGCAGAACCAGCCTCCAAGCCCAGCCCACACAAGACAAACCTCAAGACACGTGGCTGCTCCATGCAGGCCGTGCCTCCACCATCAGATGCATCGCAGCAGAACGCCTCCAAGCCGCCAACACAAGACAAAACCTAAAACACGCTGCCTGCTCCATGCGCAGTGGCCTCTACATCATCATGATGCAGTTCACAGAAACCACCCTAGCCCGCCCACACAGAAAAACTCTAAGAACCGCGCGCCTGCTTCAAGGTGCAGACATGCCCACTCAGAATCGACAAGTTCACCTCCATGTCCGACCTACCAAAGAAAAACTCTAAGCTCCGCCTTCCATGCCAGGTCTCCACATCGCATAGACAGTTCAGCAGCCCCCCAACAAGACAAAACCCGCTGCCTGCTCCGCAGGTGCCACCATCTGACAGTCGACAGCAGAACCAGCCCGCCCCAGCCACCACAGACAAACTAGACTCTCTGTCTGGCAGGCGTCGTCATCGCAGCAGTGCAGCAGAACAGCCGCCCAGCCACCACCGACAACCTCTAAGACTCGCTGGTGCTCAGGCGCGCGCCATCACGATGCACGACCAGCAGACAGCCTCGCCACACCCAAACCCAACTCCGCTGGCGCCCATGGCCGCGTCCTCATCGTCATCATGATGCAGTTCGACCAGCAGAACCAGCCCTCCAAGCCCCAGCCCACCACCCAAGACCAAACCTCCTAAGAACTCTCGCTGGCCTGCTCCATGGCGCAGCTGTCGCCACTACACGTCATCAGATGCAGTTCGACCAGCAGAACCAGCCTCCAAGCCCAGCCCACCACACAAGACAAAACCTCCTAAGAATCTCGCTGGCCTGCTCCATGGCGCAGGCGTCGCCTCTACATCGTCATCATGATGCAGTTCGACCAGCAGAACCAGCCTCCAAGCCGCAGCCCACCACACAAGACAAAACCTCCTAAGAACTCTCGCTGGCCTGCTCCATGGCGCAGGCTGTCGCCTCTTACATCGTCATCATGATGCAGTTCGACCAGCAGAACCAGCCCTCCAAGCCGCAGCCCACCACACAAGACAAAACCTCCTAAGAACTCTCGCTGGCCTGCTCCATGGCGCAGGCCGTCGCCTCCTACATCGTCATCATGATGCAGTTCGACCAGCAGAACCAGCCCTCCAAGCCCCCACCACACAAGACAAAACCTCCTAAAACTCCGCTGGCCTGCTCCATGGCGCAGGCTGTCGCCTCCTTACATCGTCATCATGATGCAGTTCGACCAGCAGAACCAGCCCTCCAAGCCGCAGCAGAAAGTGAACACATGTGGGGTTACCCGCCTCCGGTACAGTTTTACTGCACTTGCCGAATTTGTATATCATCTACGCGCGCATTAAGTTGGTAGTGTTGACAGGGTTCCTATCGAGATAGCGGGTAACGGTCCTTCGCATGTCACGTCCACGGCGTTGCTACGTAGAGTGACTGTGAATACCTCCCCCTCCTCCCTAGAGTCCTCGAACCTCGCACCGCCTTTCCCAGCCAGCGCCCGCATGTATGCGCCATGCTTTCATTGATGGCGCATACATGCCCGTGGTTGTTGTTCCGGCTCTCTTCTATACCAATCAGGGCGCTGCAAGCAACTGGATGGGCGTCGTGTGGGAGGATCTCGATGAGGAGTGCCTTCTGCATTTAACCGAAGCACTTTTTGTATGTATCGGCGAAAGCAGCGACCTTCTCCGCAATATCCGACTGGTTATGGAGCTGTGTCAGCTCCATGATCTTTGCTGACGAGTCCACGTTCCATTCGATGCCCCGCCCCTTGCTCAGATTTTGGCGGGTGGCCCATGGCTGGAGTGTCTGCTGAGGTCAGAATTCAGTCGCTGTCTGGAGGAGAATTCTAGAGGCCGGCTGCTCTGATCGGTACTTTTCCGTGGTTTCTCCGATCAACGCCAGGCGAATGCCGGAGCAGTACCCTAAACAAACGGGCCACGGACCGCGCGCAATCTGTCCTTCCTCTTTCTTTCCATATCCTCTTCCCTTACACATACACTTACACTATCATGCAATACACTACCACATATTCCGGGAGACCGAACGGGAGCTTAGAGCTTGTCCCGAATGGGGCGGTGCCTCGCTGGTTGGAGAGTCTTGGTTGGGGAAAACCCCACTAGCCGGCGGTAGGTCTGCGCCGGATCTCGCCATCCTCGCCATCTCACGATCCGCCATCCAAGATCATCGCCATCTCCCGCGAAAAAAACATGCACTACACTAACGGGACTAATGACCAAAGCAGTTGACGCGTCCGGAAACACGAAAAAATCAAAATCAACCAACCTGAGGTCATGTTGCCAGTGAGTGGCAAACTGACAGCACCCGCCCTTTCCTCCGCGTCCATGCTACTCAATGGCGCGCGCCGGCGGCAAGGGCTGGGCCCAGGGCCTCGTTCCCCACTGACTGCTTGGAACGAGCTCCTGCCAGGACGCACATTCCCCAACCTCTGCAACTACAGGGCCGTGTGTGCTGGGGTCCGTTCGAACATCCATATTCTCGTCCTTGCTGACGTAAGGAAACGTGTGTGGTCATTTTCAAATCCTTGAATACTTAAGTCTTCGGGTTAGCGTTTTAATGCAGCGATTTGACAGGATCTAGGTTGTACATAGGCGTTGCAATTGTCAGCAATATCAGATGTATTTCTAAATGTGAATTCACAGAACTCCAATAAACTCTTGTCCAAGAAATACTGACTTAATGAATGTTACGCTGCACAAAACTTGTAATAATTTTGTTAATACCGAGAATGTTCTAACGTATGCACGCATTTTGGGCCAAACAAACCTTCGCAAGGCGAGTGTACGGACACTTACGGTGTTGCGTCATGGTTAGGCGTTTGAGCTTGACGTAATTGAAAAGATGATTACGAAGAGGCGATCCAGTGCTGGAATTCCGTGTCACAGTCTTGTAAAGAAGCAAATTCATCAGATTTGAAAAATGAAGTAGCAGCAACATGATTGCTGTATCTAGTAAAGGTAGCAGGTAGTTATATTACCAGCTCCTTAATACAAGCATTTTTTTATTTTAAGATAAATTTACAATCTATATTTTACAAAATAATAAGTAAATGTGATGTCTGTTATGTTCAGAATAATTGCACGCTTTACATACACAAACATTTATTGTAATTAACTGCCGAAAGTACAAAGGTTACAATTCCAAAGTCCAAAGAGCGTACCGAGTCACAAACCAAAATCAAGAAACCAAAAGTCCGGGAGATGTACCAAGAACAAGCTATGTCGAAACCAGAAATCACACTGTACAATCTCCTCGTCGAATCCAACTGGGCGCACGGTCACTAACGCTCTCCACTCAAACTCAATAGCCAATTACTGTCGTACTTCTCGGCTGGCGGCGCTCGCTCTTAAAGCGGGCGGCGCTGGAGACTCGCTGCTGCGTAGCTGGCTCTCCGACCAGCTCGCTTTCCGGGATTGGGCGGCGTCTTCTCGCTCCGCCGCCTCCGCTGCCTTCTCTGACCGCCGCTGAGCGCTGCTTTTTAGGCGCGCTCTTTAAATGTGTTTCACAGCCGCGACAATGTCTATTGTAGAATTATTATGACAATGATTACTAGTGTAGCTATCCTATCGGTACTCTTCATCTTCTTCTTCGTACTATAACAAAAAGTAATTATTATTATTTTAGGTTGACAGCAATTGGAATTTATAATTTAGCGGTGATCATGTTTCAGTTACTTCTTCAGTATCTGTATGGGAGTTGTATAGGTGAGGTTCTGGTTAGACGATGGGTATCTGCACTATTGTCAAGGAGGTTGAGGGCTAAGTGATTTGGATGGTTTTCAAGACGCTGGAAATAGTTTGAGCTGATTGATTCTATTCTTTGTTAGACAGTGAGCATTTTTGAGTCTTTGTGTAATGCTGCGTTTGTGATGAACCAAGTCGCTGCTGCGATCATTCTTAAGGTCTTGAACTGAAATCTATGGATGATAGAGAGATTATGCTTGCTTTCTGTGCCCCAGATGTGGATGCCGTAGGTCCATATTGGAATTATTATGGATTTATAAAGCAATACTTTATTTTCGAGTGATAGTTTTGAGTGGCATCTTAGTATCCAGTATAGTTTTCTTACTTGAAGTTGTAGGTGCTTTTTCTTGGCTAAAATGTGATTTTTCCATGTTAAATAAATGTTAAATAAATAAATAAATACAAACATTATTATTTGTATTATACATTTGAATTGTCTTAAACAATACAATATTTTGCAGAGCTTTTTGTGTCTCACCGCCAAAACAACAGCTGTTTACGATCCGTGTACATGAGTGGTGTCCAATTTTCAAACTTCAAGGGCCTCGACTAACACCTTTAATATGGTTGCGGGCCGTATTTTCATTTCTCGAGCGATCCACGCCTGACTTCCCCGAACTGTTGATCTCGGCAGTTTTCCCGGATTCTCTGAAACGGAAGGGGAGATTTCTATACCCCCGTGCGTGATGTTAGGCTGTACCGTGCATAACGCAATGAAACTATTTGGGATGATTTTGAATATACTAGAAAAATTTCTTAAATATAAAATCTGTTTTTACATACATGAAGGGGGTATTGACTCCGGTAGAGCGCGTGTTCACGGTGCATAATGTTCTCTTCCAACATTGATGCAAGGGACTTTCACTTTTGATTAATAACCTTTCGCAGCCCACAATAAATGACACCGCGGCCCGTCAGTCGAACAATCCTGATGTAAATCATAAATGTTTGTATTGCCAAGAAGTAACTAACTCAAATATTGGACGGTGGTGGATGCGGCATAGAATTTACGATGATTCTACAATGGTGACAAATATCACAGACGTAATTGACATTGCTCTCATTCGAATGCAAGAAGTAATTGTTGGGCTATTTTGTTTGGATGGAATCAATCATAGATGGGAAGCTTAATGGATGCCAGTCTCAGTTCTACTGATGTCCAGCAGCACAGATTGCCACTGTGCGAACGAGTGTGACAGCTGCAGCAAGTGCCTTCTTCCAGTTGTCAACGCGTCCTGTTCTTATTGGGATGATAAGCATGAGTCGACCCATGTAATAAGGAACCGTACAGTTTACAGTATTTGTAGATGATTGAAGAGAGGGCCTTGAAATCTGGGGTAAACGACGTTAAATAAAGACCATGGCGAGAAATCGATGTACTCTTCACATTTTTGGATTGTAGTAACTAAGATGGTTTGTATTTTAGATGGCGTCGAAGAAATACCTTCCATCCTAAATAAGTTGCGTAGAACTGCTCAATAATACAAATATTTAAATATCAATATTAACATATTCTTACCTAATGTCAAACAGAAAATAGTTCACTTGGTATGACTATTTTGTGAGTAATTTGTTAGCTTATTTCGATGTGAAAACATCTATTCGCTCGCTACTTCACTACTACATCCACTACTAAAATATTTGTGTGGGATAAATTTCGTGAAATTTGAACCACTTGTTCCTAAGAGACTAACAATGTGAATCAACGGCTAATCCTACAATGCATACACAATGTCGGTTCGAATTTGTCGTTCAATTGCGGCCTCCTACGAGATTTTGTTCACCTCTGACGTGAGCGAATTGGCAGAACAACGGCGCGTGGTAGTTACGAATTGCTTCTGGGTATACATTTACGTGAGTTGAGTGAACCTAAAATGTTGATTATGAAGACGTCATCACAGAGCTAAACGGAACATCACGGAATCAACAGCGATGCAATAAAAATTATTCCCTGAACGAAATAGAAAATGTACGTTGAAAATCTTAAATGTAATCCACGATGTCGTCTCATAATTGAAAATGCTGGGATTCTTTAATTTTATTAGATTTATTTCTTCAGACCAGCATAAGTGCTTTACTTAAACTGTATAAGTGTAAATAACCATTCAAATCACAAACATACAAAAGTAAATAATTATAAGCCATCCTAGATTTCAATCATACATAATTTATTTAAGAAAACGTTGAGTTTTTTTTCATTTTCCCCTCTCCAGTAGCCCTGGAGAGACGGGAGTTTATTCATTCATAGGAGCTACAGCAGGGGCTGTGAAGGAAAACCCTCCAGCGCATCCCAGCCCTGAGGAAGACCATGAAAAGATGTTCGAAACGTCGGCAAAACAGCCTTCGACGCGACGTCACCCGGACAGCCAAGATCATTTACTATACGCGCAATTTTTCTTGATATTCCACAGCGGGGGTGCGGGGAGGGGAAGGCAGTGGTTACGTCACGGATTAAAAGGGCGTACCCACTGTGGGCATGAGCTAAACGCACCAAAGCATGCTACCAGAAATGTTAGGAATGTTTAGAAAGTACGAGGTGGTTGTTGCCAGCATTGTAATTTGGTACATGCCGTTCCGAGACGAACCTAAGTATCTCAACGGGCCGTGCTATTAAGCGCTGGATGAAGACTAGGGAGCTCGTATATCACGAAAACTTGCGCGTACAATACATGACTGTGACCACGGAAGCCTATGACTTTACTGAGGCAAGAGGTGTTTGCAAGTGGTTGATCGCGTATAAAGCGGGCGGCGATCTTTCTTCTATGGAGAGTGTGGGGACGACTGAAATGCAAACTGGAATCTAACTACGCGATATTTACCTTCTGATTCTGTCTCGTCAGTCTCCGCCTGCGCAACGCTCAGCTCACTTTCCTCAGGTCACATCGTTGGCCCCTTCCTTCCAGGCAATCGAGAACACATTTTATGCAACTTTTAGCACTTTGAATGCAAATTTTGTTGGAAATTATTATGAGAAATTGTCGGGATCTGGGATATTCAGGATTTTTTCTTTCATTCAGACTTTTCCCAAAATATTATTTAATTGGGAAGTGACAAATATTTAAGACGTAATTGACATTGCTCTCAGTCGAATGTAAGAAGTAATTGCTACCCTTTTCCTACATCTTGTAATTTGTCCAACAGACAGCAGCACTCAGCGGCAAACGCGAGCTTCTATGATGCAGAAACAGG
The DNA here is from genome assembly GCA_964035755.1 of Teleogryllus oceanicus. Taxonomy (NCBI): domain Eukaryota; kingdom Metazoa; phylum Arthropoda; class Insecta; order Orthoptera; family Gryllidae; genus Teleogryllus; species Teleogryllus oceanicus. The sequence goes on along the minus strand of CAXIVR010000004.1, from coordinate 6,692,713 downwards.
TCGATGAACGTCTCATTCCAAAGTAATGTTTCTATAAAGCATGACAGGAAAGGCCCAAAGGTTACAGTTTTTACGTAAATTGAGAAATGCTAATAGACATTGTTATTTCGTGAAATATTTACTTCATCTCTTCACTTAAAATATTGTGGAAAGAGTGTTAATGGTTTTTGTGGACCACTTCAATTCTCATTTGAAGAAATTTGACCAAGCTAGCACGACAAAATATCTCCGATATAATTTGAACAGCGAATGATACATTTTTTCTTCATCATCAACTTCTATTATTATTATTATTATTTTATTATTATTATTATTATTATTATTATTATTATTTTTAATTATTTTTTAAAAAGTAAAGTAATATTGTTCTTATTACAGTGAATGCTCGAATACATAACTTATGCTTTTTTATATGTTCATCATACAATTTACCATAGCAATACTGTAAAAATTGAAACTAAGTTTTTAAACATTTGCACGCCCAGCATTTTTGATACGTCATGAACAATTTCGGCGTAGATGAGTAAAATTTCGTTTTGTTCGTTCTCTAGAGAGTGTTACCAGGTATCCGAAAAATACAAGTGTCAAGAATTAGCGGCCTAACCAAGATATTGAAAATATGGCATTACAGATGGATCGAAAAACTAAGTGGTCAAAAATATTGCAATAATGTGTCACTTTTGGCGGGTATAATAAGCTGCTGCTGCTGCTGAATAAGAATTTCACGCTCTGGTCTATGAAATCTGATTTGTAATATGTCTGATGAAATTAACAAACATTTATGGTGAACTTTTATTATTTTATTGGCATAATTTTTAAATATTTCAAGAATAAGAATAATACAAAATTACTACCAGAACATTGTAAAATCGTCCCTAAAATTGTACCTACAAAGCTAAAAAGACGCTAAATACTCAACAAAAGGCAAACTGGTCTTATAAATTTTTATAGCTATTGGAATCGCGTAGTAAAACAGTGAACTCGCCGGGTTAATAAATTTAATCAAACGTGCCGTAGCTATTGATTATCAAGTTGATTGACGTTTCATTTCTTTGAAAATTGTGTAAACGTCTTTTTTGTAATGATTAATTTTCAGTTGAATTGCAATTGAAAAGCGAAATGGGGCTGTGATGGCCATTTAACGGTTTCTGCTATCTGATAATGATGTAACATGCAACTGTGAAACAATGCTTCATAAAAAATATCGCAGGAATTGGTCAGAAGTTTGAACAGTAGGAGGAGATAATACCAAGAAAATTAAACCACAATCGGATATCCTGAATAAATCATAGGGTGACTACTATGAAATTTGACATGAATCAACAACCTTGGGCAATGTTTCTGGGTGATGACTGTGATCCCGAGAGCTTACTAGTAAGGAACACGTGATTATTCTAAGCACGAAAAGATTTCAGTGTGTCCACTTTAATGCCAAATGTAGGTCCTTTTGATTTTTCATATTCGAGTTGCTAAAAGCGAATGTGACTTTTTCACAAACTATATGGAGTATGAGAAGTTAATTACGAAAAAACGCCATCCTATAGTTTTAAGATGCGTGAGAAATGGAGCTGAGATCGAAATGAACAATAATTGCCCCGATTCTCAGAACTATATATTATTTAATTCTGATTTTCTTAATCATTGACGAATTGGCTCTTGTTTCAAAGTAGTCTGTAACATACGTAAGTACGTAGCGTGTGATAAAATAAGAAACCTTCCGGGCTAATATATTAGTATTCAAGAGTAATATGTATAAATGCAGTATGGAAGGAGAATGACATGATAAACACGCAAAGAATAAATAATAATGTACGGACGGAATAAGATGATACTTCAAACAGGATTTCTGTTTATCTGCTCGTGACATTTTGTCATACAAGAGTGCTGTTTTTGTTTTTCTACGCATTATCCTTTTTATGTGGGTTAATTGTATCATTTACTTTCTTTCTGTATTCATTGGCCCGGTCAGGTTTCATTTCATCTTGTAAAGTACTGTTCCGTAGAGTTAACTAATTTCGTTTTCCCGTCTGTATTGAAGGTCATTTACGAGTGCAGAATGAAGAGGCCAGCGGGATCTTCTCATACCATATTCAGCGCAATTGCGCCAATGTATTATTTCAGCAAAATTCAAGGACTGATGCCGTTTTCATACGTGCAGAGAAACTCTGAGTTGAGGACGTCTAAGATTGAAGCACTGTATACTGTTTTTCACCTAATACTGCACAGTGTCCTATTTTACTCCTTACTTAAGCAAAGATTCGTTCTATTCTACTCGGAAATGAACTACATGCTGTTGGCGTCGGATTTGGCTCTTTGGGGGTCCCATTTCTGCACGGACGTGGTGAGCCTGGCGCTGTCGCTGAGCGGCAAGTACCGCGACAACCTGAGCGCGTTCCTGCGGCTGGTGCGCGAGGCGGACGCGGTGGTGCTGCGGCACCGTCCGGCCACGTACGTGCGCATGCGGCGCGCGGCGCGCCTGCAGGTGGTGTCGCTGGTGCTGGTGTTCGCGGCGCTGTTCGCCCTGGACCTGCTGAGCGAGGGCGGCGCGTGGGCGCTGGTGTACTTTCTGGCGCTGGCCACCATCCACATGTGCGGCTTGACCACGTGCGCGCAGTTGGTGGACGCGCAGCTGGTGCTGCACGCGCGCTTGGCGGCGCTGAACGCGCGCCTGGAGGAGGGGGCGGCGGCGGCGGCGTGGGTGGGCGTGGCCCGCCTGCGCTGCGCCTTCGCCGCGCTCGTCGACGCCGCCGCCCGCGCCGCCGCCGCCTTCGACGTGCACACGCTGTGCCTCTTCGCTACCACCTTCCTCAGCGCCACCTCCGTGCTGTACGGCGTGCTCGACAAGAACGCGCTCTGGAGGGCCACCGTGCGCGTGCCGGAGTCGCTGCCGGTGCTCGGAGGCCTCTTCTGCTGCTGGGCCACTGTCTGGGCCCTCAAGGTCAAGCCTCTCCACTATTTAAAGTCACGCTCTTTTCAGAGCTGGATACGCTTATAAATGTCCAAACAGTGGAAACGTTCCCGTTTAATTAAACTTTCCTTAAAAACAGGAAGCCATTGTGAATTGACTTGTGCTCTGTGGCTTTCACGTTTCTTGTAGGCGCTTCAGAACAGGAAAGGAATGGAAGCATTGATTCCAGCATGGCGGCTTCATCATTGCGTTATCTTCTCATTCCTTGCCCAACGCAACAATCCACTGTTTTTATTTTCTCGCGTATTACTTACGTGGTGTAAATTGTTGTAATGCTGCAGAAAGAAACGCCTGTATTCGACAGAAAAACTCTTTCGTAGGTCTCTAGCCCCAAATAGGTTTATAATTCTTATTACTACATGTAGAGTAGTAACTCTCTTAGTTGCATTGAATAGTCAGAATTCATGTTTTGAGAACCGCAAAATTTGTTGACGGCAAAACTTATGTTCATTTGTGAACAATGCTAGTGTCTAAGGCGAATGCAGGATTTCCACGAACATTGATACTATTCCCCGATGTATCTTTCCTAATGTTGCGGCCTCTTTTAACTTGAAACTGATATTTTGTTTCTTAAAATACTTTTTGATCGTTTTCTATTATTAAGGAAAATTATTTTGGCTATTTATGAAACGAACAGTTTCTTGAAAAATCTATTGCAGTTAATAATGCATTTATTAATGTTTTTACAAAGCGAGGTTTGGAGACTCAATTTGCCCCACTATCAGACTAGAAACAACTAACTTTTTCAATACTATACATTCGGTTTTAACACAAAAGCGGATACTCAACGCAAACAGGTGAATAATTTTTTTACGTGAAGTTTCAAAGACTTTTCAATTTCTTTAAAAATGGTTCTTAATATTTTCTTTATTTTTCTACGAGCACTGAAAGTTCATAAAACGGCGCAGATCAGATTCGCGCTCAACTCGAAAATTTTCAAAATTGCAGAAGTTTAAAATATTTTCGCCCTTTTCATACAACAAAATTATTGAATATAGTAAAACAATGTAGGCTTTCACGGCCGGAGTTGTAGTCAAAGATTTCTTCCGGGCTGAAGGGCCGTGGTCCATTGGAGAACATATTTCCAGACGTTTCGTCCGCAACGACGGCAGACATCCTCAGTGGCGATGTGGTCTCGGACGAAGAATCCTCCTTGAAGGTTCCTCGGTGGCTGACGGAAGTGCCCGGTCCGCGGGGATATTTATATAAGCGGGACTGTGGTGGGGGGCGGCTACTGATTGGCTCGGGCCGGGTGACGTGGCGGAGACGCTCACTGTGTGTACGTGACTGTTGTCATGTTCCCGCGTGCCTACGTGACCACTGTCACGTCTTTGTTTTTCATTAGGTTTTGCTTTGGCCTGGCGGATTACGGGGATCCAAATCGGATTGATTTTCATTGCCTCCTCCTTTCTATTGAAATTTCGGGGATGTTTGTGAATTTCAATGGCTTCACGGTTTAATCGTGCATGGTAGTGAGCTGTGGTGGCTAAAACATCCACGTCTTCGAATCTTATGTTGTGTTCACGGCCAGAGAAAGCGTGTTCGGCTACTGCTGACTTTTCAGTGTAGCCAAAACGGCAGTTCCTTTTGTGTTCGGAGAGCCTGGTGTTGATGCTCCGTTGTGTAGTGCCAATGTATACTGCGCCACAGGAACATGGAATTCTATAGACCCCTGCTGATGATAATGGATCTCTTCTGTCCTTGGCAGATCGGAATAAGTTTCGAAGCTGTGAAGTGGGCTTGAAAATAGCTTTTACATTGTGTTTTCCTAGCACTTTACCTATACGGTCCGTGATGTTCTTCACATAAGGTAGGCTTAGTTTCAGTGTTTGGTTGGCATTTGTTTCACTGTGTGAAGTTTTCTTTGGATGGAGTGCTCTTTTGACATCCGCTGCAGAGAATCCGTTGGCCTGCAAAGCTCTGTTGAGGTGACTCAGTTCCTCGGGTAAACTGTCATTTTCACATATCCTTGTTGCACGATTAACCAGAGTTTTCATCATGGCTCTCTTCTGACTTGGGTGGTGATTGGACATTTTGTGGGGGTATCTATCTGTGTGAGTTGGTTTCCCGGTACACAGTGTGTCCCAGTGATCCGTCTGCATTCTTGGTAACAAGTACATCTAAGAAGGCCAGCTTGTCGTCCCGCTCCTTTTCCATTGTGAACTGAATGCGAGGATGGACCCTGTTGAGATGGTCGAGGAAACCGTTGAGGGTATTTTCTCCGTGACTCCATACGACAAAAGTGTCGTCAACATATCGAAACCAACACTTAGGTTTAAGAGGCGCAGTGTTCAGCGCTGTAGTTTCAAAACTCTCCATGTATAAGTTGGCGACGACCGGGCTAAGGGGATTACCCATGGCGACCCCGTCATTTTGTTCATAAAATTCTCCATTCCACAGGAAGTATGTGGTGGTGAGAACATGTTTGAACAAAGCTGTAATATCATCTGGAAATATATCTCGCAGCAATGCCATAGTTTCATTCACCGGTACCATCGTGAAGAGTGAGACCACATCAAAGCTGATGAGGAGATCCTCAGGCTGCAAAGTAAGTGATTTCAGTTTCTCAATGAAGTGCATTGAATCTCTGATGTATGTGTTGGTTTGACCGGTGTGCGGTTTCAAGATGTTGCAGAGATTTGGAGACGGCGGACGAAACGTCTGGAAATATGTTTTCCAATGGACCACGGCCCTTCAGCCCGGAAAAAATCTTTGACTATTGAATATAGGTTGAAAACTGTTCTTCAAAATTAGATCTTTTTTCTATAATTTTTTGCTCAGTAAGTGCGAAGTACACATTAAGAATGGCGTACGTCGGATTTTCTACTCTATAGATTTTCAAAATTTCAAAGGTTACAGGTAGCGTGAGAAAGTATATGCTGTTAAAACACAATTAGTTTTATTTTTAATTTTTTAAATTAACGGAGAAAATAACAGATATACAGTTTTCGGTTTGCCACGTGGCTCTCTAGTTGCAAAGAACGAGGAATTTGATTGATGCTTTTCGAGTCCTGATGGCGGCAGGATTTTCGACACTAGCTTTTCAGCTAGTCGCTGTCTGGAGGAGAATTCTAGCTGCCGGCTGCTCTGATCGGTAGTTTGCCGTGGTTTCTCCGATCAACACCAGGCGAATGCCGGAGCAGTACCCTACCAAACGGGCCACGGACCGCGCGCGATCTGTCCTTCCTCTTTCTTGTCCTGTCCTCTCCTCTTACACCATAGAGTAAAGATGTATAGAGTAAAGATGTCTTTAGTCTATGCTTACACACACACACACACACACACACTTACACTCACATGCACTACACTACCACATATTCCGGGAGCCCGGACGGGAGCTCAGAGCTTGTCCCAACTGGGGCGGTGGCCCGGTGGTGGGAGAGTCCTGGTTTGGGTGAAACCCCACTAGCCGACGGTAGGTCGGCACCGGATCTCGCCATTCAGCGGGGGAAGATCACCGCCATCTCGCGAGAAAAAACATGCACTACACTAACGGGACTAATGACCGGAGCAGTTGACGCGCCCGGAAACACGAAAAAATTAATCAATCAGTTGATTAATTTTTCCACCCTCCACAGGGGGTAGCGTCCGTGGTCCTCCCTTATAATCAATAATTTTGGAGTGAATGGAATGCTGGCTAGAAGGAGAAAGTCCGATCCACATTATTCTTACCTAATGTACACCCATCTGTTCAAGGAGGTGTTGAAATGAAATCGGTTTTAATAGCAAGTGAGAGGGGAATCGCACATCTGTCATTTGCGCGACGTTTCTTGGCAGCGCTCCTGGCCGGCACGTGCACCTCGTATCCATGGCATACCTGTTATATGAGATAACCCGCTGAACTTACAATCACAATTGATTTACGGGAAACACAAAGACGACAGGATTTATATCGCAAAAAGAGACATTTCAATACAAAGCATTAGGAGATTATTAAGTTGTTTAATTTAAAGAGCTGAACAACTGAGATGGCTGCCATCTTGTAGAATGGTGGGACGTCTTCCCACCATTGTATCCTGTTACGATGAAAAGGTTTAAATCTGATCCACGTTGCTTAAGCAAGACCCACTGAAGATAGGAAATTGTTTTCCCGAAAATTTTAATTTTGGGCATGCAATAAAAATAGTATATATTATTGTTGTGGTTGATTATCATTAGCACCAAATGAACTTTACGTCATATTAAACAGAGCAATGACCATTATCAATTTAAAAGTTTGAAGAAAAAATTTGGAGCCATTTTTGAAAAAATGGCGTTTGAGAAAATGTTTAAAATGTCCGGGGGCTTTGTGTAAAGTACCTCCAAATTTTAAAGAATGTTTTTCATAATTTCAAAGTTTCAACTATAGCCAGATAGACAAAAGTTTCTTCAATTTGGAAATAATCCTACGCATGATTTAGAGGCCAGTAGTGTTCACCGACGGACGGACGTTTTGAAAAAAACACTTTTTCGGTATTAGGGGAACTCAAAAGGCGTATTTCCGTTGAAATCTCGAAATCGATTTTCCACAGCATTTCATAACGTTTTCTATACTAAGTATATTACTCCGTATATACGTATATTATTCCGTACATACGCATATTTCTCCGTATATACGTATGTATATGAGAAAGTAAAAGCAATATTTTGACAATGTTCATACTTGTATGATCTGGGCTGTCCGGGTGACGCCGCGTCAAAGGCTGGGGTGCCGACGTTTCGACCGACATATCGCGGTCCTCTTCAGGGCTGTACCGAGCAGGCTGTACCAGTACAGCCCTGAAGAGGACCGCGATATGTCGGTCGAAACATCGGTACCCCAGCCTTCGACGCGGCGTCACCCGGACAGCTCAGATTATGACTCTGGCCGCGGAAGCCTACGATACCATAACCTTCATACTTGTGTGTTGTCATCATTTATTTATTTATTTATTTATTTACTATTCATTCATTCATTCATTCATTCACTCATTCATCATTCACTCATTCATTCACTCATTCATCATTCATTCATTCACTCATTCATTCATTCACTCATTCACTCATTCACTCATTCACTCATTCATTCATTCACTCATTCATTCATTCACTCATTCACTCATTCACTCACTCATTCATTCATTCACTCATTCACTCATTCATTCATTCACTCATTCATTCATTCACTCATTCACTCATTCACTCATTCACTCATTCACTCATTCACTCATTCACTCATTCACTCATTCACTCATTCACTCATTCACTCATTCATTCATTCATTCATTCATTCATCATTCATTCATTCATTCATTCATTTATTTATTTATTTATTTATTTTACGTCAAAAAACAGTTAAAAACTGCGTATGACTGCTATGGGGAAAAGTGAATTCATTTTCAAAAAAATTTTAAGCAATAAATTTTGAATTTTGAAAGGGAGAAAAAAAACAAAAAAACTCCCATGTAATAAAATCTATTTTCAATATTCTTCTCAAATCTATTTTCAATCATACTTCTATAATAAATATTAACATTTCAACACTTCACTGACATGGTGTTTCCTTTAACTGCCATAATTGTCGACACCATGAATACCAATTTACAACTTTTTAGTTGCATGACGCTTATTTTAAAAAATTTAAAATCAAACATTTCTTCCATATACGGACCAACTTTGTTTCATACAACGGTTACTGGATCACCGAGTTCTCAACTCACCGTCTCAGTGAAATTTTGAAATTTTAACATTCATTATAGAAACCTGATGATGACAATGTACGAACATTGTTGAAATATTGCTTTTTGAAGAATTAAATAAAAGCAAATAATGTGAAAATTTCTTATGTTTGTACCTAAGCCATCTGACATTAAGATCATATAGTTATTTATGTAAATATCAATACATAAGGTTGGCCGAGAAGACACTTTTGTGTAATTAATTTATCTAAGGAGTAACAAACGCACTTCTTTACTCTAAGAAATTTTGATAGGTGATGGTAGAATTCAACAAGTGGTGCTACAGAATGGCACAGACATTCTCGTAACAAAGTTTTTTAATTTCCTTGATGGAGACTGGCTTTGTGGATCTGCCCCATCCTCTTGCCAGCTACCTGCTTTCGCCTACCAAAAACATTTTTTGACATTTTCTCAACTTTTCGATTTCTTAACAATAGAACCAAAATATTCCTGTAAGAATATTACAGAAGAGTAAAACCTCGACATAAATGAAAATTTCATTGACAAATTTGGAGCCGTTTTTAAGGAAATGGCTCACTGCAAATGCCTCACTGCAAATGGGAAATTTGGAGCTCTTTTTCACAGAAGATTTTTGAGTTTTCGAAAAACTTCATTGAAGTAATTTAAGGCACTTTAACTCACAAATGTTACAAAGAATGAAGGAAAGAAGTTACAAATTACTGGAAATGTGCATATTAACGGCGTGAGAGATATTTAAAAAAAGTGAATTTGTGTAATGTTTGAAAAAAAAATAGATGCAACAAAATGAACTTTAAACAGTGCAACTGTCACTACCCGTCGGAAATGTTTGAAGGAAACGGAGCCATTTTTGAAAAAAATTGCATATGAGCTGTTTTGAATAATGCGGAATTTGAGTCCATTTTCGTAGTAAACTGTTGATTTTCCGAGAAACTTTATATGACATTATTTAAGGCACATGTACTCATAAACACAATAATGTAAACAAGTTGCCGCTAATGTAAATATTAACGACGCGAGAGAAGTCAGAAAAATTACATTTTTGTAATGTTGGAAAAAAATAGAGCAATATGGCGTTAATGGCATCTTTTAGGGTACTATCCCTACCAACAATTTACAGAAAATATTTATTTTCGAGAAAATCTAGTTTTTATTATTTTTTAATATTGCACGTATTGCAAGCAATATTGGGCGAATTACAAAAAATTATAAAACAATGAAAGAAGTATTTACGAACAACAAATTTTAATTGAAGTAATTTTCGAAAAATTACGGTTTTTAACAAACATGTGAACATTCTCTTAAAAGTCCTCCACACAATCAAAAAGTAATTTTTTTCAAAATTTGGAAAATGTCCTATGGGCATGTAAAGTACCGTCCGAAATTAAACTATCAGTTTCAAATTCAAGAGACCGCGACATCAGCCAGATCGATTGAGGAATATCGATTTTGGAAAAAATTGGCTGAACGGTTTAGCCGCGAGTATTGTTCACAGACGGACAGAGAGGTAAGTATGCAGACATACAGAAGGACAGACAAACGATTTGCCATCGTTCGATTTTTCGCTATCATGGACTCACAAATCATGGATTCTGGCTACACCCCGTGTTAGAGATTTTTTTTCTTAAAAATTTACCGATTGGATTTATCCACTTTTCGTTAACAGGGCCATATAATAAGAGTTTTTCAGTCGAAAATTCGCCGTTTTTCCGTGCAGCATTACATACCTTTCTCTGTACTCCCAATTGAGAACGTAAAAAAACCGCTATCTTCAATTTTGTTGTTGTGGGAAGACGCCTAAAAAAATCATACTTTCGCGATTTTCGAAAGTTCAGAGTTAACCGTGAAAAAATGACCTATACCATATTTATGTGTCTTTTTCTCTATTCTTAATATAAATTTAAAGAAGAATTTGGAGCCACTTTTTGAGAAAATTTTGAAAATGTCCGGGGGACTTGATGTAAAGTACCCCCAAATTTTACAGAAGTTTTTTCAAAATGTCAAATCTTCAACTAGAAATAGATAGACAGGTGTTTCTTCAATTTGGAAAAAAACTACGTATGGTTTAGGCGCTAGTAGTGTTCACGGGCGGACGGTCGTTTTGCTTTCAATTGTTTTTTCGGCAACAAGGACCCACAAAACATGAATGTGGCTACACCACGTGTTAGAGGATTTTTTCTCTTAATTTAGCAACTGGATTTGTCTACTTTTTCGTTATCAGGGCCCGTCAATGAATTTTTTTTGCCGAAAATCCGCCGTTTTTCGCGCAGCATTACATAACATTCTCTATACGTATATTACTCCGTGTATACGTACGTATACGAGAAAGTAAAACTTGAAAGCTAACATCAGTGTAATCAAAGAAACTAGTGTGGAATTAGAAGGGGAGAGTTAGGTTAACTGGACCGGTTAGGTTAACTGGTCCATGCTTTTAAGTGTTGGTGGGAAGTGATTCCTCTTTTTTCCACTGGATGGCATTCGTAGAATGACAGGGCTGATAATCTAAGGCAATTTTATGTGTTGCAGGACTCCATTGTTGAGTATAGCCAGTCATTGTTTTCTGAAAGGTCAGAAGTATTTTCTACCACCCATCTACTTTGCAATTTTATTGCGATAGAATAAAAACTACAAGAAAAATATTCACACTAAACTAATTGTTAGTATTTCTGCTCTATAATCGTGTGTTTTGTTTTTAATAATACATATGTTTTCGGGCATATAAAGAAAATATGTGCGGTGGGGTTAACTGAATCACTGGAACGTTAAGTTAAGTGGACCGGTCCAGTTACCCCCTGTATTTTTTTCGAATGTAGTATTTGTAGAGTTGCAATGAACAGTGACATCACTTGATGCCCTGAGTTATCTCTCCCGGACTTATCAAGACGCTTTTGTTTCAACCGTAGATATTGTTACAGTTGTCATGCCTGCTGGAGCACGGTAGGGAAATATTTAAAGACATGATTTATTTTAACGTGAATTTGGAAGAGTACAATCTTCGCTAAGCATTTTCTCCTTTTATGTGTAAAAAAAGGTTATGGAAATGTTAGAAGAATTTTTTCATTAAACTAAATGTTATTTTCACATTTATTTTAATTTCCGGTCACTTAACCTTACCGGTTAGGTTAAATGGTCCTATTGCAAATGTATAAAACATTCCTTATTTGACAACTGTGGACACAATGATGATGATTGTTCCCACAATGTAAGGAGAAAGACTCACTGAAATATCATGCAAAAGTTTACGTGTGTAGGTCAAGTATATAACATTTTAAAACAAATAGAAACAAGTGGACTAGTTAACATAACTCTCCCCTTTGATTTTCAATTTTATGTGCTGCGTATACTGTAACAGTTAAATTTATTTGTTTGTTTCATTTGTGAAAGTAGGAGATGTTTGCTGCTCCTGACTATCGAAATGAATGCATTGTTTTTATTGGACGTTTCCAAGTAATAGCTGAGATGTTAGTAACGCAAAAAATGCAATATTTTAATATTATGTAGCTGTTTCCAATAACTCGAGAAAGTATGTGCTGTTGTAGTACCACCTGTTTCACTTAAAACACTTCATTCATACTGCTAATTTTATTTCAATTATTAGAAAATATATACATTGTTTCATTTACCCATTATAATTCGGTAAGTAACAAAAAAATGATATATCTGGATTTTAATTAATTTTTAAAATCGTGTGCGAGACATAGCAGTCCTTTTAGGTGGGGGAAATGCCGTTTTTTCTAGTGTTGGTGTAATGGTTGTAGACAAAATTCGTAAGTTAATACACTCCAGTTTTTACGAACCATTGCCGTTTTATTAATTACGTGGGGAATCAAAAAGTAAGTTACACTTGCAAGAATGACCGTTTCTGAAACCACGTACGCATAGGCAAGACGGCTATGACATCATATTTCCGTCTTCCTTGGCGATATTCGTCCATGAGGTATGTGCGATCGGCCTCAAATTGATTACACCACTTTACAATATCCCGGCGAGATATTGCACTCACTATGCACAGATGTGATTTCACTGTGAATGTTCGTGCAATTGAGCCGATTAGTCACAGATATATGATCGTTGTCCTCACCTCCAATTTGGCATGAACATTCAGTCGACACGCCTTTGATCCTGACCCGCTCTGCACACACAAAATGACGGGATACCACTCCAAACTTCGTATCGGACGTGTCAAGAGTAGTTGTAACTTCCTCTGCGTTGGGCACAGTCATGAGACACAGCTTGTTCTCCCAGCGAGATAGTGTAACTAACTTTTTGAATCGCCAACGTGGAATGCAAATATCTTGACTTGTGAGAAGGCACACCTAAACTTTCTGGAAACAGAATAGTAGTACTTAAAAAAGCTGCCATCTTGGCAGCGGTTGCGATTCCGGTTTCCCCATGCGAATAATCTTCTGTTCCCATCGAGGTAGCTTGAACAGAGATGCTTACAGCAGATGGATAAAAATCCTTCATATTATGTCAAAAATGTATGCCGCATTTAGTTAGTCCTTTATTGTACGTGACGGAACTCAATCAATCAGGCCCGCTCTTCGGTCTGACCACGCAAATTTCGCAAACCATTACATCATCTAGCAGAAAAAGAACTATCTCGAACGACGAAACATGCGCTTTGAATTTCGCTCAGAGGCTTCTTTTAGGTTTGAGTATTTTTTACATGCAAGTAAATCTACAACAAAGGGGGTCCCATTGCTTCCCCTCCGAAGAAAAATGTCCGAATGATTTTTTCGTCCTTAAAATTCCACGGCTTCATCGTGTTTGCACCCGCAAATTCGGGTACAACAGCCCGACACTCCACAGGACCTGTAACATTTATGTAGAGATAGCTGAGTACAAGAAAGATTTGTATAAAGGTTTCTAGAGCCCTACATGTTCCCATTAAAGAAACAGAAACGTGTGTAAAATCCAAGAAGGATTAAAATCTATTTCCCGTAATCAGAAAGAATGGTATCTAGATTCGAGCGAGGAAAGAACAGAGTAGTAGCGAGGGCGTTTGCGCAGGCGCTGGTGGTGATGTGGGCGTGCAGCCGTGCGGCTGGGGAGGCGGAGCGCACCTCGGCCATCCTGGGGCTGGGCCCGCGCCTCAGGCTCAGGCCCCGGCCCATGCCCAGGCCCCTGTCAGGGGCGCAGGCTCAGGCGCCGCGCGTTCCGCGTGGACCTGTCGCTGGCCTGCTCCATGGCGCAGGCCGTCGCCTCCTACATCGTCATCATGATGCAGTTCGACCAGCAGAACCAGCCCTCCAAGTCCCAGCCCTCCACCCAAGACAAAACCTCCTAAGAACTCTCGCTGGCCTGCTCCATGGCGCAGGCCGTCGCCTCCTACATCGTCATCATGATGCAGTTCGACCAGCAGAACCAGCCCTCCAGGTCCCAGCCCTCCACCCAAGACCAAACCTCCTAAGAACTGTCGCTGGCCTGCTCCATGGCGCAGGCCGTCGCCTCCTACATCGTCATCATGATGCAGTTCGACCAGCAGAACCAGCCCTCCAAGCCCCAGCCCACCACACAAGACAAAACCTCCTAAGAACTCTCGCTGGCCTGCTCCATGGCGCAGGCCGTCGCCTCCTACATCGTCATCATGATGCAGTTCGACCAGCAGAACCAGCCCTCCAAACCCCAGCCCACCACACAAGACAACACCTCCTAAGAACTCTCGCTGGCCTGCTCCATCGCACAGTCCGTCGCCTCCTACATCGTCATCATGATGCAGTTCGACCAGCAGAACCAGCCCTCCAAACCCCAGCCCACCACACAAGACAACACCTCCTAAGAACTCTCGCTGGCCTGCTCCATGGCCAGGCCGTCGCCTCCTACATCGTCATCATGATGCAGTTCGACCAGCAGAACCAGCCCTCCAAGCCCCAGCCCCCACACAAGACAAAACCTCCTAAGAACTCTCGCTGGCCTGCTCCATGGCGCAGGCCGTCGCCTCCTACATCGTCATCATAATGCAGTTCGACCAGCAGAACCAGCCCTCCAAACCCCAGCCCACCACACAAGACAACACCTCCTAACAACTCTCGCTGGCCTGCTCCATGGCGCAGGCCGTCGCCTCCTACATCGTCATCATAATGCAGTTCGACCAGCAGAACTAACCCTCAAAGCACCAGCCCACCGCACAACTCAAGACTTCTTTACCAAGGGGCTGGCCCTGAAAAGTTTCTTAGGTTAGTGGCTTATTTAGTGGACGTGCTCATTAAAACATTACAAAAACAACGGTCCCGATGGCCAATGGTCACTTACTATGCCTTGCTTTGGGTGTGTGATCAATTCCGGGAAATTAGTGGCCGAATCGAACGAGTTTGGTAGAACCTTTTTCAACTATATTGAGACGTTATTAGTTACTAATAAATGTAAACCAATTTCCGAATTTATAAATAAATTGGGCGCCAAGAAAAGGTTACACTTGAATTCCTGATTATCTATTACTGTCTTCGGATATATTACAAATAAATGTCAATCACGCTAGCTCGATCGACGGGTTCTTATGAAATAATTGTTGCTACTTACGCCGCAACCATTTACTCAATGTGCCATCTATACGGAGTGGTGAGGGATCTGAAAATAATTATAAAATGTCTACTCGACGATTGCATGTAATGACAAATGAGAATGAGCTTTCTTTCAAACTATAAATTATAATTTATTGTGCATGCCAAAGTTATCAACCATTATTGATTATTACAATTTATCGTTAGGTCATGACCATTTTTCTCGTTATTGCAATAACATGGTTATAGAAACTTTTATCCTTTCTTTCCGCTTCGTGCGCACGTCGCTCGATGTCGCCACGTAGAGTAAACTAATCATCCTTCTTATCAAAGTCCACGATGATCAGCGACCTAGTCGAAACTTCCTCCAACCACTTCACAAACACTGTCTATACTCTTTATCTTGCGTCTCAGGTGGGCACCTATTTCAATCTGATTACTTTCCCAGGTCGGAATAATATGGCAATTCACAATTCACTGGTAAAATTTTTAAGTCAAATCTTGTAACTCCACCGTGAAAATATTCACTTTCCAGTTCCTCGTGAAAATTTAAGTCGAGTTTGCAATGGTACAACACGTAAAAATTTACAAGTTCCAGTTGCACACCTAATGCGGAAATATTCAAGTTCAAGTTCAATGTTCACTCTCACGAAATATCACAAATCCCGAATAGATAATTAACCTCAATAAAAACCGCACAATCGATCCGCTCACCACCACTACACAAGTCGGAAGGCCCTATTTTCAATCTGTTCCACCCTTCAAAGCTCGCTGTGTTTTTCTCTTTATTGTTTTTTGCGTTGCTACGGTGTCATCTGCGAATCTGCACCATAGAAACTCACGTCTTTTGCAATATCTACAACCTTTTCATCTTTATTTGCTTAAATAAATTCCGTCCGTTATCTTTGGTATGTCACAATATGAAATCCGAGTGGACATACGAAAATAGAGAAACGATGGGATTAAAAAAGTGGTAGAAAACAGGAACCTATGAGAATTGAGATTTTACTATATTGTTCTCGAAAACACTTTGCAAAAAAGTGAGTAGTTAAAAGTAAACATACATAATACATTTTTTTATGGAAAATAATCGTTATCTTAACGTGTCATTGAACTATCTTATTGGATTAAAACAACTCTTCATTTACGCATTGATTCGAACAAATGTATCTATTTATATTTACGTTCAAGTTGCGATTTGTAAGAAACAACGGAAAGAATTAAAAAATTCATTAAGACGAGTTTAGTAGATTTTATTTTTAAACACTACAGCGATACCTAAAAGAGTAAATTCTAATCTTCTGGGATGTGCTGTGTGTCGGCATACAGCATTTATCTGAACATGAATTAAAATGGACATTTAGTTCTATGGTTGTTAAACATAAATATGAAAATATATCTGCGTGTGTGTAAGTGTATTCGTAAATGTGTGCTCATAAACTATAAATGACTCCAATAAGGCATGATTTCACAAGCATGTCAACCAATGTAGTATTGCTCGGCAGGTCTCGATAGCTATTGGGAAAATTTCATTGATCACTGAATGAAGAGTTACATAGAGAGTAATTTAATAATTTGTCGACAATTCCTGTAGCTCTATTAGTCGAATTCAAAAGCAACGCAACTCAGTTTCAACCGAATCAAATATAGAAATTCACGGACAATGGATCAGCAGTTGCAGATAATGTCAAATATTTGCTTTAGGCTATTTACGCTCAATTTGGATCCATAATTGGTATAATGAAATATAGTCATATATTAATAGTAAACCCTCAAATGATTTATTGCTAATTTATTACCACAGTTTGGAATGAACTCCCACGTATTTTTGTGGCAAAAACGGGCGTGAGCTGCCTTCACGCGTCAAGCCGGCACACAAAAGATATTATAAGTTATTTACGACACGAATTTAACTTGTGTGTGTGCTGGCTTGACACGTAAAGCCAGATCACACCCGTTTTCACCTCGAAAATATATAGCAATTAATTCCAAATTATGTTAATTAATTGATTAGCAATTAATTAACAATTAATCATTTGACATATTTCATTCCGTTGCGCTGACATGGTTGTTCCAAGATTGACTCACTGTGTGAATATGGGCTCGGTAACAATCAGTGAAGACGGAGGGAGGGACGAGAAACGTTATTGGATCATGAGCGCGGAGAGTGACGATGGATACTGAGGACAGTCAGAGTGAACGGCAGAGAGTACGAAAAGCGAGGGCAGATTGTGATTTGGTTTGATTTTTTCGTGTTTCCGGGCACGTCAACTGCTTTGGTCATTAGTCCCTTAGTGCATGTTTTTTTCTCGGGAGATGGCGGTGATCTTTCCCCGCTGGATGGCGAGATCCGGCACCGACCTACCGTCGGCTAGTGGGGAATCCCCCTAACCAGGATTCTCCCATCAGCGGAGCACCGCCCCAGTTGGGACAAGTTCTAAGCTCCCGACCGGCCTCCCGGAATATGTGGTAGTGTAGTGCATGTTAGTGTAAGTGTGTGTGTTTAAGGGGAGAGGATAGGACAAGGAAGAGGAAGGACAGATCCGGGCGCGTCAACGGCTTCGGTCATTAGTCCCGTTAGTGTAGTGCATGTTTTTTCCTCGGGAGATGGCGGTGGTCTTCCCCAGCTGGATGGCGAGATCCGGCGCCGACCTACCGTCGGCTAGTGGGGTTTCCCCCTAACCAGGACTCTCCCACCAGCGGGGCCCCGCCCCAGCCGGGACAAGCTCTAAGCTCCCGACCGGTCTCCCGGAATATGTGGTAGTGTAGTTCATGTTAGTGTAAGTGTGTGTGTTTAAGGGGAGAGGATAGGACAAGGAAGAGGAAGGACAGATCGCGCGCGGTCCGTGGCCCGTTTATTAGGGTACTGCTCCGGCATTCGCCTGGTGTTGATCGGAGGAACCACGGAAAATACCGATCAGAGCAGCCGGCCGCTAGAATTTTCTTCCAGACAGCGACTGAATTCAACCTAGCTGAAAAGCTAGTGTCGAAAATCCTGCCGCCATCAGGACTCGAACCTAGGACATCCCGGTCAAAGGCGCTGCAGTGACATCAGTTAATGCACTGAGCTACCGCTCCCGGTGGCAGATTGAGTGATCATGCGACGACGTGCGCTGGAACTTTACCTTGCCAAAACGTTTTATTGTGAAATCACTTGCTTTTTAAAGGAATTGGAACTTTAGGTAAGTTGAATGGTTCTTAGATCCATGTATAAGTTTTCCACAGTTAGGAAACACTTTAAAATCATTTTACGTGTACATAATCTGGTTCATATTAGTTTATACACGCAACTTATCTATATACCCAGACAGTCGCATTAATTCCAAAGCAGAAACAAAATAGTTCAAAGAATGCACCACAGTTGAGATTTATTCACTGGAACTTCCACCAGAGCATACTGATGAGTATACATCAGATAATTCATGTAAGAAAAAATGAGTAGTGAAGTACTTTCTGCAACATCTCTCGATAAACTATAAGTAAAGAAATGAAGTTTCCCTCTCACGATTAACATTTCCGTTTACATGACGTAAGCGCGAGACGATAATTTATTCGCCATTCCTCTCTGTTTTGGATATTGTTAATCCAAACATGCACCTTGCTCTGCCTGACGAGGCACCAGTAACATTCTCCAGTAATCCATTGTCATAAAATATTTGCTAAATTTCATTCATCCTTTTTTTATTATTATAATACCAACGCACATACATTTGGAAACAAGTTTAATATAAACAGTCTGCTGGAATTGGAATTTTCTAAGTTAAGGCTTCAAAGTGGATAACATTTGAACTCTCCTTCATGGTTTACTCCGAACATCTTTATATTCAGGCATTCTGCCATGAAGTGCTACACCGACGCAATTTCTCTTGCAGAAAATGATCGGCGACTTCCTGACAACGAGGAAAGGAAGACTTCGACCGCCGTAAACTGCGATAGTAACTTTCCATCGTTGACCTTACAAGGGAACGGCCTGTTGAGTCATGTCGCATCTTACCTATTTTCTCAGTAATAGTTAAGGTCATATACAGAATTTTAGGTGCCGAACAAAATGGTATATGTTTTCTTGTACCAATTAATCTCTTTAGTCTAGATCGCGCTTTCGGTATTGACTCACCTTCTTCCCAGCTGCAACCTATCTAGACCTAAAAAACAACTTTTCATATTTCCAAATTTTTTCGGTTCTCTAATAGAAAATTTGAAATATTACCTCAAGAATATTATAGAAGAGTGGTGGTCTCCATGATTCTATATGAATATTTTCATTGAAAAAATTGGACCAGTTTTTGACATAATGTTTTAGTGTTTCTGAAAATGCTCTTTTTCACTCTCTTTCCACCCTCACTTTTCCCCTCTCTTTTCACTTTACCCTCGCTCTTTTCGCACACCTCTTTTTCCTTTTCTCTTTCCTCTCCATATTTCCCCTCTCCCCTTTCTCTATCTCTTTTCCCTTCTCTCTACCTCCTTTCTTTCCCCCTCGCTTTTCCCTCTCTCTTTGTCCCTTTCTGTTCTCCGCTCTCTTTACCCTCTCTTTTCTCCTCTCATTTTCCCCCTCTTTTCCCCTTCTCTCTTTCCCTCTCTCCTGTTTCATCTCTTTACCTCCTCTCTCCTCTCTCCATTCATGCTGCTCACTCCTCCTGGTCTGTTCGGCGTTGCTGCGCGTCATACAGAAACTCGAGCAACTATGTAGCTGGCTGGGTTTCCAGGTGGGTTGGGAATTGCATTCAAGTGAAGCGCGGTCTTATGTAGCAGCGCCGCCTAGTGGAGTTACAATAAAATGAATAGCGTAAAATCTTTCTCCGCGAAAAAACACGTAGATGTGCCAATTTTTAAGAAAATCTGTCATCAATTGGAGTTCATTGCTCTAGTGCATACACACATTCATCCATTTCGCAAAATTGTCAGTTTTCGGAGTATGTTTACTATGCTTTCTCTCCTAACAAATTAAGGCAAGAAGTAAAAGAATACATCAAAATGTCGTTTATATCTTGTATTTCAGTACATATAGCACCATCCGTACCAAAATTTGAAGAATTAGTTGGAGCCGCTTTGAAAAACGTATCGTTCAAACGTTTCTATAAATGCTCAATTTTTAGCTCATTTTCAGAGGAGACTGGAGAACAAATTTCATTAAGAAGAAACATATCTATCTTCAATATTATAATTGTAGGAAGTCGACGACCCGAAAGGATTTTAAATTCTTGCAATTTGGGAAAATTGAGATATTACAAGGAAAGTCACACTTGCGCTATTTTTGTAAGCCTATTTTGCCTTAACCGTAAATGAAATTATCCAAAAATTTGAATTCATTTTTGAGAAAAAATTGAAAATAACCTTGAGGTTTCGTGTAAAGTAGGCTTTGGACGATCCAGAAGTTAATCTAGGCATTATTTTATTTACTCGGGTTTGCGTTTGTGATTGGAGACGATATCGTCTGCAAACTCAACTGTGTTGTAGATAAATGTGTGCGATGTATGCGTTGAATAGAGGTTAGATTTGGAGATAATGGGGAGCTTTGTGGAACGCCTGCATTGATGATGTATAGAGACGAGTGGTGGTTATATTATATGGAAATCATACGTCAGTTAGGAAACTTTTAATGTGAATGAAATTCGGGTGCCATCCTTTATTATTTTACAGATTAATTGACAATACGAGTCAAATAATTGTGTCCAGAAATGAGGATATTTTGCTGTTTTTCTGAAATGCTGGATGGGTATGTTTTGTGATTCTAAGTAGTTGAGCAGTGGAATGGAGAGGAATAAATCCGAATTGGCGATTTTATATTGATATTTTGAGATATTGGTTTAGTAGAACCATTCTTCAGATACAATACGATCACATTCATAAAATGCCACATACGTACAATTAGATTTAAATACGAGTAAATATATGTTATAAGTTTATAGTAATAAATCAGGATCTGGCAAGACAATCAAGTTAACTGCCCCTCGCTAATAAGCGCCACGCTACGTCAATTCCGTTCGTAAAATATTCTCTTCTTCACTTTATGCTTATAATGTTTGATTGGTGTCACGGAACAATGCACTGTACAAATTTACAGAGTAACCTTTTTTGATTAATGCACGAAAAGTGGGTGTGCGTAACGAGAATTACATTGATGTGAAAGTTGGATAATTTCTTGCTGGAATGAGCTGAAGATTGAATCAACCCATTCCTAGCATTGACCACTCAACATATGAGTAAAATAGTAAGAAAATCATTACTAAGTTTTCTTCTTTTAATTTTGTACAACGTCTATGTCTTTGATGATGTCACACATTTTAATTCACCAATTACGTTTTGACTTCTAAACATGATTCGATTGTATATTTCAAAAGATTGTAACTGTACGTGTATATAGTTACAGTTACATATATAATATATTACACGTAGCATGCACTATATGTGTGTGCGTGTGTGTTGCTACAGTTAAAATTCTTGTTTCCGATATTTATCATAATTTCAAACTGGGATTTTATTAAGAAAGTTCAACACAACGTAGAGACAGACTTTGATTAAATAATTAATACGCGTATTTATTTGCTTTTATGTTTTTACATATACATTTATTAAAAAAAGACAGTTCAATTTTTTAATATACCATATGTCTTCGTGATGAATTTAAATAATTTGTGGAGTACATTCTCGATACATGTAGCATAGAGTGTACGCATGAAAGTATTCTTGTACTAATTACTTTAAATTTTAAGTTGATTAGGAGTGTAAAGAAGATATTCAATGCATTTCTATTGTTATTGAAATGTTAATTATATTAATAAAATGATAAAGAGAAGTTTACTGGGAGCACTCTTAAGTACTTGATAAATGTTCGTCTTTGTGAACATGTCACTACAATATACTCATTTCATTTACTAAAATCGCTGCAGTAGATTTAATATACAGATTTTCGATACATATATGGACACAGATACATACATACAGAATATATAGATTTTCGATACATATATGGAATAATGTTCTAGAGTATCTGTTGATAAATTTTTGTTTCCAAGAGAATCTCCAAGGCGACATAGTTTTCATCAGGACGAACACATAGTGTGACGGAAAGTTCCCTTAAACAATTTCCTTGCAGGTGCACGCCGTGCAATTGGTGGGTAGGCCAGTGAACTCAGTTTTATAAAACTGGAGCATGACGATGATGCGCCGACGGGGCGCTGGCGGCGGCGCCCACGCCCCGGCGACGCGGAGGCCGCCGGCGCGCAATCCGGCGGCGGGCTGCGCGGAACCCCCCCCCCCGCCGCCACGCCCGCCTTGCCCCACAGCAGCGCGCGCTGCGTGCGCCGCGCCTGCGCAGACGCCAGCTCGCCCGCCACCGACACGCCCACCACCTTCCACACGATGGGCGCCGTCCACGTGAGCGGGCGCAGCAGCCACAGCCAGATGTCGCTCGTCTTGTTCTCCGCGTCGAAGTACAGCACCACGTAGAACATGAGCGTGGCGATGGTGAACACGAAGGACAGCGTCTCGAACGCCACCAGCAGCGAGAACATGGCGTTGATCCGCTCGATGGCGGCGCACAGCGCGAAGTGCACCTTGCGAATGCTGCGCAGGATGAGGTGCTCGCACAGGCGCTCCTTGTGGCTCGCCGACAGCTGGATGATGCTGATCGGCGGGGGCTTCTCTGGGTCCGACGCCAGCGTGGAGAGCTTCGAGTCGTTGTTCTCAGCAAACACCGACAACTGATTGATTTTCTTGAACGAGAAATACAGGAGAAGCGTGAGGTTGATGTACTGTGTCATTGTTAAACACGTGGTCGTGTACGATATGACTATCATAAAATAGGCAATGGACGCGTAGGCGTTGCAGAAGGAGTACTTCAAATCGCCCGCGATCATGACGAGCAGGCCTGCGACGATGGCGACCCCCTGCATGCAGCCCGTGAAGTAGATGTAGACGTAGGACTTCTTGTTCTGGCCGAGCAGGATCTGGTGGATCTCCTCGAGGTCCGCCAGCAGCTGCGTCATGCTGTTGGGCAGCAGCGTGTTGGCGAAGAGCAGTTCGATGGCGCCCAGCAGGAAGAAGATGATCATGAATGCGTCCTCCACGAACGACACCACCGCGCTCGTCTCGGGGTCGCAGTCCACCTGACACACACGCACACGAAAATCACATGTCATCATTCGAAAAACTAATAAAACATCATGACTTTGGAGTTCGATCAGGATGAAAACAAATTTGAATGGCACAGTATGATAAATATTATTGCTAAGACGGAATAATTGTAAATCAATCATCGAGTTCTTGGAAATGTAACGTATACCGAAACCTTATAATTTGTTGTTAATTTTGTAGGTGAGTCTTTTCAGATAGAAAAAAGTGCACCATCTTCTTCTCCTTGATTAAATGAACTATATTTCATGTCCGTTTGTTGAAAAATACTTTGTTAGCGCACAATATTTTCTTGACAATTTCTCTTCTGCGACTTATGAAAGTTTGTGCTTAACGTGAGTCAAAACGCTGAGAATATTTTTAAATATTGTGAAGAAAAACATCTACTTTTTTGCAGTTACAAACGAAAAAAAATATATTCAAATTGTTAAATTCACGATATTAAAGTGCATATTACCATAACTCATCGATTGTGTGCGGCTTTGCTTGTTTCAATTGAACTGCCGAATTTACAAAAGCATTTCTAGTCTTGTAAATACGGACAAACTTCTCATGACATACAAGTCCGATGAATTTGAAAAAGTCCAAAAAAATAACGCTGGTGTGTTTTTTTTTCATATAAAATAACTCATTTTCGGTGCATGGTAATGATTGTAAATGTTCTGTTACATGTGTACTGATAGAATCGCAATATGGAGCATCTCAAATGCAAGAAGGTTCCTCATTCGAGGAAAGAGGTTGAAGAACGGAAAGCGTAACTTTTTGAGGAAGAGGGCTGTACCTTGGGCGTGTAGGCGAAGTAGAAGCCGAGCGCCAGCAGCTGCGTGGCGAAGAGGAGGCAGCCGTAGACCTGCGCGGCGCGCGACACGGCCAAGCGCTGCCCCGCCCCCGCGCCCGCCGCGGCGCGCGCCTCGTAGCGGTAGGGCGCCAGCCCGAAGGCCTTCGACGCCAGCACCATGGGCGCGGCGGCCGACGCCAGGTCGCGCGGGGCCCACAGCGACATCGCTCCTGGAAGTGACTGCGGGCGCGTCAACCACAATGGTCATTTGTCCCGTACGTGTAGTGCGTGTTTTGCACGGGAGGTGGCGGTGGTCTTCACCCGCTGTATGGCGAGATCCGGCGTCGACGTACCGTCGGCTACCGGTGTTTTTTCTTTAACAAGGTATCTCCCAACAACGGGGCACCGCCCGAGCCAGGACAAGTTCTAAATCCCCGACCGGTCTCCCGGCTTGTGTGGTAGTGTAGTGCATGTTAGTGTAAGTGTGTAAAGGGTGATGGTAGGATAAAGAAGAAGTAGGAAAGACTGAGCGCAGTCCGTGGCCCGTTTGTTAGCGTACTGCTCCGGCATTTGCCTGGTGTTGATCGGAGAAACCACAGAAAACTACCGATCAGTGCAGCCGGCCGTTAGAATTGTCCTCCAGTCAGCGACTGAATTCGAGCACGCTGGAAAGGTTGTGAAGAAAATCCTGCCACTGTCGGAACTCAAACATAGAACCTTTCGGTCAGAAGCACTGCAGTGACTTCAGTGAATGCCTTGAGTCACCACTCCCGGTCAGAGCCTGTGATGCAGCGATAGCCAGGCACTCCTGCCGACACGGCGAAGCGACTCACTGCCTGCCTCATTACTTCAGAACTTCATGCACACGCGGAGTGGTTTTATTTCACAAATGAAACTTTGGAATAAGTTCAACCAAATGAAGCAATTTATTTCAATATTGGTGAGATATTATTTAATTTTCTAGGGTAAAATTACATTGTACGGTCATTCATTGACATTACTAATAATACATTACCGAGAGAAAAGACTCAGGATGTAGGGGACTCTGCATACGGGAGGCCCGGGTTTCATCCCCGTGCTGGCCATTCTGACCGGGGTTTTCGTAGTTTTCCTCGGTCATCCAGACGAATGCTGCGATAGTTCTACTGAAAGGCCACGACCGCGAAACCGGCGTTGTTAGCCGAATTCGGTAACCATGTGTAATAAAGGAGGTTAAGCGAATTCGAGACATTGCGAGTTCCTGGTTGGGTAACTGACTGACTAAGAACCCCGAGGTCTAACGACGCTGATGGCATTTTCTCTTTTTGGGTCATGTAATGACTTTAAAAAAAGTACATCACAAATTCTTCTTTATTCACAGTCATTTACTTTTCTGAACTTTTTTCTTCGGTCTCCTTACTTTCATATTTTCTTTTCGGAAAGTGGTCTTCAAATTCACTATCATCACCACCCACGATTTCTTTAGTTTCTTACTTGAATACTTTATCTGTCAACTATCACACATGTATGCCTTCCGTTATAGTCCATTTTGGCAACTCAGTTCGCGTACTGTGGGCGGGCAGACAGCGAGCAGACTACTCAACACTTCATTGCACACCAGAGGTGTCACTCTGGATGAAAGGCACCCGGGGAGGAAATAATCTCCGGCAATTGCGTAACCCAGACCCGACAGGCTTAGGTGGTTCAGGGCATTAATTCATGTCACTGCGGTGCCTCTGCCCGGGAGGTCCATGGGTTTCACTCCCGACGGGGGCAGGGTTTTCGATACTATGCAGACAGCTAGGTCGAATTCGGGCGTTGTCAGGAAGAGAATTCTAACGGCGGACTGCTCTGATCGGTATTTCCCGTGGTTTATCGGATCAAAACCGGCGAATGCCACACCAGAATCCTAACAAACGGGTCACGAACTGTGTGTGATCTTTCCTTCGTTCTCTTTGTCCTATCCTCACCCCTTACAATAGCACTAACATGCACTACACTACCACACATGCCGGAATACCGGTCGGGAGTTTAGAGCTTGACCTATTTGTGGTAGTGTCGCGTTGGTGGGAGATTCATGGTTAGAGAAAATCCCTCAAGCGGACGATTAGGTTGGTGTCGAATCTCGCCATCTAGCGGGAAAATGTCACCGTCATATTCCGCGGTAAAACGCGCACTTCATTTACGGGACTAATGATGTTAGGAGTTGACACATCCGGAATCAGCAAACAATCAAGCGTAACTCCGACTGCTAAAAGTCACAATTTGCAGATAAATTTGACATAGAAAGCTACTGAGATGGCCAGGTCTCTGATATACACAGATTTGTAACGGTGTCGGGGCCAAAACACACATTCGCCACCGCTCATTGGTTAATCAAATAACCACAGAGATAATTCGTAACTATTTGTGAATTAAAATGTTTTGTACATTTTCGGGTTTTGTGAACAATTGAACCATTGTGTTGGGCCGAATAAAGGTCTATGTTAGAATATTAGCAGAACATGTTATTCATAGAGTAATGATGTTGATGGTCTTGTGTAGCTTGTGTGTGTACTGTAATATAACAAACAAAACATATTCATGGCAACGGTGGGAGCCACTCTGCTAGTGAAATTCATGTGAGGAAATAAAATTGATCCTTTCTTCTTGGCCTGTAAAATTCATAAATCGAAACTTAGACTGTTATTCACCCCGACACTTCGATTCAAAATTTTGAATAAAAACGTTAGTTAAATAAATTTTAATGCGTATACGGTACACCTTAACCTAATCTAGGACACAACATTTTGTAATTTTGTGTGCCAATCAAGTCTTACGTTTGCAATAACAGCGCTCACCGTTCCGCACAATCTTTTGTCATGGATGACCGTTGCTGTATCACAAGAGTTACCATTCTCTAGAAAAAGTTCATCTGGCAACTGCGTGGGCTGCCTCTGCCTAAACACATGCTCAGTCAAGGTCATCGGAAACGGTGTCTTCCGGCAGCCGCCACCCACGCCCCACGCGAGGGCATTCCTCGAGGCCGCGCCCCTTCCCTGCCACAAGAGTGTGCGTGAAAGGGGCCGGATGTTTCAACCCGAAAGCTTCACAAGCCGCGCCATTGTCCAGCTTCCCCGTTAGCAATACGTCTCCGCTCTAGGGTTCCCAGTGGCGCCCCGCCTCGCGTCTGCTCCTTTTCTTAGTATTCTCGTACCGGGAGCTGTAGCTCAGTGCATCAACTGATGCCACTGCAGCGCCTCTGAGCAGGAGGTCTTAGGATCGAGTCCTGACGGCGGCAGGATTTTCGACATTAGCTTTTCAGCTAGGTCGAATTCAGTCGTTGTCTAGAGGAGAATTCTAGCGACCGGTTGCTCAGATCTGTAGTTTTCCGTGGTTTCTCCGATCAACACCAGGCGAATGCCGGAGTAGTACCCTACCACACGGGCCACGGACCGCGCGCGATCTGTCCTTCCTCTTCCTTGTCCTATCCTCTCCCCTTACACACACACTTACACTAACATGCTCTACACTACCACATATTCCGGGAGGTCGGTCGGGAGCTTAGAGCTTGTCCAGGCTGGGGCGGTGTCCCGCTGGTGGGAGAGTCCTGATTAGGGAGAAATCTCACTAGCCGATGGTAGGTCGGCGCCGGATCTCGCCATCCAGCGGGGGAAGATCACTGCCATCTCCCGAGGAAAAACATGCCCTACACTAACGGGACTAATGACCAAAGCAGTTGACGCATCCGGAAATACGAAAAAATCAATCAATTAATCAAACAGTATTCTCGTGGCGTCGGGCCCGGAACCCGCCACTTCCCAACCTCTCCCGAGTAGGAGGCCGTGACTATTGTTGGAGCTGCGAATGGTTCGCCCGTGGGCCGTGCGCCGATTGCACCGCAGGCCAACAACTTCCTAGCCTCTTGTACGCTATTGCACCACAGAGCTCGCGCTTTTGCGAGGTGACAACCCGAATGCATCTCGTCTTGGGTTTTCTCGTGAACGAATTAAAGTAAAACCTCGTCGAGGTGTACATGCTTCTCACATCACTCTCTAACCCTTTTGTTTTGAAAGAGCAAAGAGAACAACACAAAAAGGACAAATGCTCCATTTATCGTATTTCATTTTGTCTTACTCCTCTATTCTTATGACCAGATAGAATGAGTAAATTATTCCAATGTTCTCCTTATATTATGGAAGGACAGGTGGTGGCAGAAGAAGTTATTCAGTTAGTTTAAACCATTTAGAATAAAATGATGTTTCGAAAAACAGTTGTTCACCATCAGACTGTTCAAGGTGTTACGCTTTGAAACGTGACTGGGGTAGGCATGCGTAGTGCATCGGTTCGTAGTCTGAACAAGATGTGATGGAGAACATGTTCTCTGCTGGATAAGAGGCCATACTTCGTATTGCTCTCACCATTATTTTTTAAACAATGCCTGATGATGAACAACTTTCTTCAAAAGGTTGTTTTCCAATAAGTAGTTAAAATTGACTGAATACTTCTTCCACTACCTGATTGTCGCTAATTAAAGTAGAATATCGGAATAATTATATCAAATTGGGCAATCACTTCATAAAATCAAAGAGTAAGCTAAGGTATTTTGAAATTAAACTGTATGAAATGTTATTTATTTATTTTTTTTAAGCTCATTTCGTATGTACGTACGTATTTAATTCTGCCGGTGTACCTGTGCCCGGAAGTTCTTCCTCGACAGTTGCAGGAGCGTCCTCGCTGAGCAAAGCCTCTTGCTTGGCTCCCTCCTCCCCTGCCGCGTGGCGCCTTGTGGAGCGCGGGTGGGCGGCGCCGAGGGCCAGGTCGCGGCCGCCGCTGCTCCTGCACGCCCCACCGCGCGTTTTTGCTAATGAAAGAGACTCCCATAGAAGTCGCTCAGGCGCGACAACTGTAAACTTTTCGTAGCTTCATGCGGTAGACCAGCTCATTGTTTTAAAAATGCACTTCGTTTACTCACTTCTCTTAGAAGCCCCAAGCTCATTACATCATCTGTCGATTCATTTCATAATAATAGTTGTTAAGTGTTACTAACTTACAACCAATAGTACACAAGTTTAATATATTTCTGGTATTTTACAATATATACTATATATTTGCCTAAAGGGTATCCCCGGATAATATGGTAAAATGTTCCCCTAGATCAAATGACATATGAACAGTCACTTTATAATTCTAACAAAAATATTTTCGAAAGGTTTCTTAGACCCCGTCCCACAAACCACAGCCATATATAATAACACAAATGTCTTTTTTGAATTACTTCTCATGCCGTTAATATGCTCATTTCAAGCGATTTGTAAACACTTCTGCATTTGTGAGTTAAAACACCTAAAATTTCTTCCAGTGAAGCTTTTCGAAAACTCAAAAATTTTATGTGGAAATGAGCTACAAATTTCGCATTTATGGTAACGCTTAAACACCATTTTTTTAAACGGCCTCAAACTATTAATTGAAAATTGCTATTTAGAAATATTATTTTCTTTAATATTCTTAAAATAATCTGTTCTGTGCAATATGCCGGCTTTGAAATCTCTCCAGTTATAGTTCAATTTATTTTTCATTTCTTTATCAATATATTCCAAAATATCTTCAATAGTATATGATACGTTTTGTACATTGGAAGTCATTTTTAAGTAATTTGAAGAGATTGATTTACTAACGTCTTTAATTGTTAACAGAGATTCGATTTTGTTAGGGATCCATGCTAAGGATAAATGTATCTCTGCTTTATAGATCTGAGAATAAGTTTCCATAATTACAGTACGGTAATCACACAACTTCCACGAATTACCTATTTGCGAGTATCGAACATTCGCGATTAGGAAAATGCTACCGGTTTTAACATTCACTCTTCAGCATTCGCAAATGTGTCATTTGGTACATTTTTCTTGAAAGTTATCGGATATCGCTTCGTCACCGTCATTTGAGAACCGAACTTGGCAGACACCAGAACTTTGCAAAAAACTCAAAGTGTAAAGTAATTCAATTTAGTTGCGTCAAAGTTGGAGGTAGACCTTAGTTCTTTGACGACATGAAAAGAAAAGCCATTCAGGATCTTTACGATTCTGATGATAATGACCTAATTGAAGAGGAGCTTCCAGAAATTATCAGGGAAGAAAATCCCCTTGAACGTAGTGATGGAATAACGGAAGCAAAACTGCGTCCTGGAGCAACTTCACTGTCAAAACTGTTAATGGCGTTCTGAAACTCCAACAAGCTCTGGTGTAAAGGGCATTCGAATGCAATCCGAACATCGACATTTGTTCGACGTTAAGAGAGGAATAAAAGGTGCAACTCTTCCTATTTGAAGATTAGAACAATAAGGAGGTTGATGAAAAAAAATCTCATCACTGTCAACTTTGAAATAACCATCAAATAAAATTTTACTTTATCACTGTGGGATGTTAATTGTGAATTCTATTAGTTGTAGTGTTCCCTTAATCACTTCTATTGCAATTGTTTCTTATATTTTGTTTCTTTTAGAAACAGATTTTCTATATCCATGATCCTAAACCATCTTTCTTCATTAAAAGATTGACTCAACATTCGCAGATTTAACATTCGCGATGCTTTTTGGGAACCTAACTCTCACGAATGTACAAGGATTACTGCATTAATTGTATTTTTTCTGTTGCACCAGTTCATTGTTAATACTGAACTTGAAAGCAATCATATTAGGATAGTGAAGTCAGAGGAGAAATTTAAGGCCTGACATTAAGGCGTACGATTTTGCACTGTTATAGCTGACAAGCTCTTCAAGCAGGTTTATAATACTTTTATCGGGCATGTTGAATATGGTTTCTGTTCGCGCATCACTGGTTGTGCTGTTCAACGTGACAATAATGTAGTTCCAGTAGATCGTGTCTATAAAAACAGAAAATTTGTCGAGCCATTCTTCAGCATTCGATTCTGATACTTAATGTTAAGTCAAATTTAAGGTTTGGAACTCATGAAAAATAAGTTTTTTTTCCGAAAATTGCAAAAATTTAACATTTAAAAACTACAAAGTTGAAGGTTGAGATTTTTGCTCTAAACAATTCCTATTCCAAAAAATCAGCGCTTTAAAAAGGTTCTATACATATTTTAAAAGAACGAGTCGTTTTAGCATAATTTGCGCTTCAAATTAATTCAGTTTATAAAAATAATATTTTTAAACATTTTCTCAAAAACCGTCCCAAATTGTTTCTACATTTTTTCACAGATAGAAAAAGGAACGCTTAAAACAATGGTGCATATATCACCTTAGTTGAACTCTCCGAATTTTCAACAATTGCAAATTTAGCCTTGCAGTCTTCCTACCTTTACCAATTTCCATTCATCAGTCAGTTGCCTGCTCTTTCGATCGCTGACAAGATGCCGCCACACCATTGACGGCAATCCCTAAATACTTACAAATTGGTGCAAAAATATTATTCGCAAAGTCTCAGATAAAAGTGTATAATAAATAATTGATTCGTATGTCAATATTTTATTTCTCCCTCCCAATTCAGTTCACCCACCTGATTGCAAATAATAATTAAAAAACATATTATTTGAACTATATGTTGCTAAATAACTCCAAAAAGAATAGAAGAGTTTTTTTCTGGAATATCAAATAAATGAGACTTTCCATATACGCTGAAATCCCATCTGCCGATATGTACGTTAATCAAACGTGTAATGTAACAACTTGTAATATAAATTGAAGATAGAATCATTCTACATGACACTAAAAAACACGTTCCTACGAAAAACGGAGACTTTTATTGCAAAAAGCAAACAAGTTTTTGAAAAACTTTGCAACTTTTTAAATCTTTAGCGCGGATAAGGTATGCATTAGCAGCGTGCCGAAACTTGTTTTTGAACCACTTGGCAACTTTGTAGGTGTTCGGAAGTCGATTTCTTGCATTCACCATAGAGCCGAATCATTACCCTTTGAGAGAGTTCTGACCGGGAGCGGTAGCTCAGTGCATCAACTGATGCCACTGCAGCGCCTCTGAGCAGGAGGTCCTAAGTTCGAGTCCTGACGGCAAGATTTTCGACACTAGCTTTAGAGCTAGGTCGAATTCAGTCGCTGTCTGGTGGTGAATTCTAGCGGCCGGCTGTTCTGATCGGTAGTTTTCCGTGGTTTCTCCGATCAACACCAGGCGAATGTCGGAGCAGTACCCTAACAAACGGATCACGGACCGCGCGCGATCTTTCCTTCCTCTTCCTTGTCCTATCCTCTCCCCTTACACACACACTTACACTAACATGCATTACACTAACATACTCCGGGAGACCTGTCAGGAGCTTACAGCTTGTCCCGGCTGGGGCGGTGCCCCGCTGGTGGGAGAGTCCTGGTTAGGGGGATACCCCACTAGCCGACGGTAGGTCGGCGCCGAATCTCGCCATCTAGCGGGAGAAAATCACCGCCATCTCCCGAGAAAAAAAGCATGCACTACACTAACGGGACTAATGACCAAAGCAGTTGACGCGCCCGGAAACACGAAAAAATGAATCAATCAATTATTGAGAGGGATCTGGATGCATTCGGATAAAGGTTCATGAAATCGTGAAAATATTGCGAAATGGCAATATATGATAATAATCCTTTTACGACCTCTGTGACTCTGCAGATAGTTTTATTTAGAAAAAAGAAACGATTTGACGTATATGAAAAATCTTGTCTTTATTGTTGCACCTTACTCCTTTGCATACTTGGACGATGCTATTTGGGTTTCAATCAAAACGCCTTTTGTCTCGCACCTCTACCATGGTTTTATCTCGTTCTCACTATAATTGAACTCCTTCTATTGGATTCTATTTCACGTTTCCTTGACGTTGACCCATAAGATATTCTCTCTCCGATCGATTTTAATTTCTCTAAGTGAAATGACGAGGGAGGGGAAAGAACATGACCTGAAACTCACCTGTTATCTCTTCAAGACATCAAGCGTAAAATAAACAATAATATTTGGATTCAGACTACAGTGAAATTATTGGTCAAATAAGCGTTTCATTTAATTGTTGTAAGACTTTATTTAAATAAAAATAATTTCAGCACTAATGTGATGAGAATAAAAACTTCATCAACAATGCTTGGACATTTGGAATTATAAGCTTAGTGTAAATGGCTGAAAGATAGCCATATACGTAATGTTTTACATCATTAAACAATAACTTATATTAAAATCACTATATGTTTATTTGTTGTTATGAATAACAGTGGGTACATTTCGATGTCCTTAACGAAACATTTTGTTCAAAATCGTGACGACTACGAAGCAAATAAAATTAAAACAATTGAATAAATAATATTAATACCATCAGTGTCAGCATAGTTTACAACCAATGTAAACACCCTCATTAAAAATGAACGTCAACTTTTGAAGTGCGTTTTTTACATCCATTTTTAGTTTCATTTTTCAGTTGTGTTTAGAATACTCTTCTTCGAATACCAGAAGGAAATGTCTGCAACTTTTCCTACTTAATATCATCGTTTAATTGTTTTAAAAAAATTCCTGTTTAAAGTGTTCATTTTAATAGTATTGTAGATAGGTAACTATTGTAACTACCCGCTATAGACAACACTAAAAAAATCATATTATTCATTTTATTTTTACTTTCACGTATATAACTTACGTAGTGTAGAGAAAGTATTGTAACGTAATTTTTGGGCAGAAAAACATGAACTGTGGAGCCACGATACCGAAAAAAGTTGATAAATTTTGTAGTAATGTACTTGTACTAAATGTAGTAAATTACTTGCACTCATACGGGGCTTGCACATTACTTGCATACATTACTTGCATACATTACTTGCACATCATTGGGGTCTGAAGTCGCCCAGGGTCTTGGTAGTGTAGGCAATGCTAGTTAACCTACACCAGTAAGTGCCGAGAAGCCCTCCTGTAATGGGATTGCAACCGTATGGCCGTAATAGACGCCTGTAATGGGTTTGCCGTTGCGTGGCCGACAAGTCCACTCTCTCACCTCCTCGCGGTGGCCCCTGGTAATGCATCTCGGGGCAACTCGAGGTGCAGCCAAGAGGGATGGGCGAAAGGCGAGTCTCCGGCGCCTTAAAACGGGAGCATCTAGCTAAGGGAAGGAAATCCCTAACAGAAAAACCATCTCGGAACCCACGTCACGGGGGAAGGGGGTTGGGGGTCTGCAGCCCACGACCCCGTCGTGCTCCTCGGAGCGACTGGCAGCGGACACTTTGGACGAAGCCTCGGACGCGGGAGCGCATGGTGGCGCGCCCCGTGAACAACAGGCCACCATTTATGACGACACTAGCTTGGAACGGTTCACGATTAGGATTCCCTTCGAGGCGAGTCGCTGCGCATATTGTGCCCAGAAAGGGGGTGGAGGTTATATGGCCACTGATCTGAATAACATGGTTCGGCATCACGATACTATCCATAGTGATGTCCCCCTAATCTTTTCATGCTCCAAATGCAGCAAGAATTACAAAGGTAAGCTGTCCGCTTTGAGTCATTTTCCTAAATGTCCGGGTCCGAAAACATCTAAAGGAGATTTTATATGTGAGTTATGCTCCGCAAACTTTGCAACTAAATCAGGGCTCTCACAACATTTGCGCCATGCTCATCCAGACGCAGCTAATAAAGCTCGAGCTGCCAAGGCACAACGTAGTGGTAGGACTGCTCTGCCTAGAGCAGGGAAAATCTTCTCTTCGGATGATATTATGAAAATGGCTGCATTAGAGAAAGAGCAACCAGAGGCGTCGAACGAGAATTTGGCTGCTCTGCTGGGTAAGACCGCCCGACAGGTGGGTGAGAAAAGAAGAGAGACTACATATCGAAGATATTTAGCAGCATTGGAGCTGAAGCTTCTGTGACGGCAGAATCATCATTGTCCCCATCTGATGATCGGAGGTCCGATGATTCAGTTAGACCTTCTACTAGTGCTGCTGTAATCGCATCGCCTCCCAGGGTTATTAGCCCTCCGAAAACTCCAATGAGGCAAATTCCTATGCTGATTTCTTCTTCTCCCCTGTATCGAAGGCCTAACCTCAAGACAAGAAGAAAGTCGGTGATCCCCTGTTCTGACACTCTTCCAAAGGGGGCCGAAACGTCTTTACAGGTAGAGATAAGCAAACAGCCTCGTGTTGATTCCCTTCCGAAAAATCGGCTCACAGACAGTGACCCAGAGGAACTTGCAAACGTAGATATTACCTCCCCAGAAGCAGATAGGGGGCGATTCCCTAACGAGGAGGCCGCTACAGTTTCAGAGATGAATCAGGAGCTTTCAGGTGAGCCGTCCTCTTTGATTCTATTTTATGTGTTACTGACACGGCCCGTTCCGACACCGCTGGTCGGTTAGGACGGGACCAAATTTTTATTGAGTCCCCGGCTGCTACGACGCCCGAACTACTACCCCGCAACTACTGAAACTAGTCTTAACAGCGCCACACTAGATGCCACACCTAACTGGAAGGAAAACATTTCATCTTGGATAGAAACATGGGGTATTTCTCAAACTAATGTAGATAAAGAACTCGTTGAGGTGGGAAATGAACTCAAAAGAAATATTCAATCCCAGGACCAATTGAACGAGACCTATGCCAGGTTGGTGGATATTTTGGGCGGCTCCTCTGTACCCACCACCACGAGGCCTAAAAAGCCCCGTAGGCATGGAGGCAAACGCGCCAGGAAGCGCTTCTCGTATGCTAGGGCGCAGGCTCTTTTCAAGAATGATCCAGCACTTTTGGCAAAGTGCATTAGAACGGGCATTGACTGTACTAGTGTCGACCAACAGCCCCTTAACAGGGATGAGGTTAATGACCTGTACAAATCCATTTGGGGTAATACGCCCCCAATTCGGCTTTCCGAACTAAGAGAGGACGATAAATTTTCGACACCTGAAATGGGCCCAGACACAATTCTATACGCGGTGCAAGTTCCGAAATTAAAAAAAATGCCCAGCTCCGGACCAGATAAGATAAAAGTTGGCAATATATCTTCAGGAGCAAAAGTTGAAATATTGTCCCTATTGTACACCCAAATTTTATACACTGGTTTTGTGCCTTCTGGGTGGAAAGCAAATCGCACCATCCTTATACCGAAAGAGGGTAAGGATAATAAGTTTGTCACTAACTATCGCCCCATCACAATAAGTTCCCTGCTGTGCAGAATCTTTTGGGGTATTATGGACAAACGCATTCGATCCGTGGTGACGTTCAATCCACGCCAAAAAGGGTTTATTCCTGAACCTGGCTGTTTCGCCAACGTTCAAATTCTTCACGAAGCAGTCAGTAACATGAAAAAGTAGAGGTGGTGTCGGCGCTGTGCTAGATATATCTAAAGCATTTGACACTGTTCCTCACGCGGCGATTCGGTGGGCTCTATCCAGGAAAGGGATCCCCGACGCCTTTACCAATTTGGTAATGGACTCTTACTCCGACGTTTCCACAGTCATTCAGCACCCCTCGAAAGGCATTGAGGTGCCAATTCGTAGAGGAGTAAAACAGGGGGACCCCTTGTCCCCACTCCTTTTTAACCTCATTATGGAGTGCTTGCTTGAGAAATTGGATAACATGTCAGGATATCCGCTATTGGAAAGGAGTGTATCCGTATTAGCATTTGCTGATGATCTGGTGCTTTTAGCAAAAGATGCCCCACGAGCTCAAGAATTGGTTGATATTGTGGTGGAATACCTTGGGGCCCTCGGAATGACATTGTCAGTCGCGAAGTGCTCATCTTTCCAAATTACAACCTTTGAACGATCCTGGTTCATTGAAGACCCTTGTCTGGAAAGGTTGGGGGAGAGAATTCCTTTGGTCAGTGATGACAATACCCTAACACACTTGGGAGTGAACTACTCCATCTGGAACGGCTTCCCATGTAAAACATCGATATCGAATTTGATGGAAGCAGTGACGAGGCTACAAAAGGCACATTTAAAGCCTAAAATTGGCATTACTTCGCACCTACATAATGCCACATTACCTCTACCAATTAGTTTTATCGATGGCATCTATGTCGATGCTCAGGGAAGCTGACTGTCAAATCAGAGTGGCAGTAAAACAGTTACTATACTTGCATATGAGTACTGCAGATGGCTTATTTTACCTGGCCAAGAGAGATGGAGGACTGGGATTGCTGCGGCTTGCCCAACACGTTCCTAGGGTAGCGCTGAACCTAGGGTTACGACTAGAAAAATCTGCAGATCCCATTTGCAGATGGCTGAGCTCCTGTCCGAGTATCTACCAACGGACATTTAAAACCGCCAAAGCATTGAGACTTAACTGGCCCTATACCGAACAAGATCTAAGATCTTATAAGAAGAAATGCGCCGATGACGAGGTAGCCGCCTGGGAGAAGCTGGGATCCCAAGGGAGAGCGGTTAAGGCGCATATAAACGATCCGATTGGAAATGCCTTTTTGAAAGACTATAATCTTCTGAAACCTGGTCTTTTTATCACTGCTATCCAGTTGAGATCAAATACTGCTGCCAATAAAACTACTCTTAGTAGAGGAAGGTCCAGAGAGGATGTATACTGCAGGAAGTGCAATACAGCAGTAGAAACAATGACTCACATCCTCGGTCAGTGAATTTTTACGAAACCAGCTAGAATAAAGCGTCATGACGAGATAAAGAACTTTATAGAGGGGAAGATGCTCCGGAAATCAGACACTGTGGTGTCCACGGAAGCCACTTTCTCCGTTGCCGAAGGGGTTAGACTCAAACCTGACCTGGTAATAAAAAGCCGGGAGGGGTTCGATGTGGTCGATGTGACTGTCCATCACGAGGATGGGTCTAACCTTCTAAAAGCAGGGGAGGAAAAAGTGATAAAATACCAACCAGTCATTCCCCTGGCAGCCCAACTTCATGGAGTGCCCAACGCCAGAATCCTGCCTGTGGTGGTTGGAACCTCTGGGGCTATGCCACGATCAACAGTCAGTGCCCTCAAGACATTGGGGATCATGTCTCGAGATTTACTGACTATCTCGTTAATTGCTCTCAGATGCTCTATTAAGATTTACACGCAATTTGTAAATTACGATGGAGCAATTTAGCATTGCTGACAGTAAATGCAGAAAATGAACTTTTTGGTCCCGTGGGGAAGTCTAGGGAACCCAGGGGATCCGACAATGCCTAGAATATACTTAGTTACCACGACTTTAAGTGGGAAGTGTATGCTATTTAATGTAGCATATAGAAAATTGTGTACTCAGAATCCACGTTTTGTGACAACTAATACTGAAAAATTAGCTGACACCAAAAAACCTGTTTGCCCGTCCGTGTGCAAGGCTGGAGCGTAAACCACTCGGCCTATTTTCACCAACCACAACGATCTCAACTAATCCGATTGGTTTGGTTTTGTTTTTTCATGTTTCCGGGCGCGTCGACAGCTTTGGTCATTAGTCCCGTTAGTGTAGTGCCTGTTTTTTCTCGGGAGATGGCGGTGATCTTCCCCCACTGGATGGCGATATCCGGCGCCGACCTACCGTCGGCTAGTGCGGTTTCCCCCTAACCAGAACTCTTCCACCAGCGGGGCACCGCCCCAGCCGGGACAAGCTCTAAGCTCCCGACCGGTCTCCCGGAATATGTGGTAGTGTAGTGCATGTTAGTGTGTTTGTGTAAGGGGAGAGGATGGGACAAGGAGGAGGAAGGACAGATCGCGTGCGGTCCGTGGCCCGTTTGGTAGGGTACTGCTCCGGCATTAACCTGGTGTTGATCGGAGAAACCACGGAAAACTACCGATCAGAGCAGACGGCCGCTAGAATTCTCCTCCAGACAGCCACTGAATTCGACCTAGGTGAAGAGCTAGTGTCGAAAATCCTGCCGTCGTCAGGACTCGAACCTAGGACCTCCCAGTCAGAGGCGCTGCAGTGACATCAGGTGATGCACTGAGCTACCGCTCCAGGTCAACTAATCCGAGGCACTGAGAATTAGCAACGAATATTTTGATGTTGAAGGTACTTTATATTCAACCTTAAAATCATTCTCAAATTTTCTTTTTTTATTAAACAATTTTCTTACACAGCGTTTTAGCGCTTTAGAAGAGTGTTTTGATATTAATAGTTTATAGCTAACTTAGCATTAGCCTTAATAAGAGCGAGGTCGCTCCATCTGGAATTCTCAATTTCAATGTACATATTAAGTGGTTAGGGTGAGTTGGAGGACTGGTAGGAGGTTAGAAATTAATGTCATTGGGTTATAAGTGGAATTAATGTGGTCTGAATTTATTATTGGGAAATCTGGATTGAATTCTCCTTTGGGCGTAGGATTTCCAATTTCTCAAAAGGCTATTCATTTTTTATGAAGAGTTATATTCGGGAAGGGACCGCGGGAGACCCTGAAAGGTCTTTTTGGTGCCGCTAGATAGAAGTTGAGAAGAGGATGGGACGAAGAATTTTTTTTCATTTATTGTCTTCTTGTTCGGCCGTGAGGCCTTTCAAGGGCTTGAATACATGAATATTATCATGATAAGGAATGGGCATCCTTGACTTTTTGTGCTTTACGTCGCTGCTCCGTTTGTTAGGTGTTTGATTTTGGATGGACTTGGTTAGGAGTTTATTTAAAATTTACTAGGTTTAATATTAGGCTATTTGATTTTATATGAATAAATAAAACTATATATTCTTTTGGGGGCGAAACTTGTCTGTTGGGAATTTGGATTGGATTCGCCAAGGTTGGATAGCATTTCGTCCTAGTTTGAATTTATTTGTTAAGTGAGAGGTGTTAAGTGTGGTATAGAAAGTTTTTGAAACTGAAGCGATGTGATTTTTTATTAAATCCATACTAGTTCCCTATGGATCTGAGTATTGGGTATAAACCACGGTGCTTGTATGATTTTTCTAAGACATTTGTTTTGTAGCGTCTGAAGTTTCTCTATTGATGAGGGTGCTGCGCTTCCCCAAACAGGACAAGCATATGTTAAGATTGGGTAAAATGATTGATTTAAATATCGTAAGCTGACATTCAATTTTTAATGAGGATTTTCTGATAATTAGTGGGTATAATTTTGATATTTTCCCTTGGGCTTTATTTACTAATGCATGGATGTGGGGTTTCCACGTTAATCTTTTATCGAAAAGCACACCAAGATATTTAATTGGACCATTATTCCATTGAATTGGGCTGCAGTTGATTGTTAAGTTGGGAGGAGTTTTTGGTCTACGGAGTGTGAATATTTTGGCTTGGCATTTTTCTGGATTGATTTTTATTCTCCACTGATCTGTCCACGATATTAGTTCATCAAGGTTATTTTGTATTCGATCTTGGGCTATGAGAATGTCTTCGTGAGCAGTGAATAAGGCTGTGTCTTCAGCGTAGAGAGCTAATTTGGTATCTGGCATTCGTGGGATATCTGAGGTGTAAATGTTAAATAAAGTTGGAGAGAGTACTGATCCCTGAGGTAATCCTGCTGATATGTTCCGAGGGGTTGATAATGTTTCATTGACTTTTACTATGAAATATCTGTTTGAAAGAAAGCTATTGATTATTTTTTGGATGTAATCAGGGACTCCCAGACTACATAATTTATACATTAGTCCTGCGTGCCAGATCCTGTCATATGCCTGTGCAATGTCTAAGAAAATTGCTATTGTATGCTTCTTTTGATGAAAACTCTCGGCAATATTTTCCGTTAGTCTCAGTAATTGGTGCGTGCATGAATGGTTAGGTCTAAACCCGAATTGTTAATCGGGAATTGCGTTCGTTTCTGAAAGGTATTTATTAAGTCTGCTGAGCAACAATCTTTCAAAAAGTTTTGATACGGAGGGTAGTAAACTGATGGGTCTGTAATTTTCTCTCAATCTAGGATCTTTACCTAGTTTGCGAAAAGGTAGGATGATGGCGGTTTTCCATGCATTTGGGAAGTGATTTAGGCGTAAGATTGCATTAAGGCTAAATGCACCGAAAAATACTTAAAGGAAAAATCAATAGATCGCAGCACTATCACACGGAATTTACTAGATCGATAACGTCTGAACAAATTGTCCAATTTTCGATCTGTAATTGGCATTGGACTCCCTTTTAAAATAAAATTTACGCTATGATGCCGTTTTTTCAAAAAATATTTCCAAACAATTTTTGAAAACGTTTTCTCATAGTTCCGGG
Source organism: Teleogryllus oceanicus (assembly GCA_964035755.1). NCBI lineage: Eukaryota > Metazoa > Arthropoda > Insecta > Orthoptera > Gryllidae > Teleogryllus > Teleogryllus oceanicus. The sequence goes on along the minus strand of CAXIVR010000004.1, from coordinate 6,651,634 downwards.
AAGAAATTAAAAAATGTGGGCTTATAGCGCAATGACGACGTGCTTCCTGAATCCAACGCCGTGTCAATGTTGCAAATCGGATGAATAGGAGCGGCGTAAAGTGAAATTTCGGAAAAATACCTGACCCCCCTTCCCGCTTCACGCAGTTGTGTCACCCGACCCTTTTTGGGGCTCCCTCGACGCGGCCGAAAGGCCAAACCCGGCGGCCTGCGGCACGGGAGGAGGCCGTGCTCTCAGACAGGCAAACCGGGCAGTCGGTTTATGGTTTCGTCCTTTTCAATCTCAATATATTTTTCTCCACTTTTCAAACTAGTGATGCTGTAACACAACCAAACGGTCTCATATCATCTGTAATAGTCGTATAAAACTATATACGATTCGTCAGTGATCTAAAACTGTATCATTTTGTTATTATTGCAACTAAATACTTTTCATCGATTTACCCTTGTTTTTGCGCTGTTTATAGTAAAATATAGTAAAATCACACCCTTGTTTTTCTCTGGAAAAAGTGTAATAGGCACTCTTGGACATGGTAAATAATTTTCAATAATAAACAAGTCTTTTATTTCTTCTACTGCCTGAGTTGACTACACAAATCAATTTAACTGCAGAATCCAGATGTCAGATTATCTTGCACAATTTCGATAAAGCAAATTAAAAAGGAATAACTTAGCAAAAAGCAAAATACATGAATTCAAAATAGGCGATCACGTTTTGTTATCAGCGCACAATAACATGTTAGCTTAGGACTTGTTGCTCCGATTCTAGAGATCTCGGGAATTTGCGCAGCTCTGGATCGGAGATGATGTGAGAATGTTCGGGCATTAACATTAGTATAATACTTTGAAAGTGCATTGCCAGATGATAACATGATTATTTATTAAACTCCAACTCATTTTACTTGAATAACAATGCATGAACACTCATTTTCACGTTCCTTAACACCTATTATAAGTTTGATACTTTTGGACTATGTAATGAAAATGCCAATTGTCGCCGGAGCAGTACCCTACCAAACGGGCCACGGACCGCGCGCGATCTGTCCTTCCTCTTCCTTGTCCTATCCTCTCCCCTTACACACACACACTTACACTAACATGCACTACACTACCACATATTCGGGAGGCCGTTCGGGAGCTTAGAGCTTGCCTCGGCTGGGGCGGTGCCCCGCTGGTGGGAGATTCCTGGTTAGGGGGAAACTTCACTAGTCGACGGTAGGTCGGCGCCGGATCTCGCCATCCAGCGGGGGAAGATGACCGCCATCTCCCGAGAAAAAACGTGCACTACACTAACGGGACTAATGACCCGAGCAGTTGACGCGCCCGAAAACACCAATCAATCAATCAATCAATCAAGCCAATTGTCGCTTTTTACATACGTTCGGCGTTTAGTTTACTGATAGAGTGATTTATTGATACTAGGTCGGCATGTTACTTGACGATGTTAGCTGTCTACGACCAATGGCACGTGTCGCAGACACGAATGTAGCAAAACCAACCGTGAGCTCTCGATGGAACTATCGGGCCGCGGGTTCGCGGGCGCACCTGGATTGCAGTGCACGGTGCCGCAAGACCAAACTACCGCAGAATACGCCTTGATTGATCCACTCGGTGCTTGACTGCGTCGTCTCGTCCGGTTCGTTACCGAATAATTTTGTGTCACCCTTTTTCAAATGTCTCTTAAGAGAGGTCAGTGCTCAAGGGCAACTGTAGGGAACCGCTGAGTGTCCTGCTCAACCCGAAGCGACGCTGTGTTTAAACGTGGTAGCGTCAAGCTTCGTTGTCACTGCTGAAGTATAAGAGTTGCGGCAGTGGCATTGGCAGGAGGGTCCTCCCTCTGGCCCTGCCGGAACTGCAGCATGATGATGAGGTAGGAGAGCGTGGCGCTGGCGGCGGCGCCCAGCAGCCCCAGGTCGACGCGCAGCCCGCCGGCGGCGCGCAGCTCCGTGGTGCTGGCGGCGAGCTGCGCGGCGAACGCCTCCAGCTCCTTCCGCCGCCGCCCCGCCCCGCCCCCGCCGCCCGCCCCTGCCGCAGGTCGATGTACGTGAACACGATGATGGACGAGTTCAGCACGCACGAGATAGTCTCCACGGTGATCAAAATATAGAACATGAAAGAAATCTTCTCGGTGATGGTGCTAAGTTTGAATTGGACTTGACGGATTTCTTCGAGGCTTGCCGTTGGTCCGCTCGCTGGCCGTCCCTGCTCTGCTACATGTTTAACGCTTTGACTGCTAATACAGTTTACTGATGAATCGTGTTCTTGTGTATGTTTCGTATCTGTTGAATAAGGCATGGGCAACGTGTCTTGTTTAAAACATGCTGATGAGTTCATTGCTTTGAGGTAATAATAAAGGAGGAACGTTAATTTACAACAGTGTAGAACAGTACATCGAGGTATGATTGCCAGAGCGTGTAAAATAAGTTCTAGAAGCCACGAATACATGTCGTTGGGTTTGGCGTTACAAAGGATGAAGGCGATGGAAACAGCGACGCCTACGAAGAAGGTGAGGACCTCCCCCAGTGAGACGAGGCGGGTGATGACGTAGGGGCGCGGGTTGCCCCTGAAGAGCGCCTGGTGCACGTCCTCGAGCAGCGCGAACGCGCGCTCCATGTGCGGCGGCTGCGCCGTGTTGACGAGCAGCACGGCGAGCGCGGCCAGCGCGTAGTTGGACAGCGAGGCCACCACGTCGAGCGCCGTGGCGAGCGAGGCGCAGGGCGGCGCGCCGTCGGCGGCCAGCAGCGCGCGCGCCAGCAGCACCGCGCCGGGCGCCATGGCCAGCAGCAGCGCGCACCCCGGCGCCACCGCCGCCGCCAGCCCCGACGCGCGCGCCACGCACGCCATCTGCAACACAGACAGCTCTCAGAGCCTTCTGCCACTCCAAGACTAGTGCTGCTGTCCACTATACGAACCATATATATATATATATATATATATATAATATATATATATAGAGAGAGAGAGAGAGAGAGAGAGTGAGAGAGGTAGATAGCGGTGCTCAAGTGATCTTCCCCCGCTGCATGACGAGATCCGGCGCCGACCTACCGTCGGCTAGTGGGGTTTCTCCCTAACCAGGACTCTCCCACCAGCAAGGCACCGCCCCTGTCGGGACAAGGTCTAAGCTCCCGACCGGTCTCTCGGAATATGTGGTAGTGTGGTGCATGTTAGTATAAGTGTGAGTGTAAGAGGAGAGGATAGGACAAGGAAGAGGAAGGACAGATCGCGCGCGGTCCGTGGCCCGTTGGGTAGGGAACTGCTCCGGCATTCGCCTGGTGTTGATCGGAGAAACCACGGAAAATTACCGATCAGAGCAGCCGCTCGCTAGAATTCTCCTCCAGACAGCGACTGAATTCGACCTAGCAGAAAAGCTAGTGTCGAAAATCCTGCCGCCGTGGGGAGTGGGAAGCTAGGACCACCCGGTCAGAGGCGCTGCAGTGACATCAGTTGATGCACTGAGCTACCGCTACCGGTCTTGCAAGAACTGAGTTGTCGCGACCGCAAAATAAACTGAATATGTGTTCGACCGTATTTCCGTGCGCGCCCAGAGTGATCTTCAATGAACTCCTACGCACGAGAGGGATCGCGGCTGCAGGGGCCAAAGTCCCAGAACGCAGCGCCACTGTGGCGTCATTCACTGAGCGGACTAACCGCCAACCTGAGGGTGGTGACGTCACCGCTCCTTGTCGTAATCCCTGCGGCGACGAGCTCAACTTCTTGTTTAAATTAAATTCCCTTTTAAATTAAACGGGCTTAACATCTTTTTTAGTTTTTCCCCTCTGTTCATAATTTAATGCAACCCCTTACGTTATTCTACATTCAATGGCAACTCAGTACCTTTATGGTTAGAGCAAAAGTAGGTATGCGAGTGTTTTGCCGAGTTATCGCCGAGCAAGCTTATCCGTTGACATCTGGGGCTCCTGACTGGACCCGAAGCGTTATTGCATACATTCTGATGTGCCGCCAATATGATCTTATCTCTAATCCTTTTGTAGTTGGTACAATATACGTCGGGTGTCTGCCAAACATGTCGGGTAATTGAAGTGGGCGTCAGGTCGCACACCGGGCCTGGTAGATCTGTTGGTGACCGAATTTCAATGATTTACCCATTTTCTTATTATTATGGTTTGAGACTCTAAGCTCTCGCAGTTGGGTTAGAATGTAATATTTTTTCAAATGAAAAATACGCGAATAAGGCCAAACAAACTGTACTGCCAAATAACAAGAAATTCGTGGAGTGATTGCCCACTCCTGACATCAGGGGAGAAGCACATGACTAACGTAGCATCACGAGTGACTAGTGAGGTATAAACAGGAATGACTAATGCTACGACTAGTGAGGTACAAAAACCGATACGTCAAAGGGCAAGGACGTAGATTGCGTGACGCTCTGCTGGAAACAACATTTAATATTCTACTGGTTGTTACTGGAGGGGACGGACGTGCGTACTAGGCAAGTCACAAAGTCGTACCGTCGCGGAATTCAACGTTTACTAGTTTGCAGTCTTTAAATCGGATTGAATTTGCTTATTATAAAGACCCTAAAGCTCACCAATAGAGGTAAATATTCGATGTTGAATTCTTTTTCACGAACGTATTTTACATAAAGAATAATTTTTCTGTAGATTTTCGACATGTGAACTTGTAAGCTGGTAATTTTCGACATTGGAATCGTCACCTAAATTCGTTGGAGAAACGCACAAATCATAAGAAACGTACGTAGGTCTAAACTGACAATCGGTAAACAAGTAACCGGTGCGAGCATCCACCACGTGTTTGTTACTGCACTCAAAAGGCTGCATCTCCTGTGTTCTATCCTGGAGAATTTCAATCATGGCGGGGAGAAAATTGGAACTGTAGATGTTGAGAAGAAAACGCAAGATTACAAGAAGAGATGGTTGCGGGAGCACGTCGTACGTCGCTAGGAAGGCAATGCTCATCGTATGCACATTTTGCTCCATGAAAATTCGCGGGAAGAAAGGCGCAAAGTACATTTTATTATGACCACGCTAGAGTTTATTCTAGATACTGTTTCTTCAGTAAGCTTCAAATTCTGGAATGTAGTAGATTAGTTACCCAGTGTGTTTTGTAGGATTATTGCAAATATCCTCTGTTATATTCTGAAAGAGAATAGTGATAGAAAACGAAGGGTTATTTACTCCGTGCTCGCCCCGGGAAGGCCTGCCAACGACGTGCGGCGGTGCCAGGAGCTCACGATGTCGAAGCAGAACGAAGGGGTGGAATTGCGACTCCACTAACATTCCGAAACAATAGTTTTGATTTAATGCTACTAAAAAAATTGAGGAACAGGAAAGAATAACTATTATAATTCAATTTGAGAATGTTAAACACGGTATAAAATGTATTTGATAACCCGATTAGGGTGTAATTACTAATAAAATGTTTATTATATATTGTCATTAACAAGTGGAATATTTTTGGAGAATAAGAGAGATCATTGAAAAAGACATCATGTAGAAAATTGACTATCAAAGAGTTACAAGATTACAAGGTTTATTCTTGCTCAAAGGTAAAGGCATTTACCATTTTATGTGTTTAGTTTATTAATAATTCTGAAAAATATAGCTAGGGAAGATATATTATGAGCAATTTTTGTACACTTAGCATAAGGCTTTGTTTTGAGAAATTTCAGAGTGTAATGTTTTGTTGCATACTCAAGCTATTGTTTGCATTGTATTTTTTTAGATTAGTGCATATATACATGAATGGTATATTAAGCGTGTGTTATACCTATACTGCATTTTTGTACTTGAGCAATATATAGGGTTAAAAACATCTTGTTTGAAAGGCGCGTCTTCACAGCTGGTTTCAGGGGAATCCGCTTGATGTCGTTAGGTTTCATCATATCTGGTGATCATAATGCCATTTCCCTACTGTTCCGTGGTTCTGAGAAACCACGGAAAACCTCACAGCAGCCGATAGCAAGAATTCTTATCCAGTCAGCAGATGAATTAGACCTTAAAGATTATCTAGCTGATGTCGAAAATCCGCCACTATCAGGAGTCAAAACCTTCTGATCAGAAACGCTTCAGCGGCATCAGTTGTCCCTGAGCTATCTCAATCAGTTACCGACTTCTATAACAGAAGGTTATTTAGAGAAATGTTTATTCCTTTTGTACATTCCCCTCTTAAACAGGCTATTAAAGGTTCGTAAAGCTGTTTTTCAGGCTAGGCCGAAAAAATTCCTGAGGCTACCATGAATTTTAGAAGTAAACGTACGAAAATCTGTGTAGTCACTTTAGTTAATATTTGAAATACTCTGTTACTTACGTACCTCAGCTCCCATACGCTTCACCTCGGTTACTAAACTCCTCGCCCCAAAACCTGCGTATTTGCCTTGGTACTGTGATGAAACCGGGCCTGCGAGAGGTCAGAAGACCAGAGAATACTTTTAGTTTAACTCAGAGAAACGCCGGCCGGCCCAGGAGTCGTGCGTTTTTGAGGGTCCAGCGCAGTTTTACGACTTGCAAATATGCGGCGGAGCATTCCTCCGGCGAGGCTTTTTCTTCCCCAGGGGCCCTGGCGAGGGGTCGTTTATTGGCCAACGGGAACAAGTGAGCCGCAGCTCTTTGGCTTGTGGGGCAGAGAGGCGTCCGTGTCATCATGGCTAAATCGAAAGACAAAATGAAATTATCATTTAATTCTTAATTTTTATATTGCGAAGTATGTTTAACCTCTATTAAATTTAACTACACTTTGATCTTAGCCAAAAGGCCGAGAAGCGAAATTTCATTTTCATACATAAAAATATTCTTTACGGAACATATTAATGCTTGTTATCTTGTTTAATTGTAATAGTTTTTTTCCTTTTAAAAAAAAATTTTTTAACAATATATTTCTCTGACGTTTCGGCGCTAGTTGGGGTCTTCTTTGAAAATCTAAAACCAGTAAAAGGTTTTACATTCAAGTAATGGAGATTAAATTAATAACTTGCAAAACATCATAAGTAATAAAGCAATACACTAGTAGTTATTGCAACCAGAATAATGAAAACAAGTTGCGATGTACCAAGGGTCCAGTTTTGTTGAAAGTACTTAATAAAAAATCAATTAGAATTTTGTACCAAATTGTCAAAGTTATAAGAAATTGCTCATATATGTGAAGTCGCAAACATCATTTGGTCAACTATTGGGACACAAGTCGTTTAAAATAAATTGTCACATGTACATTAAAGTTTACTTATGTATAAAGATATGAAAGTGTATACATAATTGCGGGAAATAACCATCATATTGTAGTCAAATGTTATGACATTTGTGAGCAGCTACACAATTGAAGAAATTAGATCGATAAAAGTATGTCTAATTACAATAGTGGAAATACAAAATTAGTGATAAATAAAACCAATTATAACTGTAAAAATAACAAAGAGATTTATGAGTGATGAGATTATGAACAATGAGATTATGAGAAAACAGAGTGATAGATGTTAATAAATTGCTCCGTATCTATTTTGAGGTTAAGTGTGTGGGTAGTATTTTTAAGAAAATGGATTTCAGAAAAGAGTGTTTTATGGTAGTTCTTTTCTATATCCAGAATTTTAATGTCATTCCAAAGAATGTTAGGATTATATTTCATTTTCTTGTGTGAGGATATTATGTTTGGATGTAACCATTTTAATATTAACATACTCTTTGATTCGAGTTTCTACGGCTCTGTTGGTCGCTCCTGTGTATTTTATAGGACAGTCTTGGCAGGAAATTTGTTAAACAACATTATGTTGCCTGTGGATAGGAGTTGGAACTTTACCTTTCCTATTGTACCGACTGAAATTTCCAGTGGTCTTAAAATGGCTAATGATGTTACATTGCAGGAGTGAGTTTCTTACAAGTATGAAGTTAGAGAGTGACGGTGAGTATGGAAGAATGATTCTAATAGGTTTAGAAGATATGTTAGGAGGAGTATTTTCCTATGTAGTTCATGAAGTGTTGATTGAATAAAGATAAATATGAATAAATTTATTGATAAATTTGAGAGGAAAATGATGAAATCGACGAAAAAATGAATAAAAAACTGTATTTAAGTTTCTAGAGTGAAATGTGGTGTTGGAAAGATTAATGGCTTTATCAACTAAATTATAATAGACTTTTTATGTTGTCTAGAATGTTATGAATAAAAGTTAAATAGTCTCCCAGAATAGGTGGTTTTGCGATACCAGTTACTGATCCCCTTGATTGGTGAAGGTGAAATACAGGTAGTTGATTGAATCTTCCTATTGTTGGTAACTTTTATATTATAAAGTAAAGAAGTTGGAATAGAGTGTGAGGTAAAGAGCAGTACCCATCTATTTCTTCTTGTGGAATAGAGCAATGTGGTTCTATTAGATGCCATTTATAATGAATACTGTGGATCAGTATTTTGTTAGAGATACTGGCAAACAAGGATTGGACATGAAGAGTGGACATGAGAGTTTTTTTGGGACATGAATGTCTTCGATCTTGAATGACTTAAGTTGTCGGTTGAATTGAACATCCGAACTGGTTTTCATCAAATTTTTTACGTCATTTTCCTTTGCTTTTAGGGCATTTTAAAAGCATTTTAAGAGCATTTTTGGGCATTTTTGGCAATATTTTAGGTCATCAAAATCTACCCCCTATTTATAAATGTATTTCACTCTATTCTTACAAGAAATTTAAAGAAGAAAATTGGAGCCATTTTCAAAAAAAAAAAATGTATCAGGGATCTCGTGTAAAGCACATCCATAATTTAATGTTTTTCAAAATTGAAAATCTTCAAGTCGGTCCAGATCGTCATGGGAATATTCATTTTGACAAACATTCTGCGAATAGTTTAGGTGCTTGAGTTGTTCACAGACGGGTGGCCAAACGAACGGACTGACGAACATAAAAAAAAAAAAAAAATACTTCTCCGTTATCGGGGTCCCCGAAACGTGTATTTCCGTTGAAATTTCGAAATCAATTTTTTACAGCATTACATGACTTTAACTGTACAACTTTTACTTTTCCGTAAATGCGTACGTATACTAGGAAGTAAAATTACCTTTAGGTATCAGCTGAAAAGAGGGATGGGATACAACCGAAACGCTAGCCCAGACTAAATAAATTAGAAAACTATCTAGTAAGACGAAGTGTGTGCCATTCTGTGGTACCACTTGTTACTTCCTCGTGTTGGTACATATGCGACGATGTAAAAATGAGATCATAAAAAAAGGTCATGTATAACTTCGGAAAAAAGTAGTTTTCCCATAATTCTGGTTGAATTACCAGCAATTGAAAAGCAAACCCTTTCTGAGAAAGCAAATTTTTTCTTTAAATTTTTTGCGTATATAGCAAAGAACTCTTAAGAAAATGGCGCCAATCTCATTTTCGTTGAACTGTGAATTTTCGAAAATTGCAAAAGTTAAAAATGATGCGAGGAATTATGTTCTGTGGTAGCACCACTTCTTTAACGAAAATTTGCACATAAACTAGGTTTTATCATGATGCAAAGACATCATTCCACCGTCAGAATTGTTCACAGTTCAGAAGACATTAATTTTTCCATCGATGGTTTTAATCTTCCATAATATTATGACTAATAATTCCGCTGAATGATTATGGGATCGAAAAAAGTAAGGAATGTGAAAAAAGTGTTCGTGTTTTGTAATACGAGAATATACTTCGTATAATAACATTTTCCCAATTTCATTATTACATGAAGGTAAACCGATCCATTACACTCTGTAAATATTATGATCTACATTATTTATCGTAAAGTTTTAAATTTTGACAAAATTGTTCCTTACTCAGTGAAATATGGAAATGTATTGATGTTGAAGTAACGTTGTGAACATTATTGCTATGGGAACAAATGGTATGAACGTTAATTCGACACATACTGTATATTCAATATTACAGAGTATATTAAAGGTCGTCAGTGCATGAAATTATTTATTTGTAGTTATATTATTGGCTTTATAAAATTATATTACAAAACGAACACGTTCACCATTAGTACTGTCAAATGATTAGACCTCGCAAGATATGGATAGGTGAACTATGTACGTTTTCAATTGTATTTGAGGCATGATGGGTAATCCGAAACCATCGCGTGTTACATCTATACCAAAATTCTTCCAAAATCTATTGTCATCACCGGCAACTGTACCACATTTCTTCCAAAATCTATTGTCCTCACCGGCAACTATATGCAATCTGTGTGTTAATTGAAGAATTGGATTTTACACCCAGAACAATGGTGGAAGCACTGAGGGGACTAAGAAATACCATGGGCAAATATGTAAAAGTATGGGGCCGAAATAAGTCAATGGGATTTTTGTAGGGCGCGAAAATGCTATTCATCACTCTCAGAAGTGATAGTTACCACTAGAGACCCTGGTAGTCTTTTAGTTCGCAAGAGTGCAGGAAACTACGAGGGTGAATCAAAAAGGAAGTTACACTTCCAAGCTATAGTCGTTTATGAAACCACCCACACATAGGCAAAATGGCTAGGACAACATATATTAATTCACTTTTCTACATAGTACCCAATCGACTGTACACATTTTTCGTAAACCAACTTTCCGATTCCTAATGAGTGAAAACTATATCCAGCGCGATGTAACAACCTGGAGATAGCAGTTTTCACCTCCTCATTGTTTCGGACTCATAGCCCACAGAAATCCTTTTTCAGCTGACCGAACACATAATAATCACATAACGGGAGCGGTAGCTCAGTGCATCAACTGATGTCACTGCAGCGTCTCTGACCGGGAGGTCCTAAGTTCGAGTCCTGACGGCGACAGGATTGTCGACACTGGCTTTTCAGCTAGGTCGAATTAAGTCGCTGTCTGGAGGAGAATTCTACCGACCGACTGCTCTGATCGGTAGATTTCCGTGGTTTCTCCTATCAACACCAGGCGAATGCCGGAGCAGTACCCTACCAAACGGGCCACGGACCGCGCGCGATCTGTCCTTCCTCTTCCTTGTCCTATCCTCTCCCCTCACACACACACTTACACTAACATGAATACACTACCACATATTCCGGTAGATCGGTCGGGAGCTTAGAGCTTGTCCCGGCTGGGGCGGTGCCCCGCTGGTGGGAGAGTCCTGGTTAGGGGGAAACCCCACTAGCCGACGGTAGGTCAGCGCCGGATCTCGCCATCCGGCGGAGAACGATCACCGCCATCTCCCACGAAAAAACATGCACTACACTAACGGGACTAATGACCAAAGCAGTTGACGCGCCCGGAAACACGAAAAAATCAAATAAAATCATGATAATCTCATGTCGCTAAGTCTGGACCGTGTGAAGCATGTTGTCATACTTTCCACTTCCTTCGCGATATACATCCGTGAAGTACGTGTGACCGGCGTCAAGTTGCTTACACTTTACAATACCTGGGCGAGAAATTGCTCTCTCGTTATGTACAGCAGACATTTCACGATGAATATTCGTGCAATTGAGCCATTTAGCCTATAGAAATCTCATCGTTGCCCGCACCTCCAATTTGGAGTGAACATTCAGTTGATGCGTCATTGATCCTAACCCACTCTGCACACACAACACGGCGGGATACCACACCGTCCTTTCTATCGGACGTGTCAGCAGTTACTGTCGCTTGCTCCGCATTGGCCACAGTCACGACACGCAACGTGTTCTCGCAGCGAGCTAGTGTAACTTACTTTTTGATTCGCCTTCATAATTAGTGCAACAAACTGTGTGACTTTCTGAAGCACCACTACTCATTTTCCCGTTTTTTTATTTTCATAATAGTGGAATTTACTGAATTTAAATATAACTTTCAGAACAGTACAGAAGAGTAAAACCTGAACCTACATGCAAATTTACAGCAAAAAATGTGGAGGTATTTTTCAGAAGATGTTTTTGATCGTTTCCGAAAATGCGTATTTGTGCTCATTTGTACAGAAATATTTTGAGTTCTCGAGAAAATTCACCAGAAATCATTTGAAGTTTCAGTACTTATAGTTGCATTAGCTCTATACTTACAAGAAGTGTAAAGAGAGAAATGGGATATTTTTGAGGTAATCGTGGTTTTAATATTGCCCATATTCCACTCATAGTCGGAGAAAAACGACTCATATTTTCAAAAAAATATACTAGTAATTAAGTAAAGAAATAATTTTGGAGAGCAAATTTCATTTGCAGCACCATATCTTCAATAATATATACTCGTACTAGGAATTCCAAAAATGTTCAAAGTTTTGCAATTTATGAAAACTGTGAAAATTGGACCTTCCTTTTAAGTGCATTTAAATCTATTCTTACAAAAAATTGAAAAAAATGGGAGTAATTTTCGAGAACATTTTCAAAAGTTCCTACGGGCTTCATGTAAAGTTCTCCCAATATATGAAAAATTATTTTCCTAATCTGAGTTTCAAATCGGGCGAAATCGATCGGGAAAATTTGATTATGGAAAAAATCCTGCGAATAGTTTAGACGCTAGTGTTGTTCAAAGACGGACCGACAGATGGACTGATGTTTTGCCAAAATCTAATTTTTCGGAATCAAAGACCCAGAAAAAGTTTATTAGGACTAGGCAATGTGTTAGAGGAATTACTTAACGACATTTTAAGAGCAAGATTTATCCACTTTTCCTGTATCAGGGTCCCGGAATAAGTGTTTTCCTGTCGATAAATCGCCTCAGAGTTAGAAATACTCTCGCCACGCAAGTAGAAAGGAAAAATGCATTCCACGTTCTTGCAGTGATCCCAACAAAATTTATAAAAAAAACAGTAATAGCGTAGATGGGAAATATTTGTCAATAATGCAGTAGGAATTTCTCATTTATTATTTAATTAGTCTTAGGTATTACTAGTGGCCTACAATAACATGAATGCTTCTGCCGGCGTTGTGGAAAATGGGCGCTTGGAGCAGAAAGAAATGACTGCTCTGGAAAGAAACATACTGAAGCTTCTTTCGTACTTCATGTCCCGTAACGTCACCTGTGTCACATGGAATAACGCACGGAGTATGATAATGTAGTTTTAACATCAGCATGAGAATTTGAATGTTAACAGACACAAATATTTACATTTTTCAAGTAAAATCAAATCTGTCATGGCTTTTTCATTTTTCCGTGTTTCCAAATATATTACAAAAGAATTGACACCTCTAACAAGACCACCGAATGCTTAATTTTCCGTCATTTTTTGACATTCTACATTTTTGATATAGATAAATAAATTTCCATCACAAAGTGTTCCTATTTTGATTGGCGCTTGCGAATTCTAAAAGCGATCAGAGCTGTGTGGAGCTGAGTAGCACTTACCGTAGCGGAACAGCAGCAGCAGCAGCAGCAGCAACAGGAGGCGGCGGCGCGGGGCGAGGTCGAGGGCGAGGGCGGGCAGTGGGTGGCGGCGGCGGCGGCGCGTCCCATCTCCAGCACGACAGCTGTCGCTCTGCCGCTCGGTCGCTGCCCCCGCGCGCCCCAGGCTCTCCCTCGCCCAGGGAGCTCGCATTAAGCAAATGCCTCTGGCTTTCCTAGAACGCGTGCGCACCTGGCGAAAACACCCTGCGTCGAAACTGCGTGCAAATGGAGGAGCGAAACATCACCGTGCCATGTCAAAGTACCGTTTACACCGTGTGGTCTGCATAGCTAGGGATCATATTACCTATTAATAGTCATGAATTGTAATTGTATAATTTACAACTGTATAATTCACGTTCTTGTCATTCGTTATTTATCTAGCTTAAAGTACGTGGTATGAAGTCTCTAATTTTTGCTTACTGAACGGTGGTCTCAGCTATGAGGTATGAGTAATAGTGTAGTGTTGTCATGTATCTTTGTTTGTTGTTGCACTGCAACGCTCAGTCGCTCTCTCGTATCCAGGCTCTTAATTTGTTATGCCCCTGTTCATCTGGGAGTCCATCACCTGTGGTACTCCGGCTCGGAGCCACACCGCCTCTCGTCTGCTCTGAAAAGAAGAGCCGCCTTCAGCCCCCGTCGTGAATCGGTCTCTCCGCACCCATCACCCGCCTTCTCCCACACGCCCCCTACTTGCGGGCGTCGCGTCGTTTGCGGGCGTCGATGGTGTAACGGATAGCGTATCAGACTGTTATACCCATTGCTGGTTGAAACCCGATCGATGCTGTGTTTTTTTAAGGGCGAAAAATCCTTTGTTCGGAGGGGAATTAAAGCCGGCTCTCCCATGTTAGTAGATTTATTGCATGTAAAAGATCCTCAAGCTTAAACGAAACCTCAGATCTAAATTCAAATTGCCTCTTTCGTCGCCTAAATAATACTTTCTTTCTCCCCTAACTGCTAAAAGAAACGTAGCGAAATTTGCATAGTCAGATGTAAGAGCAGGCTTCATGGCCTGAGTCTCGCCACGTAAAACCAGCCATCAATTTAATTAAACTTAATTCAATACTTTACACAGAAAAGACCATCGCCACCCGTCGAGAAACAACGCTGACGTAGAGATGCATTCGCAGTCACCGACTGTATTCAGAACGCTCCGAGGTCAATTGGCGAATTTAAATGCAATTTTTTTACTGGACTTACTGCATTTTTCTTGCCTTATTGTGAACTCGGCTTGGTTTGTCGTACGACGTTTTGGTGGTGATGCGTGAGAGCCACATAGCTAGGGGGAATTCAGACTGTATGGATGAGAATACTAGCGACCAGATGCACTGTTCGGTAGTTTCCAGTTTTGCGAATGGCGAAGCAGTGCCCTAAAAAATGGCCCACGGACCACGCGCGATCTTTCCTTCCTCGGCCTTGATCTACTCTCATCCCTTATTTACACCCACGTGCACTGTACTACCACACATAGCTTAGAGCTCGCCCAGCTGGGGCGGTGCCCCGCTGGTGGGAGTTTCCTGGATGGGGAAACCCCACTAGCCGACGTGAATTCGGCAATGGACCTCGTCGTCCTGTTGGGAAGATCTCTGCCATTCTTAATGATAAAAAACATGCACTACACTAACGGGAATAATGACCGAAGCAGTTGACGCGCCCGGAAACACGAAAAAATCAATCAATCAATTACGATACGTCTCACATTTAAGCGACACTTGTCGAACATACGCTCCTGTGACATGCGACGCGACGGCCGGAAGCGTAGTGGAGTCTCCCGAGATAACGTGATAACCAGAAATCACGACATCGAGCCTCGCCATCATCGTATCATCCAGTGTCAGTGACAGGTCTTTGTTGAGTGACCTGAACGAGAACATGCGGCATTTGGGCACGGCGGAATCGCTTTTCATCATAGCTGCAGAGAGGTACCCCGAAACACGACTCCGATCCAGAACCGAATCAGCTTGAAGGCCGGACCCGGAGCAATTGTAGAGCAGTAACAGATCAATCCAGGGTTATTTGCTGAATTTATTTCCTTAAGCGGACGCCAGTAAATGAGGAAGAACTTAAATTAAATTACGACGGCAATCGATCACAACCATTCTGTTTTATTCAACTTAGGACTTATGCATATACAAATGTAAATAATCCAAGTATTTTGATAAGTCTTTTTATTAAACACACATTCGTCACTCAGGCGATACGTGTCAGTAATATGTGGGTTGATTGCTAGCGTAGAATTTGCATCAAACCGCAATCTAGGTTCACCCAATCTCCCTGACATTTCTTAAATCAGAATTTTTCAGGCAACGCCAGCACTGTACAAAGCACCCTCTGTGCGAGGTCCCTGTTCCATTTCACTATGACATTTGATGCTCTATATAAATTAAACGCCCAACGCGTGTTTGTTATAAGCTCTTTAGAGATCCATTACGCAAATTGGCGACACAACGTGTTTTAGCGTGTGAGCCATTACAGTATTGATGAGATCGCGAGATGAGTTTTTTACTTGGATTATTTATTCTGTTCATTATTTAAATTCTCTTTCTTTACTCATTTAGTTAATCTTATTAAATGAACTGTATTATATGCAGTGTGCTTTTACCCAGTTTCGGGTTTCCTAGCTCAAGCTCCCATTGCTTGCATTATTCATTTCAATATGCTGCATGACTTCCTTTATCTAATGCAAGGATATATGTCTGAGCTCTCGAAGAAATTACTGATTCAACCATATTTGCATGCCCACAGCTCGTGCTCGCACGTAAGTTTTGTTTTTAGTACAGTGGTTATTGAATTTTTATTATTGATACCAACTTTGATTTATGTAATTGTATATCTAATAGAGAGGTTCATCATACGTAAAATTGCAGTATAATTTTCAATGCCTTTTCTCCTCCAGATCTTTTTTGGGGGTTACCAACTGGTCCTGCTGTTTATGTATCAATTTGTTAATGGCGACAATACCAATCTGCAAATGTATATTTACTTAATGATGATATTTGTTTGTACAGTGTTTAACAATATCTTAATAAAATTTATTATGCGCATAAAATTGCTTCACTCACTCGCAAGTACTTCGCAATTTGGGGAATTAATTCTGATGTGTGAATACCTAATTAAAACCTCACGAAAATGCCAATGGATATCGCAGACTAAATCCAAATCATAGTAAGACGCATTTGAAGATTCAAAACAAAATGCCTGCGTTTCACAGTATCGCATTGTCGCAAGAGAGGTTGGTAGCATTCTAATTTTATAGGTTTGGTTTTGAATAAAGTTAAAATAACATGCAATAATAAAATAAAAAATACTATTATAATGTCATATATTGATATAGCAGTTGAATACTTCTCACCTGTTGTTTGTTCTTTCTCATTGCCTACATTCTATATGTAAATTTATGACAAATCCTACAAAAGTTTTCGTCACTTAGTGCGAAATCTGTCAAATAAAATAGCTAGTTTGAGACGTATTATACTAATTTTGTGGTTACTATAATATATTATTTTTACGCAAAAGGCAGTAAGGGTCTGAAATTCACCTGCTTGATAATTAGAGAATAATGGGTAATAATTAAACAAGAATTTGGTGGAAATTTTCAATGTTAGTTTTCGATGTTGTGGTGTTCGGACAATAAGTAATATTTTATACAATTAGATCTCAAATATATAATTATATTAGATCTTTTGGGTGTTCTCATGGGTGGACTGGACAGGAAAGTGAAGGAAGCTTAAATCTATAAGTAAAATTAAAATGAAGGAATCTTTCCCGATAAAATGAAAGCGAATGCTGTGAAATTCAATTTCAATTTTTAGCAATATTTCAATGTTACTCTAGGACTCTACGGGATCTGTAATGCTGTATCGTACAGACAGGAGTTGGCTGATGGAAGTTGGTTTTTAAGTAATTTTCACATTTAAAATATTTATTTACAAAGTGTGGAGTTTTTGTACGAGTCCTGCCTGTTTTGTATTGTGAATATCAATTTAAGTTTCAGAATCGAACAATCATTTTCTCTTTAAGGAAAAAACTGTCACGTTTTGCGAAATATGAGCAATCTTTGCACGATCATTTTCTGCACATCTATGTATATTGGACGATAATCTCTTAAACTACTGATCCAATAGCAATGAAACTTTTGTGCTAGCTTCCTTTACGGGGAAGGAATACTTTAGGCTATGATTTGTAACAATAAACCTCAATATATAATTATATAAACCTCAAAATAATTACTTTTGTGGACATTTTTGCCTAGCTTTATATCACACATTTAAGAATACATCAATGTCAATAATTAAGCTGCTAGCCAGCAGAGGATGCCCTATGAGATCTACTAGTGATTTCATCAATGTCCGGAATTATTATGAAATTTATTGAGGTTCGAATAATTCTGTGTAATGTCCGTGTGTGAACGTTGGTGAGTTGTTAGATCTGAACGTTGATGGAACATTTGAAGGAAAGCTGCAACCAATGTAGTAAAAAATGTCAATGTCCATCCATTGTGTATTGTCCTCAGTGTTATATACTGTGACGACCTCTTTCACCTCCTGGATATTCGGCGTGAGCGGCGGCACGAGTCGTAGAAACAAAGGATGTACAATTTTTCTTAATTTCCTTAAAATGGGAAATCGGGGACTAAGAGAGAGATTCTTGTTTAAGATAAATAGGGAATTTACATCGCCATGCGTTATAAATATTGACAGAAATTAACAAAAATAAATGCGCCGGTACGGCTGGACAAATTATGCTACAAAACTATTTTAATCTGAATACACCCGGTCAGCACGATTTCGATTGATTGATTAGTGATTCCGGGCGCGTCAACTGCTAAGGTCATTAGTCCAGTAAGTGTAGTGTGTGTTTTATTTTATAGTGGGAAGTGGCGGTGATCTTTCCCCTGTAGCTGCCGAGATCCGGCGTCGACCTACGACGGCGTGTAGTGGTGAACGGTAGTAGTGCAGTTTATGTGTGTGTGTGTGTGTGTGTGTGTGTGTGTGTGTGTGTGTAAGTAAGGGGTGAGTATAAGACAGGGAAGGGGAAGGAAAGTTCGTGGCCCGATTGTTAGGGTACTGCTCCCGTATTCGCCTAGTAATGATCGGAGAATCCATAAAAAACTACTGATCAGAGCAGACAGTCGCTAGGATTCTCCTCCAGATAACGGTTGAAGGTACGATTGTGAATGAATTGATGTGTCTCGTTTGGTCGATTCCAGTTTGTAAAGCATTTTATAAATGTTTTATCGCAAAAGGAAAAGGATAAGTAAAAGGGTTGGCAGATCTAAGTATAGGTTCCTCTGTTTGATAGCTGCTGCAGAAGTAGTGGCAGAAATGTCGCACACCCTAGCACTGAAAAAGAAAGAAAGGAAACATCCTGTGAAACGAAGGTATATCTTTCATTTTGTATGTTTAAGGTGGAAAACTATTTATTATGAAAATATCACAGTTTGTGAGTTTTAGGGGGTGAAAAGCTACATTAACCGTCCAGTAAGAGGGGGAATTCTTAATGTATTGGTTTTCAAAAGCCTTTCGTCACGCAGGAACATGTGCTACCTTGCTGTAAGATTCAGGAGAAACAGTATTCACGTCGCAACTCTATGTTTTACCGCACGCACGGCATAATATTCTCTGAAATGCCTATCAGACGGCACTAAGAAAGAATTATATGTAATGTGACGTACCGAAATATATTTTTAAATATGCCCGACCTTTTTACGATACATCAGTACAATAAAACACCAATTCTCAGGACATGGCCTCTAGAATATTTCAATACGGAAATCATTGGACGAATTGAATTAGAATATTTCGTATAATCAGCTAAAATTACTATACTAAAAAAATATTAGACGTTTCTGTATTGAACAAATAAACTTATATTATTCATTTATATAACCAATACAATTAACAACAGATCATTAATATTTACAACAAACATTTCACCCTGTGACAGGTCTTTTTTTTTCTTCCTTGGCTATAACTCCGTTTTAGTTTCTATCCATGATATGAAAGTGTAGGTGACTTTTCTTTTTTTCTTCTCGGTTGCTCCTCTCCTGCATCACGCAAACTATCATTTCTGTACTCAATTTCTATATCATTGTTTGTTTTCTTTTTTAAACACGGCTTCTCTCACACTTGGTTTTCATGTCATATCTCTTTTTCAAAGCCCCCTTTTTTCTCTCCATTTTTCACATCCTCCTATAGTTCCACTTAAGTTCACAGGGTTTACATAAAATGTCCACACGTGTTTCATCCACATGTAATATATTCCAGTAAACGTTTATTTTGTTCCTTTATTAAATATTCTCATTTGTTCTATTATCGCGGCGAATAGATCTATCAATATTTTACCTAAATGACAACGTCTAGGTGGTAGGGAAATGTTTTGTGCTTTGCTTTGCTTTGTGAAGTAAAATAATTTTTGATGAACTAGAACTCACACGTGGATACGCCACGGTGGATGAGGTTTTTAAATAGTAGATATTTTTCAATACTAATGTCAAATTACAAATACACATATTATACAAAACTAATCTTCGAGATTAACAGCCAAACAATTCATTGAATAATGACAAATAGTAATCGGCTTCCTTGGTAAACCGGATTTATTCAAATACTTCTGATGATACAACTAGCCACAGCGATTGTCAAATTTTAAATTATAACATTTTGATATGTAGGTGTATCCTTTTTTAATCATTAGCCTACGGCAGGAGTTGGACAAATAAAGCAGATGGATTTTACTACAGACTAGCAGAACCCAGCAGACGTTGTCCTGCCACCTCTCATTTTTCCTCCCTCATCCTCTCTCTCTTTTCACTCTAAATGTTCCCTCTCTTTTTCCTTCTCTCCTACCCCTTTCCCTTTTTTTCCTCCTGACTTCCCCCCCCTCTTCGTTTCTTTTCACCCTCTCTCTTCCTTTTTCTTTCTTTTTTTTCTTTTTTTTTTTACTTCTCATTTTTCCCTTTTTTTTACCCTATCTCATTTCTTCTTTTTCTTATCTGTTTTCTCCTCTGCCTTTTCCTCTTTTAATAATTTGCTAATATATTGAAAATCTCTCACAGAGTCTGTCTCATTCACTCACTCACTTTTCATATTATGATATTTTTAAACATTTTCCGTTCAATTTTTTTAACATTTTCTTTTATACAAACCTTGTCCTGAACAATAACGAACAAAAACCAAACAAACAAACAAATAATTATTCAATTTGCTGCAGTCGTTCAAAAGTTATGCACTTACATACATTTCGATAATTCATTTTTAATTGTGTAGATTTAGTAAACATTTATTGACAGACTTTTACAAATATTAGAATTACACTATTTAAAACATGATAGGCATTTCTTATTTTTCTTTATACGTATGTAAATGAAGTGACAGATACGAGTAGCCAACTAAGAGTGCTGAGGGGTCTAGTGCAGGCGGAAGAGGGGCACGGGGGGCGCGACGGTGGCGGAGGCATTGGGGAGCGGGGCCGGGTGCGCCCCGGGCGGCGAGAAGGACTCCGAGGAGCGGAACTGCAGCAGCACGATGAAGTAGGTGGCTGCGGAGGCGGCGACGGACGCGACGAGGCGGAGGTCGACGGGGAAGAGGCCGGCGGCGGAGAAGGCGACGGCGCGCACGCGCACCTGCTGCAGGAAGCGCTGCCGCTCCAGCTCCTCCTCCGCCCGCGCGCCACGCCCACGCAGCGTCAGCGCCTGCACGCACACGCCCGTGCGCCGCGCCGCGCCGCGCGCCGCGTGCGCCGCCAGCGAAAAGCTCAGCACCTTCCACACGTACGACACCGTCCACGTCACCAGGAAGATGGCGGCGGCGCGCACCGTGGACGGGTTGCGCCCCAGCGCCGAGTGCAGCTTGAAGGCGCCGTAGTAGAGCGTGGAGGCCACGTTGATGGAGCACGACCACGACTCCAGCACGGTGTGCGCGCCGTACACGCCGCTCACCTGCTCCGCCGCGTCGCACAGCTGCGAGTGCACGGCGCGCAGCTCGCGCAGGCTCGGCCTCGCCCCCGGCCCCGCCCCCGCCCCCGGACTCTCCTTCACGAACCACGTGGAGCCCTTCAAGCTTGTGGAAAGGCCTGACACGTAACACTCGGTTACCGGTTCACTCTGCTGCTCTCTGTAAAAGCTTATGAAAAAATTGAGGCAGTCGAAATAATATTTCAAAAGGAGCAAGACGTTGGTGAATTGAAGAACAACAAAAGAATTAGAAAATGTAGCGAAATATACAGCGGATTCTCTGAGAATTGCATCCCACTGCCAGCTGTCGATATCAAAGAACACAATGATGCAGTTGATGATTAAAACGACCCCAATTTCCGCAAGGAGCGTGAAGTAGACAAAGTCGTGGTTGTCTTTCTTGTAGGAGTGGATGAAGGCGTCGATGGCGTGAAGGGTGCTGAAGAGCGCGACGACGCTCCTGAAGTGGTAGGCGACGAGCAGCGCGTGGAAGAGCGTGGTGGTGGCGAAGGCGGCGAGCGTGGAGATGCAGTCGCTGAAGAAGCTCGTGCCCGAGAACTGCGGGTACACGTCCCGGAAGCGCGCTCGCAGGCAGAAGCAGCAGCCGGCCACGTGCAGCAGCAGCACGGCGGCGGCGTACGCCCACGCGGCCCTGGAGGCCACGACGCGCGCGGGCGGCGGCGCGGGGCGGCGAAGGGCGCCAGGCCCAGCGCCTTGGAGCACAGCAGCAGCGGCGCCACCGCCCCGCACAGGCCACGCCCACGCCCACGCCCACCGCCCACGCCCCCGCCAGCGCCACCGCCCTGCAATCACCCCGCCACGCCATTAGAGCTCTCGATAATCGAAGAATCTCTGCAAGGGCGAGGGCGAAGGGCGCCAGGCCCAGCGCCTTGGTGCACAGCAGCAGCGGCGCCACCGCCCCGCACAGGCCACGCCCCGCCTACGCCCACGCTCCCGCCCACGCACACGCCAGCGCCACCGCCCCAATCCCCCCGCCACGCCATTAGAGCCTCTCGGTAATCGAAGAATCTCTGCAAGGGCGAGGGCGAAGGGCGCCAGGCCCAGCACCTTGGAGCACAGCAGCAGCGGCGCCACCGCCCCGCACAGGCCACGCCCCCGCCCACGCCCACGCCCCGCCCACGCACACGCCAGCGCCACCGCCCTGCAATCACCCCCGCCACGCCATTAGAGCCTCTCGGTAATCGAAGAATCTCGCAAGGGCGAGGGCGAGGGCGCCAGGCCCAGCACCTTGGAGCACAGCAGCAGCGGCGCCCCCGCCCCGCACAGGCCACGCCCACGCCCACGCTCCCGCCCACGCACACGCCAGCGCCAACGCCCTGCAATCACCTCCGCCAAGCCTTTAGAACCAGAAACCCACGCATTAAAGCATAATATGTTGAAGGAAAATTGTTTCATACACAATTTTTATCCGTGTAGTAGTAGCTGTCAAATATTTATGGGTTAATGTTACACGGATATCGTGATGTATTTCAATGGATTTTTGTCAATGTATTAAAATTACTATGAAAAACGGTATGCGTATTTTGAACATTTTCTGTACTAGCGCTGCGTTGCGCGAGGTCACAGATGGCAACTTCCTTTTTTGAGGAACTAGTTGAGCGTTCGCTCTGCTGCTCCGATTCTACCACCGTTGTCTACATCGACATATACGAAAATAAGTTTTTAAGGTTTTTATGGCCTAATCTCACTGTTAGAGATCGCTGTAGTTTCCATGAAGCGATTGCACATGATGACAGAATCGAATGTATTAGGAAACGTCCGTATGCGTTGAAACACGGAGCTACCAGTATGTGTTAACAGACATTATAATAAAGAAATTTCTGAACGATGAAACAGTATATTGTGATACTGTTTCATTTATATTGTGTAATTATTCCTTTTGGGCTAGCTATTTGTAAAATACTCTTGGTCTCTCCTATTATTTTTAATATTTTGGATACTATTTCAACAAACATGTAATACTATGACGGGAATTACTTCCACTGCTATTGTTAATGTTTTTATATCTAACCGTTGCCCTGCTATGATCACAAATATTTTTAACGGTCACACTAATTTATTAAATATACTTCCAATTTAATCGTGGGTTCAATATACAATATGTTAACACATCGGTGGCTAAAATTAATTCAAGTTTGGCGCCGTACTTTGAAATCTATCATTTGTAACAATTTCTTGACGCTAATTCACAGCATAGATCATGCGTTTTAAACGTCCCGATTTGAACATATTTTTTCTCCAAAAACGACGCGTTTGCTTCCAGAAAGAAACACAAATACATCTTTCGTATATCTCTTTGGAAGGACAAACAGTTGAAGAATTGTACTACTTCCATAGACGCTCGCGAAATCGCGTTAGATACTGGAGTCAATGTAGAATGTCAACATTCCGAGAATTTAGGGTCATTCCAAATGAAGGCGCGATAGAATAGCATTATTTAAAAAGAAGGTTTTTGACTAGTGGTAGCAGTGTGTGTTTTGGGCGCGTAAGTGCTGGTAGTGAGCTGAAATTGTATGTCGCACGAATTATAACAGAAAACAATCTTCTGCTCGTCTAAGGAAACATTGACAACAGGTTAAAAATTAACAAACTTCTTCCATTATCATTCAATCCATCATCAATTTTCACGCTGAAATAAACTAATAGTTCTCAAATAATTGCTTTTCAGAATTATCTCTTGTGACAAGCTAGGAATAGGTAGCCACGCTTTGTGGGTAACCCAATTCAGCATTCTGTGGCTGTCCTCAACAATTTATTGAAGCTATTTTGCAGCCTCAACACAACACAACTCCTTACTTGTTGCATGTGAACGCGTAATTCTATACAGAATTGCGATTCCTGGAAGTTCAATTGACAAAAACCAATTATTAGAAAAATGGCTATTAATATAAATTATCAGCCTTATTAAACACCTACTCGCGACTGATTATATTCTGCTACTTATTGAATAATCCTTCCATCTACGGAGCTACCCTAATATATATCTCCTCGAAACACGGAGTTTATTTTGATTCAAATTTCCAACTACTACATTAATAAAATTTACAATTACAATTTACTAATACAATTTAAAGAAAACCAAACTCTCAAAATAATCATAAATTCCCGCCTCACTATCTTTTAAACAATACCCAGCCAATGCTGAAATCCGTTCGTACCTCTCCAATCGCTTACGTGTGTTCCCTTCAGTATTTTTCTAGAGAATGATTCATTGCCCCCTTCTATAAGATAACGGCTTCCAAAGTCCTCTCTACACCTTTTGCATATAATGTGTTTGGGGCAGGGTCCATCAGAATAGCGCTATGACACCCAGCATGGTAGATTACATTTTGTTGATCGGTTGTCCTAACAACGCGTATTATTTATCTTCGAATTTGCCCACAATGTCATTATTCATAACGCTGGAGCCCGATTTTATCATTCAACTAAGCCCAGGGTTCTTGGCTTATCACAAAATAAATAAAGATATTAAAAAAAAGACACTGCACTGGGATCCGTCCTTCCCCATCCTCTTTTTGTATGTGACTGTTAAGGGCTATTTTAACGAAACGACCTAGAATCATGCAACTTTTAGCATAAACGTGACAGTATCATTCACATTGATCGAGAACGCACACGGAACTGACAGCGATCTTGCCAGGTTGATAATAATTTTTTGTATCATGCGTGCACAACTATAATTTTAGTGCGTGTTTTATGAGCTATGATGATAATTTACGATCTTACAACTGCGTACATTTTTTTTAACAAAAACGCCACAACTTCTTTGGATCTTGCTGCGGTTTAGAATGATGTATTGTGACATCACGTTGTCGTGAAACAATGGAAGCTTCTTGGGGTGAGGATGCCAGGCATACATTTAAAACATATTACGTGTAATAAAATTCCGGGTAGACAATGTTATGTACCTCTGAGTAGCAGCGTGGTTGTATTTCCCAACTACGGTGTATCACCTTTCCAACAATATCTACCGACTTAGGTGGCACAGGGCATCAATTGACGTCATTGCAGTGCCTCTGACCAGGAGGTCCTAGGGTTCAACCCCCTACGATGGCAGGATTTTCTTCACTAGCTACAGAGCTGTGTGGAATTCAGTAATTTGGAGCATCTGGAGGTATTCTTGCAGTTGCTCGTATCGGTCGTTTGCTGTAGTTTCACCGGTAAATACCAGGGCCCGGCAATACGAGTTTTTGTGCCAATAATTCGCCGTTTTTCGACGCACGATTTCAATACTTTCTATTTTTACATTAGTAAGTGCCAGAAAGTAAAAATCAGTTCTTTAAAAGTGGTAATATACTTTAAAAAAAATTGCAGTTTCGCGTGATTTTGCAAATTCGAATTTCTCGCACTCAAAATCTCTCTCTCTCTCTCTCTCTCTCTCTCTCTCTCTCTCTCTCTCTCTCTCTTCTCCTCTCTATCTCCTCTCTCTCCTCTCTCTCCTCTCCTCTCTCTCCTCCTCTTCTCTCTCTCTCTCTCTCCTCTCTCTCTCTCTCTCTCTTTCTCTTTCTGGGCATCAGGGTGGAATGCGACAGTAATTCGACACGCCGCGTTACGGAAATTCTCAGAATTCCTATTCATTCTTGCGAGATCTGATGGCTGAATGAAATACAGTTTTAATTCTCGAATTTATGTTGATGATATGAGCTTTAAAAGAATTAGTTTTGGTACCTAATCTTCTACGATTTATAATTACACATGCGGAGAAACTTTAAAGAAAAAATGAAGCGTTTTTTGTTAGAAAAAATCGAATAGTGCCAATATTTCGGCCAAATTACTGGAAAGCTACTCAAATTTTCGAAAAGTTGAACTTGACGTCATTTCAAGATCTAAGTTTAAGGAACAGTTTGGTTTCGGAAAATTTTTAGCTGTAGAAAGACGCTGAAGACATTTTGAATTCTTGTAATTTTCGAATAATCAGAGATTTAAACGAAAATGAGACCCATTCTCATAAACAGAAAATGCTCCATTCTCATAAACATCCTTCGCACTATTCAATAACAAAATTTAATCAAAAAATTTGGAGCCCCTGTATCCGCTCTTCTTCTGTAAATTCTACTTTTCCTACCTGGTCATTGTTCTCGAGCCACCAGTGGCGCCAACGTGAAAAATGGACGATTGGGAATGGACGTGTTATTGAAATTTCAGCGTGTGAAACAGCTGAAGAGTTCACGTGGTTGACGCTAGATGGCAGATGCAGGTGCTTACGCCTACAGACATTGGCACTAGATAGCAGCTACGTCTTAGAATAAGAAATAATTGCATTCCTGCACACATTGGTTATTTGTACAGTTTCTTCTACACATCGGACGTAACAAATCTTTGAAATGTAATTGGTCCCAACAACTAATCTCATACAACTTGAGACACATTAAAACCTTCTGATAATAAAACCAATGGTTTAAAAAATTGCAAGTTGTTCAATTTGTGCGTTTTTGTATACACACGTATTTATTTAAATTATTTCTTTGTATTGGGTACAGATATATTATGATGGGGGTGCTTAAGAACCAACTTATCTTAAACATACAACTATTCCCATCTCTACGCTTAATTCTAACATGCTATTTACATGTTGTACAATACATTTATCATTTACTTTTTGGGTGGTCTTTACAGTCTGCCAGCTCGACTTGTCACTGGCTCTTGTGGGGTGCGCATGCTATCGCGGAACTTTAGTTCGTCTATAACACCCTACGTTGCATTCTCCTAAGAGTCCTTAAGCTAAACGAGGACAGAGTTTAATAAAAAAAATTTAGAGCCATTTTTGAGAAACGTTTGAAAATGTCGAAGTATGTACCCCCCAAAATCAAAATATTTTTGTCAAAATTAAAGAGCCTGGAGTTCGTTTAAATCAATCGGGGTACATTATTTTCGGAGAAAATCGACTGAATGGTTGAGATGCTCGAGTTGACCACAGACGGACGGACGGACAGACAGACGTTTAGCCGTCAGTCAATCGATTTTTCTGCATTAAAGACCCACAAAACATGGATTATGAGTACACAACATGTTAGAGGAAAGAATTTACTACATACTATTTGAACAAGACAATTCTACTTTTTTGTTACCAGGGACCCACAGTAGATTTTTCTGCCAAAACGTCGCTGTTTTTCGGTGCACTATTGCAATACCTTCTCTTCTTACGAAGTAAAGTGGAGAAAGTAAAAATGCTAATCGAAGTCCGCAATAGAAGTGGACAAATTTAGAGAATGGTTCTCCATTTGAAGATAATACTGTAAAGGGAGGAAGGTAGAATGAGGAAAATTGACCGTATGTTTGCCAAAATATCTTACTGCTCTTGAGAAACTACGTTATTTATTGCGAATTTACCTTACCTCATGTATACAGGGTTTCCAATTGATTTTGAACCATTTTTAAAACATTGTGTTTTGCATAAATAAGTGAGACATTACCTTAACTTATCTTGCTAATAAAAGTGGATCATTCAAAGGATATAGCTGAATAAAGTGGTGAAAAGTGTCCCCAAACCAAATTGATAATCCCGATACCCATATGAACGAGAATAAAAAATGCGGTAGATTCCCCCCCCCCAAAAAAAAAAACGTCCTGGGGGCAATATGCTGCGGAGATACAATGAGAAAGATTTTTTCGTTTTATTTTTTATCAGCTTTTATTGCATATATCAGGCTGATACAAATTGAAGAGACATGGAAAAATAGTTGCATTTGAAAGAATTTTTTCACCCAGTTTTGCCGCCAAATTCAAATAGAAAAAAGGTTTGGAAATATATTGTGGACGTGATAACGTCAGAGTACAGTCTCCGCATTTTTCTTCCTAGAATGTGTCTCATAACATTGTAAAACATTTGTTTTTGTCATATTTTTAAACAACGTGGATGATAGTGAAAAAATTAAAACCAATTTTATCAGTTTAAAAAATTGAAATTCGCGCCATAGGCGAAATTCCAGTGCAAGTGTTTTTGCAATTGTCTGAAAAAACGCCACCGCCGCCTCCGCTGCCCCCTGGCTCCTGCCGCGACACGTGGGCTCATGGTCCGTGCACGCACGGACCATGAGCCCACGTGTCGCGGCAGGAGCCAGGGGGCAGCGGAGGCGGCGGTGGCGGCGGGGGCAGCTCTGGGCTGCGCCACGCGGGTTCCTTCCGAAACAGCGGCGCGGAGGCGCCTTTGGGCGGATCCGAAAAGTTAGCATCGCGAAGTTTGCAAAAAAATATTGAAATTATACTCAAAATTTGTCACTTTTTTGTTGCTAATTTATTACGAAAGAAATTGTCACTCACCGTTTGACCCTGCTATTACAGATTTGGCTAACAATATATCCAGTTAGCAACGCGACCCAAGAAAACAAAGAAATTTCAGAGATCAATAAAAAATGATTATATGAATTTTTCGCTTTTTTGTTCTCAAAGTTCACAAAAAATAAATTTTGTTGCTCTTCAAAAAAATGCCAGAAATGCAATTTTTTCGCAAACGCAGTACCAACTTGCTGTCAAGGTGGCATCGCAAACGCAAGAACAACAAATTACAGAGATAAATAAAAAATAATCACATTGTAATTTGTCGCTTTTTTGTTGCTCAAGAGTTCCCAAAAAATAAATTTTGTCACTCTTCAAATAATACCGGAAATGCAATTTTTTTTTGCAAACGTGGTGCCAACTTACTGTCAAGTTAGCATGGCAAACGCAAGAAAACCAACAAATTACAGAGATAAATAAAAAAAATAACGAGGCTAAGCGGAGCATCGGGTCAAGGATGCTATCCGTTTTCGGCCCGACAATCGATGGGCTGCTAATGTCCCTGTTCGGCCATGCCTTAGCAGACAACGCTGACGGAGACAGCGAACAATGTGTTACATTGGATCAAGAATGACGTGTAGAGGGTGTTTGTGCGCGAGCGATGCTTAAATGTAAAATTATTTTTTTATTTGACCAATTAACCACATAGAACACTAGCGATTCTGTGCAGAAAATAATATCATTAACGATTACCACGATAGTACAATTCAAGTCGGGGAAGATAATAGTTGCAGTATTTTTCGCGGTAGCATTAGTTGCTCCAAACAGACGGGGGCGGTGGCTGCATGTGGCTACGCCGAACCGCAGATCTTTTCCCCTCACAAACGCTGAGCACAACCTCGCACCAGTCAAACGGAGCGACACCAAAAACTTACCAAGGAACGCCCGTGCGTGAGAACGAATACCGGCTGGGGTAGACCGTTGCATTTACTGCAAATAAATCACACAGTGTATCTTTCATCTTCTCATTTATTAAAATAAAATAAAGATACAAATAGTTATGTTAATTATATATGAACATGACAGAAGTGTAAAATGCTATCCTATACTCAGGAGAACCAACAGAAGATAAATGAAGAAATTACCTGCAGTTAAAAGTTAATTGTTGTATGTGTTTCATTCATATTTAATTGCAAACCAAGGAAGTTCAATCGTCCGGGCACAAAGAAATATGTGTACTGGGCACAATCCCTAACTGCATCATGCTCTGCAACATTTCCATTTTCATAGGTTTCTTTAAAAATACGTCCAATACGTGAGAGTATCTAGACTATACTGCATATGCTATCAATAATAATTTCAATCAAATTCATTACTGTTTTCAACATTTCACCTCTGAACGTTGCTTTGTAAGTTGAGTACTTGTCACTACGGAGTTAAAGAAAAGGACATGTGAGAAGTTTGCTACACGCAATGTAACATTCATTTCTATTAATTACAACTAATCAATAATAAATAGGGCTTAACTGAGATGTATAAATATTAAGGGAAAAAGATAGACTCTACCTTAACCTAGAAGAGAAATATTACAGCAAATGATTTAGGTTTCAGCCTCCCACTTGGACTCTTCAGGGTAAATGAAGAGCAGCAATAAACATTAGTTTTTACCCTCACCTTTTTCCAAAGTGCTGTAGATGGTAGTGTCTTGCAGTAGTGTTTGGATCTACATAGTATTGCGATCCAAGCAGTAGCTGCATTTGAATTTTGCACGCAATCGTACTAATTGCTTGTAGAGTGGCATTTGCATTGCGATCAATAACTCAGCAACGTCTGACAACTCCAGTTTAACTTCACTTTAAAAGCACATCCGCCTCATGTTGTTGCCCATCGCTTTTGTAGCTCTCAGCCCTCATTCATTCCTCAGTGCTGTAGAATGGAATCCGGCGCAACACTGGCTTGAGTTGAAGGAGATCTTGATCTTCGTGCCACTCAATTTTTTTGAGATTTGTAATTTATTTTACATTGAGAGAATGTATTACTATTGTTCTGGTATTGAATGAGCACGACTTTCTCAGGACAAAACATTAACCTTTCTTCTTGAGTACGTGGGGTTTCTAAAGTCCTGCCCAATGCTACAGTTGCATTATCTTGAAAGACTGAATGGTAACTTTTGGAATCAGTCATCGCGAAAAATATTACCAAAGGTGTTCTACGTATATATGAGTTTGCTCATCATCTGTCATTCGAAGGGTTCCATTTGAAAGCTGATTATTTGTAATTGCAAACTGCAAACATACGTGATTTTATCTTCGACCACAAAGTTAGGAATGTCGACAAACCTTGACATACGTTGATGAACTTCGGAATTGCGCCTTTGGCTTGGGAGATTTTCGCGAGAATGGATTTTTTGCCTTTTTAAATAAACAAGTGATCGATGTTAGTTTTGTTTCTGTAACAGTGCGATCACCCAACACTTTCTTTCGAGTATAATTTATGAGTGTTATGACAATACACTTAAATCATAATAACAGTACTTAGGGAAGAGCAGCATTTGTTAAAGACATTTTGCTCTATTCGAGAAAAAAGTAAAGAATACATTTTGTCAAGACTCTGAATTGGCCATTTAAATTAAAGTCACAGTTATTTATTTCAATTGACAAATACATGTTTACGTCCAAATTGTGGTGAAACTATTTCTATATATCTCATTTATTAGATGAATGCCCTTTGACAATTGATCATAGGAAAACTTAAATTTGGTACTGACATTCATCGTATATTAAATTCTACTTCTCAGTGTTACAAAATTAATTATTAAAAAATAAAAAATAAATAAAAATTTTTTTAAAAAAATTTTAAATTTTTTAAAGTAATGGAATATGCAAATATTAATATAATGTAAAGTTGCGAATGAGATTTTGATTGCTTATAGTAATGCTGTGCTCAGCGATCTAAAATCAAATAAATGAAGAAACTAAAGAAGAAATTTGGAGACGTTTTTGAGAAAATTAACTTGATATTAATTAAAAATGAGGGGAAAACAACTCGTATTTTAAAAAAAATTATACATGACTTTTTTGAAGATATTCTTTTTAGAACCGATTTTATTAAAGGAAAAACTCCAAACTCTATTATATAATTTTGCAAAGTTAACTTGACAATTTACTAAAGTACAGATAGCGCTCCTGAAAAAGCACCTGCGACATTTTATACACTACTTTCACCTATTCCAAAAGAAAATAAACAAAAAAATTGGAGCCTATTTTAAGAAATAATTTTTTAAGCAATTTCTATGATTCACGCCACGAGAAAACTACCCGAGAAAAAAGCATAACAAAAATTACGAGCCCATTTTGAAGAAATTTTGAAAATATTGAGTCATGTAAAGTACCCTCAAAAATTCATTTCAAAACTTCAGGGTTTCTTGTCCAGCGAGATCGATGTGAAACTATATGGAGAAAATCGTCAGAAAGGTTTAGACATTAGCGTTAAACACGAACCGATGAACGGACAGACAGACCGATTCATCACCTGACACAGGCAACGCTAGAGACAGAGGCAGGCCGAAAGACGGACATTGGCAAACAGACACTAAGACGCATAGGTGATACAGACACATATTGATGCAGACAGACATAGACACTCATAGAAAGACACAGCAGGGACAGTAGAGACAAAGCTTGGCCAACTTATGAGCTGGATAACTAGAGCCTGTGATGTAGCTATACTCAGAAGCGATGCCAACCACCGACGTTGACCAATTTTTTTATTTATTTTTTTAATTTTATTTTACGTCAAAAATCAGTCAAAACTGCGTGTGATATGCTATGGGGAAAAGTGAATTGTGTGCACATTTTCAAAATTATGTGATCCCTACACTAAGTCACATACTACTTAAATGTTGAAAAAAAACTCCCATGTAATAAAATCTATTTTCAAGGATAAAAAGGCAATAAATTTTGGCTCTTATCCATGTTGTCCTTCAGAATAATACTTCTTGCCGCGACAACATGGAAACGATAATTTGAATAATTGTATTTCCCACTGAATTCTAGAAGACGTGCACAGAAAATGAAGTTACAGTTCACCTGTGGTTCGAATGTGTAGCTTAACAGCATCGACACTGTCTCTGATCCAGGAGACTACTAGCGAACTCGTGGTAAAGATACCTTTGATCAATTAGAAGAATGACATACATCAGCTAGAAACCAGTTGAATGTGAAGCAAACGTCTTTGCGCCGAAGCCATTGCGACAAAGCCAGAAGCCATTGCGACAAAGTAGATAAAGCTGCATTTCATAGACAATACAAGACGGTGCTGGGGAAGTTTGTCAAGTCTCATACCCAGTCTCCAACCTGCCCTAACATTCTTGTAAGAATTGTGCTGACATTATTCACCCACCACACTGACAAACATCATATTGCCACTTCATACAAACTGTCGCAACCACTCACCAAGGATGAGTTATTTTTAAAAAAATATTTATTTTTATTTAAAAATTCAAGGATGAGCTATTGCACGTAATCAGCAGTATTTTTAATGACGAGGCTCCAGGGTCCAGATTGTGTCCCCAATATTGTTCGCAAGACTCTGATACACGATCATAGTGATGTCTTCGCGAATCTCAACGATTCATGTTTGAGAGAAGAGATATTTCCTGAGAGATGGAAAAAACAACTTCTTCGATTAAGAACAACCCCTTGTAAAAATGGAGGAAAAACTTCAAAAGTCGGTTTCTTACCGGCCGCAGTGTATTCTCGAGACTACAGGTAAATTTATAAGTATATTATTAGATTGGAAGAAATTCAGTAAAAGAAGTATGAGAGAGCAGAAGGGAAAGAGATCCCAAAAAGATTTGTGTATTCATAACATTGGACATTAAGAAGGCCTGATGCAAGATGGTGTGACATTCATATGCTACAGCCGACGTTCCCATAGGGTTCGATGCTGGGTCCTCTGTTATGGAATACCATATATGATGGGGTCCTTTGGCTTTTACTTCCAGAAGGAATCAAAACCATAGGCATTGCAGCTGACATTGGCGTCTTCATCGTCGAAAAAATTATAGAAGGAATAATATGTATCTGCAATAAAGTAATTTCCATTGTCACTAAATCGCTGTATTCCACTTGATTGCAGCTTACCGAATACAAGACAAGTGATGCATTTAACTATGAGAATGAAAAAAAAACAATCCATCGTTATCAAAGTCGGTCATCATGAAACCTCATCACGATAATACACCTCGGTATCTTGATAGATACGCGATTGTCCTATAGAGACCAATTGGTCTATGGCAGTAAGAAAACAGTGTTGATAAATGCTGCATTGACGTAGTTAGTACGGAATATTAGAGCCCCTATACATTGAAAGAGAAAGCTACTTGTCTCGGTCATCACATCGGTTGTACTCTATGGATCTACAGTTTGGGCCACTTCTGCAGATACGAAGAGCTTCATACAAAGCGTCAATGTATCGGCTATCTGCTGCTAAGATAGCATATGTGTTCCGCACTGTCTCAAATGAAGCAGTGTGTCATTGCCGGGGTGACCCCTAGAGATATAAAGGCTGTTAACGGCAGTGGCGTTATTGCAAAGGAGTCTGGTTGCAAAACTGGTTGTAACCACTTAGCAGAATGTTGCATTTCCTCCAAAGGAAAGTGGACCTACGGTTGAATCGTGCAGATCAGTAGCATGCACGGCGTGGTAAATTATCTCGCGCAGTGTCTGTTGGGTCACGGATGCTCGGAACCTACATTCACAGGCTCAAAATGGCCCGTAATTCTGAATGCAAATATGCTGCACACGTATTTTTTCGTGCTCACGTTTCGATCATCATTGAGGTGCTTGCGATAGACGCGATGCCAAAAGCGTCATTGTGTATTTGCTCGCCTAGAATGTCAAGTAAGTGAAGTCAGGGGTTACGACCTGCTTACCTCAAGTCTCGAGAGCCCATCGCCCACCGTCAGGCTGCGACCCTCATGGCATGGCCATGATCTGACGAGGCTGTGTGTATGTTGACAGACCTATGTGTATGTTGTATTTTTATTAAACAACACACGCACTGTCTCCCAGATGCGCTCCCAGACGGCGCTGGCCTATAATTCGCGCGCAGGCGCCTGCCCCAAGAGGCAAGCGCTGCCACGCCCCTTTTTCTGCTCCCTTCACTTCATTATAATTGAATTGAATGAATTGCCTTATTTTACGAGGCGAGACTCAAGGCTGACTCACTGCTCTTCCGTCTGACCACGCAAATTTCGTTACGCTTCTTTCACCTACTAGGGAGAAAGAAGGTGACGAAACATGCAATTTGAATTTAGCTCAGAGGCTTCATTTCGGCTTGAGGGTCTTTTACATGCAGTAAATCTACTAACATGGGACAACCGGCTTTACTTCACCTTCACCAAGGAAGGCGTACGAAGGATTTTTTCGCCCTTAAAAATCTACGGCTTCGATCGGGTTTGAACCCGCAAACTTTGGTATAACAGCCCGAGACGCTAACGACGCGTTGCACCATTGACGCTGATATTATACAAAGTTTCTCACCTCAGCTCAGGTTGCCGCTCTTCTCGGAGTGAACTAGGGCAGTTTTCACTAAAGGTGGTGGAAGCCTCGATTTGAACGAAGATTACACTGTGCACATATCGATTTAGACGTCACTGATTGGTATATTCCCATGCTGATATAAAATGATACTGACCTCGATAATTCTATTGATTCACAATTTCAGAGGATACGTTTTCCGATACATCTGGATGTTTTTTAAAATAGGAATCGCCAGAGCCAAGCTTGTCGATTTAAAATGTAGATATACGCTTTTATGTGATCATAAAAATGCAAAGAAAAGTAATTAATTAAAAGTAACTCGTAGTGTGAATAATGTTTGTTACTACGTATAAATCTTTTCTAATTTAGTGAATAACCATTATTGTAAATAAACATTAAAAGTATTACTATTATTTTGTATCCAGATTTAGATAATTTACGTAAAAAGTGTGAGGTGTAAATAAAAGTAATTTTTTGATCGGTTTTTACGTAAGTGAACTATTTGTTTTTGCAATGAAACTTACATACAAATTTGGAGTTCAATATGTTATTAATAAATGGATTATTTCTATTGCTAACAATAAATTACTTGGCATTTTGTATTTGATCTTAAAACGATCTGTAGAAACCATGGTACAGCAATATTATTAATAGTGAATAGAATTGCTATATTATTTCAATTAAAATTAAGTAATGGTATCAGGGGTAAGGTTTTAAATTCTTAGGAAGATATTTAATTATAAGAGATCACAGTTAAATTTAACAATCTTCTTTGTGACTAATCGAAATTGTGAGATACCTCGAAGCTCAGTGTTAGGACAAATCTATTTAATGCATTTACACTTCAAAGGGGTATTTGTTCTCAATCTAGTTTAAATTTGAAAATACATTTATTTTCTTGTGGTAGAAATGCATATAGAGAATATTAAAGAAGCAACGAAGTATTTCTAATATTTTTAAATAGATATTAGAAGTTTGGTTCAAAATAAAAGTCCCTTAAATCACAAGAATCACACTGAAA
This sequence comes from Teleogryllus oceanicus, assembly GCA_964035755.1. Classification (NCBI taxonomy): domain Eukaryota; kingdom Metazoa; phylum Arthropoda; class Insecta; order Orthoptera; family Gryllidae; genus Teleogryllus; species Teleogryllus oceanicus. The sequence continues at coordinate 6,615,591 of CAXIVR010000004.1, read as the reverse complement.
TCTCGAAGCTATGTATATTAGAAGTAGAACGGATAATTGTCCCTAGTTTCAAGAAAAGTGTCCTTGACATGGGAATTGCAGTTATTTAATCACAGTAGATTATCGTAGATGACAGACTAAAATCGGATGAAAATTAATAAATTTTGAATAGGTTATATTACATTGCAAAATAGAGCAATAGAGCAATGGGTTTACATTATTATCAGTCTACTTGTATGAATTCGATATTACATATAAACTACCCTTTAAATATGAAACAGTAAAAATATTTTTTAATGTTTCACTTCACGGTATTGACATACACTTCGGTGAATTACACATTTTACCTCTAAAATATTAGAACAATTTAATATTTGTTTGGTCGAATACACATATATCTTGTGTTACGTGAATAACGCATTTAATATCGAATGCAAAGGCTAACGAGGCACTATGAATTTTATTTTTAATTTCTCGTATACGTGAGTATATACGTAGTATACAAAATGTTATGTAATGCTGCGGGAAAAAAAACGGCGAATTTTCGCCAGAAACAATTCATTGCACATTCAAAGAAAAAACTAGTGGTGCTACAGAATGGCACAAACTTTCTCGAAGCAAAGTTTTCTAATTTCCTTGGTGTGGACTGGCTATAAGGTCCTGCTCCATTGTCTGGCCAGCGGCCATCTATCGTCTCTCAAAGAACACTTTTTGACATTTTCTCAACATTTTGCTTCCTTAATAGTAGAACCGAAATGTTATTTCATGAATATGAAAGAAGAGTAAATCCTCGTCCTAAATACAATTTTTTATTGAAAAATTGTATTTGTTGTAAAAATTATATTGTATTATATTTTGTATTTCAATTTTTATTGAAAAATTTGAAGCGGTTTATAACAAAATTACGATTAAGCATTACTGTAAATGCGAAGTTTTTCACAGGAATCTATTGAGTTTTTGAAAATCTTCACTTAAAGTCATTTGAAGCATATTCACTCACAAATATAATAATGTACACAAATCGATAGAAATATGCATATTAACGGCGTGAGAGATAATTCAAAAAAATTACATTTGTGTACACCAAAATGTAAAGTGTAAAGATTATACCAAAATGAACTTTACGTCATATTAAACTGTGCAATTAGCACAGTAAAAGTTCCCTTGTAAAAGTTCGAAGGAAAAAATTGGAGCCATTTTTGAGAAAATAGCGTTTGAGTGTTTCTGAAAATGAGGAATTTTGAGTTCATTCTAACAGAACACTGTTGAGTTTTTATTAAAATCTTTAAAATTTGGGAGTATTTTATATGAAAATCCCCGGACATTTTCAAAATTTTCTCGAAAACGTAAAATATACTTATAAAGGTGACATGTGTCCGGTTTTCACGGTTAGCTCTGAATTTTCGAAAATTGCAAACGTTTGAATTTTTTCGGTGTCTTCCTACAACTACAAAATTGAAGGCAGATTTTTCCCTGGAATGAAATCTGTTGTTCATAAATAGTTATTTCATAAAGGTCAAGTACATTTTGTGAAAATCTAGCAATTTGGGGGCAATATTGCGTGAAAATTTTGCAATTAAAAAATACAAAAATACGATTTTCTCAAAAACTACAACTCATTTTTCTTTAAAGTTATGCTAAAGTTAGTGCCAAACAAACCCTACAAACACCACATTGCTCTATTCTTTTTTTTTTAATTACGATTTTTTTACTTATTTCTCACGTCAATAATATTTACATTAGAAGCGTTTCTTCACATTATTAGATTTATGAGTACGTATGCTTTAAATAGTGTCAAATAAAGAAGTTCAAAGAATCTCAACAGTTTTCTGTAAAAATGAGCTCTAAATTCCGCATTTCCAGAAACGCTCTAAAGCCATTTTCTCAAAAATGGCTCCACATTTTTTCTTCAAATTTTCCCAGTGGATAGTACTAATTACACTGTTGTATATGACGTAACGTCCATTTTTCTTTTTAATTTTTTAACATATTTTTTTCAATATTTCTGACTGACTTTGTTCTTTACGCAGATGAAAACTCTGTTACCTGTAGTTTTTACAATCTCTCCTGAATGTAATGTAGTCAAAACGAAACATTTCCGCGTTTGCTACCGCATCTGAGAGCCTAAATTGCCCCTGCGACTGTATCAGTATCACAAGCCTCGATTAAATTCCAGAACTGGGTTACCGTATTTATGATACTATTACAGTTCAGTGTAACAATCTAGCGAAGCATCTCTTCACCTGCAGGAAGTCAGTGTTTAGGCGCCTGCGTCCTGCCCAGGCGCATGCGCCTTCGCCGCAGCCCTGAGGGGGGGGGGTAGCAGCAGTCACCACACGCGACGCACACTTTCTGGCCACCATCTCTGCCGGCAGCCCCACCGTTAATTCGCAACTCTCATGCGCCTCCGAACTTCAAGTTCCTTTCCGTCCTATATCTGCTTGCATGAATAGGCCATCAAATGTCATATGACCAGGTAAGCCGCAATTTAGGTCCCTTGTTTTATCGTTGTTTTACGTTTCGGCGCGTAATTCCAGAAACAATGACTCGACCCGTTCCAGAAGAAATGTCCCGATCCGTTCCAGAAGCAATGTTCCGAGGCGTTCCAGAAGCAATGTCCCGATCCGTTCCAGAAGCAATGTCCCGATCCGTTCCAGAAGCAATGTCCCGATCCGTTCCAGAAGCAATGTCCCGATCCGTTCCAGAAGCAATGTCCCGATCCGTTCCCCCTCAGGGACAGGTGCGCATAGCTCATGCGTCAACGCGCGCTAGGTTCTGAGCGAGGTCCACATCCAGGACACTTCACTTTGCAGAGCCAACTGCTCATTCTGATATTCTTTACTCTATTTACAACACGGAAATCATGTAACATCTAGTTACTTGTTTGAAAATCATTTGGATTTTTTTATTTCTTTAAATAACGATTTGGCAGATATATTGAAATAATCACATTCTTTTTATCGGATGGAAGGTCTAAGATAATGGAATCGCCGTATTTTGTGAGTGGTTTATGAGCACCAAATATAGTATATTCACGATGGACCTTTACATCGGACATTTTATTTGTTGTCTTGACTTGATCAGCTACTTCATTCTGTCTAGATACGGTTATTAAGAAAAAAAAATTAAATATATTTCTTATATTAAAATTCTAGTCAGAACTGATTTTCCAAAAACTATTGGAATGTTAGGTCCACAGTTACAACGGGATCTAAAATCTCGAGTGCTCAATGGGGTCAAAATGGGAAATTTCGATAACAAAATTGTAAAATTGTACGTCATGACTGTGAAATGATATTTTGACGTTGTATTCTCATCTATGTCGCGCAACGCATGGAAAGTTTTTTAAAAAGCTTGAGTATTTTTATGATTTTGTGATAATAGTTACACAGTTTGTAAAATTGTGTCTTCTTGGAGAAAATTGAGTTGGAAATGGAGGTAAAATAATAAAAGTAACAATGTGAGCTGTGTTGCCTGTTATAATTGCTACTTCTTACCTTTGCAACGCGGGTTGTTTATACTTAACTAGTACGCATGTTAAAAAGAGTACAGCCTTTCTATTCCTAATTATCATAGTAAATTAGGTATTGAAAAATCTTTTCAAATTAGTAAAATGACATGTCTTTCGGTGGAAGCTTGTTATCGATGCTTTTTAAACTCCCACCAAACTACGATCCAAGAGAGGATGCCTCGTTAGTTGCTTATGGGAATGCATTATTTTCTTTTTTGAAAACATTTCTCCGAAAGGAGAAAATTGGAATTGGGGCATGATACGTCGAGTGAGCTACAATGAGTTACAATGCCACTAATTTAGAAGACAAATTGTTTTACAATTATTTCATGTTTGAATTGACGTGAATTGAAATATTTAAGTTGTATTCGAACATTTCGATTTTGATTCCTCAAAATTGTGACTTTGCCAATAATGAAACCAACAAAAAATTGACAGTCATCAATTTTCTTTCATTCTGTTCTAACACGAGACTGATCCGATGGGTTTAAGGGAAGGAAGGCCCCTTTGCCGAGAGCTGACCCGTTGGCGCACAGCTGCATGAGTGCAGTGATGTTGCAGGAAGGGGCCGTGAGGTCGTTCTGGCTGAACTGCGCAGACGATAAGTAGGCGCGGCGAACCGCCGGCGCCCAGCAGCCCCAGGTCTGGCGGCCAGCTGCTCTGCGAAGGCGCGCAGCTCGGCCTGTCTGTCGGCCGCCTCATCCTCCGCCCTTGCCCCCGCCCCCCCCCGGCCCCCCCCGCCCCGCGCCGCGCCTCCGCCGCCACCGCCTCCCCGGCCGCCGAAACGCTCAGCAGCAGCCAGGCCAGCCGCCGCCCACCACACAGGAGCCATCAGCGCGTCGCTGAACTCCAGGTCGCTGCGCACGCCCCCCACGTGCAACGCGATGTAATACAAGAGCGCGGCGGTGGTGCAGATGAAATACAGCGCTTCCAGCGCTAGGGTCAGTGAGAAGGTGTCGTTCATTTTTTCAACAGTGCTGCACAAAATGAAATGCGCTTTGCGGATACAACGAATGTTTAGGTGGGAACGACGGTCGCTCTTTAGATTGAGAGTATTTTTAATTATTTTATGCTCGTTTGATACACATACGTCAGTTATAGACATATTAGAGAGTAAAGTGTTAACTGTTTTAAAATAGAATTGCAATAATGACGCGAAACAATTATACACAATTATCACCATCCACAGCGTAATAAACGAAAATAAAAATGTAGAATAAAGAATTATTGATAGTAATAGACTGCGTGGAGTATCAAAGACCACAATTAGACTCAACCAAATGACGAGCACAATGAAGTGAACGCATTGCACAAGTAGCAGACGGCAATGCGCTTCCTTGTCCACTGCCAGCAGCGCGCGCGCGTCTTGCAGGCCCCGCAGCAGCGCCACCAAGTCGCCGTGGTGCGCCGCATTGGCCAGCGCCAGCGCCGCGGCGGCCAGCGCGCGCGTCGTCACCTCGGTGAAGCCCTCGGTGGGCGGACGCGAACGCGCAGGCCGCGGGCCCCGACGCCCAGCGCACGGGCGCCGCCAGCGCCTGCGCGGCCCGCAGCGCCGGCCATGCCACGCCCCTCGGCGCCCCGCACCGCATCTGCGCACACCCACGCACTTTCAACTAAGTTAAGTCACGTTAATGCTTTATTTTACGTGGCGAGACTCGGGCCATCAGGCCCGCTCTTTCGTCTAACCACGCAAATTTCGCTACGCTCCTTTCGCCACCTAGCGGAGAAAGGTATTATCTTGGGCGACGAAACAGGCGAATCACAATTTTGCTCAGAGGCTTCTTTTAGGCTTTAGGCTTGCGGAATCTACTGCATGGGACAGCCGGTTTTACTTCCCCTCCGAAGGCAGGCGTACGAAGGATTTTTTCGCCCTTACAAATCCACGGCTTCGATCGGGTTTGAACCCGCAAACTCGCATACAACAGTCGGGTACGCTGACCGTTATACTGCGCAATCCGCAATCCGCAACAAAGCGATTATGCATGGCGACAACCTACAGATTGGAAACACGGAACTATATGTGGGTTTTTCTAACATGGCGGCTGAGGGTAGTATCTTCAAGATGGACAGGGACCGGTAGCTCAGTGCATCAACTGATGTCACTGCAGTGCCTCTGACCGGGAGGTCCTAGGTTCGAGTCCTCACGGCGGCAGGACTTTCAAAACACGCTTTTCAGCTAGGTCGAATTCAGTCGCTGTCTGGTGGAGAATTCTGGAGGCCGGCTGCTCTGATCGGTAGTTTCCCGTGGTTTCTCCGATCAACACCAGGCGAATGCCGGAGCAGTACCCTACCAAACGGGCCACGGACCGCGCGCGATCTTTCCTTCCTCTTCCTTGTCCTATCCTCTCCCCTTACATACACACACATACATGTACTACACTACCACATATTCCGGGAGACCGGTCGTGAGCTTAGAGCTTGTCACGGCTGGGACGGTGCCCCGCTAGTGGGAGAGTCGTGGTTAGGGGGAAACCCCAGTAGCCGACAGTAGGTCGGTGCTGAATCTCGCCATCCAGCGGGGGAAGATCACAGTCGTCTTCCGAGAAAAAACATGCACTACACTAACGGGACTAATGACCAAAGCAGTTGACGTGCCCGGAAACACGAAAAATCAATGAATCAAAATTCCAAGATGGAATTCGGCACGACTTTTTGAGTCATTCTCAGTTCTGGAGCAAGATGTCTCGTGATCGCGACCGCAACAAGCAGTGCTGCAGATCAATTGACTCTAGCGACAGGACTGAGAATAATTCAAAAAATCATGTTGAATTCCTTCTTGGAGATACTACCCTAAGTCACCACATTAGAGAAAATCCAAGTATAAGTATTCAGTCTTTAATAATGAAAGTCTCAAATGCTAGGTGCAAAAAACATCCCCTGGCCGCGTTAGGAGCGCTGAGAAGGTTGCACGTTTCAATAAGCAGAAATGAGATTTTTGAGAGGAGTAAAGAACTCTTCATTAAGAGACAAAAAAAGTGAAAAAATAAGAGAAGAACTAGGCCGGAAATAAATAGTATATGACAAAATTAAGAAGTACAGACAGCAATGGGTGACACATTTTGAAAATATATGCCGCAAGGCAGATTTCAGTGCAAGCCCTGACATACAAGCCGAGAGGAAAGAGAATGGCCAAGAATGATATGGAAAGAGGCGGGAATAGGCAATATGTCTAATCCGTAAAGGAAGATGATGATGAGTCCCAAATATTGAAACAGAAATTCCTTATCTAAATAAAAAGGAGGTGTCCTTTGTGATGTGTCCGTTGATAATGACCGCGGTGTGAGCAAAGCGACGCAGTGTTTCCTCCTGGGGCGTGCAAGGGCACTTACCTCATTGGCCAATTGGGTCTTCCGTATCGTTCTCTGACTCAACTGGCCCCTGTCACCGCGGCGTCTGGAGGTCGGCGAACGAAAGTGAAGCACGAGACGGGAACCCGCTCAAACGAGGGCATTCCGTCTGGAAGTTTAAGTCTGCGCGCTTTTATTTCACTCACGAACAAATTCAAAGCTTTTTTCAAGTTACTTTAGAATAACTGGCACAGTATGTGCCTACTCAATTGTAACTCATTTTCTTAAATACTTTTTTTTATTTTTAAGGGTTCAGCAGAAAGTCTTTTAGGTAAAATGCGTTGGAAATTGTATTGGACAGACTTGACGATGTTTTCTGCAAGGCAAAGGGCAATTCCTCGATACGAACGCGAACACGTGGCTCCATTGCCTTAAAGGTTTGACGTTATAAAAACGACACCATTCCGCCCGCAGGTCCCTGTTCTCGTTCGCAATGTTCTCTCGGAGGAAGTGAGTCGATTCCTCCTCTTTGAGTACGATAAGAAAAATGTGCCGTTGATTGCATCATGCCTTCTTATTAACACGCACAGGCACAAGCTGATAGAATCGTTTGCTCCAACATCGAGATCGCTTCAACACACGGGGAATGGAGCGGACGTGTGTTGAAGTGCGCGTGAGTGCAAATGTGAGTGCCAGCGTGTGTGCGTGCACGTGCAAGTGTGCGGGACTGTGTGTGTGTGTATGAGTTCGTGCGTGGGATAATTATAGGAAGTACATGAGCGTGCTGAAGAGTGAAATTTGCTTCTCCAAATAATAATTGATTGATTCAATAGCTAAAAGAAGAATTTTTAAAAGCGTCGCCGTACTTACTTCGGGGCAGCTGCAGGGGGCGGCTGCTTGTGGCGTCGCGGTGTCGCGTCGCGTCGCGTGACGATTGCCGCTCAGGGCCTCGGTTGTTGCCCTTCGCCTGAGGGCAGCGCTCGCATTAACAGAATTATCGTCCATCTGCCTGCAACGCGTCCTCGCATTAAGAAATGCGTTCCCACAGGAGACCAATACACTAATTCGTTTTTATAAACATCACCAATCCAAAAAACAGAATTACCAAAAAATAATTAAGCTCTTTCAACAAAAAATTGAAATTTTAAATATCCATATCGCCCCGATGATAGATTTATCACAAATGCCCTTCGACATGGGACTAGTTTTAGTGCGTTATGACACAAATGAATATTCCTCCTAAAATGCATACGTATATATTTTTTGAAGGTTGGTTAGCGAATTTATATTATGTTAAACAATATTATACAGATTTTTTCAAATATTTAGAACATCTCATAATTTTTATATGCACAGCTTGAGGCAGTAACCACATAAGTTACTCCAGCTGAGAAAGCCTCCTGCTTTTCGTAAATCGTTACGTGATTTTTGTGAAAATGTGGCTTTCAAATCTTTGACCTTACATGGTCATGTTTTATAACGGCCTAATTATAGTTTTGTAAATAAATGTGTTTTTGTTTATTTCCTGAAGGTTTTGGTAATATTTGGTTATATTTATTAATATTCTGCTATGTAGACTTTTATTAGACATGACTTTTCTAAACTGCGTGTTGTAATATATTAAATTATGTTTTACAATGATCGACTGATATGTTCAGTATATTTTTAAGTTTTAGAAGAATTACATTAAAACATTTTCATTGTATGAAAACTTAAGCATTTTCTTCAATTGTATTTCCAGCCTTCAAAATTTTCAAAGTTTCCCTCCAGTCGATCTCCTGCATTTTTAAAATAGAGATTTTTGTTCATTTTTTGCTCAACGATATCGTGAAATTATGGCATATAAATTTTCAAAAATGTGTAATTTTGCATAGAATTTAGGTATTTTTAAAGAATTATTTCCTCAAAACGGCTCCAAACTTTTCCTTCAAATTTTATCCTCGTATGTAACAAATAATGGTAAAAAATTGGTATCCAACCCACTTCCAGAGCAAATAGTTTGTCTTGCACAACTGCAATATTAAAATCGGAAACATTTGGCGTAAATGAAATCTGCTCTAAAAATGAGATTTTTGAAAAAGATCCTGTTCATTTTCTTAAAACGAGCATTTTTTGCGTAATTTATTCTTGAAGATAATGCAATTTATAAAAAACATTTTCTCAAAATCCTCCATTTTTTACGGATAAAACAAAAGGCGCTGAAAAAATGGCTCAAATTTAATTTTTGTTGAATTCAATAAATTTTCGAAAAGTAAAATTTAGGAATAATGCAGGAAAGTGTGTGCTGTTGTAACACTACTAGTTCTTATTTTGTTGATTTTGTTGTTTTCTCATCTTAATCCATTTAATTTCTTTTCCTACTACAAATTCCACGTTTCTTCTAAATAATTTCAATTTGTAGAATAAGCATACAATTTCAGATACATGACCACAAAAATAATTATAATCTACAAGATCTGGAATAAACTAGCGGTCGAATATGCCACTGGTAGATAGATCAATGGCACCGTTTTGGATTTAGATTACAGATTCCATGTACGAATTATGAACCATGGCTCAATAACTGACGTTTTTGTGACGCTATCGTGCAGACTACAAGGAATCTAGTTGATCTCACATTTTAATAAGAAATACATTTTTTTGCATCCCCAGCGAAATGGCTTTCTCACTAACATTTCTATGTCGTTAAATGTAGGCATCCGCGTTGCCCAATAAATGCAATATAGGCCTAAGAAAAGCTGAAAACTAATAACATATATTTGAAGTACTCAGAATGATGCAATCCGCACATTCGTGAGGTAGAATGCCGCTAATGCCGATACTGTAAATGAAAATGGAAAAACTTTGAAATAATAACTATTACGAAGAATAAAGAAATAACAGCTTGAGAAAGTATTGGAAAATACATAAAGTTAACAAGGACATGAAAATAAAGAAACCTCGTATAAAGAAAAATTTTCATCCCTAGTTATGGCACAATTTGTACGGACTAAAATGTATTTTTTATTTCCTGAAGAACTTCATTAGAAAGTTATATTATATTTCAGGATCTCCTTGTATTTTTCATTTCCCTTGAAAGTGAAAATGGAATGGGAATATAGTAATCGCGTCCGATATCCAGTCAAATTACCTAGCTTCGTCACTGTGCTGTCTCCACAAATGTCTACCAAAAAACCATTAGTGTTTGTTATTAGCATGTATCCACACTCATTTTGCATAACCAGAATTTTTGTCACACATGTTTACTAGGAAAAACTTTTTTGGGGGAGGTGAAACAACATTGATTAAATGGCGAGATTAGTCAATACTTAGCTTTCAAACGGCAACGTCTTCAAAAGAATGCAGAATGCATCAAGCAGTAACCTTGATCTTAGATATGAATTAGTATGGATGTTTAATCAATTAATTTCTTGAGATGTAGCATCTGATTTGCTTAGAAATGTGAAAAAAAGACGAAAATGTTGAGAAAACGGGCCACTTATTATTTTTGAAAGATGGTTTCATTAAATCTGTCATAATTATTCAAGATATTGAAAAAGACTATTGATAATGATGAATTCGAATCTCGATCACTTGAGTTTACTTTCATATCTAAATTTTGCAACCTCCCCCTGCGACAGAAATATGCTTTATACGGACGAACGGTGACCATGAGTAATTTGTGTTTCGTTGTGTATAGCAGGTTCTTTGTGTATCTCCTTCGAGCGGGCAGGCCGCAAATGTCGCATCTCTGTTGGTCTTCGCCTCGGCTGGGAGTCGTACGAGGCGCTGCATCGGTTGGCGGTGGCAGGCGGCGTCGCGCACCTCTCGTCTTCCACCTGCAATGGGCGCACGAGGTCACTGCGCTCGCGGCGCTGTCTGGGCAGGTTGGCGACCCCTCGCCCCGCCCTCGCCCCCCGCCCCCGAAATACCGCTCGCTCGCTCGCGCCGTTTTGTCCAGGCCGAGAGGAATGCCCAGACTGGCAGACCGGTCCCAGACGCCCAGTTCGATTACGGGTCGGCCAGGGCGGCCGAGGCGGGCGGGGCTGGGCGGGGCCGGGCGGGGCGGGCGGGCGCCGCCACCGCCCGCCCGGGCGACTGCGCCAGCGCCCACGGCCGCGTTTCGCCAGACGCCGGCGTCGCGACGCCGCGCCGGCGCGCCCCACTCACCTCCGCCCGGGGAACCAATTTAGCTCCTTTCTCACACACAAATGTCACGAGCTGTAAAGGCGGGCAAGGTTCATTAGGTCCAGTGTGGAAGATGCAAGGTTTATTAAGAATATCCTTTCCAAGTGCACCGCATTCCCAAAATGTTTGATGACCTGAACCAGACATTAACCGCATTCCTTTTACCGCGTGACTGGCGGCAATTTCGAATCGCTGCCAATTGAAGGACACTTGCCAAATGTGGAAATTACAGGCTTTTAATTGTACTTGCTTATCTAGTAAGAAAAAAGTAATAGTTAAAAATTTTGGTCTCAAAATTTTGATATATACGTACGTTCCAGCAATCACGACGCCTTTTTTTATTATTTTTTATAAAAAGTAGTATTCTCTCCGTTGTCAACGTAAGTCGACATCATTCTCTCCTGTACCATACACTAAAATCCATTCCAAGATATTTATTCGTCTGCGTCCTTCTAATGTCAATGATATCATCTTACCTGACCTCCGGATTCGAGATGAAGCTTTTTTCTGGGGGAGCGTTACATCACAGCACGCTAATATTGCACTTTCAAAAATTACATCCATTTTGACGAAGGGATTAACAGACATATTACACTTAAAAATAGAGGCATCATATTCATTTAAATCTTCATATTAAATAATTTTATATAAACAAAGAAAGTTTTTAAAATCTTCATTTTTTTCACATTCGTTTTTGGGAAAAGAGAACATTACGAGAATGCTTTTACAAACATCGTAATTCATTTCACAATGTTAAAATAATAATAATAAAGAACAACGGTGAGTAAATATTTAGTTAGTGAATCTTTACTTTTACGCCTTCCTTCGTAAGAAGAGGAAGGATTGTAATCGTGTCACGGAACACGGTGAATTTTGGCTGAGTCCTGGTAACGAAAAGGTGGAAAAATCTTGTTCCGATAGTAAATAACTTCCTTTAACACGTTCTGAAGTCAAACGTGACGTCCGTGTCTTGTAGGTCCTTCATATCGAAAAATTGCCTGTGGACAAACGGACTTTGTCTGTCTGTCTGTCCGTCTGACTATCCGTTTGTTCGTGTGTGGGCAACGCTAGCACCTAACCCGTTGGATATTTTCTCCAAACTTGATATACCTCGATCGATTTTAAGGAACTGCAGATTCTGTGAGTTTGAAACGGATATATTAGTTTTTGGGGTTCTTTACATTAAGCCTCAAGAAGATTTTCAATATTTTTTTGAAAAATGACCACACGGTTTTTATGAAACTACTCCTAGGATAGCGTAGACGACGGCATAATTGCGCAGGTCACATTTTCGTTCAAATGCCGGATACGTCAAAAATTGCATAAGTTCATTTTTTGGGTGTCTTCCTACAACAATTATATATTATCAAAAACGGCCCCGATCTGGGTGGCCGAGGTGGCGAAGAGCGAGTACCGACTCAGCGCTTCGGTCCGAAGGGTCGCGGGTTCGAGTCCCGCATAGGGTATGGTTGTTTGTCCCTTGACTTTGTATGTGTTGTCGCGGAGGGCCTCGCGTTCTGCTGACCACAGAACAGAGGAGCCCGCAAGTGTGTTGGTCTAGGGTAGGGTCAAATATGCGTCCTATCCCGTAAAGGGTAATCGGCTCTTGGCTGGATAAAAGCCCTAGAGGGGAAAAAAGGCTCCATTTTTGTCTACATTTCCCCCTCGTATGTATCAAAGGACACTACCAAATTGATACTAGACCTGTTTCCGGCGAACACTGAGTTTTCGAAAACACAAAAGTTAATATTTTTGCAATAGTTCGATTTTGAAGATTGAAATTTCTGCCTGAAACAATATGTTTCAAAAACCAGGCATTTAAAAAAATCATGTATGTCTACGATTTTTTAAAAACAACGAGTATTGTTCATATAATAAAATCTATGAGAAAGTTCCACATTTCGGCAAAAATAAAATTCATGAGGCACAGTGATGTAAATATCTGGGCGTAATAATTTGAAGTGACCTCAGCTGAGCTGATCTCATAATACTTCTCAGATATACTTCTCAGAAGGTTTGGAAAGCTCTTTCGTTTGTTATGCGCATATTATGGAAAGCTTACTTAAACACGAAAATACAGACTTAGATAACTTCGGCTTGTCCCCTAATGGAATACGGAGTATCTTGCTGGGATTCACTTAGGGAAGGTCAAATTAAACCGTTAAACTGAGTGCAGAAACAATCGGATAAATTCGCGATTAGAAACAACGAAAAAAATATTAACTGGGAATCATTAGTTACACCTAGAAACGCAACATGACTGTATGCTCCCTCCAAGGCAAACACAAAGCAACCGGCCTGGAAATATATCAGTAAAAGACCATGCAACTTCAGGAGGGACGACCGTTCACACAAATAAATTGCAGAAAGCATAGAAGAGTTACAGAAAAAGCCAACATTGTGAACAGAACAATTATGGAACAATTTACCTGCAGACGTGTTGACGACTCTTCCCAGAATCACGCGAGTTAAGCGTTCAAGAGTTTAAAGCGCAAGTGTGGAGTACAGTGTTGTGCAGTGACGGCCAGCAAAAGTGCGAGCAAAGTGCAATGTATATACTTACCGTTAATGAATAAGTTATTGGTTACGGAAAGGAGAGTTACTGAGTGAATTGAAGGAATTGAAGATTGGTTACTGAGTGCAGTGAAGGGAAATGAAGTGAAGTGAAGAGATGGTTACGGAGTAGAGATGGACGCATTTTATCTTTTTTTATTTTTGTATGTTTTTACTTTATTTTATTTTTGTTTATTTGTATTATATAAAAAATCATACGCTCACAACAATTTGAGCATGTAACTTAAAAGCGTTACTTTAACAACAACCTCAATAGGAAATTTATCGTAGGAAGTTTTGTCTACTTTCGTTTTACCCAGAGCATAAGTTTTGATAGGATTCAATAATTAAGGACTTAACCCGGAAACCGGGCTTTGCCCGGCAATTCAGCAGTTGGGCCCCTGGCGCGTAGACTTTGGGGCAGGATTAAGCGAAGGACAGTCGTCGAAAAGCTCCGGATCCCACGTATAAAAGTCTGACGGGGACCAGAAACCCTCCTGTCAGGTTGCCTAGGCTCTGGCGGTACTCACGTCAATCGCCTCAAGGTGGAGTCAGAAGGCGGGAAGGGGACCTGACCCGCCTGTTCGGGTGGCCCCTCGTTGGGCTGTTTACTTCGCGCCGGAGCAGTACCCTACCAAACGGGCCACGGACCACGTGCGATCTGTCCTTACTCTTCCTTGTCCTATCCTCTCCCCTTACACACACACTTACACTAACATGCACTACACCACCACATATTCCGGAAGACCAGTCGGGAGCTTAGAGCTTGTGCCGGCTGGGGCGGTGGCTGCTGGTGGGGGAGTCCTGGTTAGGGGAAAACCCCACTAGTCGACGGTAGGTCGGCGCCGGATCTCGCCATCCAGCGGGGGAAGATCACCGCCATCTCCCGAGAAAAACATGCACTACACTAAAGGGACTAATGACCAAAGCAGTTGACGCGCCCGGAAACACGAAAAAATCAATCAATCAATCAATCAATCAATCTCTTAACTTGTTTGTGACAGTGGGCCAATATTCTGGGCGAAGAGAGTGAACTTGTTCCCGGGGCATGTAAGTAGCGCATTGTTTGGACTCCGGTGCCTGGATAGCTAGGAGCTCTGAGCTGGCAGGGCGGCTCCTACCCAGGCACTGTGTGGGGAAGTTGCAGTGAAGGCAAACTGCGTTCTGGCGGGATCCAGACACCAGCCTGTCGGGGTACTTGTGGGCCGGCTGGTGGTGAGGATAAGAGGAAAGCGCATTCCAGTCCAGACCACCGAACCGTTCACATCGCAGAGCGCTCGTAAAAGTCGGAGCACTAGTACGGGCACGGGTCCGCCCGATACCGACCCACCACTTTATATTTATAGCGTCTCTAGCATTAAGTACACTAAATAGTGAAAATGCAGTGTTAATCCAGTGCATTGAATAACTTTCACCAATAGCATTTGATGCGAATTCAGCAACAGGCAACGGAGTCAGCAATAATCTTTACGTGCTACACAACACCAGCAGTATTCTGCGTATCAGCTTCAACAATTAACCTACTTCACACAGTGAAAGTGCTACATGCGAGGATACAGACATGGAATCATCTTCATCAAAAACTTTGTGATATGAAGATCCATCGCAAGGGACAACGCTTCTAACCTTAGGTAGCCACCATCGGAGGGACGCTAATATCAACCAAAGGAAAAGGTCAGTAGGCGAGGACGCTACCAATAGCGATAACAAAAAAAACACAGTGCAAGTGCCAGTGTTAGTGATAATGAAAAAGTTATACAACAGCGTTAAACAGTGTACCACCCACAGACGGTTCCAACGTTTCCATGGGCTTCGTGGCCCGAAACTTCAATAACGAAAATGAGGTCTCAGACTTGCAATCCTGTTACAATGTTTCAATAGACAGTAGATTTTCAGAACTAGCCTCCAAGGAAACCAATTGTCCTTGTCCAGATAACCGTTTCGGATATCTAAAATCTGATCAATCTTCACAGTCTATTATAACCTCCAAAAAACCAAATTCATTGCCAAGATAGCAAATATCAACTCTTTCGTTAATGAAATTGAAACTAACTTATCTAAAACCTTCATAGCTGAACAAAAAATAACCAGGGGAAAATAAATCCCGGCACAGCTGAAGATTTTCCCAAATAAATAAAATATTTAAAATACACTACTATAATATTCTACTTCTTCAAAGACATAGCAAACAAAAACTTTTCAGTAGTATTAAAAATGTCCATCTCTCCATAACAGATAGTGAAGCCATGTGAGATTTAAAACAAAGACATCCATCCATTGTTAAAATCACATGTCTCCAGGAGGACAGCCATCCCATTCCTGTAATAGCGGCCGAGTTCAACGGCAACGAACCATTGGAAACAGTTCTCAACATAAATCAAATTTGCAACCTCAAAGTCACCACCGAAAGAAGAAAAAAATGAAAAAGATGTTTAGACTTCGAGCATTCTAGGAATAATTGCAACCACAAAATTAATTGTGCAATATGTTCTGGTAATTACTATAAGTTAACGTGTCCCCAAAGTAACGCAACACACACCCACCTGCATTCTCTGCAATGGAAATCACTACGCATATGTAAGAAATGAGAACTGTTTATACGGTACTATAAGGAAAGTGCTGAAAAGAAAATTACACCACCCCATAACACAAGAAACCCATCCCAAAGAACACAAATCTCGTCACTACCGTTTACCCAACCAATCCGAAACTTCTCTAGGAACAACAATCATGTAAATCAATGCTCCGATAACAATAACAGGTAACGGAGCAACCCCTCACAAAAAAACAAGAAAATAAAAATATTAATCCTCTTTTAAATAAATAAATAATTAATTCTACTACGTCCTGCGTAATTAACTTCATCACCTCCCTCATACCATCAATAATCAGTATATTCAGAGTACAGTAACAGTAATTTTAATAACAATAATGTCAACACAAGCCCTTAGAAATATATCATTCACAAATTGGAATACAAACGGGAGTACATAAAAAAATGAACTGACACAATACTTACACTCATACAACATAGATATTGCATGCATAACAGAGACACACCTAAACAATAGAAACAAGTTTTATATACCAGTTTACAAAATTTATAGAAATGACAGGATTGAAAATAAAGGAGGCGAGGTATTAATAATAGCGGCAGGAATAATAAATTCATCACGAAATTAAATACCAATCACACAAGAATTGAAGCTGTAGTAATATGCCTAACAGTGAACAATTAACAATGGAATATAACAGCTACATATAAACTTCGAACAATAAAAATATAAGCTCTAAATATACTTCATATAATCACCGCAAATAAAAATACATTAATAATAGGTGATCTAAACGCCAAACACACTAACTGGGGATGTACAAGCAACGAAGCAGGAAGAACACTATCACAAATTTTAACAAATACCACTATCAATATATTATCCCCTCCAGAACCAACATACTATCCAAGAGACGTAACTAAAAAGCCAGACATAGGACTGACAGACGTAAATATCAATTTTTACTCAACCCCATATCATGAGCTCAACTCTGATCACATTCTGGTAAACATACTAACACAACAAATCTCACCCCTGCAATCCCCAATCCACAAAATAAACATACTTAAATGAAATTGGATTAAATTACAAAACATAATAAGCAATTGAATACCTAAAATAAAAACCAAAAATTCTTAGAAATTGAGAATGCTGTAATATTATTAAACACCATAATGCATACAACAATAACACAAACGTAACCCGTAAATACACAAACTCATAACATTAGATATTCATTTCCCCGGCAGAAATTAGAAATATAAGAAACAAGACTAGAAAACTATGGAGCATTACTAAAAATACAGAACCAAAAATAGAATTTAACATATTAAATTCAATTGTTATCATCTTGTTTATGTGCTTCAAACTATTCTTAATGTAGTGGACCGAATTATGAACGTTTGTCAGACTTAAGATGTACGAGGGTAATAGGTATCGAGATACCATTCTTTGTAAATGAATCAGCTTGCTGGGACCAAAATATTATCAGCCTTTTGCCTTGTCTAATTATGAGACAGCACATTTCCTGGATTTTAATAATTACTTTTTACTTCTAGTTGGTGCTGCAACTTTGGTGAATCGCACCAACAGCATTCTTGTGAATAATCAAGTTGGTTTTGGAGGAAACATAGATTATTTCGAGTGCGGACATGATAGCTTACGTCTCTGCTCTAATATAGTTGCAATATTGGTGAAGTTGGTATTTAATTAGCTTGTCGAGGGTGTGAACCGTTTCTTAAGGTGCCTGATTATTTTTATCATTACTTAATTGTCTGTAAGTTTGATGAGTATTTCTTCGTTTCTCGTATCCCACACTTCGTTTTTTATGGGATTGCTGCATTGCTCATACGAGGTCGATTGTTATGTAGATGCAAGGTAAGGTCCAAAGAGGATTTCGATTGCGACTTTATTTCTCAGTTCTGAAATTTTTAATTTTGAGGTTGGTGAGGATTTGCTTTATTCTCCAATAGAATGCTTTGTTTTTCAGATGAACGCTGTAAAGGCGTGGAAGAGGAAGGGAGACAACGTTGTACATTATGAGTTTGGTGAACGTGGCAGCTTTTATAGTATACTTAATACATCCCTTCGTGTCAACTAGTGTAGGCTCCTGAGTCTCAATGAGTATGTTACCAATTGGGGTAGAACGGTAGCAACCAGTACTGATTTTAACCCTTTGTAACGAATAATGCCGAGTTTCCGAGCTTCTTTCTTGCTATCCGATATTTAAATCTTGGATACGTAATCAATTTTTTGCCCTAGGTAACGCTTTAAATGCGAGTAATAGGGTGCTTTTATCAGCTCTCCAATTGTTGTTGAAGAGATATTTAAAGGTAATCAGTACTTTCTAGCATTTAACCACAATGTTCTATGTAGGCGTTTTCCATTTGTAGTCGAATTGAAGGCTCAGGATCCCCACGGTCTTAACGGATCTCAGATTTTGCAAATCGATTTGCAGCTTAGATGTTAGACACTCATGCAACATATAAAATATCATACATTCAAACTTTTTTACTCCGGGACCGGTAGCTCAGTGCATCAACGGATGTCGCTGCAGCGCCTCTGACCGGGAGGTCCTAGGTTCGAGTTCTGATGGCGGCAGGATTTTCGACACTAGCTTTTCAGCTAGGTCGAATTCAGTCGCTATCAGGAGGAGAATTCTAGCGGTCGGCTGCTTTGATCGGTAATTTTCCGTGGTTTCTCCGATGAACACCAGGCGAATGGCGGAACAGTACCCTACCAATCGGGCCATGGACCGCGCGCGATGTGTCCTTCCTCTTCCTTGTCCTATCCTCTCCCCTTACACACACATTTACACTAACATGCACTACACTACCACATATTCCGGGAGTCCGGTCGGGTGCTTAGAGCTTGTCCCGGCGGGGGCGGTGCCCCGCTGGTGGGAGAGTCCTGGTTAGGGGGAAACCCTCCTAGCCGACGGTAGGTCGGCGCCGGGGTCTCGCTATCCAGCGGGGAAAGATCACCGCGCATATCCCGAAAAAAATGCACTACACTAACGGGACTAATGACCAAAGCAGTTGACGTGCCCGGAAACACGAAAAAATAAAATCAAAGTTTTTCACATTTTTCACCCTAACTTTTTTATTCTAAACTGTTTGAATAGTCGACTGGGTCGATGACAGATGTTTTTCTTTGCACAACACGATGACATCGTGATAGTATTTGTTGGCAATTGCGGACAGGTAAATATCCTTATCTATATCGTTGATTAGTAGTAAAAACACGTTCACACTTAATACAGACCTTTGTGGCACTCCATTTGCCGATAACTCCATTCTTGAAAATATGCTGTTTACTCTGACTTGCATTTTACATTCAAAATTTTGATGAAGTGGAATATATTACCTTTGATCCCAATCATTTGTAACGTTCTCAGGATTCGTCTGATCCACATCATATTGGATGCCTTCTCTACACCCAAATTAAAACAATTTCGTGTTGTTTATCCCTGAATACCTCTTGGATGTAGGTGACAACACTTAAGAATTGTGACATAGTAGCTAGTTCTGGTCCAAATTTAATGTACCTTGTGATATTTTTTGTCAATTAACCACACTTTGTTGATCTTCACCACCTTCGCACATGTTGCATATGAAGGAAATAGAACGATAATGGCCATTTTTATGTACTTCTTTTCCAGGTTTATGGATGGATATCACAATAGCTCCTTTCCAAATTTTCGAGAATACCTTTCTTTCTCATATGTAGTTGCACACATTAAGTAATATTTCTTTGCCAAGAATAAGATTGGGATACTATCTGAGCCGGGAGATGAATTGATAAAAGAATTGGAAGTATCTCGGAGTTCATTCATGGATATAAGATCATTGGTATGGTTTAGCACTAGAACGCCCAGACCTTGCATTTACCCAGAATGCCCGCGCGCCGTTATTTTGACGGATCATGTTTTTAATGGACTATTTCTGGATTGGGGGGAATTTATTCACGCAAATACGTACATCAATACACCCAAATACGTACTTTAGTTATGATTTTATTGATTGATTACAGTAAGGAATTGATATCAAAACAATAACGAAACGTTTGGCTGCTCACTCGTCGGTTGCCTTTCGTCGTAAGATGTCATAGATAGTCCGTATAGCGTTTCATTTCATCACCGACTTCTAACATCGATACTTCAGATAGGATAAACACATTTTTAACAAACAGAGCGTCCGTGGTTTCTCGGAAGAGAGAAGATGATCTAAACAAAAAAAGACGACACACGGAGCGACACAGTTTACCAGCCATTGGGAAGCAGCCAATTTGACGGCTGTCGGGCATTTAAAATAAATCGATCAATTTCGAGTAGATGAATATTTTCAAAATTTTCATATCTACTTTAAATCATAAATACATTTAAAGTAAACTAATCACAATGGCTTACTGTTCGTTTTAATTCAGATGAAATACTTATGTATTTTAGCCGTCAAACTGACGATGTCGATCGTTCTAATGGTAGCGTACATTTATCTTTAAAATCATCCGGTAAATACTTATTTTCTTCGGAACTTTTATGTAGCTAAAAAGCTCCAGAATAATTCAGATTATTAGAGTTTTCTAGCAAAGTTTTATGCAAACGAGATACCACACACATCATTGATGGAACATATATATACCACTCCCCGAAACATTTAGGATTGCTGATGATGCAGGATGCGTGCTGAAGATTGAGACGCTGGCGCGAGTGTTGGGTGTCCATGAAGTCTCCCACGGAAAGTCACCCGCGGATTAAGACACCATTTGCAGGCGAATTCTAGCGGCCGGCCGCTTTGATCAGTAGTTTTTCTTGATTTTTATCAACACCAGGAGAACGCTGGTTAAGTTGACGTACTGGAAACACGAACCAATCAATGAATGAACCCACAGAGCTGTGGTGCCCCATACGGCAGTGCTTCATTCTGGCTCAGAAGAAGCCTCTCTGTTCAGACGAGCCTCTCCTGGTGAGTGCAAATGGCTCTATGCTTCCGAGAAGACTTTCTCGCCCGCCCTCTCTCCCCTCCCTCGCTCCCCTACGCAGCAAGCCCATGGCGCAGAGCGAACGTCCACTTTGAAGGGTCACAGCTGTTGTTGCCTTCGATTCAACAAGGACGAAAAATCGTTTGAGGAAATCGGTTCTCTTAAAATAAATGGAATTTGTGTAACGTGAAATAGCAAATATTTCTATGCGATATCCTAGTGTTTTACAGGAACGAATTTCCCATATTGACTAGAAACTCTACTAGCGATGACTCTTGGAATGTTAAAACTGACCGCGTTCCCTAATTAGTTGCTCGTCAATTTTATTATAATTTTAAGGAAACAAAAGGATATAAAAAACCACACATCATTATAATCTCAAAATCCTAAATGCACCTCCTCAAAAATCAAGTATAAGTCGTACAACGATACCGACCCATTATCAGAGAATCAAAAATACCTGTTTACCGGAGCTCTCATTCAACTACTTCTGAAAAATTGTAGTTGAAAATTGGCAAGCACATGCCGTGCAGTCGCAGTCGTCGGGAGGATGCTAAGAGGACACAAACGGTCGCACACGCATGATGTTGGCAGCTGATAAGTCCATTATTTTTCGTCGCTACTATCCGTGAATGATAATGGTAAAGAAACTGTTTAAAATAAAGAAGTTGTGTGATTTAATGAAAAATACAAATGCGCCAAGGCAACAGCCTGCCATTAAGATTTGATGGTTCCAAAACGTGTCCGTACGTTAAATTGATGAGTTTTCCTTGATTATAAGTGAAGAATTGGAGTTAAAAGGTTGAGAAAGACAAAAGTCGTAGGTTTCCGCGGCCGGAGTCATTGAATTCTTGGCTGTCCGGGATTAGCCACGTCATGGTCGATGGAGCTGACGTTTTGGCTTGTTGTGGCCTTCTTCAGAGCTGTCAAGACAACCTCCCGTTTCCACACTGTGTGCACGAGCTAAGAGACGAGAACAAAGCGAAGCTGTCGCGAAGTGTCGAACTGCGCGCACTGAGCACAAGGCTTCGGATTATCAACATGTTTGAATTTAAGGTGGGCAAAACGAGCTCTCTGTGTTTTCTCGGCGTCCACCTGCCTCTTAATCCACCATTTCTCCTCCATCACGCACCTCATCTTCATTATCGTCATCTTCTACCCACTAGATCATCATTTATATGCGTGAATGACCACAGAAGTGGAAGAGCCTCTAAATAAATGAACATATTTACATTTTATAAGAACTGAACGAATTGGATCAATTAAATAACTTTTTTCTTCATAGAAAATCTTTCTTCAGAGAAAGATTTTTTTCTGAAAAAATCTTCATAGAAATCGAATAGCGCATACTTGACACACGACTTCTCTTGTCTGCATATGCAGTAAATATTCCAACCCAGAAATATTTTAAAATCTCATATTTGTGAGCACATCTATTTATTGTGGGTGCATGCGCATTTTATTAAATCCTTATTAAATTAAGGCGTTTTCTTACACCGAGAGTGCCCGTTTATGAGTTGAAAAGTCAAGTCTTTTGTCCCGAGGACTGCGTGGGCGGAAGGGGCGGGGCGGGGCGCACCGCCGCGCGTGCTTCGGCCGCGTGCGTGGGGGCGGGCGGCCGCGTCGCGTCCCGCCGCGCATAACGCGACCGTAAATCGCGCCGCGCCGCGCCGCCCCTCCGTTCCGCCTTTAAGGCCGCGACGCGACGCGCCGCGACGCCTCGCAGCGAATAAATCACCTGCGCCCGAGCACGCGCATAAATGCCACGCGCTTATCACGGGAATTATTCATGAACGCGCTGCAGTGCCCGGTGTTATACGGCCTCTTCGTACTCAACAACTTAAATTGGAAGACACACTAAAACTGTATCATATTGCTTTGTTATTTATGCTTTTGACTCATATTCTGTGATACCACAGCCGGTTATCAAGCCTTGTACTGGAATCTTATCGTCTCTTCTTCGACCATAAATAATTTTGTTACGCGTATTTCGTAAGTCTTTTGCCACGTGCAATAGGTGAATGGCCTAATGACACTTAAAAAGGCATTAGAAGCAGCGATTTAAAAATTCTCCCGACAGGTCACCGAGAACAGTTTTGACGACGACGAACTGCTTTGATGAGTGATGTCTTCCGTGTTGATTAACAGACCGTAAATGTACAGCAAGTGCATTGTGACATTATAAAAATGCCTTTAAAAATTCATCGGTTTTGTTCAGGATAGAATAATCCAACATCTGTGTACGTGCTCAACTCAATGAAGTTGGACGAACTTTGTTGTAAATATAAATGTTCATTCTTTGCAGAAATGTGGAAGAAATAATGCAGTATTTTAAATTTTCTAGACTGACTAAACAAACTCTGCTTTCTTGAACCCGCAATGTAAACTGGCTCTGGGAAAACCAGTGACAGATTAGATTATTTCCACGGCACAGAATAGGTAACTCCTATGTTTTGATCATTACGCAGACGTTTCAGTACAAATGTTACAAACTTATAGAGCATATAGAGATCGAATAAGATCACTTCTTGCCAGGGAACATTTTGTTTCAAAATTTCATGTAAGTAATGTACGTGATATTTGCCCCTGATGTGTAGGCAACTCACCATGCGCTGCTGTTCGACAGGTAAACGAAAGATCGTTGACTGCTTCAGTACGTCAACTTGTCAACTAAAACTTTTTAGCCCTAGAACACTTACTAATCCGGAAGTCGAAGTCTCTGTGAAATATTTATTAAGAAATCACCTATGGCATTTTAATCCTCGCTTCTTTGATCCTCAAGTATTTCTTGCTCTATCCTTCTTCTACAATTAGATAGTATGATCATGAGATTTGGTTAGTTCCTTTCCTAATAACATTTAAGTTTTCTCATTTACTGACTGAACGCGTAGGCAGGGCTTTTGAGACCATAGATGACTTACTCCTAACCCATTGTCATCTGAACTGTTGAAATTAGGGGGAGGACACTAAAGACTCCTCCGATTGTTGCCGTGAAACTTACAAAATTCGGACATAACAGAGCGTTGTGAGAGCAGTAGTGTGAGCAGTGTGAGCGTTGTGAGAGCAGTAGAGAGAGTGAGTGACAGTATAATTAGAACTATGACTTTTAATAATGTTCAAGAGGTTGTGGCTGAATGACTTGATTGATTGATTGATTTTTTCGTGTTTCCGGGCGCGTCAACTGCTTCGGTCATTAGTCCGTTAGTGTAGTGCATGCTTTTTCTCGGGAGGTGGCGGTGATCTTCCCCCGCCGGATGGCGAGATCCGGCGCAGACCTACAGTCGGCTAGTGGGGTTTCCCCCTAACCAAGACTCTCCCACCAGCGGGGCACCGCCCCAGTCAGGACAAGCTCTAAGCTCCCGACCGGTCTCCCGGAATATGTGGTAGTGTAGTGCATGTTAGTGTAAGTGTGTGTGCAAGAGGAGAGAATAGGACAAGGAAGAGGAAGGACAGATCGCGCGCGGTCCGTGGCCCGTTTGGTAGGGTACTGCTCCGGCATTCGCCTGGTGTTGATCGGAGAAACCACAGAAAACTACCGATCAGAGCAGCCGGCCGCTAGAATTCTCCTCCAGACAGCGACTGAATTCGACCTAGCTGAAAAGCTAGTGTCGAAAATCCTGCCGCCGTCAGGATTCGAACCTAAGACTTCCCGGTCAGAGGCACTGCAGTGACATCAGTTGATGCACTGAGCTACCGCTCCCGGTGAATGGCTTGAGGAAGACGTGCTCAATGATGGGGAAACTGAGATTCAGAAGTGGATGACAACTATGTTTCTTTAGAGTCTTGAAGAGAAGATGTCAGTACTGCAAGTTCCAGTTCTGATGACTTCGCGTTCTTGCGTAATAATTCTAGCTATTCAAATCCTGAATATTTTGTATGTCACATTGTTTTATAAGTCAAATCGTTATATGCCAGTTTTTTTTGCGCAGCCATTTGCTAACATCACTAGAAATATTCCTGGTTCCAAGAGAGTTATTATTAAAGAAATAGAATTTTTATTCAGAATAAAGTAAGAGAAATTGTCATTTTACCAATGTGGTTGGAACTCGGAAAAGAAAAAGATTCAAAAACTGTCTCTGTGATTCAAAAGAATGCATTCTTAGAAATTTTGTTTGGAGGAGTGGAAGAAATCTGGGATTCTCCAATCAGAGAGTTAATTTTAGACGAAAAGAGAAATCGTATATATAAGTCTGCAATATATATAAACGTATTTAAAACTTTTAGAAAAGCAAAAGTTCTGATAATTGCGTAACAAGACATATTCGTAATGAAAATTATAAACTTTCCGCAGTTTTTTGTATATAGGGTACATTTCGTGATCATTGCAAAAATTCTGTTCTTCCAAAGACCTTTTTTACAGTTGCTAACCAACTAATGCCTTTAAGGGAAACATGGAATTTTATCCTTTATATTTCCAGAAAACTAGCAAAATATGGTGTCACAATTTATCCTTTTTGAATACGTATGTATTGTGATAGACCGGATTTTGGTTCACTACAACAATTGAACTTCTGATTATGACATGTTGCTGTCAGCTACATTTTTGATTTGTCACATGATGTTTTGGGTATCGTTTCGTGCATTCGGTGTGAAAAGCTTGCCTACATCATTGTTCCTCATCTGCTGACCTTACAGTTCACTCTTTCTGTTTGCAGCCGCCTGCTTCTCGTCAGTTTTTGCATTGAGGATGAAAATGGGATTAAGAAAGGAATTATCTGAGTAGGAAAATTTTATAGTTGAAGAAATAGCGTGTGTCAAGGAAATAGGCGAAAGAGAGCTGCTCAATCTTCAAACTTACTCCTGCTAGAAGGGGGAGGGCGGAATATGAAAGGGAGGATGTCTAGGGCAGGTCAGCAGTCAGCGCCCCTTTGAAGGTAGGGAAAATCAGGATGATTGCACAGACCTTGCCCTCCAGCAGGGCACTGCGGGAGATGGGACCGCCACCTCCCTATGCACTACTTCTTCTTCTTTATAATCTATATATTTAAAAAATAAGGTATTTTGCCATGGCTTCGTTTAGAGCTTTTACAGAACCGATTGTAGCAGTTTTTCCTTTAAATGAAAGAATGTGATCCATAAATGTGTTGTCATATATTGTTTGTGTTGATTCATCAACGTTTATGGTGTAAATTAATTAATTAAATCATTCTTTAATAGTGCGTTTATCAATAGTCAATTATTTTTTTCCAAAGAGCGGCTGATTCACGGCGGCGCTGCTTGATGCTTTATTTTGATTGTTGAGATTTTTACAATTCGTCAAGGTTTTGTTTCAGTGTAATAATTGCATTGTGGTGTTGACAGTTTGCATGTATTTGCTTTTGTGGTGTATTTTGTACAGAACATTCGGACAGTGGGTTTTGCTCGGTTGTACTGAAGTGGTGAAGTTGTTTACAGGTGTTCACAGGTTATGTCGAATTCCGAATCGTTGTCCACGCGCCCCAAAAGACGCAAACGTACATTAACTGGACGCAGGGAAAGAGAAAGTTAGCGTAGGTGTCGTGATAGTGAGGTCATTTCGTTTTCTTTTGGGTCGTTGTCTATGAAAGGTCAGTTTTATTCTGATTTGTACTTCTCATGTGAGAGCAATTCTGCTAACCAGTTTACTCTGTGTTGCTTAAATGGGAAAATAAGTTTACTTTCGACCAATCAAAATGCCAGAAGAAATCAAACAGTTGCTTATAAGAGATGATGACACATCAAAAAACTTTAGAAATAATAACCGTCAGTACAATAGTGCTCTTTATTTTGTGTAATTTGGTGCCGATTTTACATTGCCACCTGGTCATGGGCCATACGTGTTCAAAATTTTGGGAACTCCACATCACAGAATATCTTAGTTGTACGCTGAAGATCTAAATAATGCAACGTAATTGTGAACATTAGTCTGGGCCCAGTATTTTACATTTTTCTCAGATCTCACCGTCAAATTTTGATGAGTTCTCACTAGTTGTTGTTGTTGTTGTTGTTGTTGTTGTTGTTGTTAGTATTATTATTATTATTATTATTATTATTATTATTATTATTATTATTATTATTATTGGCCATGTTTAATCCCATTAAGGGCAAAGGCCTCCTGCATAAAAGGTGAATGGTTGGCTTCTTGGTTGTGGTCTTTGTGGACGTCTTCAAACCTAGGGGTCGTTTACAGTAGTGGCATGGGCCCTCGGCGATTCGATATGCTTCCAAGTGGGTCTGCCGCTATATCAAAAACAGAAATTTCTCAAAAACGGCTCCATATTTTTTCTTTAAACTTTTAGTAGGGATAGTGCTAAATGTACTGTATAAGATGGCATAAAACATTTTTTTTATTCTTTTGTTTCAAAAAATACAATAATCTAATTTTTTGACCTGTCTTGCGCATTTACTTCCGCGACGATCTATTTACATTACTGAATTTATGGCTACGTGTGCTATAGAAGATGTCTCATAAATTTTATCGAAAAGTTTAAAACTTTTAGAAAAGTAATAAGTCCTGATAATCGCATAAAAAGATAGATTCGTGTTGAGTATTATAAACTTTCCGTAATTTCTTGCCGATATTTTTGCGCATTTTCTTGCAGATACGTAGAGAAGAGAAAATTATGAAATGCTGCGGAAAATCGATTTAGAAATTTTAAGGTTAAGATTTTAAAGATTTTTTTGTATTCTTGTGTTTTCAAAAATTATAAAAATGTAATTTTTTGGTCGTGTCTCTCACGGCGTTAATATTTACATTAGGTACGATTCGATAACATTATTGGATTTATGAATACATGTTGTTTAAATATTCTCGTATAAAATTTCTCGAAAACCAAAAATATTTTGTGTGAAAATGAATTTAAAAAATGGTGTTTAAAGAAATGTTCAAACGCCATTTTCTCAAAAACGGCTCAAAATTTTTCCATCAAACGTTTTGTTGTCTGTCCACCTATCTGTCATCTTATACAGTGCTGAATTGTGTGATATAACGTAGAACCCATTTTGTTGCATTCTTTAGCTGCTGTTTTTTTTCTTCAAAAATTACGCAAATGTATTTTTTAAATATATCTCACGCCGTTAATATGCACATTTCCAGCGATTTAAATACATTATTGCATTTGTGAGTGGAACTACTTCAAATGACTGTCATTGAGGATTTTCGAAAATTCAAAAGATTTTTTGTAAGAAAGTTATTGGAATTTCGTATTTACTCTAATGCTTAAACGACATATTCTTAAAAACGGCTTCAAATTTTCCATAGAAAGTTTTCATGTAGGACGAGGTTTTACTCATCTATAATATTTTTAAAGTAATATACCATTTTTTGCTATTAGTACGTTTGTAGTAATTTACCAAACGTTTACCATTAGGAAACCGAAAAATTGAGAAAATATAAAAAAATGTTCTTTTGGCGGCGATATATGGCAGCTGGCAAGAGTATGGGCAAGACCGAAAAGCTAAAGCAGACCAAAGAAATTAGAAAACTAATTAGTACGAGAAAGACTGTATCATTCTGTAACACCACTAGTTTGGATTAGGGATGTGCCCTTAACAGCTAAACTGTTATTTCTTAACAGTTAACGTTTCGTAATTGTTACACAAAATAACAGTTATTTACTTAATCCTGTTATTAGCTGTTGCCGGTTGAAATTCATAGAACTGTAATCTACTAGGCCAAATTCGAATTACTACAAGCTTTTGTGGCAACTATTTTGTACGATAATAGCTTCACTGTAGCTAATCAATCGTGATTAGCCAGTGTTCAAATTGTAGATTCATTAATACATAATTCGTCATTCCACACTATGTGCCATAATAGTTTTATATTTTATTGTATACCCTACAATAAGAAGTTTGTCCTTTAAATTAAATTCGTCCAATATGTTTTTTTAACTTATTTCTGTCCCATCGCTGCTTATGTGAGAGAAATTAATATTTCCCTAGGTGCAGTGGCGACTCGTGGGTATTCGAACGTTCACCTGTGCACACCTAAATTAATTCGGTGCAATTTCTCTTAAACGTCTTGTAACAAGAGGGGAATACTAGTCTTTTCAGGGCGTTTCCGAAACATGTATTTCAAAACACGCGCCGTTCGGAATCTGCGATTGACAGTCCGCCGCCAATGCCCTTCGAGACAGCCAACCAGCGCACACGGGAAATGCGGGCGAGGTAAGGGGACCGAGGCTGACGCTGCAGGGGAAAGAGGGGGAACTACGGTGGCTTAAGGACGGTTGGAGCACTCCATGGACCATGCGAATTTTACTGCGCCGACGCAGTGGCTATCTCTATGAGAGCCTTGACATATTTCGAAGATATAACACTCAGCTAGCGCACGTTTTTAAGAGAAGTAAGTGTGACATGCCGACCTGGATGGCCGAGGTGGCTAAGAGCAAGTACCGACCCAGCGCTTCGGTCCGAAAGGTCGCGGGTTCGAGTCCCGCCTGGGGCATGGTAGTTTGTACCTTGACTTTGTATGTGTTGTCGCGGAGGGCCTGGCGTTCTGCTGACTCCAGATCGGAGGGGCCTGAAAGGGTGTTGGTCTATTGTATGATCGTGTCCCATCGGGACGTAAAGGGTAACCGGCTGTTGGCTGGATAAAAGCCCTAGAAGTGTGACATTGAACAACGTGTGATATATCTCTCCACTTCCTTCCACTCCACCTTTGGAAGAGATGAAAGCTATCTCATCTCTTCTGAACTAGTTTTTCACTAGTGCGCGAAACGCGAACGCATTGCTGTGCAATATTGCATTCATAACTATTGTGTTAACCGCATGTTATATGTATATTTTATTATGTTTTAAAGCGAATTGAAATTATAAATCCATTCCGAAGCATGTCAAAACCCAAATGTATTTTTTAAACGTATGTAGTAGGCTACTTTTTAATGCGTTTTGAAAAACCGAAGTTAGTGTTCGTTTTTCTGCCATGTGTATTTGTGCAAGTAACAATGAATAGTGTCGAAAACTTTAAAATGGCATGACAATGAAAAATTCACAAAAACGTTGCTGAAATGAAACAGCGTTTATTGACTTTGGTTTTCGTCGTAGAGTGTAGACGGCAAACTACCCAGATTTTTTGAGTATTGGGTAAAGAAACGTGTATTTTTAACCTTAAAGTTGTACAGCAAACTCGTGAAAAATAATCTATAGCAAAAGTACGAGTAAAAAAGTTTGAAATAAGCATGTAAAATTTAACTCTTGACACCCTTTGAGAAACCATTCTGGATCGTGCTGATTCATCACGTGGTAACCTAAACAAGTCGTAAATATTTTGGAGGGGTCCTTGCCGAGCGAGGTCGAAAGGGATGTTGTGAAAAGACTTGAGGGGAACCCTCGCTAAAAGGAACTTTTCAGTATGATATCAGATTTCATAAGATGCCTTGTGTTTGTTAGTCATTATTTATGTGTATGCTTGTAATGTATGCGTGGAATGATGTGTGTGTGTGTGTGTGTGTGAGAGAGAGAGAGAGAGAGAGAGAGAGAGAGAGAGAGAGAGAGGGCGGGGGAGAGGAAGAGAAAAGAGAAAAAAAGGCGTTGCACACCCTGATAGCATGACCACGAGCCACCACTGCTTATGTCCGATAAAATAAATATGAGTTACAGTCAAGTAATTCGCATTACAATATTTGATAGTCAACTGTCATTACCACTTTAGCTGTAGGTAGGCAAAAACACATTTTTCTTCAGTATTATTGGCACTCGTTACTTCACTATGCACAAGTTGCATATTTGAAAGAATATTTGCCATCTGAACCGGAATCACGAATCACTTTTATTTTAGTAATATTCTATACACATTTGCTACACATTATTGAATTACTAATCTGCTTTCGCAGTTCATCCAGTCTAGTTTATATCAGCTGCTTCTCTATCCAAACATGTTTGGGAAAGTAGTGTTAGCAAGCGTCGTAAGGTAGCTACACAAGCTTTACTGTGCTACCAACGTTATTCGTTTTGCGTGGTTTAACTCTTAGCAATCGCCGCAACTGATTTAACTCTTCGCAGTCGGCCATATTTGGTTGCTGATCATGGACTCGTTATTTTTCAAGTGTTATTAATAACAGCTATTACGAGTCAACTGTTCTTGTGATAACAGTTATTGAATAAAAGCTGTTAAACCCATCTCTAGTTTGGTAATACAGTATGAAGCATGTAGCTCGTATGCCATTGATTGGGGCATCTACTTGGGAAGAAAATCAAATTGAGTGTTCAAAAGAACTTGGCAGGGTTGGACAATATTTAAATACTTGCATTTGAAATACTTACTTTATGTACAATTTGTGTTTCAAAAACTCTATATATTCGATTTCTTAGACATGTCTTTTGGAGATACATTTAAATACACACAATGATATCAACTATAGTATTTAAAAAAGAAATACTTAAAATCCTTCAATAAAACTAAAATTCGTGAATCATATTTTTGCTCATTGTTTACATGTTGTGAGCTTTTGTTCAGAAATTGGTATGACTATCATTTCCTAATTTATTGTAGTTGACAATTACAATATTTATTGCTATAAAAATATATAATAGAATATGTATTTACTATGTTTTGCGTGTCTACTATTTTTTTTCGCGTAAGCAATCTCCAAAATAATACGCCAAGACACGAAAATCATGAAAACGTATAAAATAAAACCGCGCCTCCGAGACTTTGCTTATGAATTTATACAGATTTTGGGAACTACATTTGTCAGAGTTAATACTGACAGCAGTTCCTAAAAATTAAGATTACTGCCCAAATTAAATGTTACATAGTCAATGAGCCGATTTTCTGATTAAAACTATTTTCAAAGCATTCAACACCTTCAGAGGCAAACCCCATTGTATAACTTATTTATTTTATTTATTTTTTATTTATTTTACGTCAGAAAAACAGTTAAAAACTGCGTATGACGTGCTATGGGGAAAAGTGAATTGTGTGCACATTTTCAAAATTCTGTGATCCCTACACTAAGTCATATACTACTTAAATTTTGAATTTTTGAAAGGGAGAAAAAAACAAAAAACTCCCATGTAATAAAATCTATTTTCAAAGATAAATAAGCAATAAATTTTGGCTCTTATTACTTCCTGCCGCGACAACATGGAAACGATAATTTGAATAATTGTATTTCTCACTGAATTCTAGAAGACGTGCACAGAAAATGAAGTTACATTTATGTCCAGAAGCAAAACAAGGGGCCATCTCAGCATTTGCTCAATGGATCAGGGAAACTGGACGAAAAACCTGATCGAGATGGGGGTCATTGACCCGGAAGCTGTAGTACATTAGTTGTTACAGGTTGTTTATACTCATTTATACAGTCCAAATGGTAAACAATGCATTATGTATCATTGTTAAAATTAATGTTCCTTTTCTTGTGATGCTCAGTATAGTCTCTAATTGTATAGAAACAGTTATGCAGCAGAAACGATTTCACTTGGGATTTAAACTTTTCTATTGAATTTAATCGTTTAATGTCATCTGGCAAAGTGTTGTAAAATAATGTACATGTATTGTATGTGAATTTTTTGTAATGAGCTGTTGATACTGTCACTTGATGAATATGATTTCTACGTCGAGTGTTATAGTAATAGACTTCGGCATTTTCTGAAAATATATTCCCGCCCTTGAGCAAGTCATTTTTTACAAAAACCACTGATTCGTAAATAAAAAGACACGGTAATGGTAGAATTCGTAGATTAATAGAGGCTTACATGAATCACGTGGGTGGGATTTGGTTATTATTCGTACAATTCGTTTTTGTAATCTAAAGGTCTGGGAGCTATAAGATGTATTTCCCCAGAATATTATGCCATATCTCAGTCGGGAATGAACATTCGCGAAGTATACACAACGAGCAGTATGAAGGCTGACTGAATTTGCAAGAATTCTGAACGCGTAGCATAATGAACTTAATTTTGTGTTCAATTCACTTAAATGGACGTTCCATTTAAGGTTTGACTGAATTGAGAGACCTAAAAATTTTGTTGCCTTAACATAAGGGTTCATTCAATGGAGCACAGAATTGTTTATTTGAAATGGAAAACTGCATTAAAACCGTTTTCTTTTCGTTTACTATTAATTTGTTATTTCGGAACCAATTTGAAACATCTGATATTGCACTATTTACTGTTTCTTCAGTGGCTCATGTTCAATAATGCAGAAGGACAGTAAACTTCACTTCAATTCGTACGCGATGGGATAAAAATATACCAGCTGTGATAGAGAAACCAAGAAAGTGTTGAGAAAAGTTAAAAGGTTGATCGGTATCCATCCCTAGAAACCATGATGTATTCAGTTATGGAGCGTGGACGCATTTCGAGAATCAGGTTTTTACGAATTTTCTACATTTTTACTACAAACATGCTCGTCATGTAAACCTGTTCTAATTTTTGTTTGTTCAGAAATGTTTGTACGTGGTTCATCTATAAATTCTCTACGAACCATAAACAAGGAAATAATAAAGAACCGTGTATTTTCTAGGCAGTAATTTCCTAAGGTAAATTTTCCTAATGTAAATTTTCCTTTCTAGGATGTTTACATCATTAAATTATTCTGAAAGTCATTTAATTTATAACCTAAACAAGATAAAAATTGACAAATTTCGTACACACTGAATCTAATGAAGAAGTTGCAAAATTTACAAAAATTATTACAACTCTGAGAGCCATGAACATGTGCTCTTGACGATTCGAAAAAGTTACAGCGCGAAGAGGTTATTTTTTCACGGTTGACATTGAAAGTATTTTTCTGTAATCGTAGGTCGAGAAAAGAGCCCATCGTAGCCATGCTTTTTACACAGCCGTAGCAGAGCGTGGTTTCGGCCCCCACCGTCGCTGGCGGTGTGCGGGTGGGCGTGCGCGTGCCCTGGCGTGCATCGCGCGCGTGTCACGGCGCGGGCGTGCGTGCCTCCGAGGCCTTCCCAGCGAGCAGCGCGCGCCCCGCCCACCCACACAGGGCGGCTCGCCGTCGCCAGCGCCCTCTCAATTAGGCGGCTCTTCGTGGAGCGCATTCCAGCAGCAAGTTTGCTAGCTGGCTCTGTTCAAACATGTTTAATTGATTGATTGATTTTTCGTGTTTCCGGGCGCGTCAACTGCTTCGGTCATTAGTCCCGTTAGTGTAGTGCATGTTTTTCTCGGGAGATGGCGGTGATCTTCCCCCGCTGGATGGCGAGATCCGGCGCCGACCTATCGTCGGCTAGTGCGGTTTAACCTAACCAGGACTCTCCCACCAACGGGGCACCGCCCCAGCCGGGACAAGGTCTAAGCTCCCGACCGGTCTCCCGAAATATGTGGTAGTGTAGTGCATGTTAGTGTAAGTGTGTGTGTAAGGGAGAGGATAGGACAAGGAAGACGAAGGACAGATCGGCGCGGTCCGTGGCCCGTTTGTTAGGGTACTGCTCCGGCATTTGCCTGGTATTGATCGGAGAAACCACGGAAAACTACCGATCAGAGCAGCCGGCCGCTAGAATTCTCCTCCAGACAGCAGCTGAATTCGACCTAGCTGAAAAGCTAATGTCGAAAATCCTGCCGCCCTCAAGACTCGAAGAAACATGTTTAAGATTTCCGACTAGACAAAAGAAACTAAAGTTGGTAATTTTACGTAATTTTGTTTTTGTTTTCCAGTCTTGTGTTTTGTGTCCATTTATTTAATAATTATGGAAAGGATAAGTCAAACCGATGACATTTTTTAAAAATAAGATACTATTAGGTAGAACCGTGCATAAACTTTGCACTTAGCAAATCATTGCTTTAATCCTTCGATGCATGGAGCTTGGTTTTTGCGACTTTACACTTACTGAGCCTCAGAGACCCAAAGAAAACTGGTTTAGTGCCAGAATGAAGAAATAATGAATGGGATGTTTTTTATTAAGTAAACTAGTATTTCAACTTTCAGCACTTAATAAGAAATTTTACACATTTCATTTGCAATTGTAGCACATGTTTATGTTTTTGATTGTTCTTGGCAAACATTGTTTTTGCACCTGAAGCACTGTGATTATTGCCAGACACAAGGATACGTTTTTATGTATTTTCGAACAAACTAGCTTTAGTAACTCATTAAACCTCCCTCTCCTAATCATTTCCTCAAACGTAACATGCCATTTTGCCCTTCTCTATTCTCATTTTTTGCCTCTTTGTCTCCCATCTTACCAGGTGTGAAATAGTCTGTTCCTAAGATCCATCTTAAAAATCTTTCATGTACTGCTGCTAGTTTCCTCCTTTCCTTCCATCCTCAAATTTCTGCCTCCCCCTTCAAAATAGAACCAACAATACTGTCACACATTCTCATACCCTTTGCCCCAAAATCCCTACACTTTCTCTTAATTATACCCCATACTTGTTTCATAGCCACCATAGCCTTCCTATCCATTTCTGCTATGTGCTTTACGTAGTCCCATCCCTTGTTAAACCACAACCCTAAATACTTATAATTAAGGAACGGAATTTATTGTATTAAAAAAGCAAAATATGTACGTATATATGTAGGCTATTTATTTTTTCTAAAATATGTAAGAAAAAAATAGAAAATATGTGAAATAAAAATTTGTTATAATGTTTAAAATTCCATTCCTCAAGCGTTTTCTGAACAGAGTACTTTGCCGATCAGATTTTAACATGGATTCAGAGAGGCTGAAAGAAAGTTCTACAGCTACAGAATAAATTACACGCTATTTTCATCCGAAATATATAATTCTTTGGTAGTATATACAATGTTGTTTACGAGGAGCCGGCGCTCAAGTGAATAGTATCGTGTAGCCTGTGATAGAAAAAGGGGGGTAAAGAGAGCAAACGCCCACCCCCGACTCCAGAAAAGAGATAAGACAATGATCTGAAAAATATATTTTTATCGAGTTACGCATGGGGTCTATGAAATATGGAGTCTATGAAACACGTGGTTAAAATTCCTCCTGCTTCACATACATCCGCTCATCCTTGATCCAGACTACGCGGTTTCTAAGACGCAGAAGGGGGAGGGGGAGGGGGAGGGATAAGTTTGACAATTAATAGCGAAAATACCGCGATAACATAAGCGCGTTGCGTGGCTTTGTATTCAGGAACAAAGTTAGTTTTTAAGTAACATACTTCGAACTTTCATGTTAAATGTTCATTTTCGACTATAAATATGTTCAAATGTAACGAAATATGTAACAATAGATAAAATATGTAAAATAAAAATAGTTCCAATTCGTTCAGAATGTTGTGTTAAGTTAATAAATATAAGTGAATGCGGATATCTTATCCCCGTAAAATATGTATTTACATAAAATACCCTACTTACAATCGTTCACCATTTCTAAAATACTTTCCAAATAATTTTCTCACATTTTCTCTTCCTTCTGCCCTATTTAAACTCCATCACCTTGGTATTGTCCGCATTTAATTCAAGTTCTGTATTCTTTAATTTTTTTTCTCCGCATCATCAGGATAAGAAAATACCAAATTTTTAATTTACTAATCAACAATACACCATCCTGGCCCTTTCCTTAACCAGGGACAAAATACCGAAAAGATAAAGGTAATCATACCGATATAGAAAACTTTTACCTCTATTATTCCTTACCTCCTATAACTTGACAGCTATTGTGACAAATTTAGCTATATAAATTCCCATTTTCTCTTTAAGGCAAAGAAATTATCCATTAAAATGAATTGATCCATTTGTCTGGTTTCAAATTCTCATTTAAGAGTAAAATTAAAAAATTAGAAACAAAATCTTGGTTTTGTAATCCTGTTTGCGTAAGACTCATATAAAAGCATGAACTTTCTACGTTCAGGTTAGAAGGTTTAACAAACAAATATTCTTGTCCGTTAAAAGCGCTGTCCGTTCGCAAGCGAGAATTGTTAAATTGTAGAGACTTATTAGTTTATTTCTCATTATGGCCAAATACAATAAATACCTGAATGATTTAATAACACTACACAAAATGAAAACATGGAAAGAATTCACCATTCAAACACATCCCTATCACTTAGCAAGGATGTTTACATAAGGGAGAATTTAGTACGAAAGTAAACATCAAACACTAATAAATAGTGAAGAATATAAACAAAATACAATTCTCGGTTATTTGAGAGAAAAATGTGGCAAAACTATTTTCGTTCAAAGCTTCTATTTATTTATTTATTTATTTATTTATTTATTTATTTATTTATTTATTTATTTATTTATTTATTTATTTATTTATTTATTTATTTATTTATTTATTTATTTATTTATTTATTTATTTATTTATTTATTTATTTATTTATTTATTTATTTATTTATTTATTTATTTATTTATTTATTTATTTATTTATTTATTTATTTATTTATTTATTTATTTATTTATTTATTTAACGTAAAAAAACAGTTAAAAAATTGATAAAACTATTTTGAATTTTTGAAAGGGAGAAAAAAAAACTCCCATGTAATAAAATCTATTTTCAAGGATAAATAGCAGTAAATTTTGAATTTTGAAAGGGAGAAAAAAACTCCCATGTAATAAAATCTATTTTCAAGGATAAATAGCAGTAAATTTTGAATTTTGAAAGGGAGAAAAAAAAACTCCCATGTAATAAAATCTATTTTCAAGGATAAATAGCAGTAAATTTTGAATTTTGAAAGGGAGAAAAAAAAACTCCCATGTAATAAAATCTATTTTCAAGGATAAATAGCAGTAAATTTTGAATTTTGAAAGGGAGAAAAAAAACAAAAAAACTCCCATGTAATAAAATCTATTTTCAAGGATAAATAAGCAATAAATTTTGGCTCTTATTACTTCCTGCCGCGACAACATGGAAACGATAATTTGAATAATTGTATTTCTCACTGAATTCTAGAAGTGCACAGAAAATGAAGTTACATTTATGTCCAGAAGCAAAACAAGGGGCCATCTCAGCATTTGCTCAATGGGTCAGGGAAACTGGACGAAAAACCTGATCGAACGAAAAACCTGCTTCTGTTTCGCGCCACGCGCCATTTCATTTGGCGCGTGTACTCCCCTTTCTAGATTGTGAGGGGAAATGAGTGGGAGTCAGGGGAAGTTGCCCGTGCCTGTATGAGCGCCGTGCTCACTAGGCGGACAAGTGGCTCGTGCGGGGTCGGTTTGACGTGCCTGATATGAGGGAAGCAGCGCCTTGGGATTTACGCAGGGAAAGAGTTTCATTGAAAACCGACGTGCTTCTACTCAACAGCTTGTGATAACTAGTTCCTAAACTAGAGTTCCGAACTACTACACACAGTCGTTCCGGAATGGTGATGATGGACAGACTCGTCAAGTAGCGCGTCGTGAAACATTGTAAAGCGTGACTATTGCACCCAAAGGCGATCGTGTACCCTGGCCAAGAACAGTACTGGCATGGGACAGGGTGCACGCGAATTTTGCGGGTCATTTCTGGGCCCCTTGAGGCTGCTCGTCATAGTACTGGCATGGGACAGGGTGCACGCGAATTTTGCGGGTCATTTCTGGGCCCTTGAGGCTGCTCGTCATAGTACTGGCATGGGACAGGGCGCACGCGAATCTTGCGGGTCATTTCTGGGCCCCTTGAGGCTGCTCGTCATGCCAGAGTCCTAGTTCAACAAGATATGCAAGCCAGGTCCGGAGAATTCCTAGAACTTTGCGCACGCAACGGTATTCAGCACATGCTGGCCTCCTTCCTAGAACATTGACAAGCATCCCGGACGCATCCTTTCTCAGTTGCTTCATGGACGCAGACTCTGAGCGCACCCCGAGGGTGAGCACCCCGACGGGGCAGGGTGGGCGGGGCTGAGGACGAATGCAGTGCAAAGCGAGGCAACAGGGGGTAGGGCAAAGACGAGTGCGAAAGGAGGGCGAAGGAGCAGGGAAAATGGGAAAGAGGTCCACAGGTGGGTAGGGCAGTGTGAGGGCGGATGTAGTGCAAAGTGGGGCAGGCCATGTTTTGATTGATTGATTGATTATTTCGGGTTTCCGGGCGCGTCAACTGCTTTGGTCATTAGTCCCGTTAGTATAGTGCATGATCGTTTTTTCTCGGGAGATGGCGGTGATCTTCCTCCGCTGGATGGCGAGATCCGGCGCCGACCTACCGTCGGCTAGTGGGTTTTCTCCCTAAGCAGGACTCTCCCACCAGCGGGGCACTGCCCCAGTCGGGACAAGCTCTAAGTTCCCAACCGGTCCCCCGGGATATGTGGTAGTGTATGTGCATGCTAGTGTAAGTGTATGTATAAGGGGAGAGGATAGGACAAGGAAGGGGAAGGACAGATCGAGTGCGGTCCGTGGCCCGTTTGATAGCGTACTGCTCCGGCATTCGCCTGGTGTTGATCGGAGAAACCACGAAACACTACCGATCAGAGCAGCCAGCCGCTAGAATTCTCCTCCAGACAGCGACTGAATTCGACCTAGCTAGTGTCGAAAATCTTGACGCCGTCAGGACTCGAACCTAAGTCCTCCCTGTCAGAGGCACTGCAGTGGCATCGGTTGATGCACTGAGCTACCGCTCCCGGTGCGGGCCAGGTGGGCAGGGGTGAGTGCAGAGATAAGGAGAGCAGTGACGTGCGTTGCAAAACGCAGTCTCCCCGCAAGGCGTTGTGCCGGGGCATGAGGCGGATGAGCGCGGGGCAGGCGATAAGAAAGTCGGCCAAGCGCCCGGTGAGGCTCGACGCGGCGCGGCGCGACGCGACGCACGTCGAAGCAGACCGGGCGATATAAGCGCCAGCGGCGGCGGTGCCAAGCACCCGCCATGCGCCACACGGTGACTCTGCTGCTGTCCGTGGCGGTGGCCGCCGCCGCCACCGCCCCCGGCCCCGACCTCAGCCCCGGCCCTGCAGAGTGCCGGCACCAGCCCGAGCCCCGACTATTCGGCCTGCACGATCTTGTAATGGTAAGGGAGGCGGTACGCGCATTCGCCAGAAAGTCATTCGAGACAAGCCGAGGGACAAATTCGAAATATTAAAGCAATTCTATCCTACAGCATTTATTAAGACGATTTTATTTATTTCATTGTATTTTGGGACCTCAAATATTTTCGTGTTGTTTTGGGGAAAATGTATCTACGCCTCATCCTAATAATATATCCTACAACCCAAAAGTTTGTTCATATCAAAAAGGACTGATGTGAAAAAAAAGTAATCAATCTGAATTTTAAATTCCTCGAATATGTACTATGCATATACAGAGTAATATACGTAGTATAGAGAAAGTTATGTAATGATGTAGAAAATCGATTTCGAGATTTCAATGGAAATATGTTTTGGTGTCCCCTGATAACGAAAAAGTCTTGTTTTTTTCAAAACGTCCTTCCGCTTGACTGTCAGTCTATGCGTCCGTCCGTCTGTGAACACCACTAGCGCCTAAACCATATGTAGGATTTTTTTCCAAAATGGATATTCCCCGGTCGATCTCACTGGATTCGCAGCGCTGCAATTTTCAAAAGCATTCTTTAAAATTTGGAGGTACATTCCAGCAGGCACAGCGACATTTTAAAAATTTTCTCAAAAATGACTCCACATATTTTCTTTAAAGTTATTGAAAGAATAGAGAAAAATACACTTCTAAAGATGGCATACGTCCGTTTTTCACTGTTAACTCTGAATTTCCTAAAATTTTAAACGTTAGAAATATTTTCGGCTTCTTCGATATTGAAGATAAAAATTTTTCTTTCAAGTAATTTCTTTTATATATAATTCATTCTTTTATTACAATCATGTAGATCATTTTGAAACTTTTAGTAGTTTTCGCATAATATTGCGTGCAGTAACTACAATTTTAAAAAGGAAACAAAAACAATATTTTCTCAAAACGGCTCCATGTTTTTTTAATGTTTGGTAGGTAAAGTGCTAAATTTATTCTATAAGATGACATAAGCGACATATTGCTTGAGGTAGGTCAAAAGACTTATGGGGTATTTTGGAATATATGAAAATATGCCGATAGAATATAATAGGCAGAAAGATTTGATTGATTGTTAGATTTTAATTGATTGATTGATATTTTCGTGTTTCCGTGCGCGTCAACTGCTTCGGTCATTAGTCCCGTTAGTGGAGTGCATGCTTTTCCTCGGGAGATCTTCCCCCCCCTCGATGGCGAGATCCGACACCGACATACCGTCGGCTAGTGGGGTTTCCCCCTAACCAGGACTATCCCACCAGCGGGGCACAACCCCAGCCGGGACAAGCTCCAAACTCCCGACCTGTCTCCCGGAATATGTGTTAGTGTGGTGCATGTTAGTGTAAGTGTGTGTGTAAGGGGAGAGGATGGAACAAGGAAGAGGAAGGACAGATCGCGCGCGGTCCGTGACCCGTTTGGTAGGGTACTGCTCCGACATTCGCCTGGTGTTGATCGGAGAAACCACGGAAAACTACCGATCAGAGCAGCCGGCCGCCAGAATTCTCCTCCAGACTTGATTGTTAGTGATTCCAGGTGCGTCAAATCCTGAGGTCATTAGTTCCGTAACAGTAGTGTATGTTTTTACATCGTGTATCGGCGGTTATTTTCCCCACTAGATGGCGAGATTCAGCGCGGATATACAATTCACTAGCGGGTTTTTCCTAGCCAGGTATCTCCCACCAGCAGGGCACCGCCCCAGCTGGAACAAGTTCTAAATCCCCGGTCTTCTGGCATGTGTGGTAGTTTAGTGCATCTTAATATGCTCGCCCGCGCGTGTGTGTGTGTGTGTGTGTAAGGGGTGAGGATAGAACAAGGAAGAGATAGGAAAGATCGCGCACGATCCGTGGCCCGTTTGTTAGGGTACTCCGGCATTCGCCTGTTGGCCGGTAGAATTCTCCTCCAGACAGCGACTGAAGGCCACCTAGCTGACAAGCTAGTGTCGAAAATCCTGCCACCGTCGTGCCTCGAACCTAGAACCTCCCTGTTAAGCGCACTGCAGTGACATCAGTTGATGCACTGAGCCACCACTCCCAATATAATAGGCAGAAAGGGAAAATACGAAGAAAAATAAACAGAAACGAGACATTGAGGACGTAAGATGTCATTAAACAGCAAGAAAGACGAGATGTCAGTAAACAACAAGAAAGGCGAATAGATATTTCAAATATTAGAAAAAAATTGGACGTCAGACGTTGAACAAACGTATGCTCACACGAAATTAGCGTGGACCTTTAAGGAATGGTGGAATGGACAAATGATTCTTCTCATCACCAAGATAGCAGTGTTTCCTCAGCAACAGGGAAGTTTAATAATTAAGCACACAAAGTTTCGAGATTAATTTTAACCAAAAAAAAAAATAAAAAAAAAATTAAAAAAATAAGCTTTTAGGTAAAAATAGTGATTTAAATAAGAACCGAGTTTTATTAAAAATTGATTAGAAAAGACGGATATAAAAATTGATTTAAATAAATGAATAGCAGCCGACACTTAATGTCGGTATCCTAATTCAGTATAAAAGGTTTTACTATTTCTAAATTTATTAATCAACAAATTAGTAAATTCCTAACATACATAAAGGTTTTCACCAAACGAATCCTCGTAGAGCGGTATATTTCAGTCCACGAGAAAGAAATAGATGCAACTCCTTGAGATTGTAGGTGCAGCGGGGGCCTAATTTTACAACCAAAATCGAGCTAGGTAAACAAATTAAATAGGAGTAAAAATAAAT
This sequence comes from Teleogryllus oceanicus, assembly GCA_964035755.1. NCBI lineage: Eukaryota > Metazoa > Arthropoda > Insecta > Orthoptera > Gryllidae > Teleogryllus > Teleogryllus oceanicus. The sequence continues at coordinate 6,573,037 of CAXIVR010000004.1, read as the reverse complement.
TGAGAGGGAGTACCGGGCACCGTCCGTCACATGTTTTATTCTTCAAAAAATTCAAAAACGTAATTTTTTACTAGCCTCTCACGTCAAATTTACATTAGCGCATCAATCGCGAGCATCACAAGAAAAGTAACATTAATTTTAACAACGATACATAATGCATTATTTAACATTTGAACTGTATAAATGTGTATAAACAACCTGTAACAAGTATTGTATTGCAGCCTCCGGGTCAATGACCCCCATCTCGATCAGGTTTTTCGTCCAGTCTCCCTGATCCATTGAGCAAAGCTGAAATGGCCCCTTGTTTGGCTTCTGTACATAAATGTAACTTAATTTTCTGTGCATGTCTTCTAGAATTCAGTGGGAAATAGAATTATTCAAATTATCGTTTCCATGTTGTCGTGGCAGGAAGTATTATTCCGAAGGACAACATGGATAAGAGCCCAAATTTATTGCCTTTTTATCCTTTAAAATAGATTTTATTACATTGTTTTTTGTTGTTTTTTTTAATTTTAAGTAGTATATGACTTAGTGTAGGGATCACAGAACTTAGAAAATGTGCACACAATTCACTTTTCCCCATAGCACGTCATACGCAGTTTTTAACTGCTTTTTTGACGTAAAATAAATAAATAAAAAAATTAGCGACAATTTGTTCACATTAGTGCTTTTATGAGTACATGCGCTTTAAATGGCATTCTATAAAATTTCTTGAAACTTCAAAGCTTTTGTGTGAAAACGAGTTCAAAATTACGCATTTTCAAAAACGTTTAAACGCCATTTTCTTAAAAAAGGCTCCAACTTTTCGTACGGATAGTGGTAATTGCACTGTTTAAGATGTCGTAAAATTAATTTTGTGGTGTTCTTTTGTTTTTTTCAAAGACTACACAAATGTAATTGTTTTGAAATATCTCTCACGTTAATAATTCCTAAAGATGAAGCGTTTTGAGTGTTTGCAAGAAGTATTTCTGGATAAAAACTTCTTTGGCTGGGATATTTTGCCTTGCACAGACTCAAGATTGTTTTATATAAATTGCAAAACGTGAAGGTGGAGCCATGGGGCCATTTTGGAAATGCACGCACGAAAGGTTCACTTCAATATTTAGTGAGGTTAGATTCATCACAAAAAAGTAATTTATAACAGATTCAGTAAAATTTTAAACTACACATCTCTCTCACTAACCTTAAAATCGACGCATTTGTAGCCTCTGTTTATCAGATTTCGGCTATTTCACGACACCGTAACGTTCTGCAAATATTCTAGAAGCCTCGTGTTGACTAATGTGCACTTCATCCGGCTCAAGTCCTTAGTTCGTTTCAAAGCTGTTTCTACTTCGAACTTTATCCACTCACTTTTGATTATGCGAAAATTAACCGGCTAGCTCGAGACTGACACAAATTCGGATATCAGACGTAACATACATATTCACATAAAGATCTAGCTAAATCATCCTGTGCCTATCAGAAATTTCATGTTTATGAGAAAATAAATTTTGTACTTGAAATTCTTATTCTAGAACTAAATTTTGAAACATAAGTAACTGTAGAGAAATTGCTGTTATCTACAACGATATTATGTACTTAGTGCTTTTATGCCATTCACTTTTCCCAAAGAGGAAAATTTGCAATAATGACTCGTGTTGTTTTCACATTCGACACATTCAAAGTGCATTTTTGACATAGGTTTTTATTGTGACTGCGAATATAGCTTGAGTATTTTGGGAGAGCTTCTGGAGATGTTCGTATCGAGACAAGATTGCTATCATCTTTCAATCTTTTGACACAAGAGAATGTTCTGAAAACAAGTATTTAAGGTCTATTAGTATACCTCAGCGTATGAATTATTGAGTATTGAAAAAGTTGTCAGTGTTACCTGTCTGATCAATAAGAAAGTCGTTTACTCCTGGCTTTTCTCTCGTAATTCGTACGTGTTAAATGTTATTACGCGGAGATCGCGCGCCAACGCGTTGTTTCACGGGGACTTCAATGCTGTGAGCTAAGCACACTACCAACGTAAAAGTCTAACTTCCAATGCAGCCAAGATACGTATTACGTAGCTTTTTTTAATGACTAGGCGATCCTTTGTGAAACCGCTCGGCTGCAGATTCTCAAACAATTGAATTTCATGGCGTCTTATTTCGAAAGACGTCTGCTTCTAAGAATTTATCGACAATATGTTATTCTGGCCCCGGGTTCTCCAGTAGCTGGCCCGATCTCCCGGGCATCTTTGAAAGCAGTTCAGTCCTCCCAAACAGTTTCATACGAAACACGTCTTGCCTTTCTCTTTGGAAGTCAGCCCGCGGATTTTTAGGGAATAATTAACTAAGATGAAGGCGAGATGTTGCAAATGTATACCCTTTGATGTTAATTAGCACCAAAGAATTGTTAGAAATAATTCAATTCCAAATATTACAGATTACAAAAACGAATTGTACGAATAATAACCAAATCCCACCCACGTGATTCATGTAAGCCTCTCTTCATTAATCTAGGAATTCTACCATTACCGTGTCTTTTTATTTACGAATCAGTGGTGTTTGTAAAAAAATGACTTGCTCAAGGGCGGGAATATATTTTCAAAAAATGCCGAAGTCTATTACTATAACACTCGACGTAGACATCATATTCATCAGGTGACGTATCAACAGCTCATTACAAAAAATTCACATACGATACATGTACATTATTTTACAACACTTTGCCAGATGACATTAAACAATTAAATTAAATAGAAAAGTTTAAATCACAAGTGAAATCGTTTCTGCTGCATAACTGTTTCTATACAATTAGAGACTATACTGAGCATCACAAGATAAGTAATATTAATTTTAACAACGATACATAATGCATTATTTACCATTTGGACTGTATAAATGAGTATAAACAACCTGTAACGACTATTGTACTACAGCTTCCGGGTCAATGACCCCCATCTCGATCAGGTTTTTCGTCCAGTTTCCCTGATCCATTGAGCAAATGCTGAGATGGCCCCTTGTTTTGCTTCTGGGCATAAATGTAACTTCATTTTCTGTGCACGTCTTCTAGAATTCAGTGGGAAATACAATTATTCAAATTATCGTTTCCATGTTGTCGCGGCAGGAAGTAATAAGAGCCAAAATTTATTTCTTATTTATCCTTGAAAATAGATTTTATTACATGGGAGTTTTTTTGTTTTGTTTCTCCCTTTGAAAATTCAAAATTTATTGCTATTTATCCTTAAAATTTTGGGTTTGTTTTTTTTTCTGCCTTTCAAAATTCAAAATTTAAGTAGTATATGACTTAGTGTAGGGATCACAGAATTTTGAAAATGTGCACACAATTCACTTTTCCCCATAGCACGTCATACGCAGTTTTTAACTTTTTTTGACGTAAAATAAATAAATACGTTAGAAATAATTCAATTCCACATGTACTCATAAAATTAAGAAATCGTGTCTAATGTAAATATTACCGACGTGAAAGTAAAAAAAAACAGGTAATTCAGGAAAAACAAAAGAATTAGCAATATGGTGTTTATGTCATCGTAAAAGGTTCGTTGGGCAGTAAACCTACCAATAATTCGAAGAAAAAAATTGTAGTTTTTTTGAGAAATTCTTGTTTTTGTTATTTTTTAAAATTGCAAATAATGCACGCATCATTGCAATAAAACTACTAAAATTTTCAAAAAGTAGACATGACTATTAAGAAAGAAACATTTATGGAAACCAAATTTCAATTGAAAGAGAAAAGTCTGTCTTCATTTTTGTAGTAGTAGAAAGACGCCGAAAAAAATTGAAACATTTGCAACTCTCAAAAATTCCGAAAAATTAACCATGAAAATTAGACTTATGCCACTTTTATAATGATATTCTACTCTATTCTTACAAGAAATTGAAATAAAAAATTGGTATTGTTTTTGAAAAAAATTGAAAATGTCAGGGGCGCTTCAAGTACTGTACCCACAAATTTTAAAGAAATTTTTTTCAAAATTTCAGGTCTTCAACTAGATCCAGATGGACAAGAGTTTCTACAATTTTGAAAAAATCGTACGTGTGTTTTAGGCTCTAGTAGTTTTCGGATGGTCGGACATTTGGGAAAAGACTAGAGGTGGGACAGAAGTGCACAGTCTTTCTCGTAGTACTGTTTTCTAATTGTGTGGACTGGTACTGTAGAGTCTTGCCCTTCCTTGTTGCCACCTCAAGCCGTATCGCCACCCAAAATATACTTTTCTGAAATTTTCTCAACTTTTCGGTTTCCAAATAGTAGAACCAAAATGCAATTTTAAGAATATTAAAGAAGACTAAAACCTGGTCCTAAAAAGCAATTTTCATTGCAAAATTTGGAGCCGTCTTTAAGAAAACGGCAATAAGCATTACTGTAAATGCGAAATTTGAAGCTATTTTTTTTTCACAGGAATCTATTGAGTTTTCGAAAAACGTCATTTGAAGTAATTTGAAGAACTTTCACTCACAAATTTAATAATGTATACAAAACGATGGACATGTGCATATTAACGGCGTGAGAAATATTTCAAAGAAATTACATTTGTGTAATTTTTTAAAAACAAAAGAAAACATAAAAACGAACTTTACGTCATATTAAACAGAGCAATATCTGTCAGAAAAGTTTAAAGCCAAAATTAGAAGCCATTTTTGAGAAAATGGCGTTTGAGCGTTTCTGAAAATGCGGAATTTTGATGTCATTTTAACTGAAAACTGTTAATTCTTCGAGAAACTTTATTTGACCTTATTTAAAACACATGAACTTATACATCTTAAATGTATTAATTACATTCTTTACATAATAATGTAAAGACATTGCCATTAACGACGTGAGAGACAAGTCAAAAAAATTATATTGTTGTAAAATTTGAAAAAACAAAAGAATAGAACAATATGGCGTTTATATCATCGTATAGAGTTCGTTTGGCACTAACTCTACCAAAAGTGTAAAGAAAAAATTCTTATTGAGAAAATCTTGGTTTTGTTAATTTTTAAACGTGCAAATATTGCACGCATTATTGCACGGAAAATTCTAAAATATTCCAAAATATCTTCATAACTTTTACGAAAGAACTATTTACGGACAACAAGTTTCATTTGAAGAAATAATCTCTCTCTTTAATTTTGTAGTTATAGGAAGACACCAAAGTAATTGAAACTTCTGCAATTTTTGAAAATTCAATTATCCATGAAAATCGGACCTATGCCACCTTTATAAGCGTATTTTCTCTATTATTATAAGAAATATAAAGAAACAATTTTAAGGCGTTTTTGAGAAAGTTTTTAAATTGTCCGAGGGTTTTTTAGCGTAAAGAACCTTCAAAAATTAATGAATTTTTTCAAAATCGCAGAGCAAAATCGCAAAATCGCAGACTCAGGTCAGATCCAAAGGCGTTTATTTATTTTGGATAAATACGCGTATATTGGGTGCTAGTGTTTTTCACATACACCAGACGGACAGACGGAGGGACGTTTTGAAAACAACCCACTTTTTCTCTATCAGGGGACTCCAAAGCGTGTATTTTCGGTGAAATCTGGAAATCGATTTTCCGAAGCATTTTATAACTTTCTCTATACTACGATTTCAGTAAATAAATCAACACCCGTTATAGAAACCTTTAGAGTCGATGCAGGAATTATTAGAAAAAGGATTGCAAAAATTAGGAAAAATAAATCTGTAGGTCCTGACGGAATACCAGGAGAAATATTGAAATTGGGAGGGGAAGCCATGATTCCTTACCTTGCTAGGTTAATGGATGTCACTGTAAATAATAATACGATTCCTCAAAATTGGAAAGAGGCAATTGTAGTGCCGATTCACAAGGGAGGAGACAAAAGGATTGTTAATAATTACAGGCCTATAAGTTTGACATCAGTTGTATGCAAGCAGATGGAACACATGATTGCGGAATATATTAGACGAGTCTGGAATAAAACCGACTGGCTTTTTCTAAATCAACACGGTTTTCGTCCTAGCTATTCGTGCGACAGCCAGACTATTTCTTTATGTCAGGACATAGCAGATTCATTAGACGAAGGGAGTAGGGTAGATGCAGTAATATTAGACTTTTCTAAAGCATTTGATCTGGTTCCACATGGCCTTTTAATTGAAAAACTGTCAAAAACTGGATTAGATCATCGAATAATCTTGTGGATAAAAGAATTTCTTACGGGCCGAACTCAAGCAGTCAAAATAGGTGACAAACACTCATCGAAAGCCGATGTAACCTCTGGGGTCCCCCAGGGGAGTGTGTTAGGGCCATTGCTATTCTTAGCGTTTATTAATGATATTGCAACTGGAATAAAATCGAAAGTTAGACTTTTCGCTGATGATTGCATAATATATAGGAGTATTGGCGCGTCTTCGGATGAAAATGTTTTACAGAACGATCTTAACTGTTTATGGAACTGGGCGTGCAGAAATAAGATGGAATTAAATCCGGAAAAAGTAAATTCATTTGTTTTACCAAATCTCGCTCGAATGTACACTCGAATTACAAGTTAGGAACTAACGATATACCGCATGTAAAAACTGTAAGTACTTGGTTTGGTCCTGCGTAGCGACTTGGTTGGTCGGATCATATTAACAATACGGTCAAAAATCATGGAGGCGCTGCACTTTGTAATGCGCATTCTAAAAAACAGTAGTTCGAATGCCCGATCCTTGGCATATACTTCACTTGTTCGTCCTATTTTAGAGTACGGAGCGGCCTGCTGGGACCCGTACAGAAAAGGGCAAATCGAGGCGTTAGATAAAATTCAAAAACGGGCCGGAAGTTTGCAAATCATGGACGCGTTGATGGACGAGATGAATGGGAACCCTTATCTAAGAGACGATGTAAACCGGGAAAAGATTACAGAAATCTGATTATAAAAGTAGAGGAGACCATCCCTGGAAAATACGATGTAGAAAGCAAAGAACTGATGTAGGCAAGTTCTCCTTTGTGAATCGTACTATAGTAGATTGGAACAAACTACCTGCAAAAGGACTAGAGACTCTTCCTTCTAATGTAGTGAAATTTAAAAATATACTTAATTCTATGTAGGTCATCATTAATAGCACTGGGACTTTTATCATTATTATTATTATTATTATTATTATTATTATTAGTTTCATTATTATAATCGTTAGTATTATTAATAATATAGTCATGTCTCTTATTCAGTGAAGTGAAGTGAAGTGTAGTGTGGTGGGGGCACGGAGGGGGAGGGGAGGGGAGTGTAGTGCAGCGCAGTGAAATGAAGTGAAGTGAAGTGAAGTGGAGTGAAGTGTTAGAAAAGCTATAAGTCAACATATAGATAACTCAAAATTAATTATAACTAGGATATTAATCTCTAATTCTAATTGTAATTATATTTGTAAATATTCGTAATAGTTTTGTAATTGTATATCTAATTGTAATAATGTTTGCCGCCGAGCATTAGCTCAAAGCGAACTTTAATAAATCTATCTATCTATCTATCTACGTATATTAGTCCGTATATACGTATGTATACGAGAAAGTAAAAATTCTGAATGGGGTATAACTTCATGCCACTTTTGTTGCAAAATTAAAAGATTTCATTAACTTTTACAGCTTCGTGACTAATGTGAAATTCAGTTTGAAGAGAAATCTCACAAACTCTCGAGAAAACAGTTACTTGACACAAACATGGTCTTAATGTGTGCTTTACCTTCATGTGTGAAAATAATTTTCTTAATGATCAGTAAATAATTATTTAATTATTGCTCTATTGAATATGTTAGTAAAATTAAAGAAAAATGATGACATAGATATATGCTTGTTGCAAATGTATATCAATCTCTTTTTGTTCGCAGACATCTTTTGAAATCAAGAAGGCAATTTTCTGTCAGACATTTTGCCGCAATTCCACTCAATTCTGGTGTAACAAGTGTGCATCTGTAACAACGAATTCTCCAACAATAGCAATGCCTTCAACTACAAATGAAGTTTCTTCATCTTCATCTCTATCTCCATTTGAAACAGTAACAACTATGGAGACTCCTAGGGGCAACAGAAGCATAAATGGCTAACACATATATCTGCCAATAAAATAACGCACGGAAGCCATATGTCGCGAGATGCATACAAGAATAAATGGTCGGGGCCCTTTCCTTGTTTTTTCCTGATGAGTTAAAAGCACTAAAATTAAAAAGTAATTTAACTATGTTTAGAAAATACTCTTATTTTTATTGGTTCTTTTTTGGAAAAAAAATTTATTAAATCTAATTGTGTAATTGTGGAAATACGTAAGTATTTTGATACAAATAAAACGTAAAATTTAACCGGTGGTTTATGTTAAAGAATATATTTAAAATAAATATATACTTTTTTAGAAACGATTTTTTTTTATTTTACTTTGCTTTCAATTGCCTTCTTCGTTTGTGAATTTTGGGATAGTTACCGAAATGTCTCTTTTTTTAAACAAACGATTATTTGTATGCGCATGAACTACGTCGTTAATAGCAACAATTTCTATTGCAATACATCAATAACATCATCAGTTCATAAATACATCAATTAATCAATAAAAATCATTATTATAGTTAGTCATTTCACAGTAGTAACAATTTAAAACAATAGTTAGTGGGCACTATTGTTTTGAATTGTTACTGCTGTGAAATAATTGTTAACTGTAATGTATTTATTATTTATTAATTGATGTATTTATTGGTTGATGATGTTATTGATGTATTGTAACAGAAATAGTCGCTAACAACCACGTAGTTGATACGGATAAAAATAAACTTAAAAAATATATTTTTCGATAGAAATACATTCGGTAACTATTGCAAAATGGAAAAGCAAAGAAGGAAATTGAATGCAAAGTAAAAGCAAAAAACTTTCATTTATAAATAAATAATTATATTTATTTAAAACGCACATTTTTTAAATGTAAACCATGGGTTAAAATTTACGTTTTAGTTGTATCAAACAACAAATTGTTATTAATTTCGTTTCTCTTGCATTAAATTGAATTATCATTTTTGATTTTGTTGCTGCATATTTAATTTCTTACATAATGTATGTTATTGTAAACTAATAAAACAATTATAATATAGTAAGGAATTATATTACGTGTAAATTTTGTTAAACTCTGATGCTCCTGAGAACACAAACAGCTATCAAGATTTCAATAAAAAAAACTATTAACTTGGCTTAAAATTACATGTATTTATAGTCGCATCGACAACTTGGTTAATAGCGAGTATTACAGGTATTATAGTACATTATAGTTTTATTACAGAAGTTATATTTAACAAAAAGCGATCATGCAAATGATCTGTACCGCACTCTAAAATTAATATTAAATCAGTATTTTGCTATAGATTATGTTGTATAAAATAATCGTTAAAAATTCAGTCAATGTATTGATACTGTTAGAAATAATGATTACGTTGATCTTTTCATGAGTGTAGAATGGCATTCATGTTTGAATCCAAATAACTGTCTCTGATGGTTGCATATGAGGCATTGTTTGCGATTGATGTTTTCACAGCTATGTTAGCAGATGTATTCAGTTGCAATTCTATTGATTGGGTATATCTGGTTAATATTCCCCGCAGAAATTTTGGATTTCTCACTAAGCAATTGCATTACCAAAATTTCTTTGTGAGGAGATACCTAAGGAGTAGTTTGATCTCTTTTGTAATTTTATTCACTTTGTGCAAAATCAACCCGTACAAAACCGAGATGAATCTCATAACGTCTTCGTAAAAATAGAGTATTACCAGATATAGGACTGATGCTCAGTTACATAAGAACGTGGTACTGTGTTAAATAAGTTTATGTTCTCTCCCTAACGACCTCGCTTGAATTTTTCATTGTTGTATTACAGACGACCGTCCTTAAAGTGTCACTCGAACGTAGTACGAAACAACAGCATTTGTGTTATTTGCAAATAAAAGTGAAAATTTTCGCCAAAGTAATGAAGGTAATTTATATGTCTGTGGTATGTAGTTTTTAATTTTAATAAATACTTAATACAAATTGAATATTTTGATAATATGTGAAAATACAAACATGTGTATACTTAATGAAATATTAATCAACAATGCAAATATTTTTTCTCATCTATCGACTCCATCTGAAAGGGAGATATTTTACTTACATTGTCATTTAAGCACCTATCCTGTGCAATTATGATAGGTAAGGTGTAAAATTTGCCTGTATTTCCTATCATGGTAATGAAAGCAGTGCAACTCGAGAGTAAGGTAAGTGTATCAAAGGATGACGCTTACAAAATATTTTTGCATCAGGTACTGTGTAAAACGTTCTACAGATCAGTGTGCTTGTTTTCCATGACGCGTTTGTTAGGGGTACGTGTTAACCACACGTACCCCTAACCCATGAGCCACAACCCACCCGCAAGGCCGGGACGCCGCTTGTAGGTCCTTGCCCAGTCAAGAGCTGTTGCGCCCTAAGACACACAAACTGTGTAATATAGAAAGAAAATTAAGTTGACTTAACACTCGTTTGGAAATTTGTATTGTTAGAAGAAGTTAGGTCAAACAAAAATCATGTTTGCAAGCTACAAACATAACCTTTTCATATCCCGAGTAACGTATTCTCAATGCAGATATATGTACCATTTCGCGAGTGTTAGTTCTTTTGAGACATAAACTCATCGATTACCTACACGAAATTGGAAAGTGTTACAATGCTCAAGTACAAAGTATTTGCGGTCATTCTGATTTCGATCAAAGACTATGTTTTGTTGTATATGTGATATATCATCCCTCGCACGTGTCACAATCATTAAAGAAACTTCTGTCATGTTTGCGGTTCTTTTACACCAAAACACCAGAGACACTGATTTCCCCACGACATCAGAAGCTGTACCAGTTGTATTTTGGGTGTCCTCTAGGGTATCAAGATAAAAGCTGGGCACCGCATGTTATTTGCAAACCATGTTCAACAGGGTTAAGATATTGGGTGCAAAAAAAAATAAAGAAAAGAGAAGAAACAATCTATGTCCTTTGCCAGTTCCATGATTTGGCGAGAGCCAACCAACCACAGTGATAATTACCATTTGTGCTGTCTCCGTATGAAGAGTTTCTCAGCAAAGAATGAAGATTACATAGTGTATATGAATCTGCAGTCTGCAATAACACCAGTGCCTCATGACAACTACTTATCTCAATCCTCCAAGTGTATTCATTCCTTCTGTATTCAAAATTCAATTTGTATATGGCTTAGTGTAGGGATCACAGAATTTTGAAAACTTGCCCAGAATTCACTTCTCCCCATAGTTCGTCAAATAGTTTTAACTGTTTTTGACGTAAAATAAATAAATAAATGCATAAATAAAGTTGATTACAAGGTTGTGATTAAATAGACTGTCATAAATGTTCTGGAATATTCATTGATCATAATCTAACTTGCAATATGTCCATATTCTCTGTAATAAAATAAACCCCAATGTATCCTTCTGAAGATACTTGTCCGGATACCTTGAACCTAAAGCACTTCTAACAATCTACTACCTATAACATAATCCACACTCACGTACAGTATGCTATTGAAATATAGGGAGGTACAACACAAAAAAATAACTGTAGGTTAATTGTCTTTTCAAAGAAGTGTCTCAGAAGCATATATAAAATTAAACCAAGAGAGTCTTTTTTTAGAACATTTACGTGATTGGGCCGAAAAAAATGACATGGGCATTAATGGATCGAAAAGCAAAACAATAACGTTTGGGCGGGGACGAAATTATCAGGAACCGGACTATCGTTTAGGTGAGGTCTCTCATGGAATACGGAGTGGCATGTTGGGATCCATAAAGTCGCACCGGAAAAATCTAGATAGAATACAGAGGAAAGCGAATAAGTTTACCTATAGAACTAACGCAATAAAAAATGCATGGGAACCTTTAGAAACGAGAAGAACAAGGGCGAGGCTTTGCGCTCTTTATAAATCGTACGTAGGTCAACCAGCTTGGAAGGAAATTCACGTTAGACTAGGAAAACCAAATTTTTTCTACCGAAGCGATCACACTCACAAAATTCAAAAAAGGAAACAAAATTCAGATCTTGGAAATTTTCCTTTTGTAACAGAATTAAATATTGGAGCAGTTTACCCGCATCAATTTTCAAAGCTTTTCCTCTAAGTGTCGGAAGCTTTAGAAATAAGTTAGAACAATATGAGAGTAATAGGCATTAAATGAGTAAGTGCGGTGAAGTGCTGGTCAGTGTAATTCAAAGCAAAAACAGTGTAGTGTAGTGTAGTGTAGTGTAGTGCAGTGCAGTGCAGTGCAGTGCAGTTATGTGTAGTGAACGCGATCAATGAAGAAAAAAAATTAACTAATATTTATGTAGCTTGTATTAAATTTTACCATCACCGACATATAATTATTGGATATCATGACAGTTGAAATATTTGTTGTAATACTTAATATTAGTAATAGTATGATTATTGCATGTTCGGCTTGTACCGTACTCCTATATTATTATTGTTATTATTAAAAATATTGTTATTATTATTGTAATAATTGTTATTTAACTGCCACCGGGTCATACCCAATTGCAGTTTAAATAAATGTATGTATGTATAATTTACTTGATACCATTGCCACTTATTTTATTGTAATATATAATTGACACTGTCTACATAATCAACATTTTGCATCAATTTCTCTGAGGAGGTCAAATATTATCAAAACCTCAGGAAAATAAAATAATTGGTTACGAGTCCATCTGAATGATTAATATTCAATATTTGATCCACATAATCATTTTAATCCCTCCATATATTAATTCAGCAATTCATTCAGCAGCCACAAAAGTCTTAAAGTGTTTTTATTTTAAACAAACATTCTCATAAATAAAAATATCCTTAAATATTTTTATACTTTGTGATATGATCTGTTGGCCTTTATGTTCACTCTGTTTTCCCTTCCACGTGAGATTATCCATTTTCTGTTTTTTAACTGGCTTTCATTGTCTTTTTCAAATTATAACAACTATTTTTGTGGTAATCTGCCTCTTCACAGTTCGTACTTGCCTCCTTGAAGCAGGGGTATTTACAATGGGAATGCTTTTTTCTTATTTGTGTTTTTTGGATTTATATTCCTGTTTTTATATTATTTTTTCTCTGATTTTTTACGTAATTTCATCTCTGATTACTGTATTTTAATTTTTAATACTTTTATTTTAAACAATATCATCAATTCTTTTTCATTTTCAGACTTAAGTATATTAATTTTGTTCACACCTGAAGATGTGTATAAATATTGCGCAAAACGTGTTTCAGTATCATATGGAAAGCAAAACATTTTTTTGAAAACTTGTATATTGATGGTCAAAAAAGAAAGGATACGTCAGTGTTAAATTATTAAATCCATTTTAGATTGGGTAGTCTGGCACAGTTTACAATCAATGAAAGGGGAAAATGAGACTTCATTTTAGAGGATGAGGAGAAAAAGAACTTCATATTAAAATGTGAGCAAGGAATTTACATTGTTATCATTTTCTGGTAAAATATTACAAAGTTTTGTCCATAGGTTTTTTAAGTTCCGTCTAAGAAATCACTAGGAAATTATTTTTAAAATTTAAATATCTAATAAAATGACATGAAATATTATTGGGAAAAATTTTTCTTTAATACTCATTAATTCACTATAAAAAGGTATGCATCAAACACATTAAAAATACAACTAAGCAAAACAAACATTTAAAAGAATGCTTCTATATAATTCTGTCATTTGTTTTTAAACTTTATTAACGTTGCAAACCATGGCCATGGATAAAGTAGTAGAGACCGCTGGTTTGGTCAATTAAATCATCACATATTTTTTATCTTATTTACATGCAGCTCTGCGGATGAAAAATAAATTGTATAAAATATTTGACCAAGAAGTAAAGAGTACTGTATTGATCATTTCAAGCGCCATGAATAAGGTATTTCAAAAGCTAGTTCGTAACCAGTTTCTATACTATAGTGAGGATCTTACAACCACAAGAAATAGAAATTTCGGTTATTAACCGGTTCTCAAAAAAACTAATGCCATCTGGGGAACTGTCGTAGGAAGCCTTGCATGTACGCCACGGCGTTAGCGCTGTCATCGGAGCCGGTGGCTGTGGCTAACGACTAGTCTTTTTTAGGGTTGAGGATCTTTTACATGCAGTAAATCTACCACATGAGACAACCAGCTTTACTTCCCCTCCGAAGAAAAGCGTACGAAGGAATTTTCGCCCTTATAAATCCACGGCTTCGATCGGGTTTGAACCCCCTAACTTCGATATAACAGCCTGGTACGCTAACCGGGTTGTTGTATCAAAGTTTGACAAAGTACCGCCATCGAATCCGCATAAGAACAAATTAACCATTTACATGTTTGACTTTTTTAAACAAAGTAGATAATATGCATGTATCAGATTTCACTTACTTTGAGATGCAAAGGAGACTGAAGGGAATTCACATCAGAGTTAGGAATCATATAGAAACAATTTCAAAATCAGACCTCGTGAACATCCCATGTTACAAGAACACCGTTTCAGGCACAAATGTTGGGATAGCCGGAGAAGGAATTCCTTTAGAGACCAGTGGAGGGGGGATGACATGCTTAATACAAAAAATTGTTCCATTAATTTGAAAATTTGTGTTTAATCTACAATCAATATTGGTTTAATTTTTGTAGGACACTATTATAAATAGATATAAATGTATCCGACTCTGATACTGAATTTATGGATTCTTTGGTTTTTATAAACAACGTTTCAAGTACATCTCTCGAATTCTTCCGTGTTCTATCTAATATATTTTAAAAATTTAAAACAATTTTTTTCTTTTAGGTGTTTTACATTTTTTGTTGATTAATTACTCTATTGACAATAATACTCTTCTTTGAGTATGGACTTTTCCTGTTTTAATTTATTTTAATCTTTCCAGTTTCGTCTATTATGTTAATGTCAAGGTAATTTGATTAATTTCTCTCTCTAAAGCTAAGTGAATAGAATCGCCGTACAAGTTAAACACATTAAGAATATTCAAAGCCTCATTTTTATGGACAAAGATGTGAAATATTAATATGCCATCAACATACCGTTTTTAATATAGCAAATTTACTGAAGCTAAGATCGTTTCTTTTAGCCTACTCATGCCATGTTCAGAAAACATCAAACTTAATAACATGATGGTGTTGTGCGTCATGTTTTCATTAGTATTTTAAAGTAGCATTAGTAATATTATTATTATTTGTTGTGGTCTTGTATAAGATAGTATTTCATAAATTAAGGAAGGCTACACGTGTAGAGAATTATCAATAATTTGAATAAAGATCATGATCATAAAGAGGGAAAATAGAGTACAAAATGTCAGAGGAATTGTAAGTATCAGAGCCAACATAACTTGTTAGCATTAGCTGTCAGTGCTAGAATCTAATGGAAGATGTTGATAGCTTGTTGAACGTGTTTCTGGATAAGAAGTTCTTGGTTGTAATTGGATCCATATTACAAAAAATATGTTATGTTTTCAAAGTTTTCTGCTAATTGCAACAAGATTGTTACTCCCATAAAAGATCCCTTGTCCCCTTTGTTTCTCACCAGAGAAAGATTATATGTCTTCAACCTAAAGGAGTGTTTATGGTCCCTATAAAACTGGATCTCAGGGTAAGTTGGGTCACGTATGTTTTAGGCGCTAGTAGTGTTTCCAGACGAACATTTAAAAAACACATTTTCGGCATCTGGGACCCCAAAACGTGTATTTCCGTTGAAATGTCGATATAGATTCAGACATCAAGATTTGGTGGAGCAAGAGGTGGAGCCATTGACCCGTCAGTGGTGGGAGTTGGTGCTGGGGAAGGAGCAATGGTGCAGCA
Organism: Teleogryllus oceanicus; assembly: GCA_964035755.1. Taxonomy (NCBI): domain Eukaryota; kingdom Metazoa; phylum Arthropoda; class Insecta; order Orthoptera; family Gryllidae; genus Teleogryllus; species Teleogryllus oceanicus. The sequence continues at coordinate 6,557,234 of CAXIVR010000004.1, read as the reverse complement.
AGCCCAACCACCGTTCCCGAAACCATGCATTGCAAAACATGCACCCGAAACCATTTTTATATGCAAGTGCATTTTTTTTCCAAAATTTACGTGGTATATGACTTAGTGTAGGGATCTCAGAATTTTGAAAATGTGCACACAATTCACTTTTCCCCATAGCACGTCATACGCAGTTTTAACTGTTTTCTGACGTAAAATAAATGAATGAATGAATGAATAAATAAATAAATAAATAAATGAATACCTGGACAGCCTCGGTCCGCGGCTCCAACCGGTGCTTAACCTGGTCCTCAGACAGCCACACAAGGACAGACGACTCCTCTCACAGCTCCTCAGGGGGCTCAGACACCCGTTGCTACATCCACTACTGATCCAGAGAAACGAATATTAATTCAACAACAGTTAGTTTTGTGGCTGCATTCGCACAAGTGTCAGAGGTGAGAAAGTCAAGCAAATGGAGTGCACTCTTCCGTACTGAACGTCAATGAAAAATGTGTTAAACCACATCACAACACGCCAGGGAGGCTAATCCTGCTCTGCACCATTTTGTTCCACATCAAGTCAAATCGTTTCACACTGGAAACATTGTACGAGATCGGATTGTCCTGTCTGTTTACCTTTGAAACAGGGTGATTAGATTCGTAATCACCAAAGCGTGGTGCAAAATCAATATCCAAACAGTAGAACTAACCCATCACCTTCAGACTTGCAGAGAGTTTATGATGCACTAGATATTCAATCTGATTTGGCTAGCAGTATTGATATGATGCTGTCCAATTATCTGGAGGTGCTGGCGCGGTAGGTGAAACTCATGGTTCTGGAGCAGGCATACTCCATCATTCACCACCTGCAGATACAGCAGGGCGGGCAGTGCCAGGCCTGGGTCAGCGGACCTTAATGACCCAATGACTCCTCAGGACTCCAAATATGCGGAACAGTTGCAATACTGATAGTGAAATGTACTTACGTATACGTATACATACGAGAAAGTAAAAGCATAACTTCTCATTGTTGGGGTATACTTCTGGGTGTCTGGAACGGAGGTTTGCATTGTCGAATTTGTGTTATCTTTAAATTAATTAAGTTTTCGCCAATAATATGTTGCAATTGATAATGCGGTGGGGCACGGATTTTTATGACAAGTCATATTTTTATATGCAAGTGCATATTTAGGCCTTTTTACTTTCTCGCTCTTAATAACGTAAGAAGAGAAAGTATTGTAATCATACGCCGGATTACAATTTTTTGACACATTTTTATCGACTGACCCTGGTAACGAAAAAGTGGGTAAATCCAGATGCTAAAAACAGAGAAAATTTCTTTAATAGGTAGTGTATTCAGAATCCATATTTTGTGCGTCCTTGATACCAAAAAAATGATTTACGACAAACGGTCTGTCCGTCCGTGGTATGCACAACGTTAGCGCACAAACCGTTCAGCGGATTTTCTCCAAAAATTGATATTCCACAATCGTTTTGTCAGATGTCGCGGCCCCTGGAATATAGATAGATAATGTATTAATTTGCTTTGGGCATTAAGCATGGTGGCAAATTCTTTACACTTATTATAATCTAATACCATAATATAATAACGAATACTAAAGTATATACAATTCAATACATAGTACAAAATTATTCCATGTAATGCATGCCTACTAAATGCAGAGGCCCTTCACAGACTACTGATCATATCGCTTATTCTATTACTAGAATTTAAACTTAACCTAAAAGTGTTGATGTGAAGTCGTAGGCTTCCACGGCCGGAGGCAGACCAGCCCTGAGGAAGACCACGAAAAGATGGTCGAAACGTTGGCAACACAGCCTTCGACGCGGCGTCACCCGGACAGCCAAGATCATTCATTAAAAGTGTTGATGTTTGTGGGAAAAGTTTCCGTTAGGGCTTCATGCAAGCTATTCCGTGACTCGATAGTCCTATTGAAAAAGAGTATTTTCCAACATCAGTTCTCTGTTTCCTTGAACTATTTTTCTAACATGGTCGTGACGTACTAAGTAGACGGGTTCATGCATTATTTCCTGAATTTCCCTCCATGCAGGATTTTTCCCTCACGCTTTGTAAAATATACACAATCTTGCTTTTTCCCTCCGGTTCGCTAATGATTCCCATGATGATACTTTGTTGGGAATATTTCCTGACGAATTTCCCGTTTTAACAAATTTTATTGCTACTTTCTCAATTCTTTCGGTGGAGTTTTTTGGCCCTTTTTATATGGATCTCAACGCGCTGCTCCGTACTCTAACACCAAACGCGCAATGGTCGTATATGCTAGTTCTCTTGTTTACTACTTCCCTTTCTTAACACTCGCATTACAAAGTGTCCATGCCTTCCCAACAGTAAAGTTGACGTGCTCCCCCCATCCAAGTTGTTCATGAATTATCATCGCCAGATATTTACAACTAGTTAACTGTGGAATAATCTTGCCCGTAAGCAAAAACTTAGCTGACCCCTTATTTCTACTACGCGTAAAACTATTTTGCTTTTATCTAGATTTATCTTCATTCTATTGATTTCCGTTCATTCTTCTGAGCATCAAAAAAATTAGCTGTAATTTATCCTGATCTGATATGTTCTCGATTTCTCTGTAAATAAGACAGTCGTCCACACAAAGTTTATTTTTTGAGCCTATTACCTCTGCTATATTATTTACTTACACCAAATATAGTAAAGGCCCAAGAACTCTCCCCTGTGGAACCCCAGACGTTATTCCATTTTCTGTCATTCTTTTAACATCTCCAAATCATTGTATTTATTTGTTTTGAATAGTTTCTCAAATTAATGCTCTTTATTAATTCCTTCTCTAATTTTTAAATTTATTTTATCTAATTTTGATATTCTTGATGACCTCCTTAAAAAATACATTTTTGTTTCCAGAATTTTGAAAACCTTTTGATAAACCATATTTTTTGTCCGTGTTGCGAGGTATAGAACATACATATTTAAACTGAACAAAAGGACATTTTTCTATGAATCAAAATTTTATCAGACTTACCTCACATAATATAGTCTTACAAAATTTCAAAGAGTATAAAGCAATACAGTAGGACGTCGATTATCAGTTTTTTTAAAAGTTGGTTCGCTTACTGGGTAAAAATTGTTTGAGTTGACAATTAAACAATGATTTACAAAACTTAAGGATTTATATCATATTTTTACATAATAAACACGTTGCTGTTTCTCGACTATAGAATGTTAAAGGGTTCATTTTCAATTTTAAAATTTTTTTTTTTTATATTAATATTATAAAGTTTTATTTTCCTACACTTTGTTTGAGGCGGTGTCAATATAGGGCAGTAATAAATTAACCTAATATTATCATTCATAGAACATTAGTAATTTCATTAGTTTATTAGTATTGAGTTAAAGTTATTTATCAACTGTGTTGATTACTAAAAAAACTTGAAATGTGAATACAGATGGAAATAAGTGTTTTTGCCAAGAATTAATGAAAAAATATTCGCCAAACATATATGCTAAACGAATTGTGCATAGTTTTCACAACGCTGCGCTGGCAACAGTGCGTTGCTCGTTTCTGTATAATTTGCTGCGAATACTATATCAGTCAAATATATTCACGTTTGTTTAAATTGTCAAAGTAAGAAATGATTGCTGCTCCTGACTATCGTAATGAATAATGTAAATGTATATGTAATGTAATGTATCGTAATGAATAATGAATAATGACTATCGTAATGATATGCATCATAGGCACTTTGCTTGAATTGGTTGATTTGGACGTATTCAAGTCATAGCTGAGGTGTAAGTAGGGCAGAAATTGCAATATGTTACGTAAGCTTTTCCAATAATGTTAAAAGGTTTGTGCTGTTGTATCAACACTAGTTTAGTGTGGTTGCATATTTTGCACAAAATATCATTATGACTGCATTATGATAATTATTAGTAGTGTGTGGAGGATTTGTAGCCAGTAAGTGCTAGTTTGCTCGTGGGTCAATTACTCGAAATATGGCTATTCTTTCCACGAACGTGGACCCACTACTCAAGAAGACTGGAAAACATGATTTTTGGAAGGCGAAATCTTAAAAATCTGACGAGTCATGTGCCATCGGCCGAGCAGAATGTCCTACAATGACAGCACTCTGAAATAATCTAACTGAATAGAGCCGTTTAACAATAGCTCGCGCCTTTGCTTCATTCAGTTGCTTTCAGTACGCATCAAACGAAAGTCTCAGTTTGTGAGAAATTACAAAGTTTTGATTGCGAGTTTGGCAAAACCATATTATTTCCCACTGGAGCGAAATTGGTGTGTAAATTGTGTAAGGTAAAAGTTACTGCCGAAAAACGCTTCGTCATGAATGGGCTACAAATCGTGCGTGATTTTACCTTCCTTAATTCTGATACCACCTCTCCGTTTACTGAGTTTCATGCACTACACGAGCACACACGTCGGGAGAATAATTAGAAGTGTCGAGTTTCTCCCTGTTGTGACAATTCCTTTTGGGGGAGATACCTGGAGAAGGAAATTATCGTAATGGCATGAGTAGATTGGGACCGAATGTCATATTTCATTTCATTTCGCGGATTCGGTGGTATATTGGTGGTATAACTGTCGTACCCGAGTTTGCGGGTTCAAACCCGATCGAAGCCATGGATTTTTAAGGGCGAAAAGAATCCTTCGTACGCCTTCCTTCGGAGGGGAAGTAAAGCCGGCTGTCCCATGTAGTAGATTTACTGCATGTAAAAGACCTACAAGCCTAAAAGAAGCCTCTGAGTAAAATTGAGATCCGCCTGTTTCGTCGCCCAAAATAATACTTCCTTTCCCCGCTAGGTTGTGAAAGGTGCGTATCGAAATTTGTCTGGTTAGACGGAAGGGCGGGCCTGATGGCCCGAGTGTCGCCACGTAAAATAAGGCATAATAATAATAATAATAATAATAATAATAATAATAATAATAATAATAATAATAACAATAACAATAACAATAATAATAATATTTCCGTGAGGGAGGGTACTTCCATTTCCAATACCAAAATAACATGCACAACAACTATAGAACTAATGACATAAATAGTTGAGACTCCTAGAAACAAATTCTCTCTCATTCTGGCCATAAATGGGGGAGGAGAGGCTGGAGAAGGAAGAATGGAGTGTATTAGGTGCTCCGGAGAGTGAGAGAGTCTCTTCTACCTGGAGTTGGTCTGAAGAAACCACGAAAAAGGAAATGATCACTGCAATTGGTCAGTAGAAGATTCAAGATATCCAGGGCGCACGTTCTCGTACTTAGATGGTATCAACAATTATGACACCGCCTGGACTGGGAGCTTCCGGGCTTCCAAATTCCGGTTGCGGATGGACAGTTTGGTCTTCTTGCGACAGCATCAACAAAATCAGTCATGAGACGGCTATCTGAAAAGAAGCATTGTTCAGTGCAACGCTGGTTGGTTGGTTGTTAATGAGTCCGGGCGCGTCAACAGCTTAGGTCATTAGTCCCGTAAGTGTAGTGCATGTTTCTTCCTCCGGAGATGCCGGTGATCTGCCCCCGCTGGATGGCGAGATCCAGCGCCGACCTACCTTCGACTAGCGAGGTTTCCCCCTAACCAAGACATCCCACGAGCAGGAATCCTCTCCAGCCGGGACAAACTCTAAGCTCCCGACCGGTCTCCCAGAGTACGTGATAGTGTAGTGCATGTTAGAGTAAGTGTGTATGTAAGGGGGGAGGATAGGACAAGGAAGAGGAAGAAAAGATCGCGCGTTGTCCGTGGCCCGTTTGTTATGGTACTGCTCCGGCATTCGCCTGGTGTTGATCGGAGAAACCACGGAAAACTACCGATCAGAGCAGCCGGCCGCTAGAATTCTCCTCCAGACAGCGACTGAATTCAGTGTAACGCGTTTTGTTACTGCTTACAGAATAGAGATGAGGGCAAAGGATGATTGCGTTATAATATCATGTCCATGTTGATTACCATCTGCCTGTTGAGATGTCTAGTAAGGTTGTGAAATGGAAATAGGAATGCGTGAAGGAGGCACGGAGGCCATGTGATTGAGCGTGTTCCCTGATTGACTATAAAGATGCTGGATGGCGGCGGTGGCGGCGGCGGCGGCGGGGCGGCGGGGCCCGGCAGTCGGCCAATAGGAAGGGAACCGGTAGGGGCCATTTAAAACCCGTTCTCCAATGTGGTGGTGGCGTGGGGCGGCTCAGTCGGGGCGCAGCGGTCGCGCGGCGCGGCGCGGTGCGGAGCGGTGGCAGACGCACGGGATGGCCCTCGCCGACGCCAGCGCCCGCGCCCGCGCCCGCCCCCCCCCTCTGGTGGCCGCCTCCGCCGCCACGCCCACAGACGCCGCCGCCGCCGCCGCCGCCGCCGCTGACGCCGCCACGCGCCAGCTGCAGCAGTACGACGCCCTGCGGGTGGCGCGGTGCGCCGCGCGCTGCTGGACGCAGTCCCCGGAGGCCAAGGACAGCGTGAGTACCTGCCCACGCCCCCTCGCGGGCTCCGCACTCCAATCTAGGCGCTTTCGGAAGGGGGTTCTTTCATCTCTCCTTCACTAGCCGCATGGATTCAATCATGAAGTGATTCCGGGCGCGTTTACTACCAAGATCATTATTCCCATAAATATAGTGCATGTTTTTCTCGGGAGGTAGCGTTGATCTTTCCTCGATTCATGAACAGATCCGGCGCTGATCTACCTGTCAGATAGAGGGGATTTTCTCATCTCGGTATTTTCTACCACACGGGGCATCGCATCTGTCGGGACGAACCCTAAATTCCCGACCAGTCTCTCGGTGCCTGTTAGTGTAAGTGTGTGTTGGTAAGGGGAGATAATAGGACAAGGGCGAGGATGGAAAGATCCCGCACGGTCCGTGGCCCGTTTGTTAGAATACTGCTAAGGCTTCGCCTGATAATGATCGGAGTAACCATGGAAAACTACCGATCAGAGCAGCCGGCCGCTAGAATTCTCTTCCAGACAGCGACTAAATTAGACCTAGCTATCTAGCTATAGTTGAAAAACCTGCCTCCGCACGGACTCGAATCTAGGACCTCCCGGTCAGAGGCATGCAATGACACTAGTTGATTCCCTGAGCTATCCCATCTCAGAGGTCACCGTTTCAAATTGTGGTCAACTTTTTAATTTCTCGTACACGTACGGAGTTATATACTTAGAATAGAGAAAGTTATGTATAATGCTGCGGAAAATCGATTTCGGGATTTGAATACAAATAAGAGTTCTGGGGTTCCTTAAGAACGAAAAGGGTTCTTGTTAAAATGTTGGACCGTCTGTGCGTACGTCTATCTGTTTGTCCGTCTAACAACACTTTTTCCAAAAACAATATATCCCGATCATCTGGTCCCATTCGAAGCTATGCGATTTTGAAAGGATTCTTTAAATTTTGGGGGTACTTTACTTGAAGAGAGAAACATTTTTCTATGAAGAGAGAGCCCTTGAGACATTTCCAAAATTTTCTCAAAAAAGGCACCAATTTTTTCCTTTATATTTCGTATAAGAAGTTGTGTGATGTACACTTATAAAGATAGCTTAGTTCCTGTTTTCACTGTCTGTAATATTGATTTATCTACTTTATCGAATAAAAAAATAGGAGAAAATAGAAAATGTTCTAATTCGTTAGCCTCTTTTCTCTGCATGTAAGTGCAATGAAACAATACTACAGGCTAAGGTTACTAGTATTACGGTGCGCAGGCGTAAATTGTTCAGAGAACTCGTCACACAAACCCATAATCCAACCTCCTGTCTCCTGTTTACATCCGGTATGTTTTGAATTAAAATGTTCCTAAATTAGTATCCTTTCTAAAGAGAAATATTGTGCAATTTTAATTTGTAGAAAAACAAAATGGACTGTAGGAGTACATTGCATTTTTAGTAATGACAGTATTTTAAACTAACACTTGATAGATAATCGAATATTAATAAATACTTACGTGAAAAATGTTACTACTTGTTCTCCAGAGTTCATTTCAGTAAAATCGACAGATTTTTGGTTGCATATTTCTAGTTCCGGTATTATTTTTCTGTACATAAAATCTACGCACTCACCCTGATAACTGCAGTCGGATTAATGAAACACATTTTTAAACGTCCTTTATTTTCGTAAATCTAATTATTTCTTTTAGAGGTCGCGATAGTTATGTCGTATAATCAAATATGTGAGTTAAGAAAGTCGCAGTAAATTCATATTATGCTTCAACTGTTTGATGAACCACAGAAATGAGTATCATGGCCATAAACTTGGAAGTGTTACAATCATATTACTCCAAATGTTTTCCCAAGTCGTTAAGGGGTCGTACAAAATGCGTTGATTGTCGAAGGGGCTTTTATCCTTGGTCTGAAGCAAAGACCACGGATTGTGATGACTGTAATTAGACATGATGGCTTTTCTTCAATCTGAGTCCTGTACTGTTTTGAAATTCTTTTGAAAGTTTTAATACACGAAGCCAAAACATATTTTATAGTTGAGGTCGAACCCAAAGCTACTAATTTTACTCGTAGTTGAGATAAATAATAATTGTACATCACAACATATGTGAGACACTGATATTACGTGGAAACATTGGACGAACGCTTACGGCGAAAGAGCTTCTTAAAGGTGAACTGCTGGAGTCGATAACATTTGCTTATTTCACACCTGATATTCGCACACAACCTAGAAACTGGGGCTGTGATGGGAGGGGCGGGGCTGTCTTCGCGTGAGGGGGTGGTTAGGGTAACGCATTCTCTGCGGGAGTGGATTGATGTGCCATCGGGCTCGAATCTGCAAGGCTCGTTCCTCGACCAACACATAGTCATCGTCCTGTGGCTTAAGGGAACAGCTGGGAGTGTTTACACGATCACTTACGTCCGCTTATTTTGATTCTCGAACACTGGATAATCTGCGAATAAAGTTTTCTCATAAAATATTAATATCATGCAAACAAAATAGTACGCAATGACTGTACAAGACTTTTTCATTAATGATTAGAAAATTACTTTGTATTTCAAATCAATATGCATACAGCATCACCACATTCAAAATATATTATCTTAATATTAGTAAACAATGAATTTTTCGTAAAAGTTTTTTCTTACATTACGAACCATTTACATTTTTTTCTCCCTGACTTCATAAGAAGAGAAACTATTGTAATCGTGCGCCCGGAAACGGAGAGTATTCGACAGAAAATTATGTGTATTAAGTTACTTCCTCCAAGACGATGTGTAGTCGAAATCCTGTCCGCCCGTCCGCTCGTCCACCCGTCCGCCCGTCCGCCCGTCCGCCCGTCCGCCCGTCCGCCCGTCCGCCCGTCCGCCCGTCCGCCCGTCCGCCCGTCCGCCCGTCCGCCCGTCCGCCCGTCCGCCCGTCCGCCGTCCGCCCGTCCGCCCGTCCGCCCCGTCCGCCCGTCCGTCCGCCCGCCCGTCCGTCCGTCCGTCCGCCCGCCGTCCGTCCGTCCGTCCGCCCATCCGTCCGTCCGTCCGTCCGTCCGTCCGTCCGTCCGTCCGTCCGTCCGTCCGTCCGCCTTTGAACAACAGTATTCGTATACTTTTTTCCAAAATGGACATTCCCTCTGTCTCCACTCCAAGCTCTGCAATTCTGTATACCTTCCTTTAATTCTGGAGGATACTTTATACGAAGCCCCTGACACTTTTTTGAATTTTTCTCAAAAATGGATTCAAGTTTTTCTATTTATTTCTCGGGAAAATTAAAAAAACACTTATAAAAGTTACATAAGTCCAATTTTCACTGCTAACTAAGAATTTTCGAAAATTTCAAACGTTTGTAATTTTTCTGCGTCATCCTACAACTACAAATTGAAGATAACAATTTTTACTTCAAATGTATTCTTTATAATTAGTTCTTTCATTAATGTTATGTACATTTTCTTGAAAAGTTTAATAGTTTTCGCGCAATATTGCGTGAAATATTGTGTCACATTGAAAATAACAAGAATTTCTCAAAAACGACACCAATTTTTTTCTATAAACTTCTAATAGGAATTGTACTGTATCAGATGACAGGAATGCTATTTTGCGCTATTCTTTTGTGTTGTTTTAAATGAAAAAAAGTAATTTTTTTACTTGTCTCTAATGTCGTTATTATTTACATAAATATAGTATAGAGTACCGTGAGGGGGTCAAGAAGTCAGTTTTAACCCACGTTTTAAAAATTAGTGCATTTTGTTGGCACGAAGTTCATTTTTACATTACCGGCAATTTGTTTAATTTATTGTATTTACGAGTATATATGCTTCAGATGATGTCTTATAAACTCAAAAGTATTCTGTGCAAATTATCTCAAAATTCCCCGTTTCAGAAATGTTTAAACGCCTTCTTCTCAAAAACCGCTCCATAATTTTTCTTTAAACTTTTGTTCGGATAGTGATAATGCACTGTTTAAGATAACATAAAACCATTTTGTTGCATTTTGCTCTTTTTTTTAAATACACAAATGTATTTTCTTTGAAATGTCTCTCTCGCCATTAATCTGCACATTTTCAGCGATTTGTGTGCATTGTTGCACTTGTGAGTAATTGTGCTGCAAATGGCTTTCAATGAAAGTTTTCGAAAACTCAAAAGTGTTCTATGAAAAAGGGCTTCAAACTTCGCACTTACATTAACGCTTAAACGCCATTTTCTTAAAAACGACTCCAAATTTTTCAACGAAAATTTCCATGTAGAACGAGGTTTTACTCTTCTATAATTTTCTTAAAGTAATATTTCGCTTCCTCAATTAAGAAATCAAAAATTGAGAAAATGTTTAAATAATGTACTTTGTGTGGCGATAGATGGCTGGTAGCAAGAGGATCGGTCATGACCGAAAAGCAGTCGAAAGAAATTAGAAAACTAACTAGTTGTAGAAAGTCTCAAGAGCAATTCTATAGCACCACTAGTTGTTATGTTTGTGATATATTAGGTTAAGTAGCAAAATTAGCCAATTTGAACTGTAACGCTCGCGCAATTCCGTGTGGACGATGGTCTGCACTTCCGCTTCCGGAATTGATATGAAATGTACACAAGGGGAGCCAATATTTCCAAAGTGAAGATAGGGCGATGTCCCTCGCATGGGCGCTGCGCCGCTTCCTCGCGTTCCTCCGAGCTTTGAGGCACACAAGGCGGTGCGTGCACGGAGAGGCCGGCGCCACGCGTGGGCGCATCACGCCCCGAAAACACCGTCAGCGAATGACGGCCGCCCTCGCCAGGAAGCTCCCGCCCCGCCCCGCCCCGCCCCCCCCCCCCCCCCCACGCTCCGCCCTTCCACGCCCCGCCCTGCCCCGCTCCGCCACGCCCCGCCACTCCCCGCCTCGCCCCGCCTCGCCACTCCCCGCCACGCCCCGCCCGTCCCCGCCACGCCCCGTCCCGCCCCGCCACGCCACGCCCCCGACGGCCAGCTTTACCGTTGTCTCTGTGGTGACTGGCCGCCAGGTCATTTGTAGGGAGCTTTGGGGACCAGCTTCAGAGGTGGATCGACTTTTTTTTTTCTATTTTCCCCTCGCCAGTATTCCTGGCGAGGCGGGAATTTATTCAATATTCAGTATTCATAATAATGCTCCAGAATTTCTGCTTATGGAGCTGAGGGGCGGGCTGTAACTTAAATAGACTAACTTAACCTAACTTAAAACTATATACAAAGGGTCTCTTTGGGTGACTGTAGTTTTAATTCATCAGTTATTATTTATTTATTTAATATCAGGGTCGAATTCAGCCGCTGTCTGGAGGAGAATTCTAGCGGCCGGCTGCTCTGATTGGTAGCGATCAACATCAGGGGAATGCCGAGCAATACCCCAACAAACGTGTCATTGACAGCGTGCGATCTTTCTTTCCTCTTCCTTGTCCTATTCTACCTCTTACCTACACACACACTTACATGCACTGCACTACCGCCCATGTCGGGAGACCTGTCACGATTTTCGAGCTGGCTCCGTGGTTTCTCCGATCATCACCAGGCGACTGCCGGAGCTGTACTCTAACAAAGGCACGGACCGCGCAGGATCATTCCTCCCACTTCCTTGTTCTATCCTCACCCCTTACATACACACACACACACACACGCACTAAGAAGCTCTACACTACCACATATGCCGGGAGACTGATCGGGAGCTTAGAACTGATCCCTGCTGGGGGCGATGCCCCGCTGGTGGGAGATACCTGGTTGGGGAAAATCCTCGCTAGTCGGCATAGGTTATCGCCGGTTCTCGCCATCCATCGGGAGAAGATCACCGCTGCTTCCCGAGGAAAACATGCACTACACTTACGGGGCTAATGCCGTTAGCTGTTGACGTGCCCGGAATTACTAATCAATCAATGAACCATTAGAATATAGTACCCATATAATGAATTCATAGCAGTTGCTGTGTCTGGAGATGTGAATCAACAGCATGCTGGCCCCGTAGGTCCTCTGGGGTTTGCAGCGGGCGGCCGATTTCTTGATTCACTAATTTCGTGATGGATTGGTCTGCATTGCGCCTACCTTGCACTTGTTCTTTTACTAGAGGGAATTCAATCCGGTAGGGGCACCCAAGCGCTAGCCTCTATCCGCACCCCCGCAGGCATACAAGTACGCCTTTAGGCTGGCATCTGGATCCCACCAAAGCGCAGTTGATCTTCACGGCAACCTCCCCATACAATGTCTGGGTCGGGTTGCCCTACCAGCTCAGAGCTCCTAGCTGTCCAGGATAGTACCGGACTCCAAACAATACGTCACTCACATGCGTCCCTCCTTTTTGCCCCGAGTATCGGGCCACTGCCACGACGAAGCCGAGAGCCAAACTGGGGGTCACCCAAACTAAGGTTCGAGCGGGTCAGAGCTCCCTTCCCGTCCCCTCACTGTCAACACTTTTAGGCTAATGACGTGAGTTTCGCCAGAACTCAGGTGAAATTAGTTAAAGAAATGCATTTCGTCAGTTTGTGCTCAACGGCTACGCTTATGCCAATCTGGCAAGAAGGACCACCTTCAAAATGAGTTTCGTTTAATGCTATTTATTCCAACACTCCATGATACTTTGTAATAATAACCGGAAAAAATCTATTTTTCTTTTCTCGTTACGGAGTAGAGAGAAAATTACGTATTGCTGCTCGAAAAAACCGCGAATTTTAGGCAGAAAAACTCTTATTACAGGGCCCTCGTAACGAAAAAGTGGATAAATCCAGTTGCTAAATTTAGGGAAAAAGTCCTTTATCACGTGTTGTCGCCAGCATCCATGTTTTGAGGGACCTTGATACCGAAAAATCGAATAATGGAAAAACTTCCATCCCTCTGTGTGTGAAAAACGCTAATGGGTAAACTATTCTGCTGATTTTCTCCAAATTTGTTTCCAAATATATCTGGCTGATGTCCCGGTTTCTTGAATTTTAAATAGATATTTGAATTTTGGGATGTACTTTACATGAAGCCCCTAGGACATTTTTCAAATTACTGAAAAATGGAATCATCGTTTCTTATTAAATTCTGTTGGATACTGTGAAGGACGTTTAAGAGAATGATGCAGGTCTCATCTTCGTTGAAATCCTAACATTTTGAAAATTGCAAAAGTTCAATTTTTTTTCGGATTATTCATTCAACTTAAGTATTAAAGATAGATATATTTTCCCTTAAAAAATCTGATCCATCAAAATGGATTTTGAAATACGGTCATGTACAATTTTTCGCAAATTTCAGTACTTTTTGCGTAATTTTGAGTGAAAAGAGGAGCGAGAAAGTACGTGCTTCTTTATCTGCACTAGTTTCGGACCAAAGAACGAAAAAAGGTGAAAATGTCATTAGGAAGAATACAAGTTACGTTGAGTAAAATCTGTCAATATTTTTTGCGGCAAAAATTAAAGAATTGCTGAAGGTTTTTTCTTGTCAACAGCGCTTTCTGTTTATAAAAATTAACATTCTGATTTTTTACAGGCTGAGGCAAAAATTATTAATTTATTTAACACGAAAAAAGTTTAAAACCGAGTGATATGCTGTGGATGAACTATGACACGAAACACTTTCTATCTGTATCTGTGGCTCTCAGATAAAATCCACGAAGAAATGAATTATTATTAATATTAAGAGGATTATTGCGTGGATAAATGCCAGAGTTGCCTAACCCAATATGTAGTAAAGATACTTTTCCTCTAGAGCATGGCTCTGAACTATCAATTATATAAATACGAAAATTTTAATCCTTGTGAATGAATGAATGGTGATTGGTTCAAATTGTCTGTTTGAGCCAATTCATTCAAGCATGCATTCATTCATTCATTCACAAGGATGAAGAATTATGGCTCTAATAGATCATTCAGAACCATACTTCATAGGAATAAAGGACTTCACGACTTCGTGAGTTAGGCAAATCTGGTACTGAATCACTCTATTATGGTATTTATTTTGCTCCCTCAAATTGACCCACATTGCATGTAATCTCTTTGTGATGCACTATTTTCATGTTACTATTTACGTAAATAAAAAAAGAATTTGCTACGTAAAATATTTGCATATTTAATATCATAATGACATTAATTAATTATGATGCCTAGGGCAAATTCTCCAGTTCAGATATAATAATAATAATAATAATAATAATAATAATAATAATAATAATAACAACCACCATCATAATATTGCTTGCATAATATGGCTTGTTTCAAGTAGTTTTGGACCATATCAATTGTTTTTTCAGTAGTTTTGGACCAGGATCAATCTTTCCGAATTTTTTCCGAATTTCTAATAAATATATGGGCGCCAGGAAATGGTTACGAGAATGAGCTCCCAAATTATATTTAATCATAACACCGTTGCTGTCTTAAACGGTGGGTTCTTTACCGAAATAATCGTGAATACTTACGATTACTTAATTCGCCCCCGTACGGAGAAGCGTGGAATCTGCAATGGAAAATTTAAATATCCTACTGGATTGCACGTGACGGCAAATAATAATCAGCTTTCATCAATAGAAAATAACAAATTTATTTATAAATTTTAGTAACTTCTTTTTTTAAATAAGAAAATTTTTGGTCATGACCTTTACTATAGCGCTATAGAACGTGTTATCCATGAGAATCTTGGGCGCTGTCCTGGTAAAGGATGTCTCCCCGTAGACTTCAGCAATGGGCCTCGTCCAATCTTCTTTGTTGCTACTGACTAAATCCGTATCTTGTCGTTTCTTCTCAGAAACCACTATGTACACTGTTTATCCATTGGCGTTCCATCCCCATTCACATGCTTTAATTGTTGCAAGTTCTAATACTCCTTATTTTCATTACCTAAGCAAAATCTTAAGTGCTGTTAAAATATTAGCATATAAGTTCATAAAGTTATCATCGGGTTCCTATCATCGGAGACAAGTTCGATTATCATTGTCCGCTTAATAAAATTTAAAGTCCCTTTTGGCATTCACTGTTCACTTCGTATAAAACAATTTCTGAGTTCTATCTTTTGAATACTAACAACGAAAAATCACTACGTCCGAACTCGCGTAAATTTTCTATGTTCAATTAAACTGCTATATATCTAGCACTCTGATACGATCGCTATCGTGTCGAGCGTTAGAATGAATCTTCTTGTATCCTTCATCAACATGTAAACATTTTTTATCTTTTACTCTCTTGTTTAAAACAAAATTATGCGATCTACCTCGCGGCGTCATCTACGTTTTGACTAATAACTCACGGATGCTACGTATCGTCCGCTTTTGAACTTATGGATATTGTTTATATCTTGCACTCCGTTACCATGACAACCAGGGTATTTTTGCTAATAAAGTGTTATTTTTAATGGAATTCGCTGAATTTCATATTGGTGACAATCTGGTATGTCACAATATATTTTCAGCTTTACGTGTTGCACATTTAGTATGTGCCTTTTCGCAAGCAATATAGAACGCACGGTTGACATTAGTAGAAACAATACATTTTTACGTAAGAAAACAAACGAATACAAAAATATTAAAATCTTCCCAAAAACTTAAAAATATTAAAATTCTCCACAATATGCTACTGTATAAACTAGTGATTTTTTCCCCTCTCCGAGTCCCGATCTCACATCCTCAGAGATAACTTGCCGGCACTCATACCACCATGAGTTTACCCGAAAATGGGACTAGCAACATAATTTTACCGTCCCTTATTACATACGTAGAGAAAATTTAAAGAAAAAACTTGGAGCCGTTTTTGAGAAAAAAATCAGTAAATTTTAGCGCAAATTACGCAAAACTACTCTTTTTTAAAAAATTGTAGGTACATGACCTTTTGTAAAGAGCTAATTTCGTACAACAGGTTTTGTCTAAGGCAAAAATCTTTAGCTTCAATTTTGTAGTTTTGAAATTAATGTTTGCAATTTCCAAAAAAACGAGCGCTATCCGAATATGGGACTAGCGTTATATTTTTTTACCGTCCCTTATCACATAAGTGAAGAAAATTTAAAGAAAAAATTTGGAGCGGTTTTTGAGAAACAAAATTTTCGTAAGTTTCAAGCACAAATAACTCAAAAACTACTAGTTTTTTAAAAAAGTTGTACGTGAATTGTACTTATAATTGTACTTATTTAAAGTGCTAATTTTGTACAACCCACTTTTTTGAGGCAAAAATCTATATCTCCAAATTTGTAGTATTGATTTTCTTCTTTCAATTTTGGGAAAAATTGGGGATATTAACAAAAAAATTCGCACTATTCAACAACGAGATTTAATCAAAAACTTTGGAACTTTTTTTTTTAATATTCGCCGCTTTCCGACGCACGCATGAATGATTACATAACTTTCTCTTCTGAGGAACAATTCGTAAGGGGAGGTAGTAAAAATAAATTTGAGACCATCATCTACATTAAATTATCTGAGATCCGAGTGAATTTATTGTAATTTTTTTATTCTTGAAATTTCGCATAATGGAAAGAAATGATGCAAGAAACATTCTAAAAAATGAAATAAAAAAGAGCTTTACTTATAATCAATAATTCTAATTTCGTCCAAAATGTCAGTTGTCATTACCAGATAAGCCTGAACTGTGAACAATAAAGAAAAATGAGGGTATATTTACATTTACGTCTGGGATGCAATATTAGGGATCATCGCAAATACGCCTTAAGCCATTGAGTTAACTCAGAAAAAAACTCAATCAGGATCGCAGCTTTAAGGCCGAATATTGAGAACAAGAAGTATGGAAGTTCAGAGTGAAAAACAAAAGAAAAGGGGAAGAAAAAGAAAATGGAGGTGGAGAAGAGAAAAGAAAGAAATGTTAATTAAAAGGATATGAAGGGATCAGTAGGGAACACATAGTGTATAAAACTTTAGAATTACGTAACAACAAATAGTACTTGAGAACATGTACTGTAATATTTTAACAACGACGCCTCACGTCGCGGCGCCAATGTAATTATTTTCAACCTCCTTTGGTACCACGACGCCTCACGTCGCTGGTGCCAATGTAATATTTGTATATATATCTTTATAATCCCGCTTTTAATACTCTCTTATAAAATCACACGCCCACTATCTTGCCCCGCCCTAGCACTAAATTATAATTGGGTGCCACATTATCAATTGCCCGTACCTCTGCTAGCTCGTACTATTATCTGTTCCTTACCGTGTCGTAGTTCGCGCGCTCACTCCATACGGAGTTGAAGTAAGGGTCCGCTTTGTTCGTGCCTGGGTCAACATTCATACCATTACAGAATAAAAGACATGGAATCACGGCAATTATGAGCCATTGGGATGCTCATGCATTTAATTTTGGACTTTTCTTAGCTGATATCCCTTTCGTGAACACAACCTGCCCCTCCAACTTACAAAACATAACAACACAAATATATATAAACACCCAGGAAAAAAAACATATAAACATACACACTGAAAATACAATAGAAAGAAAACAAATCTCATCCATCCATCAGAATGCGCATTCTGTCGTGACCTTATTTATTATCCTTAGCCTAATAGCATAACTTGGTCTTCGACAGAACTTCTTTTGAATGGAGCGTAAACAAACAAAAAAAATACAGTTTTTGCACAATTCGTGCCACTTCCCTTTTTTGCAGCGATGTCACCTTCCATCAGCGCCCGTCGCTGGTAGTTGTCACGTGCATTATTCACGCACGCGGTTCCCCGTTCAGCTGCCACCAGATCCTCGATGGTTCACTCCTCCGTTTAAGACATGCCAATGCATCCACGACTATTGTTTTTTTTTCTTTCTTAATCGCGTCTTCCCTGAACGTTATTTCTATATCTCGCGATATATGTATATATCTTTCGCGACGCTTCTATTTCCTGACACCTAATTTGCGTAAATATTTCCTATGCAGATTTTTTTCGTGAATTTCTCAATGAATTTAACTAAATTTTCGATGCACTCGGTTTAAACAATTGTTCCTATGTGACCAGAATAGCCTAATAACGTTTTACACGACACTTCCGCGAAATTTCTCAAAAATTCAACACAACATAAAAACGTGTGCGATCATCCTCAGATCCGAACTCATTCTATGTCTAACCCAGTTCACATTGTTGGTCCCTACAATCTAAGTGACTGTCTTTTTTCCAAACATATGCCCATCACCATAATAAATGTTCAAAAACTCTTACATTTTTGCTGTTTTCGGGCATTTTGCGTCTTACATAAATTCCCCCCGCACCGTAACTAATTTTGCCCTGCTCTAAATATTTTTCCCCATAACTCCCGTAAGTTTGGCCAAAATCCACCCAGGCATTCACTGGATATTCAACAAAACTCTTCTTGTTATATATTTCCAGGAGTACAACAATGAGTTCCGTCTTCCATCTTCGTCATGTTATGCATGCAATTTATACCATTTATAATATTTACGGAACCCGTGGCTCGAATAACGTGGTTCTTGCTTTAAAATGTTTCTAAATTTAAGTTCTGTTCATCGTTTATCACACCTATTTCCGCCCCTTATGCTTTCTTGTATCACGCTTTTAATTATGGTTACGCGGCGCTGTTGTCTATTGTTTCTTTCATTTCTTGTAATTCCTCCTTGCTCACATAAAAGTTCCATGTCATCTTGTGGGCTCGTCCCCACCGATCATTACAGTACAATACATAATCTCTATACAAAAACATGAAAAATTACCATATTAATCATTAGATAAACGCAATTACAAAAGGAATTATACGGTATAAAATACAAAAAGAGTCAGTAAAATAATGCTGTGACAGTACTGATTTTCTTTGTAATAATAGATGGAAATAATAATAATAATAAATGCCACACATGATTTGAGAAAGATCTATAGGCTATTGTTTTACATAAACTTTTCTTATTTTACATTAAGAGGTCTGTAACATATATAGTTAGAAAATGTATTTTAGATATTGCTATGTAATTTCTCTACTTTTAAACCTTGTAACAGCAGTAAAAAATTAGCTTTTTCTGTATCCCGAATTAAGAAAGGAGGAAGAAACCATGAGGAAAGGAGTGGGAAGAAAAATATTTTCGGAAATATGACTAGAAAAAAGGTTAAACATGAGGATGATATTGAATAAAAGCATTATGGTTATCGTTTTAGAAAAAAACTAGAGGTTCTACAGGATGGCACAGACTTTATCATAACAAATGTTATTTTCCCTAATTACCTTGGTGCAGCGGTCTGGATTTAAGGTCTTGCTTCATTCTCTGGCCAGCTGCCATCTATCGCCGTCCAAAGTACATTTTTTTGACATTTTCTCACCTTTTCCCTTTCCTAATAGTACAATTCAAATATTACTTCAAGACTATTAAAGGACAGTAAAACTTCGTCCTATAAGGAAATTTTCGTTTCGAAATTTAGAGCCGTTGTTAAGAAAATTGTGATTAAGTATAACTGTAAATGCGAAATTTGAAGCTTTTTTCACAGTAATCTATTGTGTTTTTGAAAAACATCATTTATAGTAATTTGAAACACGTTCACTCCCAAATGCAATAATGTATACAAATTGCTGGATATGTGCAAATTAACGGCGTGAGACTTATTTTAAAAAATTACATTTGTGTATTTTTTGAAGAAATAAAAGTATACCCCAAAATGAACTTTACGTCATATTAAATAGTGCCATGAGCACTATCATTTGGAAAAGTTTGAAGAAACAAATTCGGGTCATTTTGAGCTGGCGTTTCAGAGTTTCTAAAAATGCGGAATTTTGAGCTCATTTTAACAGATAACTGTTGAGTTTTCGACAAACTTTATGACATTATTTGAATCATACGTATTCATAAATACAATAATGTGCAGAAATCGACTCTAATGTAAATATTATTGGGAGACAAGTCAAAAAATTACATATTTGTATTTTTTGAAAAAACAAAAACAATTGCAGTATGGCTTTGGTTTTTGGAACCATACCAAAAATTTAAAGGAAAAAGTTTTTTAATTTTTTGAAATCTACTAAAATTTTCAAAACCCATACATAATTTAATGAAAGAACTATTTATGGACAGCAAATTTCACTATCTTAGCTCAAACCAAGCTTTAGGAATATTGGAGAGAATTGAACTCACATTATGGAGAACTTAAGGACATTAAAAAAAACATCATTACAAATACTTTGATGCTCATGTGTTGAGAAACGCATTGCACAATGAAATACATCTATAATGTAAATTTTAACGTCAAAAAATTATATTTTTGTAATTTTTCAAAAAAAACAAGAACATAGTGTTTATGTCATCGTATAGAGTCAATTGGCTCTACTCGTACCAAAAATTTACAGAAATAATTTGGAGCTGTTTTTGAGAAAATCTTACTTTTGTAATTTTTTTAAATTTACAACTGGATTTACCCATATTCACGTTATCAGGACCCAGGAATGAATTTTGTCTTCTGAATATTCGCCTTTTTTCGCGCTATACAATGTATATTACTCCGTATATACGTACGTGTACGAAAAATTAAAGTTGAGATAGAATAGAGGGTGTATGTAAACTACCTTTCATTGTTTTTGTCTAAACACGAAGTTGTCGTAAAGCTTCTAATGTTGCTACTTTTCTTAAGATGTGTAGGTAGTGAGTTCCAGTTTGGAAATACTGTGATAGTATAGGACTTGCTGCATGACAGTGTGTTGCTGAGGTATGCACAGCAATAATAAATAACGTGATTGCTCTAGTGTAAGTATTTTGAAGTTCTTAGACAAGTGTGTTTGAAGGCCATTGTACAAGATTTTATGGAGAAGCAAGCGGCTATGCATTATTCTTCTTTATTTGATAGAGATAATTTTTGTCTGTCAGTAGTACGCAGATGCGTGTTCATAATTAGGAAGGTCGAACATAAAACGAATGCATGAGTTTTGTGCTGCTTGCAAACTTCTGTTGTTGTTTAGCTTTTAAGTCAGTGAGCAAGAAATCACAGTAATCGAAATGGGGAATAATTAGTGAATTTATCAGGTTCAAACATGTGTTTATAGGTTTATAGGTTCTCGTACGTGTCTTAGAAAATGGAGGTCTATAAATACGTGGGACGTTCAATAATTAAAGAGACAAATTGGCCGGGAGAAATAAAGGTTTATTTTTACAAAACAGGACTTTTACTACTTTTCAATATAATTTTCACCAATATTTATGCACTTGTTCCAGTGGGATACTAGCTATTTATACACGCTGGAAATAACTTTTTATCTTAGTATTTTAATCAATATCCCACAAATTGTTTGACATCCTCGTTATCCTGGAACTTCTTTCCACGTAATGCCTCCTTCAGTGGACCAAACAAATGGAAATCAGATGGTGCTAAATCCGGGTAGTAAGGGGGATGAGTTAGTACTTCCCAACCCCTTTAGCCGATGGTTTCACGTGTTTGTTTCACAGTGTGTGCACGTGCGTTGTCTTGCTGGAGAATCACACATCTCCTCTGATAATCACGACGTCTCTCACTCATGGCTGGCTTCACCTTGTTGATTTGATTTGATTTTTTCGTGTTTCCGGGCACTTCAACTGCTTTGGTCATTAGTCCCGTTAGTGTAATGCATGTTTTTTCTCGGGATATGCGCAGTGATCTTTCCCCGCTGGATGGCTAGAACCGGCGCCGACCTACCTTCGGCTAATGGGATTCCCCCTAACTTGGACTCTCCCACCAGCAGGGCACCGCCCCAGCCGGGACAAGCTCTAAGCTCCCGCCCGGGCTCCCGGAATATGTGGTAGTGTAGTGTATGTTAGTGTGTGTGTGTGTGTTTGTGTGTGTGTGTGTGTGTGTGTAAGTGGAGAGGATAGGGCAAAGAAGAGGAAGGACAGATCGCGCGCGGTCCGTGGCCCGTTTGGTAGGGAACTGTTACGGTATTCGCCTGGTGTTGATCGGAGAAACTACGGAAAACTACCGATCAGAGCAGCCGGCCGGTAGAATTCTCCTCCAGACAGCGACTGAATTGGATCTAGCTCAAAAGCTAGTGTCGAAAATCCTGCCGCCATAAGGACTCCGGTCAGAGGCGCAGCAGTGACATCAGTTGATGCATTGAGCTACCGCTCCCGGTTCACCTTGTTCAAATATATTATTCAAGTATATATGTGTATATTAAGCTAGTATTGGCTATTTTTTGTACGCTGTTCTTTGAGATAATCATAAAAAAACGCACCTACAGCGTCCCAAAACACCGTCAAGGGGACTTTTCCTGCTGATGAGGTAACAACAATGTTCGTCAGTCACTGAGTCTCGACCACTTTGAACCGTAACCACCACTTTTCAACTCACGTGTAAACATTACCGCGATTCATACAACTTTCATCATAAACTTTAGTCATTCTAGAGTAATATTAGTTGGTTTTTCACCTGCAGTAAGTTGAAAAGAATCACAAGGAATTTTCAAGTGGTCTCCCCAACTTAATTTTGAAGTAATGAACACCTTCAACAATGATGACCCTTCAAGGTGGTCAGAGCTCATCCACGTGATGCCAACTTAAAGTCCTAAAATTACCAAACGTGTCCTACCAAGTGTATTTATCAAGACCAAATTGTCTCTTTAATTATTGAATGACCTACGTACTTTTTGACAAATCTTTCCTACTTGCGTAGTCCAGCTAAGAGTGCTATCTATGTGCATTCCTAGGTTCTTTATGTCGTTACACCAGGGAAGGGGCCATTTATACGGGTCGGAAAGGTTTTATCTTATTTGTTGATGGCGTTGCGAGAGTCTATCAACAAATTTTGGGACTTACTTGGATTTAATAATTCTTGGAGATACAGTGATTAGGAGATAAATTCTTGGAGATACAGTGATTAGTTAATGGTTCGTGAAGATATCACTTTTCGTATTTTTTTTGTACTGACGAACTATCAAATTAACCTGTATTTCGTTAGCTGGGGAAGTAATATTGCCAACTGAACTATGCAAAACATTCCAATGAAATTTGATTTTTCGTGGTATTTTTTCAAATAATTTCATGGCAATTTCACCTATGTTTATAATCCACACCCTTTGTGTTTCCAGTACCTAAGTTGAGAAGTAGCGAAGGTACAACATTTTAAACTGTTTTTTGATGTTAAATAAATAAATATTGCTACAGCCAGTACAAAATTTTAATATCAGTTGTTCTATGTAGAAAGTGCCGTTTGTAGCCAATAAAAGACATGCAGATTTTCTTGATTTCTTAAAAGAAATGGATTTTGTGTGGGATATTTTAAGGACTTGTAAATTAATGTTTTTCACCATCAAAATATATTAATTATAAAAAATCTCGTTGAACAGTATCATAAGATAATTTACCCAGTGTATAACATATTACCATACAATAGAACCTTTACGAAGGGAAAATGACATATAAATAAAAATTGCAGTTTGAATCTTTCACTATTCATTTACGGATTCGTTTTCGTCTTCAAATAGGTCGTTTTGCAAATAGTGAAAAACAACACGATTTAATTGTAGAAATTTGAATAATTTCTACCAAACATCTTTATTTTTGCCAATGTTTATTTTATTACTCAATTTATTAAAAACAATTGTCACATATTGATCGCATCTCATTTCAAAGGGGGGGGGTATGTTTAAAAAATGTTTTCGTAAAAGCTCTCATATTGTATAAAACATATTTTAAATATAGCTGTCAATTGTTCGTTGTAATGTTTTTCCCATTAATAGTAAATAATGAAATGATGATGTAATGATGTGTTTTAATACACGAGTGTGATATTACGATAAGAGCGAATGTGTAGCGTGTTTCCGAATCTTCACTCGTTCGTAAACACGAACGCGTTCGCGAGCGTCCCGACGTCGGCAGGATTTTCGACACTAGCTTTTCAGCTAGGTCGAATTCAGTCGGTGTCAGGAGGAGAATTCTAACGGTCGGCTGCTCTGATCGGTAGTTTTCCGTGGTTTCTCCGATCAACACCAGGCGAATGCCGGAGCAGTACCTTACCAAACGGGCCACGGACCGCGCGCGATCTGTCCTTCCTCTTCCTTGTCTTATCTTCTCCCCTTACACAAACACATACACACTAACATGCACTATACTACCACATATTCCAGGAGACCGGTCAGGAGCTTAGAGCTTGTCCCGGCTGGGGCGTTGCCCCGCCGTTGGGAGAGTCCTGGTTAGGGGGAAATCCCACTAGCCGACGGTAGGTCGGCGCCGGATCTCGCCATCCAGCGGGGGACGATCACCGCCATCTTCCGAGAAAAAACATGCATTACACGGGACTGATGACCAAAGCAGTTGACGCGCCCGGAAACACGAAACAATCAATCAATCAATTCGCGAGCGTCGTAAACTTCACATGAGTGTATTAATACCCATAACATCGAGTTTCATACGGTACTTTTTCTACAATGTTAAACTTTTACATTGAGTCGTTTCGTGGCAGTTGACATGAAGGATTGGACCCAGGCCAACAAGCGGACAGCTCCCTACCCTATCCACCGCAGGTGGCTTTGTCTTACCAGACCGCCTGTGCGGCAATAATTCCAATGTCACCATTTTCGCTTTTCCTCTTATTTCTGAAGGAGTCTCCACCTTTGATTCACTAGACAGTTTAAACTCAAGCATTGGTCGGATTTTAAGGACAACCACACGGCAGTAACATATAACAAAATGACTTGCGTTCAGATCTTAACGTCAGTCAAATGTTCTCTCCAATAACTAACAACCACTGCGCTAGTCAAATAGGATCAAAGTGAAATTCCATCCAATTTTTTAAAAATAATATTCCACATAAAAAAGTACTAATAATAAATGAAATTAAAACCGAGAAGCATTATATATTATTAATTTCAATTTTTATGTACACAATCGAACGAAACATTTACGATAACGATTCTCAATGAATAATTAAGTGTCAAGACTTGGTTTGCAACCTTCCCTGTTATTGGTCAAGAACCTGTATCATAATGAAATCTGTATCGTGATGAGTATCATTATGCAACGGTTTGCAGCCACCAAATGACAGAATTATACAATAGGAGTAGAAGAACGTCTTTTTTATTCTGGTTATCCCACCAGGAGCTAAAAGTGTCTCAGAAGATTCAGAGAGTGCGTTCTGCTATCCGAATCTGAAGCTGTCGGAGATTTTATATATCAGGGGAATAGGCCATACGAGGATAAGTGGACGGTCCATAGCTCGGCTCTAAGGATGGGGATGAAACAGGCAAGGGACGGAAGGATAGCGTTCCGCCCGTGACCCGCATTTTAGGATCATGACACTCTGCGGCTTCCTTCCGTAAGCGATCACAGAATCCACGAAAAGTACTGATCAGAGCGATCGTACTTACAATACAATTCCGGTGCCACAAACTCGACTCTGCCGATCCGGTGGCCGAGTTGGCTAAGGCTGTAGTGTAGCGATCGCGGGTTCGAGACCCGCCTCGGCATGGTTGTATTTGTATTCGTCCTTTCACCCCTTATGGTAACTGTGAAGATGAAACAATATGAAAACCATATTGTTTCATCTTCATATATATTCCATACCAAACCGAGAGTGTCGTGCAAACGATTGCAGCGTGTTCGATAACCTTGAGAAGAATCAGAAGGCTAAATTTTCTTCGACTGAACACGAATCTACTCTGTCCGCACCTTAAAGTGTTGACAAATTCCCCTCTTGATTGCCTGTTGTGAATTGAAAGTCTTCCAGAAGGTTTCCGGTTGTAAAAAACCGAACCAATTTTGTCTATGTCCATGTCGAAGAACTCAGTTCTGACGAGTAAATCAAGTTCATTCAATACTGTTCTACCGCTTAGGAACATTTCTAACCCGCAATTTAGTTTGCGAGCCCGCAAGTAAAGGTCTTTGGTGAGAGTTCGGCTGCTTAGAAGCGACGTATTCGGCACCGGCCAAGTGCCTAGCTGTGAAACGCCGGCGTGATGCCCGTATAGAAGTGACTCGGACATTCCATTGAGCTGATACCCATCTCTCCTTTTTGCCCCTTTTGTCTAGAGGGCCTGCGACAATACTACGAATCTATCAGAAATGTTCTCCTAAATAAAGCCAACCTGAATACAAAAACTAATATATGTTAGAAATATACTTTTATTTTTAAGTGTTTCTTAGTTTCTCGTCCTTCGCAAGATGAGAAAGTATTGTAATCCTGTGCCGAAGGATGGCGAATTTTTGACAGAAAAACTCATATATATATATATATATATATATATATATATATATATATATATATATATATATAGTAAATGATTTCCTCCAACACTGACCGGGAGGTCCTAGGTTCGAGTCCTGGCACCGGCAGGATTTTCGACACTAGCTTTTCAGATAGGTCGAATTCAGTCGCTGTCTGGAGGAGAACTCTAGCGACCGGCTGCTCTGATCGGTAGTTTTCCGTGATTTCTCCGATCAACACCAGGCGAATGCCGGAGCAGTACCCTACAAAACGGGCCACGCACCTCGCGCGATCTGTCCTTCCTCTCCCTTGTCCTATCCTCTCCTCCTCCTACACACACACTAACATGCACTTCACTACCACATATTCCGGGAGATCGGTCGGAAGCTTAGAACTTGTCCCGGTTGGGGCGGTGCCCCGCTGGTGGGAGAGTTCTGGTTAGGGGGAAACCACACTAGCCGACGGTAGGTCAGCGCCGAATATCGCCATCCAGCGGGGAAAGGTCACCACCATCTCCCGAGAAAAAAACATGCACTACACTTACGGGACTAATGACCAACGCAGTTGACGCGCCCGGAAACACGAAAAAATCAATCAATCAATTCCTCTAACACGTTGTGTTGTCAGAATCCATGTTTTGTGGGTCCTTGATACCGGAAAATCGATTGAGGTAAAACATTTCTCTGCCTGTGGCCACACGCTAGCGCTGAAACAGTTCAGCCGATTTTCTCCAAACTTGATAATCCTCGATCGATTTAAACGAACTCGAGGTCCTCTGAGTTTGAAACGGATATTTTGATTTTGGGAAATACTTTACATGGAGACTCAACAATTTCAAAATTTTCCCAGAAATGACTTCACATTTATTTATTAAACTTTGTCTTCGAATAGCGATAGCAATTGGTAACTACTAAAAGAATGACACGTCTCTCATTTTCGTTAATTTGAATGTTGGAAGTTCCTTTTTTCGGCGTCTTCCTACAATTACAATATTAAAGACAGTTTTCTTAATAAAATCTATGGTTCAAAGACTTCTTAAAATAAGTTCAGAAACAAATTTTCGAGAAAGTATATAGTTCTTGCGCATCTTTGCGTGAAAATAGATTATTCTACAATTTCTTTAAACATTTTTTTCTCTCAGAAACGGCTCCAATTTTTTTTCTTAAATTTCCTTTTCAAATATATCAAAAGACGGTAAAAAATTGATGCTGGTCTCATTTTCGGCAACTCTCAGTATTTTCGGAAATTGCAAAAAGTTTGCTTTTTAAAACTACAAAATTGAAGGTACAGATTTTTTCCCGAAGCAGACTATGTTCTAAAAGAATCAGTTCTTTAAAAAAGGACACGTACAATGTTTCGAAAAAACTAATCGTTTTTGCTTAATTTGTGCTTGAAGTTAATGCATGTTATAAAAATCTGTAAAAACGCTCCATTTATTTTTATTTTTCCCACGGATATGAAAAATAGGAATGCATAAAAGAATGGGGTAGGTCTCTTTTTCGTTTAGCTCTCTGAAGTTTCGAAAATTGCAAATTTATAAATAAAGCGAGTAAGTATGTGGTGTGTGCAATTGTAGCATGTTAGTTGTAGATCTTTATTGGAATTTTTTAATTAAAAAAATTATTTATAGTCGCATCAACAACTTTCTATTAGCCACTATTACACGTATTGTATTACATTATAGTGTGAATCCAGAAATTATATTTGGCAAAAATTATATTACAATTTAACTCTACACTATCCTTTAATCAATATTAAATGAATATATGTGAGGGATAAACTTATATTAAAGAATGGGGTTATATTTCTGTTAATACATTGATAGCTTTTCAAAATTTGATTATTTTTTCTTGATTTTTCATAAATGGCATATTTAAATCCAAATAACTGCCGCTGATATATCCGGGACATACGTTAAAGAAGTGATCAAGGTCAAGTTTAGTATTGAAAAGTTCGCATGTCGGGGAGATGATTTTTGCAATAGGTGAAAACGACTTAATTTAGAATGCCTGCCCCCAAACGACTGCCCATCCGCCTGTCTGTGGACAACGCTAGCGGCTAAACCTTCCAGCCGATTTTCTACAAAATCAATATTCCCTAATTGATCTGGCTGATATCACTACTCTTGAGTTTGAAACCGATATTTAATTTTGGTACTACTTAAACTGATTTTAAAATTTAAAACCTTAAACCGCTTAAGAGAATGATGTAGGTCTCATTTTCTTAAAATTCTTGATTTATGAAAATTGAAATTTTTTTGGAATTAAAATATTGACAATAGTGAGTTTTTCCAAAAATCTTTAAAGAAAGATTTTTAAATAATGTCATGTTGAATTTTTCGAAAATTTCAATACTTTTCGCGTAATTTTGCGTGGAAAATAGGCAATTTTTAATTTTGTTTAAACAATATTTTCTCAAAAACCACTCCAATTTTTTAAAATTCTTTTTTGGTCTCGGATAGCGTAAAGAAAGCGTAAGAGAATGTACAGATCTCGTGTTCCTTGTTTTTCCTGATTTTTCTAAAATTTCAAAAATTGAAAATTATTTTGGAGCCATTCTACAGCTACAATTGTGAAGATTAAAATATTTTTAATGAAATATATTCATCAAAAAACGATCTTGAAATAAGATACTTCTCAGTG
Source organism: Teleogryllus oceanicus (assembly GCA_964035755.1). NCBI lineage: Eukaryota > Metazoa > Arthropoda > Insecta > Orthoptera > Gryllidae > Teleogryllus > Teleogryllus oceanicus. The sequence goes on along the minus strand of CAXIVR010000004.1, from coordinate 6,528,148 downwards.
ATTTGAAAATACAAGTATTTTTTGCATAATTGGGCTTCAACAAAGACAATTTTTGAACTGCCTATGTTTGAATTCTCCTTGAAAACATTTGTTTTCTCAGAAACAGTTCTTAACTATTTCTATGAACTTTTTAACGTATGTAGCAACGAACGGTAAAGAAAGTGGTGCTGGTCCCACGTTCGGCACACTCTCAGCATTTTCAAAATGTGGGAAAAAATAGAAATGATAAATTCGAATTTCCTGCGCTTTCTTTGAGGCAGTGTGAACACACAAGTATAATAAAGCCGTCGTGTGATATAGCGTCAATAAATAATAGCTCAATTAGGTTTTCTCGCTTAAAAATACGATTTAAATATAATAGGAAAGAAAAGTAGTATCATAATATCCTATAAATAAATTTGTTTAAAGACTTGTATGCCCTGGCCGGGATTTGAACCTGGGTCTCCTAGTTTACGCCCAGATGTTGTAACTACAAACCTACCGACACAATAAGGTGACAATTACATAATTTTCCAAGAGTTGTTATTACGGTAAATTGATATTACCACCGTAGCCCCACCATTGTGAGAGCAATGAATATTTGAAATATTCATAGTTTAACGGCGACGTGATTGGATAGGTAAGACAAGGCGGTTTTATTTACTTAACGTAAATGTTACAATGTTTTCTGCGGTCAATAAAATGGTATGATCAACTTTATTAAAGTCGGAAAGACTGTATACACAGATATGCTAATGGAAATGATGTCGTAATTTTGAATGCATTCATAACGCGATATCATGGGTGGCCTTTAGTTCTGGATGTTCAATTTATATGTGAAATTCATCCATTGTTGATTTATCAACGGCCGCTGGCAACAGGGTGCTGTAGCGAAGGCCGCTACCGCCACGACCACCACTGGATCATGTTATTTATTAACTTTTATTTTGTTTACTTTCTCGCACACTCCTTGTGCAGTATATATGAAGGTTGAAATATCGATCGAATATGTTCGTGAATTCATTGAATTCAATCCCAGAAATATATTTACATTTAAATAAAATTTGAATAAGAACACTATTTTTTAGGCTTCATTTCTTCACGATTGGTTAGTTGGTTGGTGATTCCGGGCGCGTCAACAGCGTTGGTAACTAGTTCCCTAAGTGTAGTGCATATTTTTTTCTCGGGAGTTGGCGGTGATCTTCCCTGCTGGATGCCGAGATCCGGCGCAGACCTACCGACGGCTAGTGGGGTTTCTCCCCAACCAGGACTTTCCCACCCGCAGGGCACTGCCCCAGCCGCAATAAGCTCTAAGCTCCCGACCGGTCTCCCGGAATATGTGGTAGTGTAGTGCATGTTAGTGTATGTGTGTGTGTGTGTGAGGGGAGAGGATAGGACAAAAAAGAGGAAGGAAAGATCGCGCGCGGTCCGTGGCCCGTTTGGTAGGGTACTGCTCCGGCATTCGCCTGGTGTTGATCGGAGACACCACGGAAAACAACCGATCAGAGCAGCCGGCCGCTAGAATTCTCCTCCAGACAGCGACTGAATTCGACCTAGCTGAAAAGCTAGCGTCGAAAATCCTGCCGCCGTCAAGACTCGAACCTAGGACCTCTCGGTCAGAGGCGCTGCAGTGGTATCAATTAATGCACTGATCTACCTCTCCCGGTTTATTCGCGAGTTGAAGTGTTATTTGAAGTGTAGGAAAGGCCGAAATTGCGACATAATACTACCCAACGGTATCATTATAATATAGCAAGAAAGTGTGTGCTGTTGCAGCCCCTCTATTAAGCGTGCTCTTGGTTAGGTGTGGAGCGGGGTAGGGCGCAGAGGGCGTTGGGGTGACGACCCCGCGAGGCGGGCCGGCGCACAAGGCCGGGGTGGAGCGGGGCCTCTCGGATGAAACAAAGCGCGCTTTTTACGGAGCCTTTCTTTGAAACGTCGTAAAACTTCTCGCGGCGGCGGAGGAGTCAGCTCTGAAGAGCCGCTTCGCTCCGCCCCGCCGCGCCGCGCCACCTCCGCGGTCTGCACTGCGTGGGAGCGAACGCCACCTGCCGCAAAGAGCCGTCCCCTCGCAGTGCCCGTCAAACGTACGATCTTCCCTTCCTCGTCCTTGTCTTCTCCTCTCCCTTCACACACAAACACAGTTTCATGTGTTACACTACCACGCTTGTCGGGAGCTTAGAGGTTGTCCTGGCTGGGAGGTACCCCGCTGGGGAAGATACCTGATTGAGGAAAACATCCAGCTTCCAGGTAGGTCGTAGACGGATCTCCCCAAGCAGCAGGAGAAGATGTTGCGTTAAAAAATCATGCATTATATTCACGGGACTAATGACCTTAGCAGTGGAAGTGCCTAGCGTCAATCTATTTCCTCTGCTCGCATCTTCCTACAACTAAAATATTGAAGAAGAAATAAAACCTGTTCTTTAATGATATATTTTAAAGATACGGCGATGTACAACTTTTCGAAAAAGTAAGTACTTTTTGCGTAAATTGTGCTTGAAATATAGGCATTTTTTAATTTTTAAACATTTTTCTGAAAAAAAAGAGGCATCAAATTTTGGAATTAATTTTGACCTCGGATAGCGTAAAGGGCGCTAAGAGAATTTCATAGGTCTCATTTTCGTTAAAATCCTTGATTTTTGGATAATTGCAAAAATTCAAAATATATTGGTGTCTGCCTATAACTACAATTATGAAGAATTTTTCTTAATAAAATGTGTTCATTAAAAACAGAAATTGAAATAAGTTCATGCTCAATTTTTTGAAAATGTGAGTATTTTTGCGTAATTTTTAGGTTGTAAAGATTCATTTTCTCAGAAACGGGTCAATTTTTTTCTTTAATTTTTTTTTCACGTATGTATGAAGAAAGTAGCAAAGAATATTCTTCCATTTTTGGTGCACTCTGTATTTTCTAAAATTGCAAATAAGGAAAAATGGTTAATTCGAAATTCCTGCGCTTTGTTTGAGGCTGTGATACATTGCTCTTGATTTTCAAGCAGATAAATTTCAGACATAATCGACTCCTATATTATTTCATTAGTATACATACCTTTTGCGGCTCTCACACGCAACCATTATTTATAAATAAGGTCTCTGAAAAAAGAGAATTTCGCGGAGACGTGATGAATTACACTTTCATTTTAAAAAAATATGAAGGATTTGTGAAAAAATGCATCTAAATATTTACGTCAAATGCAACCCGCGATCCCCCCTCCGCTGCAACATGCTGCTGAAATTCTATGTTTGAACTAAATCAGTGCTTAGCCGAATGACAGCGAATAATATATATATCCTAAAAACAAAACTGAAATACTAGAAGAAGAACTGAGTGTTGAAGATTTTAAAAATGAAAGTTGTGTTAATGTTTGTTACGTTTTCATTTTTATATTTTAAGAGATGAATTATTATTATACGTGACGTTAGAGTCGATTCTAAGTTACTAAAAAAACTTATGTTCAACTGAAACGCCACAATATATTTACTTCTAAGATTGCGGCAAATTTATTAGTGGAGTTTTCAATGAAGTAGAAGTCGTGCAGTATAATCAGTTCGACTCTGTATATGATCGAGTAAATAAAAAAAAACTTTTATTACTTTGATTTCTTGTATATTATATGTATGCATACATATTAATAAAAGTTAAGGTTAAAAGAATCTCTATATTATTTAGTTGTATCCCCAATGCAATCATTCTCAATTAGAAATATGTCGTTAAAGAAAATAATTTAAGTAATACGTTTGAAAAAATTCATTAAAAGGTACGATAACCTTTACACTATTTTTATTAATGTACGATAAAATTAAATAATTATATTACCACCGTACGATAGTTGTACCATAACAATAGATGGCGCAGTACGATATTCACTTTTCAACTCTCTGGCAACACTGGACGTGACCTACATTACTAATGCTCTGGGAATGGCATCAGGAGATGAGACGAATTGCACTTTTACTTTAAAATATGAAGTATATGTTGAAAAAAAAACGCTTCTAAATATTCTAGTCAATACCAATCCACAACACTCGGGCAGCATTGTTAAAATACTAAACGAAGTGTTCTAGGGTCAGAGGCCTCAAAAACACGTTCCTCGCGCCGTAACCTATAGGACGAGAGCTTCTTCAACATTCTATTACATTTTGCTGGTTCCACGCTGCTGTATTCTGCCCTACGTGTTCAGAAACTGTAGAATCTGTAACTGTATGTGAAATTAAACTAATTACTGATATCCCAGGCGAGTTAATTGCACAGGAGAACCTCTCAGTTCGGTAATAAAGTTAAATAATATTCCAAAGTGTGGGGTTGTTCTTGCCCGATTCTGTATTTTTGCAGGGACTATTTTCGTTGCTTTCTTGAGAGGAAAACGCTTTTCTATTATTTGTGTGACTATCAAGGAAAGCGAAAAGCTAACATACAAGCAAGGTTGTGTAAAAACTTCAAATGATTTTAAGGAATTGCTGTGAATTGTTCTAAGAAAATCTGTCAATAACACGGAATAATCCTTTTTTCAAAATTTGTTTCAAAGATCAATTTTATTTGTTATTTTTATTTGATATTCTGTAAGTATATTGGAAGTTACCTTTATACATTTTTAAACAAATTAATACGTTTCTTTAAAAACTTTTCCTGTTATATGGAAATGGAAGTATAGAGAAGAGAGTGGAGTTGAACATGCGAGAGTTCTCGCCCAGATATGCTACTAATTATTATTTAGGTAACAAATTCTCCGTTCTCAGTGGCCCCATTACATAACTTTCTCTTCTAACGAAGTACCTTCGTAAGAAGAGAAAGTAAAATCGTAACCTTAAATTTTTTTTCGAGTAATTAGGAGGGTTGGAACCTTTCGTAGTATTTTCCAGAAATTTACATGTTTGTTTGAATGTACACAATGTGAAAGGAGAAGCTAAAAGAAGTTAATATTTAAATACCGTGTCTTTTGTTTATAATATTATTCGTTCATTTACTATTTCATATTATTTTTAATTAAAATTTAAAGGAAGATGAAAGAAAAATCGAAGAAATTGAATACCGTACTTTTGTACGAACTTTTATTACGACAATTTGATATTATTTATTTATTTTACTTATTTATTTTACGTCAAAAAACAGTTAAAACTGTATGACTGTGAATGAGAAGTGAATTCTGTGCACATTTTCAAAATCCTGTAATCCCTACACTAAGTCATATACTACTTGAATTTTGAAATAAAAAAACCGCTCCCATGTAATAAAATCTATTTTCTAGGATAAATAAGCAATAAATTTTGGGCTCTTATCCATCGTGTCCGTCGTCAAGGAATAATACTTTCTGCCGTGACAATATGAAAACGATAATTTGAATAACTGTAGTTCTCAATGAATTCTAGAAGACGTGCACAGAAAATGAAGTTTACATTTATGTCCAGAAGCAAAACAGGTGGCCATATCAGCATTTGCTCAATGGATCAGAGAAACGACGAAAAACCTGATCGAGATGGGATCATTGACCCATAAGCTGCGATAAAATACTTGTTACATATTGTTTAGAATTATACATTCCAATGGTAAATAATACATTAAATGTCACTGTTAAAATTAATATTACTGTCCTTGTGATGCTGAGTATAGTCTCTAATTGTATAGAAACAGTTATGCAGCAGTAACGATTTCACTTTGGATTTAAACTTTCCTACTGCCATCATTCGTCGCCTCAAGTAAATTTTTTAAAAAATTTTCTCAACTTTTCGGTTTCTGAATAGTAGAACCAAAATATTATTTCACGAATATTAAAGAAGAGTAAAACCTCGTCCTAAATATAATTTTTCATTGATAAGTTTGAAGCCGTTTTTAAGAAAATGGCGATTAAGCATTACTGTAAATGCGAAATTTGAAGCTCTTTTTCACAGGATTATATTGAGATTTTTAAAAACTTTAAATAAAGTCTTTTGAAACACTACAAGTGAAAAATGAAATAATATCATTTTAAACAGTGCGAATATCCGTTGAAAAAGTTTTAAAAAAAGTTAGAGCCAGTTTTGAGACATGGCGTTTGAGCGTTTCTGAAAATTAGGAATTTTAAGCTCATTTCAAGAGAAAAATGTTGAGTTTTCGAAAAACTTTATATGACATTAATTAAAGCACATGTATTTGTAAGTACAGTAATGTGAAGAAGTCGCCTCTAATATAAATATTACCAACGTGGGAGAGTAAAAAAATTGTATTTTTGAAAAAACAAACGAATGAGCAATATGGCGTTTACGTCATCGTATATGTGACCTTTGGCACTATCCCTACCAACAATTTAAAGGAAAATTTTGGAGCCTTTTTGAGAAAATTTTGTTATTTTTTAAAGTTATTTATTAAGTTATTTTTTAAAATTGCAAATATTTCACGCACTATTGCACCAAAACTACTAAAGTTTTCAAAACATGTATATGTCCTTAATGAAAGAACTATTTATGGGCAACAAATTTCATTTGAAGGAAAATTCTCTTTCTTCAATTCTACCGTGTGGCCCACCTAAGATGTTCCCTTCAATTTTCTCCTGAACCGTTGCAGATACTGAGATGCGGTTTTCACTACAACTACTATATGCAAGAGGCACATATAGTCATGCATAATATTATTCTATTCCATTTTTTATTGCAGAGATATTGACCCAACGTCTATTTTTTAAATGGAAACCTATAGATTAATAGAATAATTAATAACCAATAGAATTAAAAATAGTACCTTATGGCGTACAGATTTGCTCAGAACATGGCTATGGGTCAATGGGACAATGTCTCCAGAAATGAGAACGTGTAGTCTTAAAGAGCAAATCGCGGGTTTTCGTGAGCTCCTTTGCACATTGCATCACTACATTTACCGCAGGGTCGACGCAACGGAAAGGAATGGCCTCGCCGCTTATCACCCGAAATTTCACGTTCAGATTACGGAAATCAGCAGTCGACGTGCGCCTTTAAAACTTAATTTCTCGAAAATTTTGTTATGTAACATATGGCGATATGTATATTTATGAGCTCGTCACTTCATGCTTGTTATGATGAGCTAAAAAAATCTATAGGTTTCCATTTAAAAAATCGAAGTTGGGTCAATATCTCTGCAATAAAAAATGGAATAGAATAATATTATGCATGACTATATGTGCCTCTTGAATATAGTAGTTGTAGTGAAAACCGCATCTCAGTATCTGCAACGGTTCAGGAGAAAATTGAAGGGAACATCTTAGGTGGGCCACACGGTATAGATGTAGAAAGACGCCGAAAAACATTGCAATTTTCGAACACTGAGAGTTAACCGTGGAAATCGTATCTGTGCCACTTTTATAATTGTATTTTACTCTAATCTTACAAGAAATGTAAAGAAAAAAAGTTGGAACTGTTTTTATAAAATTTTTAAAAATGTCGGGGGGCTTCATGTAAAGTATCCCCAAATTTTAAAAATTGTTTTTCATAATCGCGGCGCCTTGAGTTGAGGCAGATTGATCAGGGAATATCCATTTTGGAAGAAATAGTACGTATTGTTTATGCGTTAGTGGTGTTCACAGACGGACGGACGGACGTTTTGAAAGAAACAACTTTTTCGGTATCATGGGACCCCAAAATGTGTATTTCCGTTGAAATCTGGAAATCGATTTTCCGCAGCATTAATAACTTTCTTTGTACTACGTATATTACTCCATATATACGTATGTATAGGAAAAAGTAAAGGCACATTTGTATAATTATTGAAATTCAAAAGAATACATGAAATTGGCGTTCCCATAATGTAATTCAGTCCATTTAGCACTATCTCTAAAGATGTTTAAAAGAAGAATGTAAAACTGTTTTTTAGATAATCGTGTATTCGTAAATCGTAATATTTGCACAAATGTTCGTGGCATTAATTAGAGAACTCATTGTGAGCAAAAAATCTATTGAAAGAAGAATATCTATCTTCAAGAATGTGGTTGTACGTGGGGTTAAAAATGTTTCAACCTTTTGCAATTTTTGGAAATTAATGAAAACAGTGAAAATCAGACCCTTATCATTTAATAAGCTTCTATCATTCTAGTTTTGCAAGATATTTTAAAAAATTGTCACATATTTTGAAAGTTTTGAAAATGTCTCAGGAGTTTCTTGTAAAATACCCTTCAATATTAAAACGTTAAACATCTGTTTCAAATTCAAGGGACCGCGACATCAGCCAGATTAATCGGCGAATATCAATTTCAGTGACTTCCTAATACGGTTTTAATTCCTTGTTTTATTCACAGTCAGAGAGACGTTTTGCTGTAAACCCATTTTTCCATATGAAGAACACAGGAAACATAGATTCTGACTTCTCAATGTGTTATAGGGAGTAATTTACTACATAATTATACAAAGAAGGCTTTCCTTCTTTTTTCGAAATAAAGGACCTAGAATACGCATTTTTCTGCCAAACAATTGGAATGATTGAAGGCGTTGTCATTGTCAACAATGTTGTTGACAATGACAACGCCTTCAATCATTCCAATTATGTAAATGTCAACTACACCTCACCACTGAATCAATATCAAAACAATTGGAGTTTACGCTGAAGAATTACATTACTTTTTTATACTACGTATGTTGCATGCAAGTAAAAATAATCGACTTGCATAAATAAGCGAGGCCTTGCGAAATAAGCAACACTTGTGATCAATTACAAGTTTTTTTAACGAAAAGCAGATCAGGAACAATAACAATGATTTTCGGCTTTCTAAAATCTATGAAAATAAAATCGTTTGCCCCCCCCCCGCGTTGGTAATGGTATGTTTAATAAACACCCGGGCAACGGCAGAGTTCATCTACTCGGTAATACAAGGATTAATAGCAGCATGCTTGATTGAAGTGCTAGAGAGTATAGTTCTGACTTCCCACTATAGAGGCTGGGATCAATTATCTAGCTTCTCGAGGTAACTTTTTTCCAATTTTTTCTTCGAGTTGATGGAATGGCGCTGTAAATATGCTTGAAGTTCGATTATGATTAAAACCAGTGAATTTTCAAACCTTGCAAGTTTTCAAAAATTGTAAATTCGAGTATCCTGCTCCCTTTTGCTGAAGAATGTTTTTTCACGATGTGGATGAAAATGTTATGGGACATTTGTTACTTATTATATTTCGTAACGGTAACAAATAATTCGAGAATGTACGTTCTATCGGAGCACTACTAGATATATTGAAATAAGTGTAGATAAATATGTCAAACATAGAAAATGTATGTACTGCTTGAGTGAATTTATTGGTTAGATGAATGACTAAATAATGAGTTTGACAGTTTATGACATTACTTGTTTGCTTCGCCCATTAGAGCCACACGTAACTCCGTGTAGCACCGAAGGGTAACTTCTGAATGGCCTGAGGGAGAAGGCCTCGACGGTGGGATAATAGGTTACGAATCTTGCCCTATACTTGGGTTTTTCTAACGGGGCAGTTGATATAAATCAGCTGTTGACGGTTTCATCTAATCGGAAGCTTAAACGTCACCATAGTGACGTCACCATGGCGACGTTCTAGCTCTCGATTGGATGACACCATAACAGCTGATTTACGTCAACTGCCATGTTACAAAAACCCAAGTCTAACACTGAAGAGGAAGGCAGAATCACAAAAAGTGGTGAGGGTTCGTGTCCTTACGCACTTCACCAGCGAAAGCTACGGGAGTGTCTGTTCATCAAAATGATCCTACAGACAGTGTCTTCGTGCGATCCATGTGTTCGGAAAGTCGAGAAACCTACATCATCTGCAATTGAAAGGGGAGGGGAGCATATTCCCCAGTCATTCTTATCATGGATTGGCCGCGGAGACACACTTCGCCAATAAAAGGACAGTATATGCAAGTTTTCACAAATTTTCAGAGATTTATACTTCACAAAGAATTTCTCTAATTACTTTGCGTTTTCACATTTTCTAACACAGCAAAGATAACATCAAAGTTCTAAAATAATAAAATTTGCAGAAATTGACCCAAAGTCACAAGTTTTTTTAATTATATTTTTTGTTCAATTGATGGTTACTTGGTTCAGTATTAATACTCTTTCACGTTTTTGGACTGGCTTAGAGCTAACTTAATCTAAAACTAAATCTGATCTATCTATTACTCAAGTTTAGGATGCTAATTGAGCACTTAGGCTCAGTTAACATTGTAAAAAATTTGCAGGAAGGCATGTACCGGATGTCCTTTACGGATTCGGGTCGGGCAATCGTTGTAAGCGGCTAGGTTGTAGTGAGGTATTTCATTTATGGAGAATATATTTGAATAGAAGTTGTTCGAGAGACGAGTTGCTTGATGAGATGTGGAGCTTGATGGATGGTAGATGTAGTTCTCTATGGAGTTGATCATTAGAAATGAACCGTGGGGCGAGTGGACAGTCACAGGTGATGGATACATTGTCACATAGAGTTGCAGTGTAGAGGGTAAGCGGTCTAGTGTGTACACTAACGAGATCGAAGGGGTCCTGAAAAGGACTTCTGGGCCTAAAAGTGAGTGCAACTGAGGAAATATCCCCTGCTGCAGCCGCACTGTTGAGGCCCTAGGCTCGGAGGGCGGAGCAATTAAAAGCGCGCCGTGGGGGCGGCTGGCGCGTCAGAAGCCACATTGTTGCAAGAATGTGGTCCGAGGTCGATGAAACACGTGGCCACAAAAACCGGAATTCCAATCGCCCGGAGAGATCAGGGCCTTCCGGAGCGCGGGCGCTGCCCCAGTGATTCTCGAGGGCATCTAATTTTGGAAAGCGAAGGCGCGGGCGACCTCGCAGATAGCAGCTCAGTGCAGCCAGAATGGGACCATTTCCAGAGATTGGGGCTATTTTTAGTTTCAGCAGGAACTTTCTTATAATCCGCAATTATCCTCCATGGGTAGAAACAAAATATCAAATAAAAGATGAACATATCGGTATCTCTCTGGATTTACTGCTATGACATCAAGAAACATACATCAAGTTTATTCATCTTGTGCCTTCGGAGTTAAGGCAGATACTTCGACTCAAACATAGTTTAAGACAAGAGTGGCAAAAGGAGCATCGTAAACAGTGAGCAAAATACATTGCATTACTATTATACTTGAAACCATGACGCATCATACAACGCTCTGCGAGCTCCGACCATGATTAATAATGATGGACAGGATAGGAATGATCACAGATGTATATCTTATATCAAGGTTCTGCCTGAGGAAATCCTAATATAAAATTACTTCTTTAGCTGATCTAGTTAATGGGATGCTGGACAACTGGAATTCGCATCCCAAAGTGCCATTGTTCTTCCCGGCCACCTTCGCGGACGCAGCTGGGAAATACCTGCTCCAGGACAAAGCCGGTTGATTTGCAGCGTGAGAGATTCGAACCGGTGCCAGAAGACGGCGCAGGGTGACCTTGTTGTTGGCGGCGAGTTTTTCTCTTTTCGGAACGGAGGATGCGAACCTCGCAAAAACTGTGCCGTGAAGTATGCTTCGAGATCTTCTATTTGGCCACACTGAAAACGACAGCTAGTTGGACCTTCGTGACATCTATTGCGCGTTCTCGGAGAATAAATTCTCTTTTATGGTCAATGTCATCACACTCAGTGCACTCAAGGCTGCACATGTATCGTGATTTTTATATGACCTCTGCAGAAGGAAACTGCCTAGCATAAATTGCGAGAGTTTCCAGCTCCAGAAAAGAAAGAATGAGAAACAAGATCTGCACCAGTTGTCGGCAGTTACACCCCATTTCTGTTCAGTTAAAGATGTAGTTTCCTCGAGAATGAATTAACTTCAAGGTTAAAATTTGTGTCAAGAAAACAAGCAAAATGAAATATTAGTGTGTATTAAAAAAATGAATATCTGCAAGACTATTAGTGTGTAGGTAAAAAAGAATATCTGCAAGAGAAAATTGATTATTTTTTATATTTTTTTACAAATTTCTATTCTCAGATGTATGATATAATGTTCTGGAAGGACAAAACATTTCGAGATTAAACTTATGGAACTGAACATCAGTGCTAAGAAATGTGGCCCCGTACATGTATTCGATCAAATAAAGAAAAGCAAAACCAATTAGTTCTAACGTTAATTTAATATCTAGTCGCTTTCCCTTTAACCGCAAATACACTTCGCATGCCTTTTTGGCATATAATCTACCAATTCTTTAAGTTCACCAGAATACATTTTTCCTAGTCACCTGTCATCATATTCTTCAAATTTCTATATTTTCTATTAGCAGAATGTGGCGTCGCACATGCTTTCAACAGTTTTAAATATATCCAAATATTGAAAATATCTACTATGTAATTTATAAATAAAAATGCACTTTACTCATACAGTTCTTTGGTTTTCCACATTCTTGTACGTAAAAATAATGCACTAAGAATTAAAATTAAATAATAAAAATAACCATTGCGAAATTTACGATCATGATGTAGAATTAGGAAATATCGATCACGAGATTTGATGGGAGTTAGAAATATTAAAACATTAGTATACCGACGTTTTTAAATATTTTTATTCTATCCTCAGGGCTGGTGTAATGAAATATAAAGACTACAACACTGTAAATGTACCCTTACAAAAATTAACAACATGATATACACTAATAATTAAAAGATGTAAACACATTAGTGTAGAAATAAAGATAGATAAAAAATACTCAAAATGTGAGTCGCAACTCTTCTTGCCGAATTTTTTTCTGATTACGGCTACTACCCGCGTCGGAATACGGCGTTGGAGAACAGAATCGGAGCGTTCCAGAAAAGCTGTTCTGAAGAGAACATTCTTTCAGCCTATTATCAGTAATCTTGAAGTAATGTGTATATCTGAAAAGTCTTGTTCTACAACATACCGTTCCTTTCTTATATATTTATATTAGAATAAAATTTTGAAGTAGATATCATCTTACGTAAGGGTAAAGTTCTCTTAGCCTATGCCAGACGTAACAAAATTATCCTATGAAACGACAGTTATCTTGTAAAGTAGCAACGCTGACCCTCAACCTATTCCTTTCGTGTGATCGAAACCATAAACTGCATACTGTAAACAGCGTCCGAGCATTACAGCTACAGCGACTTGTGACTTTTATCGCCTCATTGGCATCCCATTCAGTTATCATCCCAGCTGGTTGTGGCGTCTTCCGAGGCGATGGTGCTGGAGCACTTAGGCACTGCTAGACCGTGGCACTAAAAAAAGTAAAAACACAGTTTTGGAACATTTCTTAGAATCTTCTGGGCGGATCGGCAAGCAAACATCAGTTCCAAACCAGGAGACAAGGACGTGTCGAATGTTACCTCATTTGTCTCGATTGGTGGACGGGAAGTGGACGGATGGACGGGTGAGTGACGGACGGTCGGGCGCGCGATTCTCGAATACTAACGGATTGGGAGTATTTGGGTGAATTAAATTTTGCGGTTTTGTCTCACAAATTCAGACACATTAAGATGGTGTACAAGTGTCTGGATCACTTTGGAACAGTTGCCATCCGTTGTGGGAACCGGAGAGTTTAAGTTTCGTGGTCTTAGTAGAACTGAGTGGAGGCAAGTGAGATCATATTGGTAGGATTTTATTTATTTATCAAACCACAACATTTAAAAACCGGTGAGACACTCGGGGCAGAAATTCAATCTTTGCGCGTTTTCTTGAACTCCGGAAACCCTATCAATCTCTCTTACTACCATATATGTACGTAGTTGAATTTTAAAAGAAAGCAACCAGCGCATTTGATAAAATTTCTTAAAAATAACTATTGGCTCTCATGTAATCGAAAATATTTACATATGGTAATAAGCTGCAGATTTCGACTCTTTATCATTTACCTTACCCTACGTGAAGCTATCGACTCACAACTGCTAGGAATGAAGCTGTGGTTTTATATTTTTACTTTCTCGCACTTCGTAAGAAGAGGGCCGGTGGCGCTAGCCGAATTCGTTTACTACGCTCCGTGAAGTCACGAAGGTTGAGCGAATTCGAGACTCGCGCGTTCCTGGTTGGGTGACTGGCAAGGAACCCCGGGATCTAACGGCATCGAGCCCCTGGCCGAAGGGATAAAAGGTCCTGCCTGACTCGGACGTGATGAGACTCGACAAACACAGTAACTAGTAATTACACAACAACAGTAAAGTAATGATAGTAATTACTTGGTAACGGAGGATTACTCCAACAAAAGCGGTCAACGCCCAACAAGGGTTTAGAGAAGCGTTACGTCAACAACGACGCAACAAATTGTTTAAAAAAAGAGAAGTTATGTAATCGTGCGCTGGAAAACGGCAAATTTTTGGCAGGAAAATGTTTATTGTCGGGATCCGGTTGCCACAAAGTGGATACACTCTGTTGCTATTTATACTACAGTGCTTTCTGTCCCAAACCGATCGACTGCAAAACGTCTGTCTGTCCGTCTGTTTTCAACCTTTTATGAGGGTCATTTACTACAACTATAATATTGAAGATGGAGATTTCTTTCCTTAATAAAATCTGTTCTTTAAACACAGACAGTGAAATAAGGTTATGTATAATTTTTCGAAATTATGAATAGTTTTTGCGTAATTTTGGGCAAAATATAGGCAATTTTTCAATTTTTAAACGATTGTTTTCTCTAACGGAGCATTAAATTTTTTCCTTAAATTTTTTTGTCGTACGTGTCCAGGAGTCAGTAAAAAATATGCTGCTTGTCTCATTTTCGGCGAGTTCTCTATAATTTCGAAAATTGCAAAAAGTTAACATTTCGAAACTACAAAATCGAAGATAGATATTTCTCCGCGAGACGAAGTCTGTTTCAAAAAATAAACTCTTAAAGCGTTGATGTACAGAGTATTGAAAAAAGAGTAGTTTTCTCGTAATTTTGGCTCTAAATTATTGTAATTCATAAAAAAATCTCAAAAAACCGCCCTTAGGAGAAGGGACGCTTAAAAGAACAGTGAGGGTATCATTTTTTGTTGAACTCTCTAAATTTTCGAAAATTGCAAACTTAGAAGTAATGCGAGAAAGAATGTGGTGTTGGAGTATCATCAGTTTTAACATTAAATGTAATGTTCACGAAGTAATTGCCTTAAACCAAGTAAATCTGGCATGTTGGAGAGGAGCTAATACAACCGAGGTCAACACCGTTGGCCATCCGCCCTCAGTGGACGCCCTACACCCCGCCCCTTCCCGTCCCGCCCCGCCACGTCCCGTCCAACCACACTTGTCCTCGCCCAACCGAACCCCGACATTATGCAGATGCCAGGACTGGAATTCGGAGGTACACACCCTTTTTATGCAATATGTTTTGGGAACTGGCGACCGTAAACGACCTCGTGCACAGCTGACCTTCAAAACTCTCTAAATTTGGACTTTGTTCACCTTGGCTGCGAGAGGGCGGATCGCATTCTTGGCGCCGTTATAACGTCGTGGAATTCGACTTTATCACCTGATTGTAAGCCTTCACGTACGCGCTATAGAAAGTAAATAATAAATTGAAAGCAATTAGCTGAAATTTTTGGCCCGGGCAGCGAGGAAATCGTTAGCCATTAAGTGCATTTAATGAAAATAGAGTTGCAGCGTGGCGGGCGCGCCGCCCAGATTAATGGAGCGGTTTGGGAGGAGGCCCCGTGCGGCGCGTTTGAGCGCGCGCCGATAATCATCGCGGACCGCGCGGCGCCCCACCGCCTACTCATAAGCCATTAAGAACACAACACCGCATTGCCACTTCACCACGTCCCCGGCCACGCCCCCGCCCCGCCCCGGCCTTTTGGGAGCGCACGCCCTGGGTACTAAGCGGGAGGCTCGGCGCGACCGGTCCTGGTCGTCCCGGCGGTCCGCCCGACCGCTCCCCAACCCGCCCATCCCCGCCCCACCCCACCCCGCCCATCCTCGCTCCACCCCACCCCGCTCCGCCTCGCCCCGCCCCGACCTGCCCATCCCCATCCCACCCCACCCACCCCCACCCCGCCCTACCCTTCCCAGCCCACCCATCCCCTCCCCACCCAACCCCGCCCAACCCATCCCCTCTCCACCCATCCCCCGCCCCCGACCCTCCCTCCCCGCCCTGCCCCCCCCCGCTCCGGCCTTTTGGGAACGCACGCCCTGGATACTAAGCGGGAGGCTGGGCGCGACCGGTCCTGGTTGTTCCGTCCGTCCGCCCCGCCCATCCCCGCCCATTCCCGCCCCACCCCATCCTACCCCGCTCCGCCCCGCCCGCCCATCCATCCCCTACCCACCCAACCCCGCCCAACCCGTCCGGACCACCCCCCCCTTCCCCTGCGGAGCCCCGCTCCCTCCATCCCGCAGGTTTGCAAAGGCGTCGCTACGCAACGGCCCGGAAGGCCCGGTGGTCGGAGGGAGGGGCAGCGCCGCTGCCGGGGTTCAGCCGTGAGTCAGCTCCATCGCAGCGTGCGGAGGGGGCCGGGGGACAGCCAAGACGGGGGGTGGGGGTGAAGAAGGGCAGCTCAGATACCTCATGAAATGAACAGTTTTGGTACACCCGATTCATATTGCTAAGAATTTTTTTCATATTCAGGAAACGTGCCATCTACATTTGAATGAATGCATTTAAATCAATATCAAATAACCTTCCCCCACTGTCAAGTAACCTAACACAAAACTTTTCAAAATTTCCCAGAAAAGGCTATGTTTTAAAATTCTTCTCTAGGAAGATTTCACTAAACCCTCCGGAGCATTGTACATTTTCCAACATTTGTTATTAGACATCGTGTTATTGAAAACTTAATGACAAATTTAATTGAGTTTTGACCGTACATGAATGGAAAAAAAATGCTTCGTGGAAACCAGAAGAAAATTTGAATGTTCACAAGTCAAGTGAGCATTGTGGACGAGTCCTTGTTCTCTGTAAAAAATCATTTATATTAATAAAGGTTTTAACGTAACCCGTGCAATAATTTGTGCATTTCGACGAATAGTTCTTTTCTGTGATTTTTTGCTTTAATTCATGAAGTTTGATATTCTTGCGAAGGTTCAGAGCTCGTTATAAACAATTGCAAGCAGTAATTAATTCTAAAGCCGTATGAACATTAAGTGTATTTTTTTAACAAGTAATTCGTATTACAAAGTCTGTAATCCGCCGGTAAGAAAAAATGAACAAATTTTTCGGTTGGGTAGATAAATTGTGCTTTCGGTGCATGTTTTTAAATTTTTGTAAAACATGAATTGTTAATATGACGTTAAAAGTAAGTAATGAATTGGTAAATAATTCATAAATACTGTAGATTTTTTTATATTTTTCTGTAGTATTTTGCTTAGTGGCTACGTCAGTCTTGCCGGCTCGATTTTGTAGAAAATGGCTGGTGTAGTTAATGTAAAATTATGGTAAAATTAATGAGTAATTAGTTAATACTAAATGCTAGTATGTGTTTCTTTGTGGTTCGCTATGTGTGGCGAGCCAGCTTCTTAGAGGTAAGCAGCACACTGACCCTCACATCACCGTGGCCTGCATATTGCAATACACTCTGTGCCAGCAGAGGATTTTAACTTCCTTCTGACAGTTATTGTTGAGAGTGTTTGCATCTTTATTTCGCACAAAGCAAAGCTTTAACTTTGCCATCACAGTCAACAAGACTAAACAACCCTGAAACGCATAACATTTTTAGGAGAAATTTACTACTGCGATGTATTCGAATGTAAGATTTATTCAACTTTCTATGGACAGAGATGTCATGACCGGCCTGGATATCCAAGGCTGTAGGGCCTCAGCTCGAAGGATCGCGGGTTCGAATCCCGCGACGAGCATGGATGATTGTCCCTACAATCGCTGTGTTCTCTATATGACGAAGATGTTTAAAAGCGACATAAAAATGTCATGTGAAAGTTACTTGGAATGGTTTTGAACGTACGTTCAGGGGAATAATAGCACACTCACAAACTTTTTGTCGTTACATTGCGCTGGAAATTTGAACAAACATTAATTTTATTTATGCTGCTGCAGCTAGAAATTTTCAAAGCAGTCGCCTTATTTCACTTATAATGGTTTCCAGATCTTATCGCTGTTGAGGAATTGCCTGGATCGTGTGCACGAGCCAGAACTAATGCAGATTTAGAATTTTGCGACAACTATTTTTAATTACTTGAATAATTGAAAATAGGGATTATTTCACGCCGAACAATGGCAATAAAGCGTGTCTCGTAAGTCGTCGTTTTTGTAACAACAATTCTGTCTTACAAGGCGTCTTGAAAATTTCTTCTTTTCAATATATTATAGAAAAACCGCGGTTATGGAATCCTCGTTATTTCGGATCCCAATTGAGTTCTAATGACTGTTAACCAACATCAAAGGCGTTACTTCTGTGGTTCCTTTAGTGACGTGGCTTCCGGAGATCAATGCATGGAACGCGGCGATCACCTACAAAATTATAAAATTTATGGACCTTCAATATTTTAGAGAATAATTGAATATTAGTAAAATATCAACACGTATTTTAACGGTATTAGTAACAAATTAGCTGAGAAATATCCACAAGTCAAGATTCGGCAAAATCAGTGCATCGAATGGAGAGGTCGCCGTCGCTCTCGGCGACTTAGCCGGGCGCTGCGTGCCGTACTCCTTCGCATGGCGAACGCGCTCCGGTCTCCTCAGCTGTTCAAGCACTACGGTCGTCACAAAAGCAAATATGCTACCATTTAGGATAATTTAATGGATAATTAATTACGCTAAAATAATTCAATTGCTCTTCAATTTTTTATGTAAATAACGGATAAATAAATTGCGGATTCGGTAGTATAACGGTCAGCGTACCGGACTGTTGTACCCGAGTTTGCGGGAGTTTGCGGGTTCATACCCGATCGAAGCCGTGAATTTTTAAGGGCGAAAAAAACCCTCGTCTTGAACCCCCGCCAAGATGTCAAAAGAAGGATATTCCATTGTGTAGTAGAAAATATAGTACTATATGGAGCGGAAATGTGGCCACAAACACAAAAAATAAGAGATAAATAGGACAGTGGAAATGGACTACATGAGACGATGCCTACAACTTACTCGCAAGGACAGAGTGCGAAATGAAGAAATATGGAGAAGGATGAATATAATTTGTTCTATTACGAAGACCTTGGAAAATAGAGCACTACAGTGGTATGGACATGTTCAGAGAATGTCAGAAAACAGATGGCCACACAAGATCTTAAAGTGGCAACCACCTGAGAGGCGAAAGAGGAAGACCAGCTTTAGAAGGGGAAAAATACATCCAAGAAGCTATGAAGGATAGAGGCCTCAAACCACGAGATTGGGAGGATCGAGAGTTGTGGAGGGTGAAAACGGCAAGCTCCTAAGGGGAAAATGCCGAAGAAGAAGAAGAAGAAGAAGAAGAAGAAAAACCCTCGTACGCCTTCCTTCGGAGGGGAAGTGAAGCCGGCTGTCCCATGTAGTAGATTTACTGCATGTAAAAGATCCTCAAGCCTAAAATAAGCCTCTGAGCAAAATTGAGATCCGCCAGTTTCGTCGCCCAAGATAATACCTCCTTTCTCCGCTAGGTGGTGAAAGGAGCATAACGAAATTTGCGTGGTTAGACGGAAGAGCGGGCCTGATGCCCCGAGTCTCGCCTCGTAAAAAAAGGCATTAACTAAACTAAACTAAATAACGGTGAGCTGGCTAATATTAAGCCAGTACCACCACAGTGGGTTACCTCAAAACAAAAAACATCACCATGTAGAAGGATTTAATTACACAAATATTATTTTAACTACACTTCAAAATTTTGCGTAATGAATGTATCGCGGGTATGACGAGAGTGTCACAAGGCACCGCGATGGAGGCCGTCGCGACGGGGCTTGAGTGGCTACGCGGGAAGCCTCGCGTGGATGCATAGCGATAATAGAACGGTGCTCAGCAGGCCAGAGAGCGGCAGCGCTTATTTCTAACGTAAATGAGGGTTGGTCGCGGTCCGGATGTCCCGTGGGCGTCGCGCGGCGCTGCGGTCGCCAATTCGCCGGAGGCCTTATGGCGCTGGCGCGGCGGCGCTGCAGCTGTCGCGCGGCCGCCGCCGCCGCCGCCGCCGCCGCCGCATCCCCGGTCAATGCCCTGCGCTGGCGAGACGGTTCCAGTGACGGCGCGGCGGCCGACAGCCATCCATCCCGGCCAGGCAACGCACGCCCCGCGCCCTTCCCATTCATTGGTTGTCGGTGTATCCGGTGAAATGGGTATTAGGTTTACACAACAATATGAAGTATCCTTTACCACATAGGAATTTGTTATTGCTATGATTTAATGATTTAAATTTGTAATAAACAATAATGTATTGTAAAACAATAACAATTTATTACAAGCTTAAGAATTGGCCATTCTTCCCTCACGCACTCCCATCTATCCAAAATATGAAGGAATGTTTTGAACATCTCTTAATATCCTAGAATGTTTAAGCCTCCAAATTCCAATAAACTCTCTTGGCATCAGAAACGATAATTATATGAAATATTTAATTGCTGGTTTGATAAAATAAATAGAATTCTTGTAAACATGTATTGTACTCAATATTTCTGTTTGTTATAATTTATAAAATGTGTCTCGTGTAGTTCAATTGTGGTCGCTAATGACTTTAGATATTTACAAAGCGAACTAAAATAAATAATTTAAAAACAATAATGTATGACCAGTAGTGTTTTACCCTGTAAATAAACAGGGTTGATGAGTTGAAGTGTGGTGCTTGCTCTGGAGGTGGCGAGTGTTCTTCGCCCTCTGGAACGCGTGAGCCTCAGGGCGACCTACACCTCCGTTTGCTGCAATCTCCTGCTCCATGTATCTCCCACCGGGAGCGGTGGCTCAGGGCATCAACTGATGTCTCAGCAGCGCCTCTGACCGGGAGGTCCTAGTTCCCACTCCCCACGGTGGCAGGATTTTCGACACTAGCTTTTCACCTAGGTCGAATTCAGTCTCTGTCTGGAGGAGAATTCTAGCGGCCGGCTGCTCTGATCGGTAGTTTTCCGTGGTTTCTCCGATCAACACCAGGCGAATGCCGGAGCAGTACCCTAACAAAACGGACCACGGACCGCGCGCGATCTTACCTTCCTCTTCCTTCGCCTATCCTCTCCTCTTACACACATACTTACACTAACATGCACTGCATTACCACATATTCCAGGAGATCGGTCGGGAGCTTAGAGCTTGTCCCGGCTGGCGCGGTGCCCCGCTGGTGGGAGAGTCCTGGTTAGGGGGAAACCCCACTAGCCGACGGTAGGTCGGCGCCGGATCTCGCCATTCAGCGGAGGAAGATCACCGCCATCTCCCGAGAAAAAACAAAAAACATGCACTACACTAATGGGACTAATGACCGAAGCAGTTGACGCGCCCAGAAACACGAAAAAATCAATCAATCCATGTATCTCCCCCAGTGGGGTATCGTCTCAGGCGGGGCTAGCGCCCAGCTTCCAAACCTGCTTCGTCTGTTAGGGCACTGCGGCGGCATTCCCACGTTGATCGGAGAAACCACGGAAAACAACCGGTCAGAGTAGCCGATTACTAGAATTCTCTTTTCTTGTCATAATCGCAGGGCGTTGAGTCGTACCAGAGCGATCAGGGAATATTCATTTTGGCAAACGTTGCTGAATAGTTAGACGTTAGTGTTGTTTACAGACGAACAGATAGACAGACGGATGGAAGATTAAAAAAATAATTTTTTTTTGGCATCAGGGGATTCCCAAACGTACGTGCATTTCCATTGAAACCTCGAAATTGATTTTTGGCAGAAATACATAACTTTATACTAGATAAGAGGATACTTAAAACGCATAAGAGGATATTAATAGCAACTCTATATTTTCAATATTGTAGTTGTAGGAAGAAGCCGAATATACTTTGAACTTAGCAATTTCCGAAAACTAAGAGAGTCAACGTAAGTGACCTGCGTCATTTTCAAGCGCCCTTATCCATGTCTGAGGAAAATGTTTAATCAAAACATTTGGAGTGTTTTTTGTTGTTGTTTTTTGAGAAAATTTAGACATTGCTGTTAAGGCATCTTCTAAAGTAAAGTCTCCTCCCCCACGAATAGAAGTATCTGATTCAAACACGTAGAATCTCGAGTTCGTCCATATGAATCTGGGAATATCATATTTGAAAAAAAAAATCGTTTCAATGTTTTAGGAACTAGCTTTGACCTTAGACCGACGGAGCATAAGGACAGACGAACGTTTTGATATACAGTCGTCATACACAGTCGTCGTATGACCGTCGTCGAGTGAGGACGTGCCGGAGCGCAGGTAGCAAAACGAGGCTTATAGCAGGTGTCTGGTGAGCGGCGAGTTCTGAAGCTACAGTGAATTCCAGCAGCTTATTTTTAGGCAGTAACTTTCTTATACTCTCTTCTCCCAGTTTTACTATCTCTGATATCACAATATCTTACTTCTGTATCTCCGGAATTGTGTTATTCTCAAATTTTTGTTAAATTTATTTCTCTTGTCTATTGATTTTATCCCGTCTCACTTCTTGTCCGTTTCTGGTAATATATCTTTCTTCTTTTATTTAGTTAATTTTTTCTACTTACCTTGTTTCCTTCCGTCTATTTTTCCCTTTAGAACCTAGTGTTTTTGCTCGTTCAACTCTTAAAAACTATAATTTTTTAAGTGTGTTTTTATTTATTTTCATTTTTATACCTCTTGTTGTCCGTTTTTTCTCGTCATGGGTCAGCTGCAAAACCTCGAGAACAAGAATTTATCGCCAAGTGGCGAATCGTTGCTCCCCGCAAAGGGAGCGTCCAAGATTAACAGGTCTCATCGAGGCGCTGGACAAAACTTCGAAACTTCGGAGACCATCGGCAGGAACCGCGTCTTGACGAGCAACGCCAGGAGATCGCAGCGCAAGGACGGCCACATGGACAAAATGGACGAGCTGGACAATATCAGCGGAGAAATTCTTCCGCTTGTTTGGAATCAGTGTCAAACAACGAAAATCCCGATACAAAGTTAGGTTGGAGGATATTGTGCAGTGTTACCTTGACGACATTGATGGGAGCCATAGAATGGGACCTAAGACTGATGGCAGTGCCCTATTATAGTGAAATAGTATCAAGGAAAGCTAAATTTTTAAAAAATAAAGAAACTTAGTAGTGGAAAAGTTATACAGGTTTTAAACCCTCCTAGGTTAAAATTGAGAAAATGTATTTCAAAATTTAAAGCTTAAAAATGTGGTCCTTTGATGGGGCAATAATATAAATACCACAAGGAAAAGACATCACCAGAATGTGAAGTTGACTCCTACTGTAAATACGAAACCCTTAAAATCTGTTTCAGAAGTCCCCTTATACTTGATTATTGTTTATTATTTAATTTCTTGTAATATTTTAAATTTTTAATTTTCTTTCTGCCTGTAAAGTACACATTTTCAAATACTATGTCAAAAATTTGGGAACCTGTAGATGACGAAGTCTTGCGAAACTGCGCCCGGGACATACCTACCTGGGACATTGGCCCTGTCCGGCGTTGTTTGCTCCCTACCCCTCGAAGCCCTCTACCTCTCTGATCTCAACGCGTCCATTTCGCCTCCTCTGACTGTCTGTCTTTCACATTAAGCGCAATCTCTAAAGAAACATCACAGAAATTTTCATGTTCTCTGAAGTAGGCCATTTTTATTAATTAGTGAAACTTGGTTGAATCTTGCCCGTCTGATCTTGTGTCGATCCAAATATAAACCCCATCGAAAGATGAAATATAATAAAATTAATTTAAAAGAGAAACGTGGGGGTAGGCTAGTTTGTGCGTGATGATATAAATTGTAAAATAATAAAACATCTACTAGTAACTCTGAATTTGGGAATAATGTTTGTTGATATGGTAATTGGGGAAAACATCTACTTGTCGGGGTTGAAATTTTGGGCCCTCAAATACGGACCTGTCAAAATTTAGAGGTTTCACTTCAAATTTAAGATAAGTATAAAGATATTATTGTAATGGGATTTTAATTGCGACTTAAAAATCCCATCAAAAAATCTCCACTAACTTTATCCACTTTCAATTCGTATAATTTAATATTAAATTGAACCCTACCATAGCTCATCTAAAGCGAATCGTGGATTGATCTTGATTGTCTCAGATATTTCAAAGTATTACTACATGGTCAAGTTCCTGTTCGGGTATTTCAAACCATGATTTACTCTTTGTTATATTCCTAAATGCTAAATAAAAACAAAACAATCAATTACGTGTTTTAAAAACTTAGATTTTACAGATTTCGAGACAGTGAACATGCCCTTCCCAAGTTTCAACAATATATTAGACTCGAAAAAACATGTTCAATGAAATCATAACGAATCTTTTTAACAAGCACGTCAGGGAAACTTCACGTCACGGGGCTCGCCCCATGGCTTAAAATGAGATAAAAGTTCATATGAAAGTTAAAAACTGCATATAACCGTTTAAAATTACTAAAACATGAAAATGAAAAGGGAGTATAAAACTTAGAAATTTCGTAAAACAACAAATCAGAAACGCTAAGATTCGTTATTATCATAATTTTTTCCAAACAAATTAGTACGAAGGAGTATGGAACACTTTGAAAAACTTAGAATTTGAAACGTAAATCAAATGACAGTTCATTAAAAATTTCCCCTAATGACCTAAATGACTATTTTGCCTCCGCTGCATAAATAGACCCTATTATAAAAAAGACATTTTACTCCTGAATAAATCACCTCGCACCTGTGAGATATTTTTATTAACAATGTTGACTCCCAGAAGTCGAAAAAATTGTGAAGGCACTAAAATCAAATTCAAAGGCTCGGATGATATAACGGCAAAGCAATTAAAAATTGGGTTTAAAGATGTTTTCCCACCCACTCACATATAAACTTTTCAATAACCGGATATTTTCCCAATTGTGGAAACAAGCTTAATCTCCCTCCCGAAATGTTTAAATTGTTAAACCTTGTTTTATCGACCTATCAGCATATTACCAACATTTCCAAAGTCCTCGAAAAGTTGAAAGTCAACAAATAAACAAGTATCCACCATAAATGATTCAATAATTTTCAATCTGGTTTAGGGAGGGTGAAGTACGCAAACGGCTTTGCTGGAGTCATCAAGACATCGTCAATCTCTGATAAGGAAATATAAAACGCTAACGCTTTTAGATTTTACCCAAGGCCTTGATTCAGTAGACAAGAGTGCTTCGGGCAAAATGTAAATGTCTCGGTTTTCGATTCTACCTTATCGTGGATTTCAAGTTATTTTAGTAATAGACAACAGGTCGTAGTTGAAAAAACCCTTCTCGTCACCAAACCAGTTTCACGTGGAGCACAGGCCCGTACTTGGTCCACTTTTCTTCCTTATCTATGTAAATGATATACCGTCAGTTTATCAAGATGCAATCATCATAGTACGCAGATGACCTACAGATCTACGTCAGTGGAAAACCTTCGAAGTGGTCGTAATAGTAAAAAAATCAGGATTTAGCCTTTTACATGAATGGTCACTGAGAAAGGGCCCTTAAGCTAAATCCATTAAAATCTCAATCAATTATAATTGGCTCTTTGGTCCCATAGCACAAAATCTAAAAATTCCCATATCGTACTGATACACTGCTGTTCCCCTATGCTCCCATAAAAAATCTCGGTCTGAATCGACAAATTCCTAAATTAGAACCTCATGTTCGGAAACTTGCCGAAGTGTTCTCAATGTACTCACTCAAATGCTACAAATCCTCCAAAACCAAAAGAACACTAGTAAAATCCCCCTTACTTCCCTCTGCTTGATTACGGTGATATTATGGTAATGTAAAGAAACCCAACCCGACGCTCTCAAAGAAATTCAAAATGCGTGTTAGGTTTCAATATAATATCAGAAAGAGATCACATATCGGATACTAAGTAATAACATACTAAACTTGAAAGCCCGACGATGTTTATAGTTTGTGCTTTTTTAAAAATTTAAATGGGTGTACCCCACTTACTCTCATAAAATTTCCATCTTAAAACAGAAATTGAGAAATCTTTGCATGTATTCAAAAGAAAACTAACTTTACAATAAATCTTACTTAGTAGCGACGACTAGGAGTGGGAAAAGCCTTCCCGTAAATGTTGGGAAAAGTAAAGTTGGATCATTCAAAACATTTAATCTATTTTTTTGAGCTGATAAAGTATGATGTGAAAGTGTGTACTAAATGTGTTTAGAATTGTAATAAAAGTAATTTTTATATCGCTTTAACAGTTTTCCATTTCTTGTATTTTCTAAGTTAGTTCTTAAGTGAGTTCAAATTGTAATTAAATGTAAATTTTATAGGGCTTTTAACAGTTTGTTCTTTCTTTGTTTTTAGTTAGTTCTTAATTTAATTAATAATAGTATAATTAGTCTAAATTAATATATTATAGGGTTAAAAGGTTTTTTTATTATCTACCCGTATTTTCTAATTCATTATTATCTCTTTGTCATGGTCTGACTGATGGTCTTTTCCTTGTACATGATGTTGAAATCTAAAATCGGCCTAAGTGTCGTCTGGTTTGGTTGTGCATTTTTCATATTGCTTTTATGATTCATGAATGTATTTTTGATTTTTTTCAACATTTGATGTATTGCAAATTAATATCTCTAAAATTTTTATTTCGGCAAACCTTTGAGTTTTCCCGAGTCAGTAATGTTTGTTTTGTTTTAAAATTATCTTAATTATATTTTTTTTTGCTCAATGTTGAAGAGCATACACTTCCTTTGTTTTCCTGGTTTCCCAGTGCTTAAGGCAAATGCTGGACGTTGTATTCTTTCGTTTTGGCCCAGGGCATGACATCTTAAGTTGTATTACCTTATTAAGTATTATTATTTATTTGTTTTATTTACTAAATGTTCTATTAATTCATCTTATCCATAAATTTATTATATGGTTAGGGGAAGAGGGCCTGATGGCCGAGTCTCTTCATAAATAAAATCATATTTTTATTATATTATTATATTTTTTTTGACGTAACATTTTCCGTTCAAGGATCTACAAACAGAAATTTTCATCATTTCGTGTTAAAGAAAATAATTTACTACACATAGGAACAAGTTTTATTTACTTTTTTGAAACCAGGTCCCAACAATACGGGTTTTTCTCTCGAAACAAATCGTCGATTTTGACTACGGCATTCCAATACTTTCTCTTTACTGCGTAAGGGCGTAGTATATAATGAAATCAGGGTGGTTTTAGATGAATTAGATCCATTGACAACGGATGGTGGTGGCCATCACGGTGGCCGGGGGGGGGGGGGCATCCGATGCGCGCGGCATTGAAATATCTTCCCACGTCCAAACCTTCCCGACTGTAAGAAAACGTTACTGTAATATTCTCAAAAATAAAAAAAATATTCTGCCGCGTCTTAGTGCATTTTAAATTCTATGACTGTCCTAGCAAGTTCATGCAAAAATCTGTGCAGTAACGGGCAGTTCAATGGAAATGTTTGCCGTAGAAATTGTAAACGCCTATGACCCACAGGTAGTCACGAACGTAGCAAAACCATCGAGTGTCATGTTTTGTGAACCACATATGGATCACAGGACAGTGAATGTGTGAACCATGGTATTTTCATGGTTGATTGATTGTGGCAAAGGATATCAATATGCAAATAACACATCCCCTCTTTTATTTTCGCCTCACTGATCCTCGGAACTTTATTTTTTAAGTACGGGAAACTTGACCCACTTTTATCCATCACTTTGAAAATTTTTCATCAATCTGAGTTTGGTGTGCAAAAGGGAGGAAAAATATAGTGTGTGTGTGTGTGTGTGTGTGTGTGTCTGTGTGCAGAATTACAAAGGTTTGCGAAGACATTGTTTTGTTGAGGAATCACGTGTCGATTAGGCCAGTGCTTCTTCACAAAATTATTTTTGAGATGTCTACTATCCCACTCGCACAGAAAACAACAAAATTTAGAATATCCATGTTGGAGACGTAACAAAAGTGCGATAACTTTCAAATCACCTTCATGACAAATGCTGCTGGCATTGTATCTTCGATAACAAAACGTTCATGATACCGTAAGTCTGTTTCATAAGGGATGCGTGGGCAAGAGGAATACCTGGTTTCTCATTTCCCATATGAATAAGCCCGGCTATTAAACCGAGTTTAGGGATATCTATAAACAACTTTCATTGCTAAGGGTCATGATGGTGTTCCCACGCACTCAGTAATGTATCAACATTAGTAGAACGATCGGGAGCGGTAGCTCAGTGCATCAACTGATGTCACTGCAGCGCCTCTGACCGGGAGGTCCCTTCCTCTGTCTGTCAAGAAAAGTCCTCACGGCGGCAGGATTTTCGACTCTAACTTCAGCTAGGTCGAATTATCGCTGCCTGAAGGATTCTGCGGCCGGCGCTCGTTTTAGTTTTCGTGGTTCTCATCAAACCAGCGAACTGGAGCATACCTATCAAGGCCAGGACCCCACCGATCTTCCTCTCCTTTATCCTCCTCCTTCACACACACTTTCACCACATGACTACACTACCCTATTCCGGGGACCGGTCGAACTTAGTTGGCCCGGCGGTGCCCGGCTGGCGGGAGAGTTCTAGTTATGGGGAAACTCCACTAGCCGACGGTAGGGTGGCTCCGGATCTCACCATCCAGCTGGAGAAGACCATCGCCATCTCCCGAACATGCAGTACACTAACGGGACCAATGACCAAAGCAGTTGACGCGCCCGGAAACACGAAAAAACCAAACCAAACCAAACTTTTGACATAAAATACATAATAAATAAGAACAAATAGGATTGCCTAAACAGCACGCGGTTGGCACGGCGTGCGCGCGCGTGTTTGGGCGGCCCGCTGACCCGCGGCGCGCGTTGTGTGCGCAGTGCGAGGAGGCGTGCCTGCGTGCGCGCTACGCCAAGCCCGGCGCGTGCCCCGACGCCGCCGCGCGCTCGGCCTTCGACGGGCGTGCCTGGACGCGTGCGCGGGCGGGGCTCCGCCACCGCGGCGTCACGTGCCAGCGCGCGCAGGGCCTGCTCGCCGCGCCCGGTGAGTCTCCGCCCACGCCCGCGCCCCGTGCACGAGAGGAAGTAAGCGACTTCGCGCGGAAGCAGAGGCTTCCGCGATCGAGGTCACAATCGACTTGCATGTCCGGCAGACGCCGTGTCCTAGGCACACCCGCCATCCTTCCTCAGAGCAAAATGCATGAAGGTTGCGAGAGGAAGGTTGCAGCATGGCGGCCGAAACAATGTCATCCGTGCCTAGAACGCGGCGTCTCCCTTATAGCCAAGGAAAAAATTCACACAATCATTTTGAAGCAAATAATATTTCAAAAATATTGCATTCGTTCAATTTTCATATTTGTCATATATATATAATATTTATATATATATATATATATATTATATACAATATATATATATATATATATATATATATATATATATATTTATATACAAATATATATATATATATTTATCAATATTTTATTTATTGTATTTTTTTGTATGTATAATTTTCCTAAGCAGCGTAACACTACTTTCCCAACAAAATGGATTCATTTAATTTACTTGCTGCGATTGTGATTAATACAAAATGTACTATTGAAAATGTGTGTTATTTTCATAATTGATACGTCTGTTTTCAGTCGGCGTTTGTTGCGTCAGTGAGAACTGTCGGTTCTCATTGGGGATGGTTATTGCGTGATTGTGTGCTCAAAGTTGTGTTTTGATAACTGATTTCATTTTGTTTTGTGAAACACTGTAAAGTCCGTTCTGTTTCGACAATGAATATTACTCCAAAGGTGATCTCCACTGGTCAGGAAATTTTCAGGACTTTGATCTCGTTAAGATTCTCTGACCAGTTGCTGACGATAAACGAAGTTGATATCACATTCAAAAGTGCCATGATTTTAAATATCGCCGACATATCAAGACAATGGTTGACAATATCAAGAATTAGGTTTGAAATTGATCTTTAATCCGAGGCTATTGACGTTTAATTACATCCCCCGTGCTTTCAGTTGTATTTAGTGTTTTCAGTGTAGTATTGGTTTTAGTGTTTGAAAAGAGTGGTTGACGGAAAAGTGGAGACAACTTTCTTTTTTAAACAATACAGATATTCTACAACTAGATATCACAATGGATTCCGTGCTTGACAACTTTTCATAATGTCAAAAATAAATTCTTTCTTTCTGTTTTTATCCCCCTGAAAAGCAGCATTCAGACATACGTTATGTATCTCCAAATACTTATTTTCCATTCGATCTTTTATCTCTATTACTCTGTCTCTTGCCAAACTTACTCTCGGCAATTTCAGAAATCATTCCTTCACCATCCAAAGATGTACACTTTCCCCCTTTAGAATAAAACAAAATTCCCTTCCCTACAAAACCCCATGCAATCTGTCACAGACTTGGGTGGCTCAGAGCATCAACTGATGTCATTGCAGTGTTTCTGACTGGGCGGTCGTAGGGTTCGAGTCTTGACCGGCAGGAATTTCCACAGTATCTAGATCGATGACAGTCGCTCTCTGGAGGGAAATTTTAGCGGCCGGTCGCTCTGAGCGGTAGGCAAATGCTAGAGAATAACTGTAACCTAGAGGTGCTACAACAGCCCACACTTTATAACATTATTTCCAAAATTTGAAATTTTAGAAAATTCAGAAAGTTTAAAGGAAATTAGATCTTTGTAGAATATTTTAAGTGCCCCCTTCTTCTATCCGTGAAAAAAAATTGAAGAAAAAAAAGATTTTTGAGAAGTTTTTTTATTATTTTCATTCAATTCAGACAGAAATCTGGTAAATCTGGAAAATCTTTTTTTCAACAAATTGTACAATGACCTTTTTAACCCTTCAGTGGTCGCGCGGATTACTATTGTAATCTAGTCTTATTCATTCGCTGTTTTCAACAAGAGTTGACAAACGTTTAGTTCGGACTTTTCGGATTTTACCATTTGTAGAAGGCCCGACTATTGAATTATAGCGACATATGTCTCTAGTGTTGACAGCTGCACTAGTGATAAGCGCCAGAGACAGCTTAGGTTACAACAGTAGTTCGCGCGAACACTCACGGTTCTGTTTCTGATCTAATCTGGCTTCATGAATAACGCTGAAATCAATGCTCTGAATGTTTATGCAAAGACAACAGAGGAGAAAGTTTGTTTTTTTAAAATGTATTTCTTCTTGTTCGACAATACAGTATTTCAAGGGTTTTAAAAATACATAAGATTATTATATGACAGTTTTGGATTGCCCATCCATAAAGTAAGCGAGGTTTAAACTCTGACATGATTATTGATTTAATGTTATTGTTAATTAAGAAGAGAAAGCAATATGATTATGTTAAGGAGCTGAGGGTGTAGTGATTTACGGGGGTTTGAATTTGTCTTTGGGAAATCTTGACTATGCGTGGGTGGACCGCATTTTTTCCCATGTAAAAAATTATGGTACTTGGTGAGGTATGCAGATTGTTGTAAAAATTGTTAGCTAATTTAGCTATGGTTTCTTCTAATTGTGTAATTTTTAATTCTCGATGAATGTGTTCATTTGTAATGAACCAGGGGGCATTTAGAGTGTTTCTTAGAAATATATTTTGAATTACTTTGATTTTATTAATATTGCTAGGAGCTGCACCTCCCCAGATTGGGCATCCATAGGTTATAGTAGGAAGGATTATCGATTTGAATGTTGGCAGTCGGCATTCGCTTTTCAATGTAGAGCGCTGGTTTAATATTGGAAATAATTTAGAAAAGTTTGATTTCGCTTTATTTGCAACCGCATTGATGTGCGGTTTCCATGTTAACCTTTTATCAAATAAAATGTCAAGGTATTTTACTGGTGAGGAGGCCCATGGTACTCTCGTTCCTAGAATTGATAGCTCAGTTGGATTTCGTTGTCTACAAAGGGTGAAGATATTTTATCTGGGTTAATTTTAACTCTCCAATTCTGTGTCCAGTTTATTTACTCATCGAGATGATTTTGTATGCAATCATTCGCTAATAATATATCGGATTTTGTAGAAAATAGGGCTGTGTCATCCGCGTATAATGCAATATTGGAATCAGCGTGAATAGAGGAGAAAGTTTGACTAGAACGAGATTAATAAAGGATCTCACTTTGTCCTTTGTGTAACCTGAAATGAAAAGGAGAATAAAGAGAAAAACTTTGCCGAAAGGAAATTATAACACGCGAGAGATTTCTACTGGGAATCCGAGGAGGGACCGAGGGGTCACCAGGGTCACCAAAGGGTTGTTATAACTCTGTGGTTGTCAATGAAACAGTTGTATATTAAGAGTATGCAAGGGATTGGAGGAAAAGGAAATTAACACGCCAAATTGAGTAGTTAAATTTCACGTATATTGCACTTCGTAATACATAAATAGCGCAGATAAATAAAATATGCTATCTAAATTTACAATATTATTGTTGATTATAAGTCAATTTACAAAATACAACAGAAACAGTCCTCGATAGTTCTGGGTAAATTGTGTTCAGTGGGTGTGCCCAAAACAGTTAAGAAAATCTGTGTGAGATGTTCTTCTGATGTTGACATTGAAATACATTCAGAATAGAGGCTTCAGATATTGAAACAATTTTGTCAACTGCTTTATTTAATAATCGTAATGCAAAGTATATCAAGTGCACAAAACATATAGAGCACAAGACTTTTCAAAAACAAACTTTACTTGCGTATATTTAAGTATATTCATTTAAAGTTATAATACATGCAAGTTCATGTAGCATTTCATAGAATTTGTAATACATTAACTTTCTTATAAAATTAATATTATTTTGTATCTGGTCAGTAATTTAGATACCATTATTTGTCTACTGTATATTTGAACTAAAAACTATTTGTTCATAAAATATTGTTAATAAGATTTTTTAAACGGACTACAATTGCAATCCACGCGACCACTGAAGGGTTAAGACCTGATTTTAGGACAGATTTTATTGAAAGCAAAAATCTCTATCTGCCAATTTGAACTTTTGCAATTTCAACGTTTTGCAATTTTCAAAATATTGAGAGCTCCGAGAAATTGGAGTAACGCCACTTTTTACCTTTCTAATTCATTTGAGGAGAAAATTTAAAGAAAAGTGAAGCCGTTTTTTTTAAAATAATCATTTAAAAATTGCACATATTTTGCGCAAAATTACACAAAAACTACCGATATTGTCCAAAGATTGTACATGAATTTATTTCAAAATCAGATTTTTATTAAGTAGACAAAGCTCTACTTCAACATTATAGTTGTAGGAAGTCGCCGAAAAAATTGAACTTTTGCAATTTTCAGAAATTTAGGAATTACATAGAAAATGAGACGTGCACCATTCTTCTAAGTGTCTTTTACCAATCTTCGGTCGGACAGATACCCAGTCGTTTTGACGTCAATCCATTTTTCGGAATCAAGGACCAACAAAACATGGATTTTTGACCACACAATGTGTCGTAGGAAGTAAATTTCTCTACGTAAGAACAAAATGTATTCATCTTTTTATTACCAGGGACCAGTAATAAGAATTTCCTGGCGGAAAATTCTTTTTTCCGGCATTCGATTGCAACACTTTCTTTTCTTAAGAAGTAAGGCGAGAAAGTAATAATGGGTCACCGATCGCGTGCGATCATTCCTTCGCCTCCCTTGACCTAACCTCTCCCCTACGTAGACACATTTACATGTATGACACTTCAGCACATGTTGAGAGAGAAGTCGGGAGAATGTATCTACAATATAACGTAAATGTTTTGACGTGAGAAATATTTAGAAAATTATATGTGTGTAATTTTTGAAAAATGAAACTAATACAGCAAAATGGTGTTTTGGAATGTTCAGTGAATTTAGTACCATACGTAGAGGAATTTTTTAGAAAAACATTGGCTCCGTTTTCGAGAAAATCTGCTTTTTTTATCATATTTGCCCATCAAAAATTGCCCCAAAAGTTCTAATATTTTCCATTAATGATTATGATAAATTTCATACGCGCAAAATAAATTCCATTTAATAGGAAAATCTCCATTATAAGTATGATATTTGCGCGAGGGGTACAAAAAAGTTTTTGTCAGCCAAACTTTTTGTATTTGCAGAGTTAAAAGTGGATATTAAACTTACGACAATCTTTATATGTATCTATAATTGTTTTTAAAAAAATCAAAAAAAGATGGATCTATTTTTGAGAAAATTTCGAAACAGTCTCAGGAGCTTTGTGTGAAATACCCCCAAAATTTAAAGACTTTTTTAAAAAAAGGTGGGTTATTTCGGGCCAAATCAATTAGGAAACGTTCATTTTGGTATAAATCCTATGAATAATTTACGCGCTAATGTAGTTTGCAGACGGACGAGCAGGTAGAGAGACCGACGTTTTTATATATATATATATATATATATATATATATATATATATATATATATATACGACGAAATAAGTAATAAAGTGATGTAATTGCTAAGGCCAATGCAGTGCTATTGGCTCTGAAACTCGAAACCTTCCCATTTAGTTACAATCTGCAACAAAACGAGACGCTTTTGTATTTACCATCTGTGAATCTCAGTTTTTGCCCGCAATTCTTTGTTTTGGGTACTTAGATCAATTTGCTCGACCACTCTGTTGGAGAACTAATGGTGCCAAACCAGCACCTACTTTCTCCCCCGTTTTTTCACGCAAAATTACGCGACTACTAAAATTTGCGAAAAATTGGGCATGACCTTATTTCAAAATATCTCTTTATTAACACCTTTCATTAAAGGAAAAATTAGTTGTAGGAAGACGCCAAAAAATTTTCAACTTATGCAATCTTGGAAAAATCAGAGTTTTAACGAACATGAGACATGCACCATTCTCTGAAACGTCCTTTCAACAACAAAATTGAATGAAAATCGATAGAGCCATTTTTTTAATAAATGGAAAATGTTCCAGGGGCTTCATATAAAAGTAAAAATATCGATTTCAAATTTAAAGGGCCGCGACATCAGCCAGATTGATTGAGGAATACCAATTTTGGAGAAATTGGATCCGATGGGCGGGTATATTTGCTAGCCTAGTTTACAGACGGACGGACAGACAGACAGACAAACAGACAGATGGATGGATGGACAAACAGACGTTTTGCTGCCATTTAATTTTTCGGTTTCAAGGACTCACAAAATATGAATTATGGCTACACCACGTGTTAGACGATTTTTTTCTGGGTTCAGCAACTGGACTTTTCCACTTTTTAGTTACTAGGTCCCTGTAATAAAAGTTTTCTACCGAAAATGTGCCGTGTTTTCGCGCAGCATTACATACCTTTCTCTCTACTCGGAAGGGAGAAAGTAATAAAGAACGAATATCTCTTCATTGATGAAATTAATCGTAGAAATCAGTTGTTGACAGCTTCTAGTAGCACCCAGATAAACTATTGCGTTGGTGAATACCTGATTATGCGACGTTATGCTAGATGAAAACGATTAAGAAAAACGCATTCATATGTTATTGATTGTGGTTATAAATTATAGGCAAAAGTACTCAACCTTCAAGCGAAACCAGCACTGACGTTTCATTGATGACTCAGTATTTTCAGAGATTTGTCCACTGTAACTGCTGTATGCTGTTGCCTCCTTTTATAGATGTGAAGAAGCAAAACCTCGTATCTTAATTTGCTTCACAAAAAGTTTTTCTTGTTTTCTTGAAATTTGTGTTATTGATATACATGTTGCTGCCATATAAACGACGATGCGTATCAGTAAAAGTAGTCTGATCTATATTTGTAATTGCTTTTGAATAATGATAATGTTCTCATTAATGGTTGCCTCTGTCGTATTCCAATGAATGCAATCTGGGAAAGAGTAATGTAATATTCGCCCGGCTGTGAACTTCGTGCCAGCAAAACAAACACGCGTCGCTCATCGGCGGCGGCGGCTGGGCGTTCAACCCGAGAACAGCCTTTTCCTCCTCTTGAGAGTGAACGCAGCCGCCAAGCGCCAAGAGGAAGTAACAGGCGCTTCCTCTGCTATTCTGGAGGAGGCTAGTTTTCCTCATGTGTCATCAGGAGAAAAAAAATTACATTCTGGAGCTTGCAATTTCAGGAAAGAAGTTGTATTGCGAGAAATATGCGGGAAAGTAAGAATTGCACGAGCCATACGCAGGACTGCCCAATTATATATATCACACTACTACATAATAGAATTATACATCAATTCTTGCTGGTATTGGTGGTATTGGCTGTTTTGCAATAAATGCTGATAGTTTCAATCCAAGCAGTGTAGGTATGAGAATCCGTTTTACAAGGTGCTGGGATGTATGAGAACATATTTTAAACTTGTAATTCTGACACGGATAAAAAAATTAAATTTTTTTTAAATGTCAACTTATCATTATATTCTAATATTATTATGTCGTAAAATCAAGTAGGATTCTGTAAAAGAAGATTGTGTTTAGTAGTTTTACATTTTAAATAATACATAAATTCGGTTATAATATCAGTTTTGCCACACGATGTCATTAAGGCATTTTATGATATTGGTAATTAGATCGATTAACCATTGCGAGTTTTTTTATATTAACATTCTAATAGAATATGTACTCACGTTAAAACTATGAGAAATAAGATATAAAGATGTTGGAGGGTATGCATAAGATGAATTCATTTTCTTGAAGCTTCATTGAGCTGCAAGGCCAACTGTAAAATCTTTGCAAAATCAAAATTCTATTTAAACTAGCATTTCTTTTCACTAAAAATAAATATACGGTTGATTAAGATTACGAATTAAAATGAGTTTTTTTTAATATCACCAAAAAATAATCACTCGTTTTATACATAACATGCCAAATTTGATGTTTTTCAAAAGATAGTAGGGAACCAATAGAACTGAAAATACAATCAATAGTTGCAGTGTTCTTGGTTCCTGTATTTTCTTGAAAAATATTCCATAATTTCATTTGATTTTAACATCATTAAAATTATCTTTCGCATCCATAAAAACTTTCATTTTATCCTGTTTATAACTATTCATTCAGTTCACTCGCCTGTTCCATATAATGAAATCATTGTTGGTGATTATAAGCAATCTCGTTGCCATTACGTCTAGCCCTGCGATATGCATGAAAGATTTTTCCACCTTCTGTACATAATCGAGACTTTATTGTTTCTTTTTTCAAATTATTACACCTACTCTAAAAGTTGAACTCTTGAAATCTTATACAACAGTTGAGGATTTATTGTAAATCGGAATGTTACTTTACTTGAAATTTCCAAATCATTTCGAACAATATAATTGTAGCTTATTGAATTCGAATGTCAATTAATTATTAGGATTCTATCAACAACTTTTATACACGAGTCCTTAAGGATCAAGTGGGCATAAATGGGTTGAAAATGGATGATACGATGTTATGTATTGGATACATCGGATAGTTACATATTTTATTTTGTCATTAATTGTTTAGGTTTAAGTTCTATAATAGAGGACATAGATAATTACAACAATTTCGTTGCATTACTATAACCATTATATATGAGTTGCTATTTTTAGTTTTCCGTAGTTTCTAACGTCCCACCAAGAAAAAGGTGCGCACTCTACTTTCAGAAATATAATAAGGTGCAGTGCGACTGTGTTATTAGTGTGCAGCGATGGTGGAAAATTCTGCTCGCCCGTCACAGGCCGACACTCTCCGGGAAACGGTGGGCTAATCTATCTGGTAATGCTGCGGACTGGAGACTTTGAAGGGGTCGCCCTGCAAAAGGCATATTTGCCAGCTTTGTAGAGTAATCTGTGATAGCAAGCTCGAAGTTCACTCTGAAACAGAAAGTATTTGTGTGTGACATACGTAAAATCTGTCAAACAGTTATATGCATCATACTCTGGAGCATTGCTTCCAAAGTTTGACTTCATCTTCGTTAAGGGCTTTTCATTCCGTTAACGGAGACAGAATTATCACACAAGGTTTGTGACTTGCACGCTCTCCTCATATGACCCCGTGAGATTTGTTTCTGTGCAGATTCCTCAAAAGTTACGTCTATGATAAAATCCAGACATTAGAGAAGAATTAAGGCACAATATACAGGAACAGATTCTGCAATACCACATATTGAGATACACAAAATTTTCTCTACATTAATATCTGCCAAAGATCTTAGCGTCCGGCTTGCTGGGTCAATGGGTCACGATATATTATAATCCTTATTACCTTTATAATGGATTATAGGATCCGCTGACTATACAGCGCAGCTGGGAATCTGAAATAGAATGATTCTATTCCTAGTTCATTTCTGTTTGGATTGACGAAATGAAAGATCACTTTCTTTTCTAAAGAACAAAATTTAACAAAGTTTATTTTACCTTTTTAGCAAACAATTTAGTGAATTTATGTTATGCCTTTGATCAAGATATCTTTGAATTTACAATTTTATACCGCGGTTAACTTATCTATTCTTCGTTGCTGTCCCTCGTAGACTTCTCAGTCGAAATATCTTGCGAGCTTGCCGTAGTCCAAAGTTCCAAGAAATCCTCTTCTGATTCTTCGTTGATGTCCCTCGTAGACTTCTCAGTCGAAATATCTTGCGAGCTTGCCGTAGTCCAAAGTCCCAAGAAATCCTCTTCTGCCCCTATCCAAGCTGGTCTCAAACTATCAAAATTATCAGTCCTGATTACATCCTATGGCATAGTCCCGAACTCGATTACCACTCCCGACAAAGTTCCAATTTATACATTAATATTACTTCCACATGAAAATATCGGCAATATCATTCACTGTCCTTAAAATTTCACTGATAACCCAATTCTGACTATCTGGATTATACTCGTTCCCTCTCACGAACCTACGATCAGTTCAGAAGCGCGATGCCGGTCAGAATGAAATCCTCCTGCATGATTCACCCCTCGAAGACCTCGTATTAAACTACCTTCATTTTTTTCATAACATTTGACCGTCCTTCTCTCACTCGGCCAATCCATACGTTCGTTATATTTTGGTGTAGCTGACCTTTTGATCGTCTAAACTTCTTCGCTCAATCCCAAATTTTCTACTTTCGGCATCCAGACAACTCTTAATGCATTTAGAAAAAAAAACTACATTGTTTATTCACGGTCGTTGCTAAGCTCTAGCTCTCGTGATATTTCGTAATGCATGTTCCCCCATATTGTCTACAAATAAATGTTAGTTTATTTTAACGTGACATATCGGTATGTCACAATATTATCCTTTTACCGAGAGATCCGGAACTTTTTGAGAGTCAAGAACGCGCCAGAGCCGACGATGGGCATTTCCAGCACTTACTATAATGTGAATGCAAATTAAACTTTGCGGTAGCGAAAAGCCACCTTCCCTCTTCGTCAATTCTACGGACCACCCTGTCTCGATTTCTGCGGCATTCGTGATCTCGTTCGCTGAGTCATACCCGTGAGACCGGCACATTTATAAAATAGTCTCACTGAACATGCGAAACAAAAGAGAAACAATGGAACGAGTTCAGAATAGAAATTCAACAGAACAGAATTCACTCGCTCGTGCTCTTGCTGCCCGTTGTGTTTAAAAGGGGAGACAACCACGATGATGTCGGCGGGGTGGAGGTGGTGAGTGGAGAACGTAGTTCGTTACGGTACCTTGAAATTTCACGAAGAACGTCAAAGTTATGTATCTGTGCACGTCTCAAATGCTTCTATGAGGTTTTCTTATTTACATAATGTTCAAGCCTGAAGATGAGGAAAAACATCCTTGAAACTGTTGACAGATATTATTATTAATAATAATAATAATAATAATAAACAAAACAAGATAACAATAACAAACAACATAAAAGAACAACAAGAAATACATGGAAGATACCCAAAACTCTTGTTTCGAGATGATGTAAACAGACATTCCTCGGTGGAGTGGTTTTTGGAGAAACAAATATATCCTGAGACCGAGGGTTTTATAATATCAATTCAAGACAGAGTTATCAAGACCAGAAACTATCGAAAGTATTGTTTAAAAGAAGATGTGGTGGATAAATGTAGGAAGTGTGGAGCTGTAGGAGAAACTATAGAGCACATCACAGCTGCATGCTCTTTCCTCTCAGACAGTGCTTACTTAGGAAGGCATAATCAAGTTACGAAAATCGTGCACAGGGCAATTGCAATAGAGCATCAATTATTGGATAAATCGACACCGCAATTCTATAAGTACACCCCTCCTCCAGTGCTGGAAACAAGTTCCACCCTTTTGTACTGGGACAGACCAATTTTAACTGATCGTACTGTCGATTACAATAGGCCAGATATTCTCCCTATAGATAAAAAGAAGAAAGAAGGAGTAATAATAGACATCGCAGAACCATTATCCCACAACATCAAACAGAAAGAAATAGAAAAAATTTCGAAATATGAAAACGTATCTTAGGAACTAAAACATGTTTGGAAATTAAATGCTTCCAAAACATACCCACTCGTGATATCGGCGGAAGGCCTGGTCAGTAAAAACTTCCTTAAAAACTTAACAGAACTTAAACTATCCAAAAACGTTCTGAACATGGGGCAGCGCGCAGTTTTGTTGCAACAGCCCATATCGTAAGAAAATTTTGATCTAAAGTCCAGATATAAGATGAAGTTCTTCTTCTGTGACCGGACCTGTCCCCAAAACAACTTCGGGGAAGGTGAGCATTTCTACCAGCAAAAATAGCTGAGAAACCTAGGATAATAATAATAATAATAATAATAATAATAATAATAATAATAATAGAATGGTTGAATTATTCCTGTTGATCCCGTTTTATATAGTAGAAAGATGGATCTTTTTAAACTTATTGGACCAAATATTCCTGATATATTCATTGATTGATCCTATTTGGTATATAAAAAGTGTGAAATAATTCATCTCCATTAACAGTTCAAGGTCTGTTCAAAAATAAAGGGACCAAAGCAGACTATGCAAGTAGAACAAGCAACAAAGACGGGTGCTAAAGCGTGTCAAGTGTGGAGGCGTGGGCGGCGCTGGCGCTGGCGCAGGCGGTGGGCGAGCAGCTCGAGGGCGAGGGCCGCGGCGGCGGCGGGCAGGCCGAGCTGCAGCGCGCGGAAGGCGGCCTGCAGGTGGCGGGGCGCGAGCACGACGCGGCGGGCGGCCAGCGCGCGGCGCCACCGTCGCAGCCAGCGCTGGCGGCGCGCCCGCGTGTGCGCGCCGAAGGGCGCCAGCGCTCGTAAGCCGGCCTCGCGCGCGCGCGCACCCACGCCTCCACGGCCGGCAGCAGCGGCGAGCGCCGCGCCAGCGCGTACGCCACCGGGAACGCCGCCACGTCGTCGCGCAGCAGGCGCAGCGGCTGCGCGCGCACCACATCTCCAGCAGCCCCACGCTGGCCTGCAGCTCGGCCTGGCCGCGCGCGCACGCCAGCCCGCGCCCGCCGCCGCGGCGCGCAGGCACTCGAGCAGCGGCCGCTCCGACACGAGCACGCGCCCCGCCAGCCGCGGCCGCGCCGCGCGCACCACGGAACCGACGTTATTGAAAGAAGAAAAAGCAAAATATGTACATATATATGTACTTATTTTTTCACAATTAAAACCTTGTTTTAAAAAAAAAACCCAAATTTTAATTAAGGGAAGGTTTTTAAAAAAAAAAAAAAAATATATGTACTTTTTTTTATATGTAAGAAAACATAGGAAATATGTGAAATAAATATTCGTTAGAATGTTCACAATTCCATTCCTCAAGCGTTTTCCAGTTTTACATCTACAGAAGCAATTATTCGCTAGTTTCATCCGAAACATATAATACTTTTGTATTATATACAATGTACAATGTTGTTTACGAGGAGCCGGAGCTCAAGTGAATAGTACCGTGTAGCCTTTGATAGAAGTAAAGGGAGCATACTCCCACCCCAACTCCAGAAAAGGGATAAGCCAATTATCTGATATTTTTATCGAGTTACGTATGAGGTCTATGAAACACGAGTAAGCACGTGGTTGAAGTTCCTTCTGTTTCACATACTACATCCGCTCATCGTTGATCCCGACTACGCTGTTTCCAAGAAGCAGTGGGGCGGGCACGTTTAGCTATTAATAGCTATTGTCCGGCGTTAATACAAGCGCATTGCGTATTTTTTTAAGTATTTCAGTAACTAAGTTAGTTTTCAAGTAACATATATTTCGAACATCACAAGTGAAATGTTCATTTTCGACCTATAAATATATTAAAATGTAACGAAATATGTAGTTATGGATAAAATATGTAAAAATATGTAATTATACCAAAATATGTAAAATAAAAATGGTTGCAATTAGTTCAGAATGTCGTGTTAAGTGTAAAAATATTAGTGAATGCAGGTATCTTGTCCCTGTAAAAATATGCATTTACATGAAAATCCGTTCCCTAGTTGTGACGTATTGTATTTAACAAGCAGGAAGACGGCGCCTTGCAGGCACCGTGTCGCAGGTTTAGGGCGCCAGAGAATACTGGGAAGAGAAAGGAAATAGAATGAATAGACGCTAGTTAGGGGCGGAGGCACCCCGAGATATTTTGAGACCATCCACGAATCCATGGGAAGGGACGCCCAAAATGCGTGGCGGCGCGACAGTCACGTAGCATGAAGTGCCCCGCGAAAACGAGATGACGTTGCGTTTCACGTGGTCTGGGAGGTATATGTAAGCAAGAGTGCAAAGCGCGGGGATGGGTTTTGAGCTGAGTGACAACGTCGTGCGAACGCACAAAACTTTTGCCCAGGGCGGTGCGGAAACGATCTATGCTCGTAGGACAACCCGTGTATTGGGACGCCGCTGTAGAACATTTTTTCCACGGGTGACTGCAGCCGCCGGAGCTCTACGCTGTACGCAAAAGCTCGCTGAGGAGTGGCGAGGGCCACGAGTCAGGCGGATTTGAATCTTTGAAGGATCGCTCCTGCGTTCGAGGTATAGGGTCTATCAGAGCTGTACATGACGGATCAAACTATTTATTTGTAAATACTTATTAATAAATTTGTAAATATCTGAAGCTAGGGACTGTGATTGCTGTTGTGTTCGACGTCACACTGTCTTTAACGAATAGTACTAAATCAACGAATAGAGTACTACTAACTACTACTAACTCTACGAAAGTACTACTTAATGTATTGTAAGACTTCTTACGTAAAAGTCTAGGTAAAAACAACAGAAGAACTCAATTTTTG
Source organism: Teleogryllus oceanicus (assembly GCA_964035755.1). Classification (NCBI taxonomy): domain Eukaryota; kingdom Metazoa; phylum Arthropoda; class Insecta; order Orthoptera; family Gryllidae; genus Teleogryllus; species Teleogryllus oceanicus. The sequence goes on along the minus strand of CAXIVR010000004.1, from coordinate 6,485,276 downwards.
CCAAATGGTCATGTCACCTTTTGAATGTTTGCTCCTCAAATGTCCTTTACAATATTTGGAACCACATTGCGTTTCTGAGGGTACACAATATTAACTTCATTTTTTCAGAACATTTTTCTGTTTTTGAGAAACTCCATTAGAAAATATTTTAAGCCGATGAAGCTTTGAAGCATATTGAAATAATGTACGAAAAACACCCGCAACGGAAGAGTTTATGAGCTATGTTTAAAAAAAATCATTTATGAACATTTTCAAGTATCGGAAGAATACAACAGAATGGCATTTATGTCCACATATTTCAATTAGTGAACATTATCGGTTAAACAGGTAAAGAAAAAATATGGACTGTTTTAGAAAATCTTGTTTTTAATATTGCCCATATTTCACTCAAAATGCAAAAACGATTGTTATTTTTAAAAAATGAACATGACATAAAATTCTAAATGAGGGGGAAACTTCATATCAAGAAAAAATATCTATCATCAATAATATAGTTGTAGGAGAGGTTCATAGATAACAGTTAATATAGGATATATGGCATGTTTGTAAGAATATTTCACTTTAATCTAAAAAAGAAAAGAATCATTTTGGGAACATTTCTACGAAATATTCAGGCGCTATCATTGTTCACACACACAGACGGGTTGATGGACGGGCTCTTTGATTAAATTCAACCTGATACTCTAATACTACGATCTTCTTACTCATATTTAATTTAAACAAAAGAGAAAATATATACGATTTCCTTTAATTTCCATGAATAACACAAGTTATATCTAGTTTTCAAAGAAAAGGCAAAAAGGAAATATAGTACATTATGAAACGATGATGTAATGATGGGTATTAATGCATGAGTGTCATATTACGATATTCGCTTGTACCTCGCTCGTATCATAAACTTTACACGAGTGTGTTAATACCCATTACATCGAGTTTCATACGGTACTTTTTCTACGACTTTTGTAAGTTAAACTTTTACATTGAATCGTTTCGTGACAGTTGATATGTAGCATTCAGCCATGGACACCTAACCCTGCCCTCGCATGCTGCCGCAGGTGGCCGAAGTTATCAGTTCGCCTGCGAGGGAGTACTGCGCTAGTCAAATAGGATCAAAGTGAAATGACGATCCAATTAATTTTAAATGATATTCCACGAACAAAATTACTAATAATAAAAGAAATTAAAACTGACAAGCATAATATAATATCAAATGCAAGTTTAGTGCACACAATCGAACAAAACTTTTACTAGAGCTATTCTCAATGATTAATTAAGTGTATTAATACTTGGTTTGTAAACTTCTCTGTGATTGGTCAGGAACCTGTATTATAATGAAATCTGTATCGTAATGAATATGCAACTAGTTGCAGCCAACAAATAACATCATGGGAGTAGACAAACACTTTTTCGGTATGAGGGCACCCCCCGAACGGTACTTCCGCGAAGTTATTGAAATCTATTTTCTCTAGTATTTTAGTACCTTTCTCTTTACAGCACATCTACGAAAAACTAACTTGCAAAGCTACAGAATCCATGAATTTTCAGGTATTTTTTTATTTAAAAAACGTACATAAAATGTAATGTAAATATCTCTCCCGTCGTTAATAACATTATAAGTAAGCTGCAAATTTTTGCTTATTTGCCTACATTTTTTCTTTTATAGAAAACGCAATATTTTAGATTACTTATTCATTTTGAGACTTATGAGTATTATATGCGAATTTTATGTTTATAAATGCCTATTTCAGTACTAAATGCCTATTTTGTGATTAAATGCCTCAATTTTGTTTATTCTCGTATTTATTGACCAAAATGGCTTATCAATATTAATATCCTAAATCAAAAATTTTAAAAATTGTCCGTTTTTTCATTATTGTTCAGATTACAGGGAAATCGAACAAGTATCAATAAATTTATGTTCCGTTTTACTGCTTCCACAGTGCGAGTATTTCATATTACGAAACACGTAAAGTTGCTGGTAGTTAATGAATTAAAAATGAGTCAAATGAGTTAAAACTTTATTTTAACTCATTTGAAGCACTTCAACTCGCAAATGAATTAGTGTTTATAAATAACTGGAAATGTTCATACTGACGGCTTGAGATATTTAAAAAAAATAACGTTTGTGTAATTATTGAGAAAGCAAACGAATAACCCCAAAATAAACTAAATATCATATTAAACAATGTAATTAACACTATCCGTTGGAAACGTTTGAAGAAAAAATTTGGAACCATTTTTGTAAAAATGGCGTTTAAATGTTTTTAAAAATGTAGAATTTGTATCTTATTTTAACAGAAAACTGTTGTTTTTTAAAAAACTTTATATGACATTATTTAAAACAAATGTGCTCATAAAGACAATACGATTAACAAATCGCCACTCTTGTAAATTTTACCGATGTGAGAGACAAGTAAAAAAATACATTTTTGTAATTTTTGAAAAAACGAAGGAATATAGCAATATGGCGTTTATATGATCTTTAATAAACAATTATTATATAAATTTAAAAAAAATTTCTTTGGCACTAATCCTACCAAAAATTTAAAGAAAAAATTTGAAGCCGTATTTTGAGAAAATATTTTTTATTATTTTTTTTGCAAAAACTACTAAATATTTCTAAACAATTAGCATGGTCTTCTTGAAAAAACTAATTATGGAGAACAAATTTCATTCGTAGGAAAAATCTTTTTATTCAAAATTCTAGCTCTAGGAAGTTCGCGCAAAAAAATCACACTTTTTCAATTTTCAAAAATTCAGAGTTACAGTGAAAAACATACCTGTGCCTCTTTACAATTGTATTTTACTGTATTCTTACAAGAAATTTAAAGAAAAAAATTAAAGTTCCTCTTGAGAAAATTTTGAAAATGACCAGGGGCTTCACGTAAAGTACCTCCAAAAATTAATCAATGTGTTTCAAAATGCAGAGCTTTGACTCAGGCCAGATTGACAGAGATTTATTCAGTTTAAGAAAAATCTTACGCATAGTTTAGGCGCTAGTGTTGTTCACATATCAAAGGAATAGACAGACAGACAGACGGACGGACGGACGTTTTGAAAAAAAACACTTTTTCGGTATCAGGGGACCCAAAAACGTGCATTTCCCTCTATATGTGGAAATGGATTTTCCGCAGTATTTCAGAACGTTCTCTATACTACGTATATAACGCCGTATATGCGTACGTATACGAGAAAGTAATATATACCTACTGCTATTCAGCCTTTTTGGTCCCAGTTGGCCTAGAATCAAAGAAAGAATTTCTACAAGGATTTGTCAGAACAATGATGAAAGCAAATATTACGTGAAAGTAACTATATTACGTTGACTTCAGAAACTTTCTACTGAAAAATATTAATAAGGATATGAAAAACTGTATAGTGCCTTTTCAAATGCCTATTTTACACTTTTAGATTCCTGTTTTACAATTTTAAATGTCTATTTTGCCTGTCTATTTCTACAGCTACTACAGGTTCACAAAAACTCGGATGTTTTCTGTGAAAAGGAGCTGAAAACTGGACATTTTTAGAAACGTTCAAATGAAATTTTCTAAAAAAAATAAAATAAAAAAAGCTCGAAATTTTGCAATGAAATTGGGCTTCAAGTCCAGGTTTTGCTATTCTATTTTCTCTGCTATTATAGGATTGTTTGATTTTTCTAGTTTATTATTTCAATTCTACCATAAGGAGACTGAAGAATTGGGAAAATGTGAAGAAATATCTTTCTGTACCAATAGCTGGCAGCTGGAGAGTGGGGTGAAATCTAAAAGCTATCCGAGGCTAAAAAGATAAGGAAAGTAACTGCAAACTATAAAGTCAGCAGCACCACGAACTTTAAGGTTTGTAGGTGGTCAAAATATTACATAAAACTATTATAATCCCAAAACATTACTTGCTCGACTCAGAACGTGTGTCTTAGTCAGAATATTGCTCGTCAAAGTAATCACCGAATTACTTTTTGCTAATAAACAGGTAATGGGATATCTCATATATCGAAGAGACACAAGTATCAGTACTCCATGTATTTATTCACAACTTATCGTGCATAGCTCTTTTGCAGATTGTCAAAATATCTTGGACTCCAACAGCACGCTCCCCGCCAAACATGCGTGCTTGGTGAGTTGCCTAACAAGTAGGGGCAAATATCAAAGTTACGAATATAACTTTATTATTACGTAAGTCATTCCATCGCATGCTCATTCACCAGAATTCAATATCTTCAACATCCCTCGCCCTTCCTGCCCTAGACATTTGCAACATAAATCACGTATATCATTCGGCAGGTCCCAGGTTAGTAGAGAAAATCGATTTTTATCATTCTAAACAAAGATATGGCAAAAAATATACATTTTTCTGAAAGATATAGAATCTTCCTGTTTTTCTGATACGATAGTATATAGGTTGGTAAAAATTTCAAGAAACTAAGAAAAATTCAAACTTTAGGAATGTTCGAAAACTTCTAGGGAGGGAAAATTAAACGATGCCATCTTCATAACGAAATTTTGCTCTATTTCTACAAAAAAATTAAAGAAAATTATGAAACTCTTTTTGAGAAAATAATTGATTGAAAAATAAAAATGTCCTAGGTTTCGACGCAAAAATTACGCAAAACAAACTTCTAAATCAAGAGTGTATATCAAATCTAGGTTTCGACAAGAGATTTCATTTCGAAAAAATATCTATCTTCAATATTGTTTTATTCGGAGGAAGAATTATAAACCTTTGCAATTTTTGAAAAATCAGGGATTTCAACGAAAATGAGATCAACGTTGTTTATTAAGACTTTTATCCTAGGACAATGTTAAGTCAATAATATGTTGAGCTTTTTCAGAAAATGTTGAAATTGTGGTGGCTTCATGTAACAAAATCAAATTATTCGTTTCAAACTCATAGACCATCTAGAGAATATAAACTTTAGAGAAACACTCCGGACGGTTTAGATGTACGTGTTGGCTACGGACGGAAGAACGAACGGACAGACAAACAGACGTTTTGCACAATCAATTTTTTGGTATCAAGTCCCAGAAAACATGGATTTTTAACTACACAAGCGGTTAAAGGAAGTAATTTGCTTCATAAACGATGACAATTTTTCCACTTCTTCGTTACTAGAGCCTGACAATTATTTTTCATGTAGAAAAATTTCCGTTTTCCCCCTGCAGCATTACAATACGTCCTCTGTGCTGCACATGGAGAATGCGAGAAAGTAAAAGAAAAGTCAATCTCTCATCTCCAAATTATTTATCTTAAATGATCACTGCTTTATTACATAGCCTTTTTTTTAATTTGTTGCGTCTACACCTTGACGCAACGCGTCTCTAAGCCCCTTAAGGGGCGTTGAGCGCTTTGCACTGGGGAGTAATCCTCCATTAATGTGCTTTATTTTTTAATATTTGTCAAGTCTCGTCACGTCGCAGTCAGTCAGTGCCTTTTATCCCTTCGGCCAGGGGCTCGGGACCAGATCCCGGGGTTCCTGGCCGGTCACCCAACCAGGAACCCGCGAGTCTCGAATTCGCTTAACCTTCGTGATTTCACGGAGCGTAGTAGACGCATTCGGCTAGCGCCGGCAGTCGAAGGGTTAAATGAATTTTAAATTGGGGGAGAGACCTCGATCGGGAGCGCGGCGTGGCTGAGCTGCTGGAGCGTGCGCACGCCGCCGGCGCCGTCGGGCGGCGTGGCGAGGAAGGTGACGAGCGCGCCTTGCAGCGCGCCCCGCACCACCAGCGCCCCCAGCGCCCACGCCGCCAGCAGCAGGCGGGGCGCGCGCGCGCGCGCGACCGGGGCCGCTCACCGGGCGCCCCCTTCGCCACCTGCACACACTCACACACACGCCGTCTCGCATTGCTGCACTGGAAGAAATTTCTTTTTTAATGTAAAAGGACATGAAAGTAATTTTCATGTACGTAAATTTCTTCAAGGTATAATGAACATTAAAATCCATGCACATCCGTACATTAATTTACATTAAATTTAATGTAATTTCTGAGAGTGTAGTTGCCTAACTATGGTCACCCTCTCTCCAGCTCATTCCAATTAAAAGACTCAATGCGATTATAGAGAAGTTTATTTACATTTTCTCGGTCCCCTACTTTTGGGATTGAAATATGACTTTAAGAATATTATAGAACAGTAAAAGAAATTAATGCAAATATTAATAATGTCAGAGATATTTAAAAAATCGTTTTGTTTTGAAAATCTAAAATTACATCAAAATTCATTATGAAATTCCCTTTTAAAAAAAGATGTATTTTTGAGAGAATCCAATATTAATTTCCACATATTTCTCATAAAATTGCGCAATAAGTTCTCTAATTTCCCAAATATGTAAAATACAAATTAATAACTACTTGTGGAGAAGAAATACCATACGAAGAAGAAATATCTTGAATAATGTCGTTTGTACGAAAGTGTCAAAAAATTCCCATCTTTAGTCATTTTCAAAATTTCAGTACTATAAGTGAAAATTGTACTTATGCCACCAATATAAGCATACTTTACTCTATTCTTACAAGAACTGAAAATAAAAACTCAACTTTTTTTTTGTTGAAAATTTTGAAATAGATTTTTGAAATGGATCCCTAAAATTTAAAAATAATCTTTTGACAATCTCAAGGCTTTGAAACGCGCTCAAGTGATTGATCGAGTAATATTTATTTTGGAAAAAATCGTATGCGGATGGACGGTCAAACGGATAGACGTTTTGAAGATCACTTTTTCAGTATCAGAGAACCCTAAAAGGTGCATTTTCGTCGAAATCACGAAATCGTTTTTCTGCAGCATTACATAACTTTCTCTGTACTATGTACATCACTCCGTATACGAGAAGGTATAATGAAGTCGAGCTCTTTGAATAGTTGCGAAGCTAGTTGACGCAACCCGCTTGACACGTACGCTTTGCACGTTCCGAATTGCAGCGGCTCCTGCAGTCGTGCTGCCCTGATAATGTTAGCTGGGACATCGATCAGGAAAAGAACAGGAAAAAGGAAAAGGATAAAAATAAACGGAAGAAGAAAGAGAACGAAGTAATGCAAGGAGAAAAGAAGTAAAAGAGTAAGAAAGAAAACATTAAAGAGGAGAAAGACAAAGTGAAAAAGAAGAAAAATAGTGAGTGGATGTGGGCGTGCGCTGAGCGTAAGTAGCAACGCTTGCTGACCGCGACGGAGAAGGCCTCGTGGTCGTGCGGGTAGGTGAAGTCGGCGTGCCGGGCGAGCGCGGGGCGCAGGAGGCGCGCGTTGAAGGCGGCGTGGGCGCGGCCGGCGCGCAGGTCGTCCAACGCGGCCGCCGCCCCCTCGGCGCGGCGGAAGGCCGGCCGGAAGCGCATCGCCTCGCCCACCAGGCGCGCCGCAAACGCGTCCTCCCCTGCGCACGCGCACACTATTGTAGTTAGTTAATGCGTTATTTTACGTGGCGAGACTCGGGCCATCAGGCCCGCTCTTCCGTCTGACCACGAACATTTCGATACGCTCCTTTCCCCACCTAGCGGAGAAAGGAGGTATTATCTTGGGCGACGAGATTTTCTGACGCCCCCTCCTCCTGGCGTCCCTCTATTCAGCGCGTCGCCTCATGGCCTAGGCGCGCAAATCTGGCAATGACAACCACCCCCAACCGACCACATCCGGCTCAAGCGTGGGGGGTGTAACGGTTTCTCCCGGCCCGACTGGCTAGAAAGCTTTGCACAACACCACAATACCAAGATTCACAGGGAAGCAAATAAGCAATTTAAGGTTTTTATGGAATTTTATTTCTGCCTCTATTCCTTCAGATTAACTTTACATCGATTTCGTGTTACTGCTCTATATGACCACCCAGCTGCTCCGCAGGTAGAATGCTACTGAAGAAACATTTCTCGGGTTCCACTTGAACTTACGTGCTTCTCGTACATTCTCCGCAAATTTCCGGCATGTTTCTGGAAGTTCCTTAGATGTCTCCATTCCCATAACTTTCCCTACATTTTACTCTTCACGTTTCCCGTATGGTTCCCCAAATGACTTTTCGTAAGTTTACCACGTATTTTCTCGCATAGTTCGTGTGCATGCTGCGGCGTTCAACCTCTCATGTACCTCGAATGCTTCCCCGCATGTAACGTATAATTTCTCCCGCATAATACTCACATTTACCATCCATAGGATATATTGTTTCCGAGGTGAGCTCCATAATAACGTGTGTTGCAGTGTATCAGTTGGCGCGGGTTGCATGTGCATATAATTGCCCCCGTACCCTAATTTGCAAACAATATTTTGCGTGATAAATCATACAGATCTGAGAGGCAATTCCCTACACTAAAGTATGATACTTACGGGGTTTGGGGCCGATAGTGTCTTACAAGTGGTACAAAACCGTTGTTTTCTTACCTTTTATATATAAGATGTATGAATTTTTATATCACAATAACTTTTGAACCACTAAAGTTATTGCTCTCAAATTCTTAACAAACTTTTTGAGCTGTTTGCAGTCTTCTATCCTTAACCCCGAACTTTATTGTTAGTGAAACTCGCGATTCGGAGAGTTGGTGCCGGACGCCGCAATTGGCCAGAGGCTTCGCTTCTTGCGGGTGGGCAGGGAGGTTGGGTAGAGCATAAATACTTATGCAGATGATATCGGGATACTTCAGTTAACCATACAATACACTGTGCTTTTCGTGAGATAAGTGTACTTTGTGAATTAGCAAATTGTTATATACCGATGATCCACCCCTATATTCGGATTTTCTCAAAAATGTTTTTGTAAATGTCACACCATACTCAGGTTACTTAGTATATGAACAATAAGTAAACAAACGTTAAGGATTTTTTCTTCTTTCACAGTTGAAAATTTACATTGGTAAAATGCTACCTTCAGTAGGAAAAAATAAATTCATCTATTGCAATTTTTACTTGAATTCATCATTCATGTAGGTCTACCAACCATTAAATTAACATTTTCAAATTTCTGTGAAATATGAAAATGGCGGCGGCGGGCGGCGCGCCCTGGAGCACCATCGCGGCCACGTTGAGCACGTGGTGCTCCCAGAAGAGGCGGAAGACGGGCCGCAGGCGGCGGGCGAGGGCGGCGGGCGCGAGGGGGGCGGCGGGCGCCACGAGCAGCGCGAGCGCGTTCGCCCTGGGGTTCCACAGGGGCCTGCGCGCGAGCCCCTCGAGGAGGCGCGCCAGGGCGGCGGGAGGCCCCGCGGAGGGCGGCGCCCAGGGCAGCGCCAGCAGCAGGGCGCCGGCGCGGAGCGGCCCGGGCGGCCAGGGAGCGCGGCGTGTCGCCCAGCGCCCGCAGCGCCGCCCCCGCCGCCTCCGCCGCCTCCGCCGCCTCCCCCGCTTCTGGCAGCAGCGCCGCGGGCCGCGGCAGGTGCGCCGCCAGCGCCCTCACGCGCCCCGCCAGCGGCGCCCAGCGCCGCCCCCCCGCCACCGCCGCCTCCGCCGCCGGCACCCGCGCCCCCGCCACCGCCGCACACCCTGCGCACACACGCCCCACCACACATACATATTGTGACATACCAATACGTCACTGAATATTGTACAATATTTATTATAAATGGCGTCAATTAAAGGGGATAAATTATGTGAATATGCTAGCATAGCAACGGTAAGCGAGCAGTCGTCAAGGTGAACATATTCATGCAGTGACAATCGCGGAGACGGCTAGTTCATTTTGTATCGAATTCAGGGATTGGCCGAAAAAGCAGTGACAGTCGTAAAGACGGCTAGTTCGTTTTGCAAGAAATTTAGGGATTGGCTAGGTACGAAATGTTATCTGCAAATAAACAATCGAAAAAAGAACCGAGTTTTGCAGGACTGAACGAATACGAGAGACATTCATTCTGACTGATGTCGTGCTCGTGAACGGATCGTGCTCCAATTAATGTTAGGAGTTTTTTTCTTTGGGGACTTGTAAGCATCTACTAGGGAATGGATATTGAGAGAACATCAAAATTTGAATACTAAGTGTGACAGTGGAGCTTAAAATATTTCGTGTGAACGAGTTGGAGGGACATTGAGGGCTTGGGCGAAGTTGTCAGTGATTGGACTGGAATGTTAGCAGCAAATAGTTTCTTGATCTGATGAACGGTAATTGAAGTGTGCATCCGAGAAAAGAAGAGAGAAGATGTGTCTGGACCTGAGGACGGTGGCGTCGGAGATGGATAAAGATGGTCCAAAAGCGCGCGAAGACATAAGGTTGGAACGGTCATGACAGACGTTTAATTTTATATTGGGGTAAAGTTATACAATACCAAAATTGTTTTAAATTGTTTAATAAATTTCCATGTTTTTGTGAAATGAATATATGATTTTTCATTGAGCCAATTCCAGCAATGAAGTAGCAAGATAGAGAGATATTTGCTTTGCAGGTTCCTCGACTCAGGTAGTTTGTTTTAAATATATTCAGTTTATATCAATATGGTACAACGTATGGTAACGTGCGCCAAAAAACGGCAAATTGTCGACAGAAAAACTCTTATTGGCGGGTCCTGGTATCGTAAATGTGGATAAATCCTGTTGCAATATATAGTAAATTACTTCCTCTAACATGCTCTGTAGTCAGAATGAAATTCACATTGGGAGATCTGAGTGGCCAAATCATTCGTTCAAATTGTCCAGGATGTTTTTCAAACCAATCACAAACAGTTGTGGCCCAGAGACATGGCACATTGTCATCCATAAAAATTCCATGGTTGTTTGGTAATGTAAAATTCATGAATGGCTACAAATGGTCTCTAAGTTTGTTTTTTATTTATATTTTATTTTGCAATTTGTTTGTGAAACAGACATTTGGCAAAATTACATGAATATGTGTTAACTCGTACTTGAGAGGAGTAAAGTCCATTGGCCCTATTTCACTAATGTTACATTATTAATAGTTAACATGCTGCCCCAATTTTTGATTTTATTTGTTGAATATACAATTATAGGTATATACAATGATAAATGCATAGCACACTCAATTTCTAAAATGAACAATTTACAGTCGATATGCAAGGTTCAAAGTATGATGTCACTTACGTCGTCTGGTGGTGTTACTATTATCCAGTAAGTTGATGGATGGAATATTTGGATAGTTACGTCGTCTTTGTAGGTATTGCCCTCTGGTCTTGTTGATTTCTTCTTTTATTGCTGGGATCTGTAAGTTTTTGTGTAATGTTGCGTTCGTTACGTACCAGGAGACATGTAAAAAATTTCTTAAAGCTAATGACTGGAAGCATTGTAATATTTCAATATTAGAATTTTTTGCTGTTCTGACAAAGTTTTATGCCACATGCCCAGACTGGTTTTAATATTGCTTTGTACACAATTACTTTGTTTGTGATGCTTAAAAATGATTTTCTTCTCAGTTGCCAGTTTAACCTGATAAGTTTTAGGTCTAATTATTTTCTTCTATTCTTCATAAGTTTTTTACATGTAAGTATTCTGTCCAAAGAATGCCCAAGATATTTTGCCGAGTCATTTTGAGGAATAGGTTGTGATTCGATTTTTATAGGTGGACATGTTTCGTGCTTCAGACTGAAAGTGACTTAGGAAACTTGTTGTCGTTGATCTTAAGGCGCCAGTATTTCTACCCCTTGTGGATTGATTGCAGATGTTCTTCCACGAGACGAGATGCTCTACACTAGGGTTTTTCTAACAAGGCATCTGAGGGTAGTATCTCCAAGATGGAATATGGCACGGATTTCGCGTCTTTCACCGTCGTGCCGCTAGAGTCGCTTGATCTGCAGCACTGCATGATACGGTCGCGATTATGCGGCATCTTGCGGCAGGAGCGAGCAAGACGCAAAAAATAGTGCCATATTTCATCTTGGAGAAACTACCCTCAGATGCCACGTTAGAATAACCCAAGTATAAGTAGGGGTAAATAACCATTTTCAGTCACAATGATCCGTTCAAACTTCCGTTCCATGTAACAACAGATCACACCATTATCGAGACACCGTACAGTGCTGTGCAGTGCTTTGTTGACAACGTAAGTCCATGGCGTCGTGAGGGCTGCGCCACACTCGATCAGCTCTTCCAACTGAAATCGGGGTTCATATGACCAAGCCGCGGTTCCCCAGTTGTGTAGGGGCCAAATCGATATAGTCACAAGCCCATGAGAGGCGCAGCAAGCGATGTAGTGTTGTTAGCAATGGCACTTGAGTCGGTCTTCCGCTGCCCTAGGCCATTAAAGCCAAATTTCGCCGCACTGTCTATACGTTCGTCGTGCGTTCCTTATTGAAATCTTTCTTTATTTACCGCAGTGTTGCTGGTATTGACAACTCTACGCAAACGCCGCTACGCTCGGTCATTAAGTGAAGGCCGTCGGCCACAGCGTAGTCCATGATGAAAGGTTGTGTCTGAAATTAGGTATTCGCGCCACACTCTTGATGCGGTAGAATTCGGAATATTGACTTCCCTAATGATTTCGAAAATGAAATTTCCCACGTATCTAACTCCAACTATCATTCCGCGTTCAAGATATACTTAATTTAATTCCCGTTGTGCGACCATAGTCACGCCAGAAACGTTTTCACATAAATCCCTCGAATATAAATGAAAGCCCTGCCAGTGTCCTTATACTTTTTATACACAATATTACAATATTATCTGTACATTTGTACATTGCTATCTCAAGACTTTTGTCACCTCTGTGTATACAGGAACATAATTTATCCTTCTTTACTTACTTTCTCTTCTTGCGCTGTAAGAACAAGAAAATAAAAATGATCGACTCTGTATATTTTTAATAATATAATTTAATTTTCTTTATTTAATTATTAACGAAGTTAATAAAGTTATATAATTCGAATGTATATGAATCCTTAGACGTATGGGCTAAGGAATGAGGTGTCTAAGTCATAATTTACAATTACCCACTCACGACAAATCTTACTATCTGAGCTAATGTTACTGCTGGGGGTACGTCTTAACCTTCCATTGTTCTTGCTCAAACATTTTTCGCTGGGATCAACGAACGTACTGCCAAGCTAAGCCTCTGAAAACGCCGTGCAGCGAGCATATTTATTGTAAATCTTGGCAATTTTACCAAAATACTCTAAAAGATATTTCTTCAAAGCGCCTTCAAATATTTCTTCAATTTTTTGCCCTCACAAAGTGAGAGGTATGATTTTTATTAAATATTTTTAATTTTAAAAAATTGCTTGTAGAAACTTTTACTTTATTGCATAGTACATACGTATTATAGAGAAAGTTATGTAATGCTGCAGCAAAACACTGCGTTTTTTGTCGTAAAGTATCGTATTGATGATTCCTGACACCGTAAAAGTAATATTGTTCCTGCTTCATCTAACTCGTCATGAAGTCAGAATCTTAGTTTTGAAGGTCCTTAATACCGAAAAATTAGTTTTCGGTGAAACGCCTGCCCCTCAGTCTGTGAAAAACGTCGGAGGCTAGAAAAATAAGAATAATATATACCAAAGTTGTTATACTTCAATCGATCTGGCTGAAGTCGCCACCCCCTGAATTTAAAAACGATATTTTACTTTTTGAGAGTTATCGACATGAAACCTCAAGGACATTTTCAATTTTTTGTCTAAAATGGTGTCATTTTTTATATAACTCTAAATGGCATGGATCTCAGTTTCATTGAAATATTTACATTGTAGAATATTTCTAAAATTCGAATTTTTTTCAGCGTTCAAACAACTCTAGTATTGAAAAAATTCCACTCTAATTAAAATCTTTTCGTCAAAATTTGATCTTTAAATGAGGACATTTACATTTTTATCAAAATACGACTAGTTTTCGAATAATAGAGGGTAAAATATGAGCAATTTTAAAAACAATATTTTCTCAAAAATGGATCTACATTTTTTCTTGAAACATTTTGCACGAATAGAACTAAATCCATCAAGTAACAAGTCATAAAGACCAATATACTTAAGAATTTCAAAATGTTAAAAAACTCAAAACTTAAAGCTATTTTAAATAGCACCTTTTCAAAAATACTTAAATAGCATTTTCTAAAAAAGCTCTAAATTTTTCTTTAAATTTTAAGCGCTTAATTTACTGAATTACATGTAATTTACGTCGTTTTACTGTGTTTTTGATATTTCTAAAACTATACAAATATTTTTCTTAAATATCTCTCACGTCATTAATGTTTATCTTACTAGTATTTTCTATACAATATTTCAAGTGTTAATACAAGTGATTATAATGATTTCTTATAATGTTTCTCAAGAGCTCAAAACGTTTCAGTGAAAATGAGCTGAAAATTTTCATGTTCAGAAAGGTTAAAATTTTTCTAAACAACAGCTATTTTTTCAATGAAAATGTGAATATAGGACTATTTTTTACTCTTCTGTAATATTTTAAAGACATATTTCAAATCGAGTACTAGGGGATCAAAAAAATGAGAAATTGTGAAAACGTTTTTTTGGCCCCGATAGGTAGCAGCTGGGAATACAGAAATGCTAGCTTAGACTCAAGACATTCAAAAACTAACTAATGCGAGGTGATCTGTGCCATTCTGTATAACCTTTAGTTTAGAACATCTTGTCTAAATATTTATATCATGAATGCATTAATGTTTTGTGGGCATTAATTATTAAATGATATCTTATGAAGTTTCTCGAAATCTCCAAACATTTTTGAGCGAACACGTTGATCAACGTTGCTACAAGACAGGTTTTATGATTATTTTTTGAATTAACGAAGGCCTGAAGAAAATAAATGCTAAATCCTCAAATGTGCTCGCGATCGTAATGTATCAGAAATATCCGTTCAATCTAGTTTATAATTACACAAAGGTTTTCGGCAGGATCGGATGGAGTCAAAAGAGAGTAGTTATATCCTTAATTCAGAAGAAGTTGCTTCATCATTCTTCTTGTTATCCGCTCTTTTCAGTATCCCTTCATCACCACCTTTCCTCCAGACGTTTAATAAGCAAAGCCTTACATTTAGACAGAAACACAAATGATTCTTTGAACCTTCTTAAGACGTTGAGAATTTTAATTGAAAAATTACGGGATAAAAATATCATACAATTTAATTTCAGAAAAATCAGGATACAGTAGTTTAGATTGTTTGTGACGCAGAACACCGAGAGAGAAGTATTTCTCCCCGTCCCGATGCCACAAAAAGGTCTGTACTTCCGAGAATACTTGCCATGACTGCCTCAGAAAGACAAGCTACTAAGTTACTAAGAAAATTATTGGCCATGTATTCAGAAAAAAATTGCAAATAAAATGGACGTAGGAACACATTAAATGAGTAGAAAAACGCTATGTTCTAACCTGCCGTTACTCGCGCTGTTAGAAAAAATCTAACATCTCTATATTTATTTCAATAGCATTGACATTTTTCAAGACACGAAGATAACCCTCGAGCAATGCCTTCTCGCATGATTCAACTCTACATGAGTTAGTCGTTCTTATCAGTTCAGGTAAGCGAAACAATCTGAGAAGGCGCTGATTATTGCAGCGCACCGTGTTAGATATTTTCTCACGCGCGATCAATTGCGTTATATTTCGACACGATTATCACATTCACTTTCCTCTCAGTTACACTGTTTTGTGTCTTGAGTGCTTGCATGAAGACCATAAAAGCTTAGTGTCCCATTTTGTTTGCGATTTCTGTACCTGATACAGCTTCGCATAAAACAGGAGCTCAACTTAGCGTAATAGTGGCAAGACCCTCACATGATCAAACACCCATCAATAACTAACCTTCCACATCAGTTAAAAGTATTACTGAGATTGAGCGCTTGCCGAAAAATGGAAAAGGAGAGCAAACAAGAGAGAAAATAAGATGTGTTTATTGTCCGAAGAGAAAAAGCATTATTCATGCAGCATTGCTGTAAAATTTGCTGCAAACCCCTTTGTAAAGAACACACAAGAAATACTGTATTTGTTAGCAAGGATGTGTTAGCTGAGGAAGCTTATATTAGTTCAGAAATGTCCCTTTATGTTTCTGTTTGGTGAAATTATTTTAATATTGCTTTGATTTGTGTTCTAAAATTTGCATTTTGTAAAATAAATTTGCTGTACATAATATTTCGCTTCATGACTGCGATTTTGTTTCGAGTTCTAGTTATAAATAAAAATTAGGAGCCTGCAGGACATCTTTATACATTATTACACATTAACAAATTATAGGACTTAATAAAAAATATATCGGAATATTAATGTGTAAATTTGATTCATAATAAAACAATAAATACAACCTAAAGAGCTGTTAGGTGAAATCTAACACGCGAGTATTTGCATATGAAAAAGATGCGTGAATAATGGCGGGTAAGTCAAGCGTGCAGAATTTCTGAAGCACGAGTAGCAATTTGAGAATTCCCAAAGCACGAGTGGGAATCTGGGAATTTCCACAGCATGAGTGGGAATCTAAGAATTTCCAAAGAACGAGTGGGAATCTGAGAATTTCTAAAGCACGAGTGGGAATCTGAGAATTTCCAAAGCACGAGTGGGAATCTGAGAATTTCCAAAGCATGAGTGGGAATCTGGGAATTTCCAAAGCACGAGTGGAAATCTGAGAATTTCCAAAGCACGAGTGGGAATCTGAGAATTTCCAAAGCATGAGTGGGAATCTGAGAATTTCCAAAGCACGAGTGGGAATCTGAGAATTTCTAAATCACGAGTGGGAATCTGGGAATTTTCAAAGCACGAGTGGAAATCAGGGAATTTCCGAAGCATGAGTGGGAATCTGGGAATTTCTAAATCACGAGTGGGAATCTGAGAATTTCCAAAGCATCAGTGGAAATCTGAGAATTTCTAAATCACGAGTGGGAATCTGAGGATTTCAAAGAACGAGTGGGAATCTGGAAAATTCCAAAGCACGAGTGGGAATCTGGGAATTTCCAAAGCACAAGTGCAAATCTGGGAATTTCGGAAGCATGAGTGGGAATCTGGGAATTTCTAAATCACGAGTGGGATGCTGAGAATTTCCAAAGCGAGATTACTATTTACTAGGACTATTCAACGAATGAAATTATGTCCAATAGAGTTCCATAATGCCCCAAATATTGAAAAGAACTGAAAGCCATGTTAAAATGAAGGAGATTATGTTATAGTATATATGCGGTTTATTAGACATCAACATAGCGATCGATGTATACTCTGCTAACACAGATGAGTCACAGTTTTTGATTGGCCGGCAGGGAGCAGTGGTAAGAAAAATCGGATAGAAAAAGCGATAAACGTTTTGAGATTCTGCCCTGATTGAGGCATTTTGTATGTATAGTTAAACAATATTGGTTTTAATTTCACGAGCGGAATAGTCTTTTGTAAAACTATTATTGTAATATACTAATCCTTTTCTCTTTATTTAGAGTTGCAGCGGCATTAAGATCATTGGCCTTTTAGATCCTTCATTTAAGGAACCAAATGATTCTCCATTTTTATGCAGTCTTTTACTTTTTTGTTTGAGTAAATATTCTTTATTTAAAGTATAAGAATCAGTTGCATATGAATACTTTGAATATTTGTATTAAGTTAATTAAGAGTACTAAGTTAATATTTTGCTTAATGTGAAATTTATTTATTTTCATTCACAACCAAATTAATTTTAATTTTACACGGATGAAGAATTTTGCGGTAACGGTGTAATATTAATGGTATAAAATTAAATGTTATAACTCACCAGTAAAAAAGAGTAGTAATGCTAAGGCAAACTTCATAATGCACACTGATGATGGTTAGGAGGGTATGGCAATAATATTACGGTAAAATTGTAAAAATGAACATTTGAGAATGAGCTATATATTTTAAATCACTGTCGTAACGCAAACGCGTCAGAAAAAAGTATTGATTTTCTTTGCTCAATGCGTACTTCTGTTATATTTAGAAAACATCAATCATCATTTCACATTGAAATACGTGTCATACACATATTTTAGAAGGCTACGGTTTCATTTTGAGAAATGAAGGCCTGTGACATGATATTTCTTGCTACGGGGTGCGGTTATGAACAGATATCTAGTATATTTGAATTTCAATCAGTCTTGAAGAGATTTCATTCTTGAGAAAGTAAACATGTCACCATTAGGAATTGAAAAGAAAGGGAAAATGCACAGGAAGTCCAATAGAACCCAAATATTGAGGTGATGCATAAAATAAATTTCTTACGTATTGAATGTGTATGTAGAAATTTTCTACCTTCCCGAGCAATATTAAACAGGTGGTGATCGAGCAGCACATACATTCTTGCATTATTTATAAATGTACAATTTTCGAAAATTCAAAGAGTTCAGCGAAAATGAGATCTGCGTCATTCTATTTAATGTCCTTGGTTTTATCCGAAGAAAAATATTAAAGAACATATTTTAAGAAAAAAGTGTTCTTTTGTAAACTGCATTAATTTCAAACATAAATTGTGCCAATATCAATTATTTTCAAAAAATTGAACATGACCTTTTTAGAGACCTTATTTTAGTACAGATTTTGAATAAGAAAATAAATCTCTATCGTCCATATTGTGATTTTTGCAATTTTCGAAAATACAGAGATTTCACCAGAAATTAGGTTAGCATAAAACAAATGCAGAGAAATTAAAAAGAATTAGGGCCCATTTCGAGGAAAATAATTCTTAAAAAAAATTAAAAATTGCCAATATTTCACACAAAATTAAACAAAAACTACACATGTATTCTTGTCTTGTACGATATTATTTCAAGATCTGTCTTTAATAAACAGATTTCATTCAGAAAAAAAATCCAATTTTGTAGTAGTAGGAAGAGGCCGAAAAAATGTAATTGTTACAATTTTTGAAAAATGAGGGATTTCCATGAAAATGAGTCCTACACAATTGTCTTTAGCGTGTTTTGCGGGGATAAAGTTATATAAAAAAATTGGCAACGGAATATTGGATAAATATTGTTCCTATTTGTAGTTCCTGTATTACTCTGTGTAGCTGAGATGAAATAATCTCTCATGTTCGTCATCATTTGTGCATGGAGATTACCAATCTATAAGATACCAATATCCCCTGCTCCTTGGTGGTGTCATGAGTTGGAAAACACTTTTTGGATAGTGGAATTTAAATCGAGTCATTTGAACCCTGATAATCCTCTCCAGTGAGTCCAAATCGGTTTTAGTCCATTTTATAATGCCTAATGAGTAAGTAATCAGAGGTATGGCATATGTGTTAATTGTTGTTATAAGATTAAGAGAGTTGAGGGAGGTCTTGAGTATGACATTCAATCTGTTGGTAAACTCTGTTTTTAACTTGTATGATCATTTTATTTTGTTGAATCACCATATTCTTGTAAAACTTATCAATTACCAATGCTTTGATGATCTCTCTTGATTCAGTCTCAATGTGTGCTGTCTGTTAATTTCCCCCCTTCAATAATTTGTATTTTACATTTTGCTATGCCAACCTGCATTCCTATATCACTAGACAATCGTTCAGTGATATATATGTTAGCTTCTCCAGACCATGTAATGTGCCAGAGAATGGTTTTATATCATCCATGTATGCCAAATGGGTGACCACACATTACTCTTTCCCTTTCAGTTCAAATACCAATCTGGTATTGTCCAATAATGACAAAGGATTAAGGGCCAGGCAGAACCAAAACGGACTGAGGCTATCTCCTTCAAATATTCCTCGCTTTATCTTCAAACGCCTTGTAACTACTCTCTCGTTCCTTGAATGCATGTGTATTCTCGTACACCAGTGGTTCATTACAGTCTTGAGGAATTCCACAATCACAGGATTTATACCATATTTTCTAAGGACATGGATGAGCCAATCGTGAGGGGCCATGTCGAATACTTTTTTATAATCAATAAAACAAGTATGCAAGTTACACTCTTTTCCACATGCCTGAGACATGACAACACGGTCTATTATTAACTGTTCTCTACTTCCCAAAGAGCCCTTGCTGCTGCCTTTTGTGTCTTCGAGATGTTATTTTTTGTACAGTGTTGTTGGTTGCTCGTAAGTAGACAGCCAGTCATGTATATACATCTTGTATAATGTATTGAGGCATGTGATTGGTCGGTAATTCTCTGGATTTGAAGTGTTATTTACTTTTTGGTTTTAAGTACGTAACTCCCTCACTCATGATGGCTGAAGTTTCTTCCAATTTTTTTAAGTAATGATTCACAAGTGTCAAGGTCTTTTCATGGAGACGTGTGCTGTTCAGCTGCTCTTGAATTAAATGTTATGAAGTCCATCAGGACCAGGGCATTTCCAATTATCCAGCTTACGAATAGTAACCCGTAAGATATCACTAGGAATTTCACTGGTTTCCATGTGTCAGATAGTATTTGTAGGATTCGTAACATCACTCATCCAAGGTGTGAAGTGGCCTTCTGTTGACCATATTCACCCCAGAATTCTTCTACTGCTGACGTCACTGGCAGCTGAACGTTTTGAATTTCTCTCTTCAGCCTCCTATAAAATACTTTTTAGTTTCTACTAAATGTTTGGTTATCTTTTTTTTTCTGTAAACTCTTAGTGTCTCAGTCTTTGGCTGAAAAGGACAAGTTTTTGTTTCAGAGAATTAATGTATAGTAAGATATATTCATTTTCGGGATTGTATGCTGCGTGTTTGGAATGCATTCTCATGATTTTTGATGCTTTTCTCTTCATCTTTCTGCTTTTGTTTCCCATCGGATAGGCTTCCAGAACCGCTATATCTTATCTGACCTGCTTTATTCACTTCTCCAGCCTTATCTTCCAGGGTGGTTCATGCAGTGGTCGGTGCGCTTGTTGTTCTAGACTTTCAACAGTTTTCCCACCATTTGCCTTCACAATTGCCATTGCCATACAATAAATTGTTGAATCAAGTTGCTCGTGTGTGATATTTTGTGCTGGTTCCGTTTCAGTCGAAAGTATATTTTCATTTGCCAGCTTTCTCAATTGTGCCATTTTCTTGAAACTGAGTTGTCTAGGTATTTTTGGTGTATTTTGATATGCAAATCCCCAGTATTCGGCTTTTGTTGTCTGATATTGCTGACGTAGTTGTTTAAGCAGTCGATTTACAATAGAAACTTCAGAGTGTTGGTCTTCGTTTCGGCAACCATCTACCTGCTGGATAATATCGTGTCTAGTTGAGATATTTGAGGCATTAATTCTACAAAAGACTCTATTGTTTTCCCTCCATTATTATTATTATTATTATTATTATTATTATTATTATTATTATTAAGCAAGTTTTAAAGTTCATAATTGAATCAAAAACACTTGTAAATGACGGTGTATAAAATGTGATATGTATTATATGTGCTTCCTTACTAAGCTTTCACGTCCTTAAATATGGAATTTGTTTTGTTAGATCTCTTCTTGAGTATTTATTATTCTCATTATCAGCTTTTTATTGCTTAATTTCATGCAAATAACCGAAAAAGCCCATTTAGTGAAAATATCTGTTTCATTCAAAGCGATGAAGAGATGAATAGTGTTTGTCCAACTTACGTCGCGCGGAAAAATCATGGTTTCAAAATTCGGCAAAGAAAACAGAACAGATGTAGGTAAATTCTCATTTGTAAACAGAACGATACAAAATTGGAACAAATTACCTGCTGCAGTGCTGGAGACTTTCCCTCAGAATGTCAAAATTTTTTAAATTAGACTAAGTAAATATGGTTAATAGATTAATTTTGTAAAATTGTATTTGGTAACATGTTAATATTTTAATGTTGTTTGATGTTTGTTTTGTGTATTTTTAGTAATTTCTTGGAAAACGCTACCACCGGAAGCATTCTATGTATTCCTAAGTAGCAAAATAAATATTCCATTCTATTCTATTCTAAATATTGATAGTGTCAAATTTACCTTGTTTACTGAAGATTTTCGACTGATTCCCCCCCTCCCATAAAAAGTTGATAAAGTGTAAGCGTCCTAAAAATTTCAATCTCTCTGGATTGTTGTTACCTCTGTCTCGAGAAGGCTTGCCAAATTGCAGTGAACTGAGCTGATGCCAGTTGTATCCCATAACCAATGAACCAAAAGCGTCTTTATCCGTGAGTGTGATGAGGCTCCGTGTGTGTTGCAGGGCTGCCGGCGGTGCCGCGCAACGTGAGCGCGTCGGAGCGGCGGACGGGCGCGTGGGGTGGTGGAGTGGGCGGAGGCACCCGTGGCGGCGGCGGGCGGGGGGTTGGGCCACCACGTGGGCTGCCACCTGGCGGCGGAGCGCCTGGGGCCGTGGACGGCGCGCCACCGCTCGGCGCGGGCGGGCGCGGCGCTGCGCGGGGTGGTGCGGCCGGGCCGCTGGTACCAGTTCCGCGTCGCGGCGGTCGGCGCCAACGGCACGCGCGGCTTCTCCGCGCCCTCGCGCCCCTTCAAGCTCTCCGCCGGTGAACACCCCCCCACTCTTCCCCCCCCCCGCACCTGCATGGGGTGTCATGTGTGGTGCCGTTTTAGGGGAAATCAGTCACATGTTTTCACTGTTTTTAAAATTTCCAATTGCAAAATTAATTTTTGTACAATTTTAACAAAATTTTTAAATAATTTTTTTCTCTAAAACGGTACCAATGTTTTTCTTTTTACTTTATTTTCGTATGAACGAAGGAACGGTAGGAAATATTATGTGGCCCGTTTTCTGCGAACTCGGTTTTTTCGAAAAATGCAAAAATTTAATACAATATTTCAAAACTACAAAATTGAAGATATATATTTTTGCTTTAGTCAAAGTCTTTTGTAAAGATTCAGATCTTTTAAATAAGATCATGTAGATCTTTTTTTAAACGAGTAACTTTTGCGTAATTTGGACTTGAAATTAACGCAATCTATAAAAAACAGATTTTCTCTAAAAACGCTCCAAACTTTTTCTTCCTGTTTCCACAGGTAGAAGTAGAGACGCTTACGTAAATGGAGTTTTCGTTGAACTCTCAAAACTTTTCGAAAATTGCAAATTTATAAATAATGCGAAAAAGTATGTGGTCCCACTGGTTTTCTTTAAATTTTTACACGGGTAGAACAACGAGGTTTTAAACTTCTCAATGGAACAAGGGGGTTCTTTTTTAATATTCGTTGATCTTTTTGAATTTTCGAAAATTGCGAAGTTAGAAATAATGCATTAAAAAGGTGTTGTTACAGTATAACTAGTTTCCTTAAGAGCTGTCATATTAAACTATCACTCTTCAGCTCTGTATGGAAAACGAAATGCTCTTTGTGACTTCAAACACGATAGAAAGAAATAGGTTTCATTTAAAATTATCAGTGAAACCAAATATACTAAAACGAGTACAGTTGTTGAAAATATCAGTTTAAAGCGCGTTTAAAGCTGCTTCATTCACCCCTGGGCAGATTTCATCGGCTCTTAGCAGCATGGACATATACACAGGAGGATCAGGAGTGGGGGGAGGCGATATTCCCCTGAAAATTTTCAAAGGGTTCAGTATCCATGTGTTAAAATACTTTTTCTTTAATGCGCTCAATCAATAATTTTCCTTTTTTGAAGTTGAGAGTTTTGGAAAATTTTGTTTGAGGAAGTGACTCTCCTAGCTTTAACTCGGTGAATGGTTTAACATAAAATTAATTTATTATCATCACTGCAAAACTGTGTTCGTTAACTTCATTGTGCTTCGAAAATCTTTCAGACAACTTAACATTTTGTCACTGATTTATTATTGAAAAATCAGATTGTCGTTTATTACATAATTGGCAACGTTTTGGGAACGTTTATCTTCACATTACTATAACAAAACTGACATATATAAAACACAATGGAAACTATACAGATATTTTCTCTTCGTAAATAATCTCTTAATAAATACTCATCAGTATAAGAAGCACATAATGCTATTTTAACATAAATTCGAAACCATACTCATACCTTATTTTCATTACAATTAACCAAAAAATACTAAATCACAATACAAGGAAAAACTGTTGCTACACAACCAACTTCAGCAACATGTAGACAAAACAAAGCACTTACAACTAAGAAGTATACAATGTCTATAAGAGTTTGCTTTGCACACTAAGGTATCTTGTAGTAGAATTATTGGTCTCGTGTTTTCATTGTTTCTATAAATAAAGTTCATAAAATCATACCCTTCTTCTTGTGAGGTTCAATAGGTAAAATCGTATCTTCTTTAAAAACAAGAGCAAAATATTCGGAGCCATGATTCACAAAATCGAGTTTTAAAATTTGTTCATAATTTTCCTATTACCTCTAAAATTGCCCTAAAAGTGCTAATATTTTCAAAACAATTAACATTAATTAAATAAATAATTGTGGAGAACAAATTTCATTTAGTGAAAAAATCCCTTCCCTGAAAATTGTTGATTTAGGAAAATTCTGACTAAAATCAAAACTTTTGCGATTTTCGAAATTGAGAGGCAAGCGTAAAAATAGGACCTACGTCAACATTATAAGTGCGTTTTACTCTATTCTTACATAAAAACTGGTGCAATTTTTGCGAAAATTTTGAAAATGTCCCAGAGACATTGAGTAAAAAGTTATCCCAAACTTTAAGTAATAACTTCAAAATCGCTGAGCTGAGTTGGGCTAGATAGATAGGCGTCTTTGCAAAATTCCTACGAATAGTTTAGGCGGTAGTGTTGTTCACAGATGGACGGAGACACTGACGAATTGATGGACGGACAGCCGCACGGACAGACGGACGTACAGTCGTTTCACTGCCTTGGTATCTCCAAACCTATATTTCTATTGAAATCTCGAAATTGATTTTCCGAAGCAATACCTTTCTCTGTACTGTGTGTATTAATTCGTATATACATATATGTATACGAGAAAGTAAAAAAAAACAAGCAACACACATAACTAATCGCAAAATCGTGCAAAAATGAATAAAAATTTTAATATTTATCACTGACATTGCATGCATTCTCAAAAATGTTCATTCAGAGATAATTTCCTGTGAAATATACACAAAACCGTGGCCGTCTAAGAAATTAAATCTGATGTATTGCTCACTTAAACCTTGGCGTTTCAGATATGATAACGATGTCTACAGGTTTAAAATTTGAGAACGTTGTGTTATAAGTTACAACATAAATTATACAATTGTTAAAAAGCAAGTACTTAAATAAACAATAGTCTAGTGTATTAGATGTTTCATGTTACCACCCCGTAACTGGGTAGAAATTATCTTTTTCCATTAATAAACGTTTACCCTAAATTATCTTTACCTTTTTGCTCAAGTGCTATTTTGTCACATTTCATATTGCCATATCAGGAAACAATTACATATAGTACAGCTGCACCTCGAATATATGTGAATGTGCCATGTAATCAAAAGATTTCATTGTCATGTTGAATGTACACATAGATAAGATTTGAAAGGTACATTGGTGGTTACTTGTCAATAATTCTTCAAAAGTCAATCTTATCTTTGGGATGTTTCAATGAGTTTTATCAGTCGTGAGTGATACTGAAGGATTCATTATTTGTGAATGAAACTTCGTGCTCCTTCCGCATCATAAATATCTGAATCTCCTAAAATACCAATTACAGTCGATGTTCAAGATAAGTGTCACATCACATGAATGGCCATTTTGCTGGAAAACTGTATTACTGGAAAACTGTTTGCTGGAAAACTGTTTACCCTGAGCAGATGCTTTTATTTGGCGGTCAAAGACAAATTGTTTGCTATTCTATGCACTGGTTTTCTTCCGATCTACCTTAATGAATTTTTCTTGAAAATCATACTAGTTTTTAAACATATTTATTAACTTAAACTAGTGGGGCGTTAAGAGTATATCCATTCGCTATAACATAATAGTCGAGAAATACAATATTGCAAATTGTACCATACTAATTCTTCAACCACCTCTTGAAAAACTCTCTTCAACAAATGAAGCGTCCGAGATCCGAAATATCAATCTTTGACGATTTGAAAATTTTTGAAAATTAATAAATAAATAATGCGCAATTTCTTGTATATTATCGCATTTGTTAGTACAATTGATTGCTCGTATAAGTAGTTTTTTAGTTCATTTCTCCCAAAATTTCTCGAAAAATCGAAACTTTGGGGGAAATGAGCTTCAAAATGCGCATTTTTCAAATACGCTAAACGACATTTTCTTAATAATAGCTACAAAACTTTCAATGAAAATGTGCGTACAGGACTGAATTTTACCGTCCTTTAATACTCTTAAAGTCAAATATTCAAATTTTAATGTACTATTAGATATTCGTAAAATTGAGAAAACGTGAAAAAATGTCAATAAATGGCAGCTGAAAATACTGTGGGGTAAAACCGAAAAATAGCCCAGACTAAAGAATAGGGAAACTAAATAGAACGAGAAAATATGCGCCATTCTGTACCACCGCTAGTTTTATCGTCTTTTACTACATGGAGGAAAATATTCCCGTAGGCTCAGAAACGTAGTACCTGTTTTTCAAAAACCATAAGTAAGTGGAACTATTGTTAACAATTGCATCGAATGGTACATGATAATGAAAATGTCAACGTGGGAGACATTAAAAAAATATAGCACATCTCTTTGAAAAATCAATTTCGTGTCTCACCAATGTCGTGTAAATAAGTGTATTTTGCTCTGTCGATTTAATAAGTGTAACGGAATTATTTGAAACCACTTTTGAGAAAGTCTTCTTTTTTTAAAAGAAAATTTACCCATATTTCACTCCCAATTCTAAGAAAAATGTTAATATTTACGAAAAAAGTACTTGGCACTAAATAAAGAAGTAATTGTGTACAACAAATTTCATTTGAAAGAAAAACCTCTATCTCCAATAATGCAGTTGTACGAGGGGCTTCAACAATTTTGAAAAATTTGCTTCTACAATTTAGGAAAATTAAGAGTTTACAGAGAAAATGGATACTACGTCATCTTTGTTTATTTCACTCTATTCTAGCAATAAACTCTAGTCATCAAGCCTCACCAACATTTTCAATTTTTTTCAAATCCGTTTCAAATTGTTGGTTTAATTTTCTCCTGGATAAAACAGAGAACGCTTGTGAAATGATGTATGTCTCATTTTTGTGAAACTTCCCGAATTTTTGAAAATCCCAAAAGTATAATGTTTGAAGTGAGGAATTGGTTATTTGTAAACAATTATTTCCTCAAAAACGTACCCGATTTTTTTAAAATCCTCTTGGTATGTGTTAAAGTACGGTACAAACGATAGTCTTGTCCCATTTTCGACTATGTCTTTATTTTCGAAAATTAAAAGTAAAAGTATTGGAAAAGTAAAATATTTAAGATTCGTGTCTCTAAGGAAATTGTTTCTAAAAAATCAGATCATTATAAAAAAGCTCGTGTACTATGTTTTGACAAAGACGAGTAATTTTCGGTAATTTCTGCTTGAAATTGATGCAATTAAAAAAACATTTTTTTCAAAAACAACCTCAATTTTTTTCCGTTAATTTCTTTTCATTGATATAGTAGTTCACTTTCGTTGAACTCTGTGAATTTTCGAAAATCGCATTAGTCAAAAATGATGGGAGAGACCAAAGTGTCGGCAAAAGTGAATACAACCAAGGTAGTAAAGCTCATGGCGAGATCGGTTCTGAGATTGAATTTGCTTTTGCTAGATTAGAAACACTTTTGCAGGTTCATATAGTCCTATATATATAATATTGCGTAACCATTGCAAATAATGTGAGAAAGTATGTGCTGATGTAACACCATTCGGTTCCTTATTTTTTCTCAGATAGAACAAACAACATTGAAAAATGGGACAAGTCTAATTTTTATTGAACTCTCTTAATTTTCCAAAATTGCGAAAGTTAAATGTAATGCGAGGAATAATGTGCTGTTGCAGCTCCACTAGTTACTTTCTCTTATACTGTATATACTATACCTCATCCACCCCCGCCCCTCGAATCACTGCGGACCAATGTCCTTCCATTGAATATCTGCCCGGCTAGCCAACTTGTGGACGGTGCACCAAGAACGCACTTACCTGTATTTCCCATCTCACAATCGCTACGATTGCCAAGAAGGGAAGGAAGATGAGGGAATTAATTAAATTAAAAGAGAAAGTACCGTGAACTGAATTTATTCACAAAAAAATAGTGAAATTGAGGGGAGAAGAAAAAAATGAGCGAAATTACATACAATAATATTACAAATAATTGAATGGTAATTCATTCATTTCAATGGTTTCACCCCTTTCTTCTCGCATGAGGATAATACAGGCGTGTTGGCTTCTCCAGGCCGAGCAGCGGGCGAAGGCAAAGACGTTGACGGTGGATTTCGCCAGGGCCTGTGCGGAGGGAGCGAGGCAACTATCGCCCCACCCCTGCTGCCCCACAGTGTTCGCCCTTCACTCAATGGGCGACATTCGAAAGGCACGACGGCCGGCCGAGTGTCGGCGTGGAGTGCGTGCATTTACCAAGGTTCTGCGGTCATTAGATGAGATACCGGGGCGGGAGTGGTTTGGTTTGGTTTGTTTTTTCGTGTTTCCGGGCGCGTCCACTGCTTTGGTCATTAGTCCCGTTAGTTGAGTGCATGTTTTTTTCTCGAGAGATGGCGGTGATCGTCCCCCGCTGGATGGCGAGATCCGGCACCGACCTACCATTGGCTAGTGGGGTTTCCCCCTAACCAGGACTCTCTTACCAGCCGGGGCACCGCCCCAGTGGGGACAAGTTCTAAGCTCCCGACCGGTCTCCCGGAATATGAGGTAGTATAGTGCATGTTAATGTAAGTGTGTGTGTATAGGGAGAAGAAAGGACAAGGAAGAGGAAGGAAATATCGCGCGCGGTCCGTGGCCCGTTTGTTAGGGTACTGCTCCGGCATTCGCCTGGTGTTGAATGGAGAAACCACGGAAAACTACCGATCAGAGCAGCCGGCCGCTAGGATTCTCCTCCAGGCAGCGATTGAATTCGACCTAGCTGAAAAGCTAGTGTCGAAAATCCTGCCGTCGTCAGGACTCTAATCTAGGACCTCCCGGTGAGAGGCGCTGCAATGGCATCAGTTGATGCACTGAGCTACCGCTCCCGGTGCCCGGGAGTGCTCTACAGGTATAGCTACCTGACCCTATTAACTCCCATATAACAAAACGAAGACCATTATAGTGGCGCGCTCTCCTCTATCACCTTCTTAACATGCACTACACTCCCACATATTCCGGGAGACCGGTCGGGAGTTTAGAGCTTGTCCCGGCTGGGGCGGTGCCCCACTGGTGGGAGAGTCCTGGTTAGGGGTACACCCCACTAGCCGACGGTAGGTCGGCGCCGGATCTCGCCATCCAGCGGGGGAAGATAACCGCGCATCTCCCGAGAAAAATCATGCACTACACTAACGGGACTAATGACCAAAGCAGTTCACGCGCCCGGAAACACGAAAAAAGTAATCAATCAATCTATCACCTTCTTACAGGAACTAAAATACGAACAGCTGCCAACGATACTTAAAACGTACGTGGCTGCTGCATGGGTTCGCGAGACGCAAGCAGGCACATAATGTTACAAAAGGTCGCGGCGATATTAGCGCTTTCTTCAGCGGTGTCTTGTTATATGTGATATATTATGAATAATCGGACATTTAGAAGACTCTTTTCGTATTTCTCATAAATTAGCCAATATTTATGTGAGGAAGTTGGTGAGCCTTCCTTGTGGCATGGAAACTGACACTAGCGTTTCCTATAGTAGCCCCACTCCAGCTTTGTCTCCGGTTTTGTTGGAGAGTTGCAAGGCCCTGATAGCTACGCCGAGTGCAACTTTGCCACAGGTGTGGCCCTAGCAAACACCGCGTCTCGGTGATGGCGACTCTTTTGATCGCAATCGGCAGATCGAGCAGCTACATGTGATGACGAGGCCTCTGAAAGTTTTCCACCAGAAGTCCTTCTCAGGCTCGCGCACGCGTGTTTACCATTATTCAAAATTCCCGCTCCCGCGAGCAGGCGGCTGTCGATTCGGCGTATTCAAACTCCGCGCTCGCGGGAATGGCTCTCGGCCAATGACATTTAAACACCGGCAACCGGCTGAGCGTCGCTGGATTCTTCGGTCCTCGGATCATCGTCCAAAGTTCGCTTCAGGGCTTCGCCGAAATCTGCTGCTGCGCGAAACCCCTAGCATAGCGCTGGGAGTAGCCCCTGCGCGTAGTGCCTGACCGGGGCGCTGACGGTGACCCCCTGAGCGTGGCTCCTGATTGCGGAGCAGGGCGTGGCCCTTTAGTGTGGCGCCGAGGGCGCGAGTGTGACGCAGGGTGTTGCCCCTGAGCGCGGCGCAGGGCGTGGCCCCTGAGCGTGACGCTGAGGGTGACCCTTGAGCGTGGCGCTGTGGATGACCCTTGAGCGTGGCGCTTGGGTGATCCCTGAGCGTGGCGCAGACCGTGACTCCTGATTGTGGTGCAGGGCGTGGCCCCTGAGCGTGGCGCTAAGGGTAACCCCTGAGCGTGGCGCTAAGGGTGACCCCTGAGCGTGACGCAGGGCCTGGCCCTGAGCGTGGCGCTGAGGTGACCCCTGAGCGTGGCGCGAGGCGTGACCCCTGAGCGTGACGCAGGGCCTGGCCCCTGAGCGTGGCGCTGAGGGTGACCCCTGAGCGTGGCGCGGCGCGTGCGCAGGGGAGCCGCGCGGCGACGGGCTGCGCGCAGAGCTGAGCTGGCAGCGCCCGCCCTCCGACCTGCCCGTGCTGCGCTACAAGGTGTTCTGGAGCCGGCGCCTGCACGGCGAGGGAGAGGGCGACGGGGTGTCGCCCACCGCCGCCTCCACCGCCCCCACCGCCCCCGCCGTCGCCACCGGCCCCTCCACCACCACCGCCGCCGCCAAGCAGGCCTCCGTGTTGGTGCACCACCAGACGGTGGGCGGGGTGAGTACTCCTACGCACAGGCGCCCGTTCGCCAAATTGGTGGCGAACGCATCGCACCACCGCGTTTCCTGTTTCAAGTTGAGTTTAGGGGAGCATTATTAGTTTCTTACTGCTTTGAGTTTCTGCGCTGAGTGTGCGACGGTCAGAACGTCGTCCAACTACACGACTCTTGCAACTGCTTAGGAAAACGCCTTTTCGGGGCTCTAGTATGGACGCATTTTGACATTCACCTAACGCACGTAAGTTTACTCACCTGATGGGGTACTTCGTGTAATCGAAATTAAAATACTATTCTTGTAATAAAAAACGCATAAACTCAAAGCTTGAAGCGTTTTTAATTTTTAGAAGAAGAGTCCGAACCCTAAGTATAAGTACCGTAAGATCACTTTTGCTAATAGGCGAGCATATCGGTGTGGCGAATATTGCAGTCCGGTATTATTTAAAAAAATCTAAAGCAAATGTGTAAATGGAGAAGTGTGGAATGTGTTGATGCTCAATTGGGGTCGTTTCGCTCGTGTGTTCCAACGTCAGCGCCGAGGTCCTGGCATTGGCCTTGGCCTCGCCCCTGGTGCACAAGACACTGCCGCATGGTCAGCAAGCGCGGAATTTCCGTCGCGTTTTGCACCGAAACACAGAAGTGTCTTTTCTTGACGGGCGATGCAGCCGAAAGTCTTTGACTGCGATATAGATAATAGTCGAACAGCTATAAGTAATCAACTACCTTCAGATAATATTTCTAATATTTGTCGAAACGTCTTCTATCCACAAACAACGAAATTAAATCAGAGTATATGGAGCGATAAATTTTCACACAAAAGTAAAAAAGTTAATATTTCTGCCGTCTCACTCCAGTTCTGTTCCGCACCAACCGTTTGTAAAATAAGTAATTTCTTAAACTTTCACAGTTTGCCAATAGTAAAAAGTGAATTTATTAATGAATTTTATTGCGTATTTCTTCTGTGATGTTGACGAATTTGACAGTTGTTGATTTCTAAAATAGTTAGATTTGTTTATATAATATAAGAACTAATAAATTGGAAACCTTACCAACTTAACAAATTATCTCTAAAATATTAACCCATTGTGAGGCCACATGTATCTGCATGCTTCATCCAATACAGGAATGTAAAATGAATGGGATACCTCTAACTCTATATCTAAATTAAATAGAAAAGACAGAATTTTTGAAGGATGTATAAAAATAAAGAAGTCAGAGATTAATAGTTGTGTATTTCATAGGTTATGAACAAAAAATGTTACAACAAAATACAATAGAATCACATTCTTAACAGAAGTAACTGAACAACGTGCATCTGAATGGTCGCTGCTGGGAAGATTAGAGGTTGAATCGAAGGTCACACGCATCAGTTTGGAACTGTTTATCAACGGAACAGAAATTACTATGAATTTTTCTAATACAGCCTCTCTTTTTGTTCTTTTGGTTAGGTTATCGCTGCTTGCTGTGCTTACCTCGGGCCTCAAGGACTGGCAAATGCTTTTTTACAGAACGTCAGTTTTTTCTTAACCCTTCTCACACTTAGAGATCACTACCCTGCAATAAAATTTTATCATCAGCTCTCCTTTCAGCTTGGGAGGAAAATTAAGTTCATTTGACCTTTCATTCTTTAAAATACACGATAATTAATTTTGAAGGTTATGACCATGAAATTTAACTTTTGAGGAGAAGTGTCATGATTATCACTCTTTTTTAATTCGCATTTAATTATTACTGAAGCAAAATGCATCCTACATTAAAACCCGCTTACAAGAATGAAATAAGATTTATAGAATTTTAATTTTTCTTCTCTTAAAAAAAATAGAACTAATTTAGTGATAATTCTCACAAGAGAATATATTCGAAAGCGCTACACATTAGTGTATCTGTTACTAAGATAAAAATGAGGAAATTTAAATAGAGATTGTATTTAATTCCTTACCAAGCAAATTTTTTATTGTCATAACTAAAGAACGGATTCACGTGTAACTACATTTTAACTTTGCTAACTTGGAATTGGGTGAAACCTTGACAGAAATTTGAATATTGAAACAGACTGTATTTTAGAACTTATTTTATTTTGCACGAAATTTCTTGTTTTGGTGTTACTGCACTAAATTGCAAGTTTTCGGTAATGCTTATTAAAAATTGCAAATTTTAGAATTTTTCTGCACGAGTTTTCAAAATTCATAGTTTTATTGCATAAAACGTAATTCTTATTGTTTCAACGTGTTTTAATGTAATTGTAAGTTTCATTTAGGCAAACAGTTTTTATTATTTAACATGGCATTTGTTGCATTATGAACTGAGTGGCTATCCTTTTCATGATGCCTATTGTATAATTAAAATTTCTGAGGCATTGCAGCTGGGAGCTACGGATATGCAGTGTTGCCAGGAACTTGATCCGCGGCCCTTGGTTGCGGCTGCTCAGTCAACATTATGTTCGCGTTCTATCTTCCCAATCACATAATATATGCGTTTTGTAAGTCGTCAATGAAATTACCGACACGAGGCTGCGCGAGTCATATTTTAGTTTACGTTCGTGCGCGAAGCTTGGTGGTAAGCTGCACTGCGTTTCAACTTCATCAAATGTCTCTGAATGTTGTCCTGCAAGAAACTAGAGAGAATGGACAGAGTTTTGGAGGGCTTTTAGGAGCGTCGACACGTACGTCAGAGTGAGGCGCGACACACAGACAAGCGTAAATAAAGAATGAAGGTTTTCGTGTCTGAAACTTATATTAGATAGTAGAAGATTTAGTAATTTCTACAGAAAATAATTTGGAAATTTTCACAATTGTTAATTATGATGAAAACAATCAAGAACTTTTATTGTATTACTTATTTATTTTTGCTTTCTGAAGGTATTTTTGTATTTATTTTTGGTATTTTTGTGTTAATTTAATAAGTTTCGATATACTTATTGCTGGTTTTGGACATTTTGGCTTTTTTACTGCACATTTTAGAGAGTTTTACTGCACGAAAATCCGATCTTTAGTTATAACTATAATGTTGCGTAAAACTAAGTTACATCGAAATGCATATGTATATACTGTTTTCGCAGAAGTGAACTAACACTTTTGATATCACAAAAGATGTTTTATTTGTGAAACAAGGTGATGGAAATAGGTAACATTTTACGAAGGGTCTTTCTCGTCACTTTCTCAATCTTGCAGCAGCGTTTACAAACAATTCCGAAACGCCATGTGGGATGTGAAAGGGGGACGAGACCATGGCTTGACGAGCGCGTGGCAGGGCAGGACATGGGAAGAAAGAACAGTACTAGGCCCGTTCCAACCGATACAGGAAGGGCAGAGAAGAGAATGGCACAACTCCTGTGTATAAGCAGCCTCCTACAGGGTGCGTAGGAGCAGAGCAGAGCAGAGCGGAGCAGAGCAGAGCAGAGCTGAGCAGAGCATGGCGTGGCAGTGCAGGGGCAGGGCAGAGCGGATGGGTGCGTCTAGAAGCGCAGGCGGCACTCGCAGCCCACGACGACGGCGCGCGGCTCGAAGCGCCAGGCGGCGCGGAGGTCGGGCGGCAGGCGAGCGTCTGGCGGCGCGCGGCCCCGGCCCCGGCCCCGCCCCCAGCAGGCGGCGCCGCCGCAGCACGTTCACCTGCGCACACGCCAGCCCTAGCACCCCGCCCCTCCCCTGCTCCTCCGCCACTGCGCACGGGGCGGGACTGGGCGGGGCGCGGCGAGGGGACCGGGGCGGGTCGGAGCGCAGGGGCCGGGGCGGGTCGGGGCGGGGACGTGGCGGGGATGGACGGGGTTGGGCTGTGCGGGGCTGGGAGGGTGGGCGGGGTTGGGCTGTGCGGGGTTGTGCGGAGCTGGGCGGGGCACGGCCAGTTACCGTGTAGGTGCGCTCCACGCAGCGGAAGGGCGGGCGCCAGCAGGTGGCGTCGACGCGGCACTGCACCTGGCGCAGGAAGCGGGATAGAAGCTCTCGCCCAAGTCTTTGGGGTCGGCGGGCACCGCCTCGCACGCGCACGGCAGCACGCGCTCGCCGCCCCCGCCGTCCTCCTGCGACTCCGCCTCCGCGAAGGCGTCGCCCTGCGTCCGCTTGGCCAGCGCCTCCGCCTCCGCCAACGCCTGCGCATGCGCAGACACAACGATGGCACGGCTTTGGGCTTGCATACACCTCTTCCTATGGCAATACGGGCTTAAGGAATTGTCAATGTCAGTGGCAACTGACAATGCGCGGCAACATAGGTAAATCGCGCTGAGTAGAATTCATTTATTCTCGCACACTACACTTCTCAGCACCATGCCCCATGCAACTAATTGTTCCATCATTTCTATCTCCCCTTCTCTCTTCTCTTAGCCGCTCTCCCCATCTCTACCCTCTATTCTTATCTTTTGTCTTACTTTCGCCTTTGCTTCCTTGCTTCCTCGTCTTTTCTCTCGCTCAGCAAGACACACGAAAGAAGGCGCGCGGAAACAAATATTGATCATCGCTACGAAACGTTTACAAAGATTCCGCGGTCTTCTATCATTAACTTTCCCAAATAATTTCAAATATTTCCCAAATATTTCCCAAAAAATTTCAAAGCTTTGCGCAGTGGCAATACCATAACCAATGAAGGTTTACTGAGGTGTGGTTATTGCTAGTAGTTGAAATAAATTAAGAGAAATATATCTTTACCCTTTTGAATTTTAGATCTATAAAATCCTTCTAAGAGTTTTCAACCGATTTGAAAATATGTACTGGAACCCAATTTCCTTGATGAGAGAGTGAGGAGCTGACCTGCGCGCCGGGCGCCGCCTGGGCCATCTGCGCCGCCAGCGCCCACTCCGCTGCGCGCGCAGGCGGCTGCGCGTGGAGGCAGCTGAGGACGACCGCCTTCAGCACCAGCAGCGCCAGCGCCGCCACCACCGTCTGCGCACCAGCGAGCGTCAGGGCGGGGCGGGGAGGGGAGGGGGTTCACAACACTACAGCGATTCAATAAGCCATGATCCAGGATTGACAGCAATAATCAGCAGCAATGGAACAACAGTAATTCATGCCCTCATAAGCGTACACGGGAGAGGGGAGACGGCAGGGAGGGCGTACTTCACCAAACATTTGAAAAGAAGTCTTAGGGCCATATTCATAGTCGTGACTTCTAATAAGGAAAACCTTAAGGAGTTCCTTATAACGATTTCCAATTCATAGTAGCAACTTATCCATTCACATATGAAAATCCTTATAACTATAAGGAAGGTCCAACTTTCACTTATATCTATAAGTGAAGCCTCTCTTGATGCGTTGAAAATTGTCGTAATTTGAAAGAAATAAAATGGACAACTATTTCAAAGATTATAAGGGTTTTTTACAGTGGCATCTTTCTTTGTAGCAACAAACGATATTTACGTGACATGCAAAACCCGTTGAAACTGCACAACGGTCAAGAATTTAAGAAAAAATATCGTTTTACTGACGTTTGTTGTACACTTTTTGGTGACATTAGTGGCTAAAACCACCTCTAACTAACTAGATATTTACTGATTTCACCACATTTAAGTCATTGTTTAAGACACTGGCACTATTTATGAAACTGTGTAGGTTAAGTTACCTCACGGGCGCACGCATAAGGTAGTTCACGGCCAGTTTGATGGAGCGCAGGCAGGATTCAAGAGGCTGTGAAGCAGCCGATACACTGTTGCCACACGAGACACTGCTGGCATCGTACTTATAGAGCGATTTTCCTAAGGATGACTCAAAGTGACAGTTAGTGCTGGCAACATAACTGAAGGTTCTGTCGTCGTCGTGCCCTGGAGCCCAACGGACTCCCTTCCTGCATTTGTTCGTTTGCAGTTGGCTAACTTGTAAATGTCTTCGACGCTTCCTTTTGTGATGTCCTCCTCTGACAAAAATATAGTGCGCCGAGAGAAATAATTGAAATTAGAAAGTGCAGTGTTATGTGCTCTTCTGTAAAAATTCTTTTTTCCTTTATATATTACATTGAATTTACTTTTTGTGTAATAAATATTATGTTTATTTTAAAACCGAGACTTGAATGCAAGATGCGTACCGATGCACGTGGTTCCGGCCTTTGTGCTGTTGTGTGGCGAGCTGTGATTGAGGGCTTTCTATTTACATTCGTGACAGATTTCTTTTACTGGTTGTGAGAGATGTTAAGAGATTTTCCACATATGTAATTAAATTTAATTATTTCCCGGACTCGCGTACGTGCATATATCTTAACGAAACCCTTAGACTTCGGGATAGTGATGTCTTCTCAGGAGCCATAACCAAACACTTTACGAAGGGGTTGAACAGCTCTTGCTGCGGAGAGAACCATCTCTGAAATACATGTGATGTTCACTTGTTTTCGCGAACTGTCACTTTGGCTCATCCTTAGGAAAATCGTTCTATATTATAAGGATCGTGTATGAATACCAAATGTGTATAAGCATTTCCTTATCGAAAGTAACTTCTTATAGCTTAAGTATTTTCTTATCCTACAAGTGACGACTATGAATATGGCCCTTGGCGCCGTACGCCGGGCGTGCACAGCGTTTGCACATTCACTTACCTCGGGAGCCCCGCGCCAGCCACTTGAGTGCGGAAGGGTGAGAAAGGGAGGCGATGAAACTCGTCTAAGAATGGGGACCACCAATGAGAGAACGTAATTCAAACCGTAGCGAATTCTCATTGCGCGTAAATTGAAAAAACAATCGGCGAGAATATGACGGACTGTCAATGTGAAATATGAACCTAAAATGAATTGGACATACCGACAATACTTGGTGTCCAAATCAAAATGTAACTGCTTGTAGGGATGATAACGCACGAGTAATTCGCTTTTCTGCAATGTAATCACAAATTCAGTGTCATGCTAAACACAAAATTGTAATATTTAATTTTTTTTTTTCTTAAAAAAAATTAAGATTTTTTTAAATTCTGACAAGAGTACATAATGTATTTCTAATATAAAATTAAAGAGTATTATTTATTCATAATCGTTTACTACATCATAAAAAAGGTTAAGGATTTTGAATTCTATTTACCAACATACATAATAATCTCATGATTGCCCTAACATCGTCAGAAATGTTTTCTCGTTGGTATCCCGATTTGATTTTGATATAATTTGGAGATTATTACATTCCTGGTGAAAAAGCAATTATTAAATTGTAAATTTTTGTTAGTTGGAATTTAATAAAAAAATATAAAAGGCCATTGCTTGAAAATATTGGCTCTTGAGTGCAGAATGCCCTCAGAAGCAGGCGTTATGCAGGTCTGCAGTACGCGACAAAACATTTTATTTCTGGAAATATTTTCAATCCATAATTTCCCCCGTTTTAACTTTTCACTAATGCTTACGCAGTATAAAATTGTATATTACTGCTGGAAAATGGCGAATTTTCGACAGAAGAACTTCTTTTACTTGACACTTCCAACCAAAATGTTAATAAATTTTGTTCCTATACATAGTAAATCTCTAAGTAATCTCTAACTAATCTTTAAGTAATCTCTAACACGTTGTATAGTCATAATTCCTGTTTTGTGATTCCCGAAAAATCGAATGACGGCAAAACGTCTGACGATCTGTCTGTCTATGACCAACACTAATGGCTGAATCGTCAGAAGTATTTTTACCAAAATTGGTATTCCCCAATCGAGCTAGCTGATGTCGCGGCCCCTTGAATTTAAAACCGATAATTTACTTCCTTTCAGGAGGGTACTTTACATGAAGCTTCAATGTTTTCAAAACTTTTAAAAAACTGGCCACCAGGCGAAAGCCGGAGCAGTACAAGCGGGCCACGGACCGCGCGCGATCTCTCCTTCCTCTTCCTTGTCATATCCTCACCCCTCACACACACACACACACACACACACACTTACATGCCCTACACTACTACATATGCCGGGAGACCTGTCGGGAGCTTACAGCTTATCCTGGCTTAAATATCTTAATTAAATCTCTCGCCATCCAGCGGGGAAAGACCACCGTCACCTCCCAAGCAAAAACAAGTACTACACTTACAGGACTAGTGACTATAGTAGTTGGGGCATCCGGGATCACTAGCAATCGATCAATCAATTAAAAAACTGGCTCCACATTTTTCATTACATTTTGTACTCGGATAGCGTACAGTACGCTTAAAAGCAGTTCTCATTTTCGTTAAAATCCCTAAATTTTCGAAAATTACAAATTTTTTTTCGGCGTCTGCAACAATGCATCTATTCAGCGACTGCGGACAACTGCAATTATGAAGATAAAAAATTCTTAATTACATCTGTTCTTCAAAACCTGATCTTCATGTTTAATTTTTCGAAAAAATGAGCAATTTTTGCATAATTTTGTTTTAATATAGACATTAGTAAAAAATTTAAACAATTATATTTCTCAAAAACGGCTTCAATTTTTTCCTTGTGTCTAGCAAGGAAATGTAAAAATAGTGGTGATGGTCCCATTTTTGGTGCACTTTCTGTATTTTCAAAAATTGCAAAAACAATCTGAATTGTAAATTCGAATTTCACGCGCGTCGTCTGGCTCCTGATCAGTTGGCAAAATGGTAACATAGTGGGTTCAAAATTTTTCGGATTGATTCCATTGTTGTCAGTCGTATTGATTGTATGATATAAACAATATTATTATGAAAGTAATATAGATTGGAGGATAGTAATAAATTTAACTTAGAACTAACACACTTCTTTACTTTAAGAAGTTTTAAACGCTGATTATGGTATTTAAAAATTAAAGCTTACTTCAATGTAATAAAGGCAGGCTTATGTGAAATAATTCGTGCTTTTCTGTATTATGTTCTGCAAATACTGTGACTTAAATATATCCATGTTTGTTTCATTTGTAAAATTAAAGTGATTATTGTTCCTGACAATCGAAATCAATGCCGATGTGCACCAGAGACGCTTCGATTGGGTTTGTTGAATTGCACTTTTTGAAGTTATGGGTGAGGTGCTAGAAGGACAGAAATTGAAATATTTCAATATTTAACTATTTCCAATAGTGCGAGAAAGTATGTGTTTTTGGAGCACTGCTAGTTTATTTGACAATTAGAAATGTTTTACAATAATGTATTGGTTTTAGGCCTCCTTAGAAGTATTTGAGGTTATTAGCGACCGCTATTGACCGCTAGCGGGCGCTATACCACAACTACCGTTTACAAACAGCAAAAAGAATTTATCACAACAATTTGTTCACAAAATTTGGAATTATGTTGTAAACATCAGTAAATTAGGGAATTTGTGGTGGAACAGAATCTCCAAGTATGGCAACCCAGTAAATAATTCAACATTAAACTATTTGCATTTAATTATATTAATCATTAAAGGTGTAGTTTAATTCTCTTTGTAAAATATTTTGTTTACTTACTAGTAAAATGTCGTTTGTAAATATGAAAAGTTGAATGAAAAAGGAAGCACAGAAATGTAGCTAGAGTATGAGCGCCAGTTGCTGGTAGTTTCTTGGGTTCCGTTGCTTGATGAGACTCCGCTTTGTTTTTGTGAATAAATGTGTTTATCCAATCTCCTTAATTAAAACAATTAACTGCGAATACGCTCTCTCCAAATGCAGTATATGTAGTTTCTCGAGTCCTGTTCTTTTACGTTGCGCACGCCTATCACTATCAATGGCGGGCATCTCCGTGATTGTACCGTGGCGTTTCAGCAACTGGGGCCTGAGAGAGACGTGCGTTTGTGCATATTATTACTTCTCGTTTAAAAATATTACGCTGCCAAAATTCTTTTTCGAATGGTTGTCTCCATAGCTATAAAAAAATTAAAAACTGGCCGAGACGCTACAAAATTTGTTACTACTGGAATGGCATCTGACGGTACATTTCGGTTAATTTTGCAATTTGGGTTAAGATAGTAATGGAAATTTAATTTACAAGATCAGCTATATAGGGTAGACTTTACAAAATTGATTTTGTTTGGCGACTCGGAACAAAAAAATGTAATTCTTTCTCAATCTCTTTCAATTTTTTAGAGCGCTCTACGACGCTTTTAAAAGTACTACAATTAGCATAAAGGCTACTTTTAGAAAACAAATTGACAAATAAACTATTGGAGACCGATATACGGACACAAGACATAGGTAAATACTACATACAGGTAAATGTAGAATCACGTAACTCTGTAAAATTGCGAAGACATCAGAGAACACAAGGGATATATATATTTATAAACCTCTGCCAGGGGCCTGCCAGGCCTAGCAGGCTGCCAGTGTTCGGTTTTGCGATTTATGAACGGCCTCCAGCCAATTCCAGTCGCCCCTTGAGCTCCTAGCAAGCACTCAGATGGCAGGCCCCTAAGAGCGCTGCCGGCAGCGCTCCATAAATACGACCCTTAATCTTTCATATTACACGCTGTTGGATTCCGAGAAGGCAGTTAAACAACTATAACAAATATTAGAGTAACTAAAATGAATACTTTCGTGGAACAGGAAACCAGAGGCAACTATGGCAAATAGCCGAAAATTTCACCTGGTAGCAGCATCAGGGACTCTTTAAAATCACTTCGTTTTTCCGCAGATAATCGTTATTCGAGTATGTATTATTGATATTAAAGGAAATTGGCAACTGAAACCACACTTAAATTTCGTATTAAAGAAATGGCCACTTTGGTTAGGTAAAGCAAAACATTACGGCATTATAATCTTGAATGAAATTCTTTACCACCCTAATGTGGTAATGTACTTCATTATGACACTAGGGCGGTAAAGTAATGGCGTACGTTTCCACTCTTCTTTTGAAAATATTTTGGACTTCTTTTTCTTGTATTCTTCACATTTCCTCTTTAAAATCGTTAATAACTGAGTTAACTTACTGATATCAATATTGTTATTAAGCGATATTGAACTCTTTAACACAGTAGTGGGTCCAAAGGCTACTTGGTTTCACCTTCTCTTGCGAGAAAAGTAAGCAATCAAAACGTTTTTCGATATGTAATGAACTTTTTCCGCACCAATTTTTAAAAATTAAATACTAATACTCATACTCATAGATCTTTCTTGATTTGTTGGTAACAATGTTTCTATAGCAGCATTTTCTGCTATTTCTATTCCAAATCAGAACTAGCCTTTATTCATTCATCTCGAAAACTATTAACAAAGAGTTTTTTTAATTGTTTTCTTTGTTGAGAATAGTGTCGCCACTTATAGGAGAAAAAAAAACTGAATACTAAATGATGGTGTAGAACGAAATTTCACATGAAATCTAATAATTGTTTACAAAGTAGAAAAAACGTAAAACGATATTTGTGTCGTAACATACGATTACAATACTCAATTGGTTACCAAACTCGGCCTAACGGCCTCGTTTGGCAATTTTCCAATATTGTATTGTAATCAGATGCTTTTCGACATATATCGTAAAAAAACTATAAATTGT
Organism: Teleogryllus oceanicus; assembly: GCA_964035755.1. NCBI lineage: Eukaryota > Metazoa > Arthropoda > Insecta > Orthoptera > Gryllidae > Teleogryllus > Teleogryllus oceanicus. The sequence continues at coordinate 6,443,330 of CAXIVR010000004.1, read as the reverse complement.
GTTCTACTATTCATTATAATGGACCTCTTAATACGGGTGTTTACTTTTTAGGACTACCTCGTTACTTTTTAGGACTACCTCTAGAATTTTATTTGTATTTAAGAACATGATTCATTCAAAATATATTTAAGATACATAGTCTTCAAGGAATTACTTGCAAAAGAAATGCTACAGACTAAGGTACGACATTGCTTTCTGCTAAAAAGGATAAATTGTGTTATCTAAGAAAGAGAAGTTTCTTCTCGATGACGCATGATCTGAACGATTAGTTCAATTTACAGAGACGTTGAAGTGTCTGCTTGTAGATTAATCTGTTCAAAACTCAAATAAAATGACATCTTTTCGTTTTAACAGACGTAGATATTTTAACGTAACAGATGCTTTAAGTACAAATGTTACTTTTTGTATTAATTCAATTTTTACATAAATGTAGCAAATAGTCCATTTATCTGATAGAGAACTGGTCAGAAAATATTCATAGCTTCAATTTATTACAAATTACAAATGATATTGTAACATGTGTAGTAGAGACAACGCTGTTCTCAGTTTTTGTTTACAATTGGTTCCAGGAAGTACTGAACTGACTGTGGATGTACAAAACCGAATGTTGTTAATAATAAAATTATCATTTATTCATTATAAAGGTATTTATATATAATTGGGGAGGGAAATAACATTTATTTCGAATCTACTTTAACTTGTCTACTATTTACACTTGTAGTTTTTGGATTCATCAGTCTCTGGAAAATGACACAAATCGGACACCCTGCATAAGAAACTGAATTTTGTTTTTCAGTATCATTAATCTGGAGCTGGCACAAGACACCTATTAGCTACTCTTTCATAACATTATTTACACTAACAAATGCATCCGCTCACGTTTTCTTGAGCCCCCATTTTGTTTGATGTGAGGGAAGTGGGGGTTTGCTTATTTCGACGACCGGACTATTATATCTAATCTGTAGCTCGTTTTTATGCGAACATTTCTGAATATCAGAATTTGTCAACAACGCTTACTGCCATCCTTTGAACAGGATTTAACTGATGTTAGTGAAAGAATGCGGGAGGTAACCCGGAACTCAAGGAAACGTGCGCGTATAATACACACCACACATTTACAAGGCCACCCGAATATTGTGTTGACCCGCACATGCATACCAACTCAAGAAACGGAAGCTGCTCGCCGCGCATAAGATGTATGACACCCGGAACATTACACCTCAATATTTTATCTGCAAAGTAAAACTGGTGGTACTATAATTGAACATGTTTTCTCGCATTATTTCTCACTTTTGCAATTTTAAAAATTTCTGAGTTCAAGGAAAATGAGACCTGCTCCATTTTTAGTGACGTTTGCTTTATCTGAGGCAAAAAAATTGTTTGTGTGACTTTTTTTAAATTTGCCTGTGTTGCCTCCTGGACAGCCAAGATCATTTACACGACTCTGGCCGCGGAAGCCTACGACTTCAAAATTTAATTTTATTTATCTTTGAATGGATTTGATTTTTTTTAATGAACAGTAAAAACCGTGTGTGACGTATGAAGGAGAAGTAAGTTTAGGAAGGAAACAATTTAAAAACACTAAGGAAAGAGTGTCTATCTTTGATACTGTAGTTTTAGAATGACACCGGATAATACGGAACTTCGGCAATTCAAAAATTTTGAGATTTGAAAGAAAATATAGTCTGCACCATTTTTAAAGCATCATTTAGGCATATCCGAGAACCAAGTTTAATAAAAAAGATGGAGATATGTTTACCAGAGCCCCAAAACACGAGTTTTTCTGTGCAAATATCGACGATTTTCGCCCAGAATTAAAATAATTTCTCTTTAATACGTAAGTTCGTAGTAAGGCGAGAAAGTAAAAATGAAACAATGAAAAACCATGTGCTTTTGTCGTAACAAAACCTTCTTCCTACTTACTTTGCCACCAAGGTGATTTTTGTGATGTTTTACAGGATGCAGTTGCGATGAATGTTAATGTCGTTAAGTATAGTATCTGTTAAGGTTGGTGACTAATAATTATTTACTCACTCTCCAAGAAAATAAATGCAACTGTCACTTCCACAAATTAACTTCACTCGACTAACTTCACTCGAAAATAACACAGCCACCATTTATCACCATTTGCATTGTCGTTGGAGCACTAGCATCGGTCTGCGTTCAGGAAGAGAGCGCTGTGTGTTCACAACGGGGTGGGTGCAGCTCTGCTCGAGATAACTCCCCTCCCGGCCCCGCCCCCGCCCCACGCCCGTCCCAACCCATCTCTCTCGCCAGGGCACGGCAGCCGAACCCTCGTCGAAATACTGACAATTATACTGCGATACACGTATCGTGCAACAGAAGCTCAACTGGGAGTACTTCATTTATTGCAATTTTTTTTTCACTTTCAAATACTTGTATTAAAATAATTGATACAGTACGCATGCCCTGTAACTTGTTTGCAAGCTATTTAACTGGAGTAACTCCTCATAGTAACCAATTTACGCAGGTAAACGCATTTCTTACCATTTGTAAATTTTTTTAAAGTTTTTAAATTCAATGTAAAAGCAAAATTCTTTTCACGAAAATGTCAAGTCGACTGGCCATTAAGTCCCTCTGAAGGAAATTCTTTGGTAGCACCATTGCCTATTATGCTGCCAGTGCATACCCGTACGTGCGAGTGGGCGAGGTCGCAATGCGAGGATGCAAGCCGGCCTACCGTGAGTCGGAGCGCGGCCCCGCCAGCGCAAGGGCCGATCCCTTGCCGGGACCCCGAAAGGGCGCACCGGGAGCAGTAGTCAGCGCCTCTGACCGGGAGGTCCTAGGTTCGAGTCCTGACAACGGCAATATTTTCGACACTAGCTATTCAGCTAGGTCGAATTCAGTCACTGCCTGGAGGAGAATTCTAGCGGCCGACTGCTCTGATCGGTAGTTTTCCGGGGTTTCTTCGATCATCACCAGGCGAATGCCGGAGCAGTACCCTAACAAACGGGCCACGCACCGCGCGCGATCTATCCTTCCTCTTCCTTATCCTATCCTCTCTCCTTACACACACACCTACACTAACATGCACTACACTACCACATATTCCGGGAGACCGGTCGGGAGCTTAGAGCTTGTCCCGGCTGGGGCGGTGACCCGCTGGGGGGAGAGACCTGGTTAGGGGGAACCCCACTAGCCGACGGTAGGTCGGTGACGGATCTCGCCATCCAGCGGGGGAAGACCACCACCATCTCCCAAGAAAAAGCATGCACTACACTAACGGGACTAATGACCAAAGCAGTTGACGCGCCCGGAAACACGAAGAAACCAAACCAAACAGAAAGGGCGCGCGCGAGAGCCTACCTGCGGGCGGTCCATGGGCAGAGCGGGGCAGCCTCCGGCCGGGGCGACGGGCGCGGTGTGCGCCTCCGCGCCACATCCGCTCTCGGCGCAGACGCTGACCGGCGGAAGATGCCCGCCGTGACAGCCCCGCCCCCTCTTTCCGCTCCGCCTTCCGCCCTTATCCAGACAGCAAAGGCGGTGGAAATATCCCTTAACCACCACGTTTTTCTGGTGTATTTTTAGACCTTTTCCAGAAACTTGTTTATTTAACTCCGGTAGAAAAATTATGCTGACCTGGACGGCCGAGGTGGCTATCCAGGATTTAGCGCTTCGGTCTAAAGGGTCCCGGATTCGAGTCCCGCCTTGGGCATGGTTGTTTGTCCCTTGCCTTTGAATGTGTTGTTGCGGAGGATCTCGCGTTCTGCTGATCCCAGATCAGAGGACCCCGCAAGTGTTTGGTCTAGTGTATGGTCGAATATGCGTCCCATCGGGACGTAAAGGGTGTTGGCTGAATAAAAACCCTAGAAAAAATCATACTCCCTCTGACCCGGTAGTTCATGCTGTATTATTAAATGGTGATAAATGCGCCCTAGGCCTTTGTTTTAATGAGAAAAAATTTGCACAGGCACAAATTATACCATTCTATTTAAAATTGAGTTTGCGGCTCAACATTAACCAATCTTACCATTCTCATTGATGATTGACCGGTTAATATGGCGTGATGTGGGACAAAGTTGACTCTGTCTACCCAAGGAAAAGATTAATACGTAAAACATACAATAAATATTTGGAAAGGAGATATTATTCTTCAAATCTGTTATGAGAAAAGAAGGCACACACCCACGCCCTACCAACTAGAACACGAGAAAATCTCAGGACAGAGCCTCACGGGAGAGCCTCAGGATAGACAGTTCGCGATGTCTTCGCAGGTTCAATTTTCCGCAAGGAAAAGCAGTGCGCGTCAAAGGGGCGGAATGAGAATGCCGGGTGTGGCGCCTCTTTATGGGCGTAAAGCATCTTGATTCAATCGCTGTTTAAGCCGTAACTATTTTCGCTGTGGGCCATTTTTAAGAGGATCGTCTGTGAGCTTAAATGTGAGTGTGTAGTTGTGCGAACTTGGTTTTGGGTGTGGTTTAAGCGCGATCAGTGGGGGGAGTGCGTTAAGACAGCGCGGGGAAATTTGGCTTTAATGGGCTCTGGCAGAAGACCGAGTCGGGTGCCTTCGTTAAGAGCACGGCATCGCCTGCAGCGCCTCTCTTAGACTTGTGTCTATATTGATTGGACCCTAGACGACTGGGAAACCGTCCTTTGGTCAGATGAGTCTCAATTTCAGTAACAAGCTGGTGATGTTTTTTTTTATTTATTTATTTTACGTCAAAACAGCAGTTAAAAACTGCGTATGACGTGCTATGGGGAAAAGTGAATTGTGTGCACATTTTCAAAATTCTGTGATCCCTACAATGAGTCATATACTACTTAAAATGGAAGGAAAAAAAAGGTCCCATGTAATAAAATCTATTTTCAAGGATAAAATGGCAATAAATTTTGGCTCTTATCCATGTTGTCCTTCGGAATAATACTTCCTGCCGCGACAACATGGAAACGATAATTTGAATAATTGTATTTCCCACTGAATTCTAGAAGACGTGCACAGAAAATGAAGTTACATTTATGTCCAGAAGCAAAACAAGGGGCCATCTCATCATTTGCTCAATGGATCCATAATGGTGTGGGCTGCTTTTACACGAAATGGACTGAGTCCTTTGGTCCAACTGAACCGATCATTGTCTGTAAATGGTTATGTTCAGCTACTTGGAGACTACGTGCAGCCACTCATGGAATTTGTGTCCTCAACAAACGATGGCATTTTAATAGAGGATAATGCGCCATGTTATCGGGCCACAATCGATCGCGATTGTTTTGAAGAATATTCTGGACAATTTGAGCGAATGTTTAGCCACCTTGTTTGCTCCAAATAAATCCCATCGAACATGTATGGGGCTTATTTGACAGGTCAGTTTGTACACAAAATCCTGCACCAGCAGTACTTTCGCAATTCGCTACGTAAGGGTCAGACTGACTTAACTCCACACACGCAATGTTTGGAGACTGATAAATATGACAACTTGTACGTTCCTTACATGTTTCACTCTTATAAGATATATAATTTTGTTGTTACGTCAGGCTTTGACTTCTATACTAACATGCCATGTGATCTTTGTTTGCTCCTAAGATGCAGAAATAAGTGTTGATTCTGGTAATGGTTATAAAAAAATGCAGAAATCGTAGTTACGTCAGTCTCAACGGCAGCGAATAAAGGTCGGCTAGAGGCAGCATGACTCAATATTTTCTGGAGACTTTCAACGACTTGTTGAACCCATGCCACCTCCAATTGCTGCACTTCGCCGGGAGGTACGATACGATATTAGGATGAATCCCATGACTTCTGTTGCCTCAGTATATAACCACCCAAGTCCATTATATGTGGTATCGGACACATATCGTTCAATACTTTTTATTACTATCTTCTTTGAACAAAAACACGCTATTATGATTAAAAATACATCTTCTTGGGGTATGCTAGTAAAATTATGGGGTCTTGGGGTATGCAGATTAACGGACACTGGTCGTTAAGAAAAGACCTACTTTTTTCTGATTACATTAAGTCGATAAAAGAGGATTATTACGAAATATACTTTTCATAATATAACTTACAGGTACGAAATACTTATATGTTCTAAAATCTTTCAGCTTTAATATATCTCCGTTAAGGTACGTTTATTTAATCTTTGCAGAACTGCATGCATTGATTAATTAAATATCGTTCCAAAACCTTTTCATTTTCTGGACATATGTGATAGTTACGTAATTTGTTGAGAATTATATTTTAATTGTGCGTTACGTTTTTTATTTGTTTATAGTCAGTCAAATATTTTCAAGGAACTATGAGCGTTGTTAAAAGTGTTGAGATTGTTCATTTCCTGTCTTTGTTCCTCTCCATTGAAGAGCCATTCGGTGCTCCCATTGAGAAAAGAAAGAAGAAAATCTGAAGTTTTCCCGTGAGAAACGAATATACGAAGATAACATTTACTTAGATGTTTGTCATCTTAATACAATATCTCCACGTGCGTCCCAGCTCTGCTTTCAGCATTAGCTTTCCGTTCAGTAGAGAAAAATGTATTTTTAAAGGTCTCTAACTATTCTATATTTGTAGTTGAAGATTCTCATGTGTTGTTGCAATATTATATTATTGTAAAAATTATATTACGTTAAGTTATATCATTCAAGTTTAAATAAAAAATGTAAGAGTGTGTACTCTAAAAATATATTTTTCCATATAATGAATAAGATATTATCGAACCCATCTCATTTTTTTTGTTTATAATAGTCATGTCAAAGTCGAAGTCAAGGTAACCAGCGTCCCAGAGTTCGCGGATACTGTGTCCAGAGAAACTGGCCCGAGGTTTAAAAGTGAGGATTATACAAATTTCTTCGGGGTGGCGGTACATCTCTGGATTTCTGAACCACGACTATCTGTCAGAGAAGTAGAGTAATTTGAGTGTTATTGTCCCTATTCACCGTCATTACTTTTACGTTTTCCTCTAGTAAAGCAAACACCCATTAAAATGAAATACATTAATCATATTTAAAATTGTCAATTGTGTGTGAAATTAAACATTTTGAAGCGAAAGGATCTTGATTTCGTAATCATGTTAACTTAGCATTCATTCCTACATTCAGGTTAGGGACAAAAGTTCTGGTCTGTTAAAAGAGATGACCGGCCCTAAGAGTGATATAATTCATCGAAGAGGTGGTTTCACCGGAGGAGACAAAACACAGGGACTTGTTAATTTATTTCATATTATTGCTACATGCAACAAATTACCGATAAATTCGATAAAAGAGAACACAAAACGTATCATGCAAAACATTCATTTCAAACATTTATCTCCCTGGGCAAAATTATTTTACAAGGCAGAACTTAAAAAGAATATAAACAAGCAATAAATTATATCATTAAAGAATCCGTACGACCATGAATAAATTGAATCTGGTTCATGAATCTTGACCAGTGGAAAGAATTAAAATACTTAGTTGCGTACTTGCTACGTTTCAGAAAATCTATTTCCATCATCAGGGTTATAATGTTCACGATCAAAAAAGCAACAATAACGTATTGATTAACCTCTTTAGCCTACTGTACCTAATGTAATTACTGTTAAAAGACAGGAAAAAATAATAAAATATAATTGGGTTGATCTTCACATTACATATGGCATACTACCTGCAAGAATATGTTATCTATCAATCTATTTCTTTGTTGTTTTCTGTTTTGTGGTTGGAAGATATTTTAATTATATGTGATTATTGTCAAGATTTAAAGGTAATTTACGAGGTAGCGCAGGCTGAAATGATGGGTAGGCTTAAGTTATAAGTAATATCAATACGTTGTTATTGTTAATTTTTAATCTTGTCTTTAGTCAGCCTTGATATAAACATATTTTCTAAAACGTAAGCAGACAACTATATAATCTCATTCTTTCCATCAACCTAGCCCCATGAACCAGCCTTCATTATTTCAATATTATTCAGATCTCTGTTGTTTGATAGAGAACATCTGGCAAACTGTTTCCATATGAATTAACCATTCGTCACAACGCTCGAAAGGGCCCACTTTGTTTGCTTAGCTTCCCATTACTGCTTGCGCATGCACCCCCTTTCTGAATTCGAAGGGAAACGAGAGTGGAGTCAGAAGAAGTTGCCCGTGCTCGTAAGAGCGCCGGGCTTCCTAGGCGGGCAAATAGCTTGTTGCGGGCGCAGTTTGACGTGTCTAATTTAAAAGAACAAAATAGAATGTATTGACGTATAAATGTGTGTGGTATTCAAACAACAAGGATGTATATAAATGTGTTCTTGGGTTCCGAACTTTTTTAAATAAGTAGAATTAGTAGAATAAGTAGTATTAGAAATGTAAATAAGTAGAACCAACGAAAACCTATGAATCTGATGTCAATCGACTGTCAAATTTGTGCAACTGAAATAATCTATACTAGTTGAACGTGTTCATATTCGTTATGTTAAGGGAGTACACTTCTTTTATGATCAAAATTCAATTTATTTTAAATATATATCATGTCTATGAATATGTATTTTGTGGCGAACTCTAACGAGTAAAAAAAGCCAAGGTAGCGATAATTTAAAATGTTAGCCATCACTCGTATTTTGTTTCAGGACGTTTTGCAGTTTATGTTGAGGGCATTGGAACCAAATTCATTATACTTCCTGCAAGTCCAAGCAATTGCTCAGTACGGCCGAGAAAGATTGAAAAGCGGGAAGGGAGCCATATTCCTCAACACAGGTGCTCATCCAATCAACGGATCAATAAGTTAACATCCTGATACTTCTACTATGCTCACGGTTCTCGAAGAAAACTTAGAAAAGCAGGAGTGGAAGCTGCGATTCATCTGCAATAATAACTAATATAACTAGAAAATACTCTTTGAACATGATTCCTGGAGGACACGGATGCTGCAATATGCCACTGCCAATGCTTTATCGTCATTTTCCCATAAATTAAGTGTTAAAAGAAATGCTTATTTGTATTGTAATAACGCAGGTTTACAAAAGTCAAGTTGCATTATTTATGTCGAATTTTACAACAATTTTATGCAGTATACTTGTAGATTAGTTCTTTTGCCTTTACCATTTTGCACTCTAAGTGATACTCTTGTAAAATTTCACAGAACTGTATTTTCTCAAGGTAAAGAACAAAATGCACAATAAATGTTGGTAATTTTTGTATATTTAAAACTCTATTTAAAAGTAATAATATCTCCCCGTCACTTCCCTGTCCTTTGACAGTTTTTGTGTTTTTAAATTTCAAACCATCATAACATTTCATGAGAAATTATTTATATCATTTGATTATTTTGTGAAAATAGTATTGACTGGAGAGATATCATTGATTGATTGCGTGTAACATACGTAAAGTAGAAAAACCATAGAAAGTTTTCATAGCCGTGGCCTAAATGTAGGTGACCATAACTTGGAAGTGTATCTTTCATTTTGATTCGTCCTCATACAAAACTAGAATTTAATGTGCCCCTTCGACGTAGGCAACTTTCGAGGACCTGCGTATTGAGGGTTGCATACATTGGAAAACTTTCTGTTATTTTATTAAGAGGATCGTTCTGGTGGTTCATGATACACGAATGTATTCATGTATCTCCGCATGACTCCGATGAGTCAAGCGGAGATACATGAATACATTCGTTCCCTTACAATTTAGTCATTGTTAAGTATGATCTAGTTTGTCTTGATTTGAATAAGCGTTAAATAAGAATATGCATACCCTATGCAGATCTCGGTTGACCTCTTTTATTAGCCTTCTGAAGTCAGGCAAAAAAATCTAATTTGCCAAAGATAATTGGAGTGTTTTGATATATCCTTAATTACTATCTTAATGAAATGGTTTTCTGATCCTGCCAAAATGCTAATTTTGTTTCGTTTAGCTAACTAAATATGCTCATTAATTTCACGAATAATTATTCATTATCTCTATGTAATAGCATGCGTGTAATTAAAATTCTACAACTACCAATCAGAATTCAGAAAAGAATTAAAATCGTTTAATTATGACACCATAACGTAGACTTGGCCAAGGTATTTCCAGTCGGTCATGAAACAACAAATATATACGTTACAGGTTACGTACCTACGTCAACTAAATATAAACAATGAATGAATATAACTAAATTGGTGAAGTAAAGATTAATTTAGTTGACTAATGGAACAACATAAAATATTTAATATGAATAAGTTACATTTTTTACATGAAAAACATTTGGTATTAGCATTACGAATGTAATAAAATATAAATGCCAGTTCTGTTTACTCTCTCTAAGAAGGACAATAGCAAAACTGCTTCACAAGCGACTAGCTTTTTTCTCATTCACAATATTTATGCATATGGTATTCTCTCTCTTATCTGCCTTTACTATTCGTGGGAAGTAATGTTTTCATGAATTCGCTTCTTCTAATATTTTCAGTACCGTAATACGTTCATCACTTCCCATTTGCAGATATTTCTTGCAAACAAATACAATGCAAAGCCACTAAAATATATCTTTTCAAGAAGCAATACGTCATCAAATGTATGCCTCAAATGTCAAAGATGTGATTGGTTTCCTCAAAATTTAAATTATTCTTAAATGGAAACGATAAAATATTGAATGTTACATATGCATTCCATTCAAATTTCATTTGCCGCCAAAAACACCAACACCAACTAAGAACATTTTTTAATAAATGGATTTTATGTAAGAGAATATTTATGTAACAAAATATGCGTAGAATACAAAGCTTTCTTTGTATGTAACTCGAATGAATGTTGATATTTCAATACATCTCATCTGTTCGACTACGTCGAAAAATATACGACTCTCTGAAAAAAAAGTGAGTGCGGGGTCGCTTCACGAGTTAAAAGTGAAACTTCAAAGACTTGTAATCTAAAATAAATTTTTAGAGTAAAAAATTGTTGTTATGGTCCCTGAATTTTATTAAAAGTTCAAAAAGTTATAGAACACGAGAAGAACATGTTTTGTTGTCACTAGTATATACTAATTTTGAATGCTGAAATCAAAGATTAAGTAATGATTGAAATTACAACACGTATTCAAAAGAATCCTGTTTTTTTAGAAGTAAAACGTCAATGTTACAGGAATATGGTTGGAACAGGGTAAAGAAATGGTGTAAGAATTGTTTGCACGGTTCCTTCCACGACACTCCCTTGTTAATGGGGTAGAGAATCCATTATTAAGAAAACGTGTAAGAATACACTTTCCCTAAAACATGCAGTTTCTAACTGTTTCTGACGTTAAATAAAAATAAATTATGTTCGCGGCAATGGCCCTACATACTGTCATCTCAAGTACAGAGAATATCGAAAATATTTGAGGAAATACTATCATTTTACCGTACGACACAATCTAAAAGAATTCAACCTCCCCACAAGACCTGTGTACAATTACTTCTGATGTCTTCCAAAGGTTGTAAAGTTTATACTTTACAGTTTTAATGATAACCACAAAGCGCAGACCACGTTTACAAGCATTATATCAGGGAATTTTTCATGGTTTATTAGAACCATTTAAAACAAAACGTTGAGTGATATGGTGTATATTGTTGTTTAATTATAGTATCATTTTAAACAAATTATAAATATGATGATGTTTAAATTTTCTGAAAGGCGCGAAAGAAAAGTTTCATTTCAAAAAAAAACAACATTTCACGTCACGTATTCTCCATTTTCCTCCTTAAACTGCAATAGCCATTCAGAGCTAAATATAAGTGATGATAACAAATGAATGTAAGTGATAGCGCTTTTACTTATTCGTCTGATTTGTGTGACGATAATGAAATTTATACAGGTAAGTGTACAATGTGAGGTAAGTAAAAGTTAAATGTAATGGATACGTTAACACAAGATTTATAAGTAAATAAAACATTTTCATCCCCACTTGAAGCGTACAGCCTGCATATTTTCCAACTTACAAATACAGTTGTATCCTGATAAATATAATTTTAATAGGACAGTTAACAAATGCGAACAGCCGAAATGAAAATTATATGTTTCGGTCATTGTACATGAAATCTGCCATTTTTACTGTGACATACTAATGTGGGTCATTTTGTATTTGTCGTAAATGGGTGGAAATGCTAGGGTAATTAAATAGGAATATGGCGCCTTAGCAAGAGCCAATTTTAAATGAGGGTGGCAGTCTTTAAAACATTTGGGATTGGTTGGAGAGGAACGTCCACTACTGCGGAAGTATGTCTGATTTTTTAGACAAAACAGTAGAAAAGGGAAGCCGAGGTCTGGAGGGCTGAGCAGTAATAAAAAAAATCACATTCTGTCATATGTCGTGACGCTGTGCGGGTCGCTCGCGGATAGATAATTTGTGTAATTGGAACTTGTAATTTTTCATGAGATTGAGGAACGTTGGACTCCGAATAATTTACAGTGTGTTAAAAGTATATCTTCTTATTTTTCGCGAGGGAGCTCTACTAATTATTGAACTGATAGAATTTCGAACAAACAGTTTGGACTTTAATTATTTTTACAACACACGGAAATTAGAACTTGTGAGAAGTCGTATATGATAGGGCTCAGAAATATTCTGGACAAGTAATTAATTTGTGTAACTTTAAAACATTTCCGCTGTGTAATCATGAAGAACTGGGTATTATTTTTGCAAGTTTAATCGAACTAGACCTACGAATATTTGAAGTAGTGCGGATCAGTGGCTCGGCAACGTTCGCGTGGAAGAGCAGGAGAGAAGAACGCGGTACTTCGACTCTGGAATTTGCATCACCGGGGAGAAGAGAAGATGATCCTTCGTGGCGACGTTGATCAAGAGCGCGCGAAGTATAGTGCAGTATAAAGGTTCGAACAAGGTCATGACCAAAGGACAGTCTTTCTGTTGTAAATTTCCATTTAAAATTTTTAGTAATAAGCAATAAATCTAAGTTTCTTTTTGAAAGGAAAAAAAAGATTTTCATTGGCCAACTCAAGCTAATAAGTAACTAGATAAAATATTTGTTTTCAGATTCCTCGCCACTCTGTATGGATGGATCGGGTAATGGGCTGTCGATTATTTCAGACGCAACTTATCGACCCAGCTAGAAGGACATTATTTAGTTTTCTTTGAAGCAACAATGGCTAAACATATAATCGTAACCTTTTTCCTGGCGCCCAATTTAACATAAATTCGATAACGGGTCACGACGAAATGCCCAATAATTGTGAGCAGTTTGTGGGCATGTTTCATTACCTTGTGCGCCTAAATTAGGCCCGCACTTTACGTCTGTTTGCACGTCCCTTTCTCCATTAAAATTAATGTACTTCATTTTGACCTGTTTTACTTGAGACCCTGCAAATTTGAAAGATTTAAGAGATACTTTATTTCAATAGTTTGCAAAGTTTATTCGCAATCTTTCAAAGTTGTTTTCAAATAAACTTTGCTTGCAAAGTACTTTACTTACTTAACTTAATCTGAAAATGTATTTGCAAAGTTTAATAGACTTTATTTAAAACTTAAACCACGTTTTTCGGTTTATTGTAATATTATAAAATAGTTTAGTATCGTATTGTTAGACATTATTGTATTCGTAATAACTTTTAAGCCAGAAATTAAGACGAGGTGCAGATAAGTTTTAAACATGTCTGCAAACATATTAATAAAAGTTTAATAACTCTTAAAAGTTTTACACGTTTCTTTAAGGTTCCCTGAGCAAATTGTTTCAATAATAACTATAATATGACTTCAAAATATTACATACGATTCGTATAGTACTATGTTTAGTAATGGAAAAGGAAGAAAAATCAGAGAAGTTTAAAAACCAGTTCGACATGGTCGCCTCGAAGATCTAGATCAGGCTGTTCCAACTCAGCTGCCCGCGAGCGGAGCTATGTCAAGCTGGCACAATCACCATAGCACAATCACATTAAACCAAATGGAATATTTAGTACTCATTTATTACTAATTTATTACCCAAAAATTAAATTTATTACTCCTCTCGTTTCTGAAATAAAGGTGGTTATGCTAGCGTGACTGTCACGCTAGCACAACCAAATTCAAAAATTGAGTACAATCGATCAAAACTAACAGGAATATTTAGTACATATTTATTACTAATTTATTACTCTAAAATTAAATTTATTACTCATGCAGTTTACGGGGGAAAATGTTAAAAACAATTAGTTAAGAACCACGCACGACATTCGCGTATATTACTGAAGAGTACCAACGACCTCAAAACACTAAAGCCTATTACAAAAATTCATATATATTCAATATTAGACATTCAGATCTAATTTTTAACACCTAGAAACTAATTATGAATGGGGAAACGCATTTAAGAAATATTGTAAAAACTCAACGTCAAAATGGTTAAAACAAGCAAGAGATTCAAATTCAAAAATAGAGAGAACCAACGAGCACAATCGCATAAAACCAAACACATCATTTAACAGACGTATCACACTATTACTTTACACTAAACGGAAATTTATTACTCTTTCTCATTACGAAATAATTTTAAAGGACGACATACTTATGCAAGAACGCACGGTATTCATTAAGTAATTTATAGAGCATGGTGAGCCACAAGCGAATAAAACCTATTCAGTACAAAATAAGACATTGACTTTTAATCTTTAACACCTAGAAACTAATTATGAAGATGGGAACTCATTTAAGAAATATTGTATAAACTGAATCATGGTGACCAAAACAAGCAAGACATTCGAATTCAAAAAAAGAGAGAACCAACGAGCACAATCGCATAAAACCAAACACATCATTTAACAGGCGTATCACACTATCACTTAAAACTTAACACAAAATATTACTCTTCTTGTTTACGAAATAAATAATTTTATAGGACGTCTTACTTATGCAACAACGCACGACATTCATGAAATAATTTATAGAGTATAGGAAGCCGCAAGCAAATAAAACCTTCGTAAAAAAATTTCGTTTGTACAAGAAACTTAACCCTTCAGTGGGCGCGTGGAGTACCGCTGTACTCCACATAATTTTAAATCGTAATTTCTTTTGTATGAGCTCATTTTGAAGCTGTCGTTCTCGGTAGCTGACTTTGCAACTGTTACGAATCGCGTGTCGAAAATTGTTGTCATGAAGGCCGCTTATCTCTCTCGCGATAACAGATTTGTTTTGAATGGAGCACCGTCGTACTCCACGCGCCCACTCACGTCTCCCAGTCGCCTCTTGTGTCAGCAACAGTGCAGTTCGTCCGTCGTGTCTTTCGCGCCTTTGGTGTTTATGCATGTTTTCTGTGTTATATTTCTGCGACTAGCGATCGGAAACTAGTGTGGTGTTTCGTTTGAATTATGAATTCTGCTAAACAAAGTAAGTTACAAGAAAAGACTTCGGATGCGGATGTGATTCGCGCGTGGTTTTCGGAAATAGAAGATGAAACAGATTATGATGAAGACGACGGTGATGATGATGATGACGATGATGATGATGATGAAAGCGATGCCAGCGAAAGATATACTAATTCTTTGGCGTTTTCAGAACTTTTCTTTAGAATTCGCATTACAAAATGCAAGATTTCCACGTTTTTCTTACTACCTGATTTATATGCTTCTCCCACCCTAATTTACTATCTAGATGAATGCCTAAATACTTGCATGATGAGACTCTTGGGATAAAGACCTCACCTAAACCATAGTCTGGTTCCTCATTATTTCGTTCCCGCCCGAACGTTATTATTTGGCTTTTCGATCCGTTAATTACCATTTAAATTTTTCAGCCCAATCACGTAAATCCTGCTGTAATATTTATTCGTGACCACTACCTTTGATTTTTCGATAAATAAAACAATCGTCTGCGCAATAAACGCACCTTCGATTGTAAAATGGTGATCATTTACGTATGCTAAGAAATGGCTCTAAAACACTTCCCTATGGAACCCCTGACGTAACAATACCGGTAGTCGAAAACTGAGTTCCAATTCGAACTTTTTGTTTCCTGTCTCTAAGAAATTCGTTTATCCACTTCACAACTCTAGCATCAAGTCCTGAAGTTAATAATTTCCTGATAAGAAGATTATGCGGTACTACGTCGAATGCTTTCGCAAAGTCGATTACGATTACATCCACCTTCTCACCCGCGTCAACGTCATCAGCTAGATCTTGAAAAAGATAAATAATTTGGCTTTCGTACGAATATTTACTTCGAAACCCATGCTGTACGTGAAAAATCCAGTTCGCTTATTCGCGGCGAAGGTTATTAAATGCTCCATTATTTTTCAAACTACTGATGTGAGAGATACTGATCTATAATTACATTCTTTCGTTTTATCACCATTTTTGAAAATTGGTGTCTTCCAATCGTCTGGTAAACTTGCATTATTAATAGAAATACCGAATAATCTTAATTTGTATAGTGTATACTGTATAATCTCTATTGGGCAATACTGCCTCCCCACCGAGTTTAATAAAATCTGTCGAGATGCCGTCTGGCCCGCGTTTTCCAGTGATTTTATGTTTGCGGAGTTTCCATGCATGAAGCTTGAAGTGGTTTTCTATTGGAAAATAATAATCTTGCTCCTGTAACAAGCAATAATTTCTACGGAATTATATAGCACGTCAATTTCCATTCCTAAACTTTCAAAGTTGTTACTAAACCAACTAAAGCAGGGAACCCATTGGGAGCGGCCCGCCCGGCACGGAGCAGCCCCGCTCGGCCCCCCCGGCCGAAATCTTTCGCATGCTATTCAGTTAGACGCCACCCAATGCGACCTGCCGGCCCCGCCCGGTCCCGCCCGGCTCCTCCCGGCCCCGCCCGGAATGCTTCCCCGAGAATAAAATCCGGTGGCGGCGGCCGGCCGGGGCGGCGCGGCGAGTGGCCTTGGGAGGGGTTGACGAGCCCTTCCGGGAACTAAGGGCTGCATGGGTCTTGCAAGCTATTGTTATCGGGTGTCTCACCATCTTCCTTCCTCATTATTCCCAATGCAGTCACAAATTCTTTGAGATGGTAGATTTTAGCAATTGATAAAAATGCGAAATGTAACTAAATACTGAAAAACTAGTAATTGTATGTTTGGCGATCGGTGGAATACATTTCTGATGGTTTTCAATCTGCGATAAATGCAAAATTATCCGCAAAGTCCGAAATGGACGTAAATCTGCGGCACTAAATTGCATTTCATTATTTTCTTCGTGGTCTCTCTCTAACTAGGGATACGACTTCGACAACACATCGATGTTTGAAAACATTTAATTTTGACAATTTTGACATAACATTTAATTATGGCCAACAGTATAGAAGCTGAACGATTTTTTAGTCAATACAGTTTGTTACTGATAGAAGAAATAGGTTATATCGAGCCAACAATGAAATAGGCTCTCAGTTCATTTTTCATTGTTTGTGTTACATATATTGTTATTTATAAATTGATTTATTTCAAAATTTTTAAACATTTATTTTCCTCTCTTTAAAATTAATTTCTGTACAAAAATTTAAAATTTCGTCCTTAAATATTTGTTCACTAATAGTGAAATGTTAAATTATTTTCGCTTATTTCCTAATTTTAATAGAAAAATCTAAAAAATACCAGAGTATTTTTTATTTCGAAGAGATCTTCCGTATTAATAATTTTCTCAAAAACTGCTACAAAATGCTAAATCTTAATTTTGATAATGCGATAAAATGCTATAGTCTTCTTTTCTAAATGAGATGTTTTTAAATTTAAAGAGCTAAATTCTACCATCACTACAAATACTTAATGATTCATAATGAATATCAAGAGGGAGATAATTTTTTTAAGGTGATACACATTTTTTCTTCCAATATTCAACCGAGGCAATTTTTAATACGAGTATACAGGCATACAATAATTGATATGTTCAAGCAGATGTCTTACGTTAAATGTGATGTAATTAATAGTTTGGTAGATAGAATCAAATAGATTTCAAAGAGTAGAAATCAATAGATCAAATAGATTTTATACTGGTTTTGGAAAAGATCCTGACGATTTCGGACTTATATTTTTTACAGCATTTGTTTCCGCTGAGTACATTGTCCTCCTTGCTCCCGCCCTTCTTCCTCAGCAGCAAATATCATCAATTCCTCCATCGAAAGTATTAAACTCTTCATCGCTACTGGAACAAGTGGCGTCCCGTGCAGTTCCGATCGGTGCCGGGCCGTCCGTAATGGGTGACTGGCAGGCCGAGCCGCGCGGCACCGCGCCTCGCCGGGCTGTGCCGAGCCGAGCCGGGAACTCCTAGTGGGTTTCGTCCCTAATTCTATTAACAGGTCTTGACGCAGAGAAAAACGCCACCACCTTTTGTTTTGATATAATTTATAGTAATATAATAATTTAACCTCTTTGATATAATTTATAGCCGTAACGTAAAATTTCAGAATTAGCTACTTCATCTGTTAAACACGATTCTGTCCCTATCACTATATCTGGATCGCATTTAATAATAATAATAATAATAATAATAATAATAATAATAATAATAATAATAATAATTGCCTTTATTGATATGGCGAGGCTCGGACAATCAGGCCCGCTCTTCCGCTATCAACTAGGTTACAAAACTTAATAGTTTTATTAATTATACATCGACAGTTTACCTGCAACAATCTTAGACAGCCATTCATCACCTGAACATATCTGGTCGCCGTTCCCGACGTTGCCCCCGTCTTCGTCGTCTCCACCGTCACAAACGTCTCCGCTGAAGCTTCCGTCACCAGAGCGAAACACTCAGCCTTCGCTCCTATCGCCACTGCTCGCCATTCGACCGTAGAGCGCAAGATCGGCGGACATTCACAGCATCTACGGGTGACCGGAGGGCGTGTGCAGAACTCAGCAAATCTGGTGTAAAGGCGCCGCAACGCCCTTCCGGTTGAGGTGGACGCCGTCCCGACCTAGGGTGCTCTCCGAGATCCACCCGTTTGGGTCCACAAAGGTGAAGTAGTGATATAAAAATCGCCCAATTTGCAGATGACACGGCTATATATTCATCAGGCCCCGCCATAAACACAATAAAAATCAAAAGACAGCTGGGCAATCAAAAATAAAATTAAATTCAACCCGTTAAAAACAGCAGCCAAAATATTTCTCCTAAGACCATTCATCACCCACCCCCTTACAACTGAATCAAGAATCTGTACAATGACATCCGCCTAACAAACCTATAAAATATGTAGGCCTTTTCGTAGACATACGCCTCATTTGGAAAAATCACATCGACAATAAAGTGATACAAGCAAAAATTACACCCAAAACCTTTTTAATTGGATCAGCAGAGCTAAATCAAACACCAAAAAACTGCAAGTAATCCAAAATGAGTTCCTGCGCACCATCACGAATGCCCCATGGTACATCTCCAATGCACAACTCCATAAAGAATTCCAGTTAGAACCGATTACCAACCGCATTATTTTCTTATCCAACCACTTCTTCCAAAACATACCAAATATACCCAAACTAACCCCACTAAGACTCTGCCAAAACCCAACTCACAGAACCCGCATTAAAAATAAATTTCCTTTCTATACATTCTCAGATGTCGATCAAAAGTAGAGATATTGTACAAAGATACCTCTACCACCTTAGTAGTAATGTAAGTTGCTTTTAAGATTATTTGTAAGATAAATTAATTGTAAGTAGATATAAGCAACTATAACAAATGTAGAGTGTATTAACACTGATCTTTGTATTGTTCTATCCAAAAGAAAATAAATTTAAAAAACGTTTTCCCTCATCAAACCTTATTTAAAAACTCCTACTTCTATTATCTGCACTATGAAATACGCCTTATAGGAGCAAATACAATTGGTGTTAAGTACCACAGTTTTGCATTTTAAATTAATCCTGCAAAGGCAACAAAAAAAAAACTTAGACGACACAGACGAAGTCCTATGACAAAAACATCGAAGACAAAATACATAAAGAAAGTCATAGAAAAATACGAAGGCAACACACAAGAGATAAACCACCAAAAACGCGAAAAAATTAACGTGCTAAAAAAAGACAAAGACAAAAGACAAGGGACTAAGGCAAATGACAAATCCAAGGCAATGAACGAAAAACATTGAACAAGAAGAAAAAAAAACAAATAAAAGCGCATACAAACAAGATGTCGAAAAAAGCAACAGGTCGATACAAAAGACGAATACGAACAAAAATATTCGCCTCATTTTTTGTCTTCGCATTTTGTCTTACTATTTCGCACTCGTCTCTCCTCTCAGCCATTTTTGTCTTTCGATTTTGTCGTTCGCCATTCATCCTCCTCTCCTTTCTTTTTCGCCTTCCTTCCTCTTTGGCTTCATCTTTGTCTTCGCCTTCGACCTCGTCTTTCATCTTTATCTTTTCTCTACGTCTTTCCTTTTTGTCTTTGTCTTTGGTCTTCGTCTACCTTCTTTGTCTTTCCTGTTCGTCTTTCGTTCTTCTCTTTCGTCATCGCCTTTCGTCTTCATCTTTGTCTATTGTCTTCGTGTTTCGTCGTTCGTTCGTTTGTCGTTCGTCTTTTTTTATTATCCTTCGACGTTCGTCCTTCGGCTTTCGCCTTTCTCCGGTCGTCGTTCGTCTTTAGTCTAACGTCGTTCGCATCTCGCCTTTAGTCTTTCGTCGATTTGTCTTTAGTCATTCTTTTTTCCGTTTCTTGGTACTCGTGTTTTCTCTCGTACTCGTATTTTTCATTTTTTAGCTTTTTCGTTTTTCGTTTTCGTGTTTTTCGGTTTTGGTTTTTCGGTTTTCGGTTTCCGTTTTCCGTTTTCCTTGTCGTTTGTTGTTTTTAGTTTTTAGTTTTCGTTTTTCCTTTTCTTTTTCCTTTTTCCTTTTTCCTTTTTCCTTTTTCCTTTTTCCTTTTTCCTTTTTCCTTTTTCCTTTTTCCTTTTTCCTTTTCCTTTTCCTTTTCCTTTTCCTTTTTCCTTTTTCCTTTTTCCTTTTTCCTTTTCCTTTTCCTTTCCTTTTTCCTTTTCCTTGCTTTTCCTTTTGCTTTTCCTTTTGCTTTTCCTTTTGCTTTTCCTTTTGCTTTTCCTTTTGCTTTTCCTTTTGCTTTTCCTTTTGCTTTTCCTTTTGCTTTTCCTTTTTCTTTTCCTTTCCTTTTCCTTTTCCTTTTCCTTTTCCTTTTCTTTTCCTTTTTTTTTCCTTTTCCTTTTTCTTTTCCTTTCCGTTTTCCTTTTCCGTTTTCCGTTTTCGCTTTTCCGTTTCCTTTCTTTTTCGCTTTTCCGTTTTCGTTTTCTTTTTCCGTTTTCTTTCTTTTTTCTTTTCGTTTCTTTCTTCGTTTTTTCGTTTTCGTTTTCGTTTCGTTTGTTTGTTTCTCGAAAAAAGAAACGAGAAACGAAAAACAAAACGGAATTCGTTCTCGAAAAACGAGAAACGTATAACGAGAAACGGCTAACGAAAAGCGAGAAACGAGAAAGGAGAAAAAAGAAACGAGAAACGAAAAACCAAAACGAGAAACGAAAAACGAAAAACGGGAAACGGGAAACGAGAAACGAAAAACGAAAACAAGAAACGAAAACGAAAAACGAGAATCGAACAACCAACAACGAAACACGCACAACGACCAACGAACAACGAAAAACGAAAAAAAATGAACAACGAAAAAAGCGAAAACGAAAAACGAAAAAAGGAAAAAAACAAAAAAGGAAAAACGATAAAGGAAAACCGAAAAACGAAAAACGAAAAAAACGAAAACGGGAAACGAGAAACGAAAAACGGAAAACGAGAACGAAAAGAAACAAAAACGAGAAACGAGAAACAAGAAACGAAAAACCAAAACCAAAAACGAGAAACGAGAACCCAGAAACGAAAACCAGAATCGAAAAACAAAAATTGAGAAACGAAAACCGAAAACGAGAAATAAACAACGAGAAAGTAGAAACGAAAACCGAGAAACGAAAAGCCGAAAACCTAGAATCGAACAACGAACAACGAAAAACGAAAACCAAACAAAAACGAAAAACGAAAAACGAAAACAAAAACAGAACGAAAAAACAAAAACGAAAAACGAAAAAAGAAACGAGAAACGAAAAACGAAAAACCAAAACGAGAAACGAAAAAAGAAAAAAGAGAAACGAAAAACGAGAAACGAAAAAACGAAAAACGAAAACAAGAAATGAGAAACGAGTAACAAAAACGAAAACGAGAAGCGAAAAACGAAAACAAGAAATGAGAAACGAGTAACGAGAAACGAAAAACAAATAACGAAAAACGAAAAACAAGAAACGAAAAACGAAAAACAAAATATGAGAAACGAACAACGAAAAACAAAAAACGAAAACAAAAACAACAAAGAACAACGAACAACGAAAAAAGAAAAAAACCAAAAACGAAAAACAAAAACGAAAAACGAAAAAAACGAAAAATGAAATACGAAATACAAAATACGAAAAACGAGAAACGAAAAACGAAAAACCGAAAAACGAAATAGGAAAAACGAAAAACAAAAACCGAAAAACGAAAATCTAAAAACTAAAAACGAGAAACTAAAAACGGAAAACGATAAACGAAAAACGAAAACGAGAAACGAAAAACAAAACGAACGAAAGAAAGAGGAACCAGAAACAGAAACAAAAAAAAAACAAGAATCGAACAACCAACAACGAACCACGAGAAACGAAAAACGAGAAACGCAAAACGAAAACAAGAAACGAGAGACGGGAAACGAGAAACGAAAAACGAAAACGAAAAACGGAAAACGGAAAACGGAAAACCAAAAACCAAAAACGAAAAGCGAGAAACGACAAAAGAGCTTCGAGAAACGAGCAACGAGAAACAAGAAGCGAGAACGAGAACGAGAAACGAAAAACGTAAAACGAGAAGGAAAACGAAAAAGGCAAAACGAAAAACGAAAAACGAGAAACCAGAAACGAAAGACAGAGACGAGAAACGAAAAACGAAAAACAAAAGACGAAAAACGAGAAACGAGAAACGAAAACGAAAAAAACCAAAAAAGAACGAAAAACGGAAAACGAAAAACGAAAAACGAGAATCGAGAAACGAACAACGATATCGGAAAACGTAAATCAAAAACGAAAACCGTGAAACGAGAAACGAAAACGAAAAACGGAAAACGAAAACGAAACGAAAACGAAAAACGAAAACCAACAAAACAAACGAACAAAACGAAAAACAAAAACGAAAAACAGAAGAACGAAAACGAAAACCAAAAACCAAAACGGAAACGAAAAACGAATGACGAAAACGGAAAAGAAACGAGAACGTGAACAGAAGAAGATACGAGATACGAGAACGAGAAACGAAAACGAAAACGAAAACCAAAACAAAAACGAAATACGAAATACGAGAAACTAAAACGAAGAACAACGAGAAACGAAAAACGAAAAATGAAAAACAAAAACGAGAGAAAACGAAACGAAAACGAAAACGAAAAACAATAACGAGAAACGAAAGAAATCGAAAACAGAAAACCAGTAAAGAGAATAAAGAAACGAAAAAGAGAAAGGACAAACGAAAACGAGAAACGTGAACGAGAAACGAGAAAAGAGAACGAGAAAGATACGAGAAGAAACGAAAACGAAAACCAAAACCAAAACGAAAAACCGGAAACGAGAAACGAAAAAGTGAAAACGGAAACGAGAATCGAGAAGCGAAAAACAAAAAGCGAAAACGAAACAAAGACAATAAACGAGAAACGAAACGAAAACGAAAAACGAGAAACGGAAAAAGGAGAAACGAAAACGAAAAACCAAAACCAAGAAAAAAAGGAAAACGAAAACGAAAAACGAAAACGAGAAGAAACGAAACGAAAAAAAACGAAAAAGGAAAGAAAAAGAAACGAAAACGAAACGAAAAGAAAATCGAATACGAAGAAACGAAAAACGAAAACGGAACGAGAAACGAGATACGAGAACGAGAAACGAGAAACAAAAACGAGAAACGAAAAACCAAAAAAAACCAAAACGGAAAACGATAAACAAAAACGAGAAAGGAACAACCGAGAAGAAAAACCAAAAACGAAAAAACAAAAACCAAAATAATAACGGGAAACGGAAAACGAAATATAAAAAACGAAAGAAGGAGAAAACCGAAAACGACCAACAAGAAACAAAAAACCAATAAACCAAAAACAAATAACCAAAAACGAAAAACGGAAAACGAAAAACGAAACACGAACAACGAACAACGAAAAACGAGAAACGAGAAACGAAAAACGAGAAACGAAGAAAGAGAAATGAAAAACGAAAAACGAAAAACGAGAAACGAAAAACGAGAAACGAAAACGAAACCGAAAAAGGAAAAAGAATCAAAAAAAAAAAAAAAGATAACTGAAAACGGAAAACGAATAACGAAAAACCAAAATCTAACAAATAAAAACGAAAAACGAAAAAGGAAAAACGAGAAACGAGAAACGTGAAATAAGAAACGAAAACACCAAAAACACAAAACACAAAACGAAATACGTAAAATCAAAACGAAAAACATGTAAAAAACAATAAAAAACGGAAAAAAAATTCCCAAAAAGAAAATGAAAAAAGGAAAAAAACACGAAAAAAAAAAAAAAAAAGAAGAGAACAAGATGAAAAAACCAAGACGAGAAAACGAAGACGAAGAAACAAATACCAAAAAATCTAAAATCAAAAACAAAAACGAAAAAACAAATGAAATAATGAAAACGAAAAACCGAAACGGAGAAGGAAAACGAGAAAACCAAAATGCAAAATCCAAAAGGAAAAACGAAAACAGGAAAACGAAAACGAAAAACGAAAACAAACAAGAACAATTGACAAAGAAAAGCGAAAACGAAAAATCGGAAACGAAATATTCAAAGCGAAACATTGAAAACGAACAATCGAAAATGAACAGTCGGAAACGAAAAATCGAAATCGAAAACGAAAACTCGAATGCAAATAATTGACAATGAAAAAGCGGAAAACAAACGTTTTATTTATTTATTTACTTATTAAGTAAATAAGTAAATAAGTAAATAAATAAATAAAACTATGAATCTAATGAGGTATGTTGCCAAATTAAAGACAGATAGAAGTTTCCTTAAGGAATAAATAAGTAAACAAATAAATAAAACTATGAATTTAGGAGGTATGTTGCCAAATTAAAGACAGATAGAAATTTCCTTAAGGTTCAGTGCAAAATTATCATTTTAACTATTGCTGCTACAATAGAACATTCTTTTTTGCATTCTTTGTAAATTTGCATTTTTTGAAAATAGGATATTTAAAGAAAAAATTTGGAGCTGTTTTTGAGAAAATGATTTTTTTATTAAATTTGACTAAATAAGTCAAAAACAGTCAAAAACTGTATGTGATGTATGGGGCAGAAAATTATCTGTGAACGCTTTCTTGAGTTTCAGAATCCCTTCCCAACAATTTAACTATTAGTAGTTGAAAGATGAAAAAATAATTGTAATAGTAATAATAATAATAATAATAATAATAATAATAATAATAATAATAATAATAATAATAATAATAATAATAATAATAATAATAATTTGAAACTTCTGAAATTGTACTATTTATTGTTTCTTTTTTGCAAAGAACATTTGTGTCATCAGCAAAAAGAACTGTTCTATTTTTAATAGATGAGGGCATATCGTTTACGTACAACAGAAAGAGGATAGGACCTAAGATGTAACCTTGTGGGACCCCATGTTCAATTGGCAAAGAATTGGAAAGATAAGTAAATAATGTCCTTTTGTGCCAGTACGATATTTCTACTGTTTGAGATCGATGTTTAAGGTACGAGGTTATCCAATCTAGGGCAAGAAACGAAGGAATGAATTCCATAAGAAGGTAATTTTGAGAGTAAGATGTTATGGTTAATAATGCCAAAAACTTTTGAAAGGTCTAAAAATACTCCAATGGATTCTTCAGTTTGGTCCCTTGATGAAGCAACATCTTTAAGGAAAGAAAAACTGGCATAGTTTCACGTTAATTCCATTTTTGTTTCACGATCTACCATGACATCATCAATGTGATACGTATGTAAATAGTTTTTCATGGACAATTAGTGTCTTACAGAATATATCTCTGATGAATATTATGTAGTGCTGCTCTGGCACTGCTGTTATTAATACCAAGAGCATAAACAAAACCCAATGTAGTGTCAAATGATGGACTGAAGAACTTCTCCATCATTTTCATCACTAAATATAATTAGCTTTGCATTAAAGTTTTAGTTTATTTTATTTATTGCTATGAAGTGGTTTACTTATATGAAGATAGTTGAGTATTGTGCACTTAGAATTTATTTGAGGAAGTCAATTATATTAATTCTAGATCAAATAAAAAACATTACCTCAGGATATACTTTGGCAAATATGAAACCAAGAGGTACCAAAACAATATTGAACTTATTGAATTTATGTTATGTATCAAGGTGTTACAAATAACAGCAATCCAAATTCAGTGATTTTAATTTATTGAATGTGAACTGTGAACTGAATGTGAATGTGAATAAGTGTAGTATTAATTACAATAGAATAGAATAAAAATATGAATTACTTTTACTTAATTACAATGTAATTAATTGTATAATATTTGGTAAATATTAATATAACTAATAATAACAATAATTATAATAATAGAATTATATAAATATATTTATTTATTTATTTATTTATTTTACGTCAAAAAAACAGTTAAAAACTGCGTATGACGTGCTATGGGGAAAAGTGAATTGTGTGCACATTTTCAAAATTCTGTGATCCCTACACTAAGTCTAATACTACTTAAATTTAGAATTTTTGAAAGGGAGAAAAAAAAAACAAACAAAAAAACTCCCATGTAATAAAATCTATTTTCAAGGATAAACAAGCAATAAATTTTGAATTTTGAAAGGGAGACAAAAAAAAACTCCCATGTAATAAAATCTATTTTAAAGGATAAATAAGCAATAAATTTTGAATTTTGAAAGGGAGAAAAAAAAAACAAAAAAACTCCCATTTAATAAAATCTATTTTCAAAGATAAATAAGCAATAAATTTTGGCTCTTATTACTTACTGCCGCGACAACATGAAAACGATAATTTAAATAATTGTATTTCCCACTGAATTCTAGAAGACGTGCACAGAAAATGAAGTTACATTTATGTCCAGAAGCAAAACAAGGGGCCATCTCAGCATTTGCTCAATGGATCAGGGAAACTGGACGATAAACCTGATCGAGATGGGGGTCGTTGACCCGGAAGCTGTAGTACAATAGTTGTTACAGGTTGTTTATAATACACAACAGGTTGTTAAATAATGCATTATGTATCATTGTTAAAATTAATGTTCCTTTTCTTGTGATGCTCAGTATAGTCTCTAACTGTATAGAAACAGTTTTGCAGCAGAAACGATTTCACCTGGGATTTAAACTTTTCTATTGAATTTAGTCGTTTAGTGTCATCTGGCAAAGTGTTGTAAAATAATGTGCATGTATTGTATGTGAATTTTTTGTAATGAGCTGTTGATACTGTTACCTGATGAATATGATTTCTACGCAGTGTTATAGTAATAGACTTTGGCATTTTCTGAAAATATATTCCCGCTTCTTGAGCAAGTCATTTTTACAAAACCACTGATTCAGTAAATAAAAGACACGGTAATGGTAGAATTCCTAGATTAATGAAGAGAGGCTTACATGAATCACGTGGGTGGAATTTGGTTATTATTCGTACAATTCGTTTTTGTAATCTAAAAGTCTGGGAGCTATAAGATGTATTCCCCCAGAATATTATGCCATATCTCAGGCGGGAATGAACATTGCGAAGTATACACAACGAGCAGTATGAAGGCTGACTGAATTTGCAAGAATTCTGAACGCGTAGCATAATGAACTTAATTTTGTGTTCAATTCATTTAAATGGACGCTCCATTTAAGGTTTGACTGAATTGAGAGACCTAAAAATTTTGTTGCCTTAACATCAGTCAATGGTACACTGTTCATTCTCAATGGAGCACAGAATTGTTTATTTGAAATGGAAAACTGCATTAAAACCGTTCTTTTCGCTTACTATTAATTTGTTATTTCGGAACCAATTTGAAACATCTGATATTGTACTATTTACGGTTTCTTTATTGCAAAGGATGTTCGATCATCCGCAAAGAGAACCGCTTCTTCTGTTTCGAATCGCGAGGGCATATCGCTTACGTAAAGTAGGAACAGAGTAGGGCCTAAAATCGATCCTTGAGGAACTCCACATGCAACGGGCAAAGAGTCGGAAAGGTGCGACGTAATGTTCCATCATTCCAGTAAGGTATTTCAACTCTCTGAGATCGTTGTTTAAGGTACAACACAACCAATCTAGAGCAATACCACGAATTCCATATGAAGGTAATTTGAAAGTAAAATGTCATGATCAATGACATCAAAAGCTTTGAGAGATCTAAAATAATCCAATAGGTTCCTCATTTTGATCCAATGATGAGGCGACATCTTTAAGAAAAGAAAATATAGCTGTTTCCGTTGATTTTCATTTTCTAAATCCATGTTGGCAATTTGAAAGCGCTCGTGTTTAGTGAGAAAGGTTTCCATTCAGACGTAAAAGTCTTCTAATATTTTTGAAAAACTGATAGAAGAGAAATGGGCCGATAATTTTGAATTTCATTTTTGTTGCCTTTTTGAAAAGCGCTTAATTTTAGCTGTTTTGAAAATATCTGGAAACGCTCCAGTGCATAAAGATGCATTAAATATGTGAGTTAACGGGTGTATAATGGCATACGCACAAGTCTTTAACAAAGAATCCGGGAATTCATCTAAACCGGACGAATATTTATTTTTTAGTTTACCGATTATTTTGAGAATTTCATAGGAAGAAGTTTCGGAAACGAACATTGTGTCTACAATTTTGGGTGAACTGTCTGTTTTTGAATTTTGTGCCTGAAGACCCTTAGTGAGATCGGCAGCATTTCTCGAAAATATCCTGATCGTTTTTCATTATTTTAGCCTGCCTTATGACTTATAATATTAATTAAAATTGGTTAAAGAGATTAGCCACTGTTGCCGGACGTTCCATTTATATCTTTATATTTTAAAACAACATTCTCTACGGGTTTTCTAGTTGATTTGGTAGTATTTTTTATTATATTCCACATTGTTTTGTTTTATTATTTTTAAAACCTTTTTTCCCCTTTTAAAATTATAATATTTATTAGATATAGTAGTATACAGTACAATAACATTTATAATATTAAGTAGTGCTATGTAATATAAAAATTTTTTTTCCAAAAAAAATTAAAAAAAAAACTTATAACTGATATACAATTATTTTTTCACAAATAATTCACATTATTTGTTCCTAGTATTTACAATAATTTTTCACAATTATTGAGAATGTATCTCTTGAGATACACATTTGTTAATATGAGAACCTGGCAATGTATTTCTGAGATACATAAACATTCTGGAACCTAGAAATGCAAAACAAGAATCATATTATTATTTCCTTTTCGCTGATTCGGGTAGCCAAGATCACTAAAGCAGTAGTGCCATGGCGTTCTGGTATCAAAGGATCCTAGGTTCGAGTTTCGCCTTGGGCATGGTTGTGTGTGTGTGTGTGTCTGTGTGTTTGTGATTGTCCATTTCATCCTTCATCATCATTATTGTCTCACCTCATCCCCTGGGGCTAACAACCCTTGATATAAAAACGGTTTCAGCATGAAAATGCGTTGAGACCGAGCCCAGGTGCATTGTTCATTCGTGTGGTCCTGAGATGGCCAATTCGCACCCGTTCCCCCAATTTCATTTCCTACACCTCACAATACCAAATAATTTATCACTAAATAATTTTTTCTCAAGTAGTTCCTTGGGTACAGGGTCAAATTTGTGAAAAGCCTTTGACATTGCTGATTATGACATACTTTTAACAAAACATAGACATCAAATATTTACCCTCGAACACTTTAAAGAAAACAATATATACTTCTCCTATGTAGTAATGATGTATAAGATAGATACTAGAGTTTAAAAGCCTCTCACAAAATTCTTTGCGAAACATGATCTCCACCTTAATCACCTAGAGCAAAAGAAACTTGGAAGTCATGTTAGCATTAACATAGTGCTTACTGCATAGTAAGGGTTGAACTTTCTCCATCTTTACTTCCATCCTTTCTCCTTCACCAACCCCACTGGCTCCTCTTGCCCTCCTCCCCTCTATTTCACAATCCTTTACCACTGACCACACTTGCACTGTCACTCTCACGTCTGTTCTAACTTCCTCACCCAATCCTAGTGCCCATCCCATGCAACCTCCACTGCAACTGCGAACCACCTGCCACCTTTGATCTGTAGCAACAAACAAACCCACATCACACTAAAACAAATACCATAAAATAGGGTGACTTGATATACAGGGTTGACTTGAAACAGAATTCCTGCATTCAATTTTAAGTCATATAATGGACAAAAAATATTTAGTGAGGAAAATTTTTTATTCTTAAGATTGACTACATTGGTCAGTGCTTTTATATGATGCACAATCAAAGTAAAAGAAACTCCTTTTGCCATTTGTATGTTGGGAAGAAGTGAAACAGTATTTTATACACATTTTATAGACCTAAAACTTTTTGTTGAGGAACATCTAAAAGAAATTTGTTTTGAATGAAACGTTAAGGTAAATGTATTTATATGCTGTCATGAACAGATACAAATAAATTTCCATCATTTTACTCAGTGATTTATAAATGAAGTTCAGGAAAATTAAACATGATACTACCCAGGGGTGACTTGATTCAATTAAGAAAATGTCAAGAAAGTACAAACAGAAGCCTGGTGTATAACAACACAAAAAATGTAGGGAAAGCAACGTTGAAAGTGATTCATAAATTTGTGCTGCTTTGGAAAAGTACTAGGTTGAGAAAATGAAACTTTCCAAGCCCTTAATAGAAACCATAAAAAGGAAGTCAACTCCAAGAAGATGTGTAGACTAAAACCTTAATAATATCTAGTGAATGGATTATTCCATTTACAGATTATGATTATAGATCATTAATGAACTAGTGGTGCTTCAGAATATCACAGACTTTCTCGCACAAGTTAGTTTTCTCATTTCTTTGGTCTAGGCTAGCTTTCTGGTCTTGCACCATGCTCTTGCCAGCTGCCTTCTATTGCTGCCCAAAGTACATGTTTTTGAAATTTTCTCACTTTCTTCAAATGGTACAACTGAAATATTACTTTATGAAAATTATAGAACAGTAAAATCTCATCCTATATGGAAATTTTTGTTTAAAAAATTTGGGGCTGTTTTTAAGAAAATGTCACATTAGTTTTACTGTAAATGTGAAATTTGATGATTGGGTTCATACGTTTTTAAAATAATTTAAACATTCCTTCTCTGGTGTGGAGTTTATTCTTAAAGTATTCCTTTCTTCTTAATTTAATTCCTTATAAGCTTGATCTTGACTTCAATGCAAGTCGTATTCCCTTTATATTCAATTTTTAAATCCTCTTGAAATCCTTGAACTCCTTGTAACTCTTGACCATAACAAGGAACTGAGATTTTGGCAAATATGATAATACTTTTACTTAATTACAGTGTAATTTTAATATTTAATTAATTATAATAGGAAACCCAATTATTTTCTTCTTTGAAATTGTTCTTGTTAAATTTAAAACATAGAAAAACTATAAAATTATATTACAAAGTGATTTCAATATTTATTATCTTAAAAAACAAATAACTATAAATCAACCTACCAAAATATCTAATAAAAGTAACACCGCTATTGACCAAATAATATTAGATACAAATTATGACAACTATTCAGTTGTTTCATTCAACATAGGCTTTAGCAATTTGAGCAAACTCAAAATTCTCAAACTTGAAATGGACCCAAAAATTATTAATGTTGTGTCGAGAAACTCAAAACTTCTCCCAGAGAAACATAGATAAGTTTAGCCCTCTCATAATTTCAGAAAACTCAAATGAGGTGTGGCAAGGCGATAAAAAACTGAAAAATTTAACTTGTTTATATCCATATTTCTAAGTTACAGTACAAAATCATGATAGAGTAAGTTACAATACAAATCATTATACAAACACAAACCAGAGATTACCAATGGAATCAAAATATCTCAAGAAAGGAAATGTAATATATATATTTTCATACTGTGCATCAATGTAGCTCTAATTTCATTGCTTAAGCCTACTAAAAATACACAAAAATATTCTGAAGAAAGAAAATTAAACATATGGACTATACATAATATATAATATATAAGAAATAGAATAAGACTCTATACAACATAATGTTTAATGTCATATTATGTCAATGGCTTGCCTTTGACTTTGTCAAATAACAAATTAGTTACTAAGAATATTATTGTTACTTATTATTTATAATTATTTATAATTATTGTTACTATTCTTATTATTATGGTATCAGGAATACATACTCATCATAAACACCAGTAAAACTGTCTTCCTAAATTTCAGGAATCCACTCTCTAAATAAAACCACCAATACAATTGGTCATAAAAAACATGTAAACAGCCTGCAAAAATAGCTCAAAATCAGTGGCAAATTCTTCGATACACCGTGTGTACCGCCAGTATACCAAGTAATTCAAAGTATATAATAAATATTTCATAAGTTTGGTAATCCTCTAAAAAGTAAGAGATTTTAAAAGTTTTAAAATAGATGTGAAAAAATAGCTCTGTTTTGCTACTGAGAGTCAGTAAGCATCTGTCAGAACTATGAAGTGCGATAGAGTGAGAAGTTTCAAACAGTTCTTAATGCTGTCCCAAGAATTTGCTAGTACAGGCAAAGGCACCGCATACCAGCTGTAATAACCTAGGGCTCCTCATGTTTCAAGGGTGGGGAGAGGGGAGGAAGCGTGTCTGGACGTTCGATAAGCACCACAAAATATTGCGATGAACATTCATTCCTAAGTTACCCTTCTCTCAAGTTTTTGTGAAAATGGACTATGTTAATGATCTAGAAGTTAGTGGTTTGTATAATTGTTTTATAGAACAATTATTAAGGACGAAATTTCATAGTATTGGTATTTCAGAAAAGCTCAGAATAAAAGACAATGGTAGAGATAGCTTCCATAAAGTGTGGTATACTTAAAATAATGTTCAGGATTTGCCACTACTCAAAATACAACTTGCCTTGGATTGACTATTCAAAATTATCTCAAATTCCACATCACAAATCGAAACAAGAAGCTTTGCAAGTCAGGTTATGCCATCAAAATTTTATTTTAAATACGCTATGAACTCAGTATTTTGCTGATGGTCATTCACATCTAAAATATGGAATCATATTCTGGGGAAATTACCCTGAAAGTTTACACTTTCATCATCCAAAAACGAATATTGAGAACAGTGACAAACACAAACAGGAGTCTTGTAAACCATTGTTTGAAAATTACAAATCCTTCCACTCCCATTGCACATATATATTTGAAATATTAATCTTCATAAAGAAGAACCTTATGAGAAACCAGGATTCTGTTTCCATAAACACAGAAATTCATAACTATAATACTAGACACAAAAGAAATCTGCATGTTCCTCCCTGTGAAAAAAAAGTAAGCTTACCCTTATAGATGGCATTACACTGTAACAAATTCTCTAGTGGATTTAAAAGCCTAAACTCAATACATAGTACGTTTAAAAATAAACTGAAAGTTTTACTGTTAAACAGTACATCCTACAATTCAAAAGAATATACACATACATCATAAACACTCATCATCATCAGTATCACCATCGTCATCATCATGAACAGCAGAATAGTAAATCAGGTGCCTAATCCTGTGAAAAGACAGTAGATCCTCCAGATGTTTCTGAACCATCCATCTTTCATTGAGTCTTCCTATATTTCTTCACTCTATGGGTTTGTACTTTAAAACTGCTTTAGGAAATATTTCTGCTTGCATTTTTCACAGATGTCAAAGCCATCTCCTCTAGTTCTCTATAATGTCATCCAATATATTTTTTGTGTTTTGAGTTGCTTTCTGATTTCAATGATTCTTTGTCGATCTAAACATCGATCAATATAAATAACTAATAACTTTATATATTCTGTTCCGTGTTTGACATCCCTAAAAATTATCACTGGGCATAAAAGATGGACAGAATACTTTTTTCCTTTCTTTCCTCCTTTTTAAAATTATTATTATTGTTTTTTATTTTAGTCTACTGACACTGCCAATTTTAAAATCAATAAGCACTGCATTGTATTATATTATTTTCCATTACAAATTACATAAAAATGTTCTGTATTGTAGTGAAACCAAATTTGTATTTAATTTTCATTTCTGTAATGTGTTTAGTTTTTTGAAATACATGTATTATACTACATTGTGATTATATACTTATTTTTAGTTGTCATACATGGCTTTTTCTGAATTTATATGACTAGTATATTATTATCAATTTAGTTAATAAAACTGCCTTCACTCAATACACACATTTTTAAAAAAAATTGAAAGCTGTCTTGTTTTCACCAACCACAAAAAACTATATATGTACCTGGTAAACAAACATCTTCACAACTATAAATTTCTAATCCTTTTAAATATTCTGAACCAGGTTTGCCTTCCCCAAAATGATTGATGGACAGAAAGGGTGGACCAACCCCAGGCTTCATGCTCATTTCAGAAGAAAAGAAAGATAAAATATTTATTGTATTTCTTTTAGTCTATTTTCTCTGGCACTTATAAAATTGGTATGCATTATGTTATTCTATATTACTTTCTATTGTTAATACAATTTCTGAATTGTATTAGAACCAAATTCATATTAAGTAATGTATACTATCTTGACTTTTCATACATGGGTCGTGTTGTATTATGTAACAAATAAATTGTTGTAACCATTATAAACAATAACTTGTTGCACCCACAGGCATTGGAACTGAAGCATTACTTTTAGACTAAAGCATGCAAAATGAAAGGCATCTGCACAATGACAATACACTCAATTGCTGGAAGTTCAATATATTGCAAACAATGATAGCTGTTCAATTTGGAAGAGAACTTTTAGATGACTTTTATAAATCTTTCAATGGCTCAAACAGCATCTAAAAGATGGCCATAGAATCAAATTACTATATTATATTTAAAAAAAATGAGTTTTTCAGAAGTACTATAGCTTTTTTTCAATGTCACTGTAATTTTCATTGAATCTAGCTAGTAACTATGAACTTCTCAAATGAATCCATGAGTTTTTGCATCCCAAGCTGAGTCCCATTCTCCACTTTCCAGAGATGCCTTCTGCCTCTAGGGCCAGCAAAGTGTTTTTACCTACCTAATCTCTGAAGATACTTTGTAATGTCATCACTTTGTAATCAACATGCCTTTTGAGTGCAAAGAGGGATACAAAGACATTGTTTTAAGGTGAGAAAATATTAGAACTTACCATATTAAAGTCACCCTATCCAACCATAAAGCATAAGAGATAAAACGTTTTTATTTATTTAATAAACATATGATGAACATTTATGAAATGTTGATGAAAATTTGAAGTCAGGTGAGAATAAAACTTGAACTGGAAAGTGGCATTAGAAGAAAAGACAAAGACATCTAAATATGAAATTTGTTATAAAACTAGCAACTTTTCAGTATGAGCAAATTATTGATTAAAGTTTTCATTAAAACCACCACACTTTATTTCTAATAGTCCTACATAGTTTCAGTACCCAATAACCATGTCATTTTGAAGAGCAATAGATGCTTGTGAAAATAAATTTAATCTTG
Source organism: Teleogryllus oceanicus (assembly GCA_964035755.1). Classification (NCBI taxonomy): domain Eukaryota; kingdom Metazoa; phylum Arthropoda; class Insecta; order Orthoptera; family Gryllidae; genus Teleogryllus; species Teleogryllus oceanicus. The sequence continues at coordinate 6,407,804 of CAXIVR010000004.1, read as the reverse complement.
TAAGTCTTAGGAAATAATATAATAATGTACATACATAGAGTTCAATTTTGTAGGATTCTTCAGTTTTCTAGAAAATCAAAATATGATATTGAAGTAACAAAGAAGAAAAGTTACAACCCTTAATGTTTCACATACTAAAATGTATATGCCTGACTGGTGCTTCATAATCTGTTTAAATCAAAATAAAAACAAGAAATTACCAATTTTTAAAAGACTTTAACACAACTAAATTCAACACATAATATAAGGCATAGCAAGTACAAATACTGTATACTGTCAGGTCCAGATTTGAGGGGTCAAGGTGGGTGGCAGCCTAGGGATCCTCACCAGATTCAAAAATTGGGTAAAAATTGTGAGTTTTAACAAAAGTAATATGATGTTAATCAAATTCATGTATTTTTTTTCTTATTTGAATTCCACATTTGTATTCATGCATTATAATTGTATATGTTACATTAAAAAATTAAGATATATTTTTATTTTTTATTTTATATTTATATTTTATTTTAAAAATTTTTTTTTTTATTTAGAATTAAATGTTTGCAATGTTTTGTATAAAGATTCAATATATAAATTATTTTGAAAACAATCTCCAAACACTGTACAAACAAATCTGTATTTTTTTCATGAATTTTTATTGTGAGCATTTTCCTTTACAGCACTGTTACATTTTCAATTTTGAGATCCGAGAAGGAGGCTTGGCTTTCTAAAAGATGATGTCTAAAAGTGAAAGTAAAATTTTAAATTGAATATACAACAAAACTATGCTATTATTAAAATATACATTTTTTGTGAATAGTTTTGCTTTTATAATAATGCAACTTTGAATTGTATATCAAGAAGAGTTCGGCATTTCGGCCTATGTCAGATCCCAGTCAATAGATCCAATAACCACCTGCTTTCTCTGGACAGCAGTGTAGTCACTACATCATACGGACTGAGTAGCTCTGTTGGATACACCTCTCATTTTTCCTTCTTTTCTTTGCTACAATATTGCACAACATTCCAACAGTCAAGTCGAATCTCAAAATTTGCATAAACAATTATGCAACTTAGAAATTTACATCTATGTAGTATTTTGGAACAAAGTTATTAATAGAGTAAAAGCCACAAAACAAAATTTTTCAGAATTCCAAGTTCGATGCAGGTGTTGCAGCTCTAAAGTCACTAACAGATTTCATTGAGAAGGAGCATGACAATTTCTCTCCCTATGAACAATCAGGAATAGAAAAACTTCAGACTTCAGACTAGGCTATCTCAACGAAATGTCACCAAAATTGTCACTGTCACTGAACTGGACTACAGACATTCACCAGACATTGACCTGTCACCATCACAAAGATTTTATATTGAAAGTTACCACCCCATCACTGATCAGTTCATAACATTGTTGTATCAATGAGTTTCAGCAAATGAATTGGTCTCTACACGTTTTGATTTCTTCACTATACTCGAGCATTTGGAATCTGAAGAATTAATTGAACAAGCAAAACTGTTACATCAAATTTACAAAAACCCTGTCAACAAAAATTTTGAGATTGAGCTTGTTCAATACATGGAATTTTACAAACAATTAGAAGCAGAAAAAGAATGTTTCTGAGGAGAACATTATATGTATAGTTTAGTAATACAAAGCAAATCCAGGATGTTTTCCTTAATGTGGAAATCACTTTGGAAATTTATCTCCTTTTGATGATAACTAATCGTACAGCTAAAAGATTGTTTTCAAAATTGAAAAGAGTTAAAAACAAATTGCGAATGAAATTGACTTAACATCTCAACAATCTTGCCATTTCAAGCAGCAATAATGATATTTTGAGAAAAATGTTTTAATAATGTGATTGACAATTGTGCAGGAAGGAAAGTGCCTCTCAAACATAAATAAATGCATATATTGCATTGTTACCAAAAATTTATATATATATATATATATATATATATATATATATATATATATATATATATATATATATATATATATATATATATATATATATATATATGTACACACACCTATATGTATATACACACACATATATATGTACTACCATTGTATAGTTTCAAAGCGTTTTTGATGTTATTCCTGAGATTTCTCCAAATAAAGAGACACTCACCAAATTTTTTCCCAGGAGCTTCCCCCACATTGAACCCAGGGCAATAAAACCCTGCATACTGAGAGAGGTTCTTATCATTTTATATGGGAAAGAAAGAAGAAGAAGGAAAGAAGAAAGAAAGAAAAAAGTTAGAAAATGCTGTATTGTTTTTGACCATATTTTTAGAAACAACATGGCATGTAACTATATGTTACATACATTGCATAAGTTAATGAATATTAAGAAATTATAACTGCCAGCCTAATAAAATAACATTCTTTTAAGCACAAGATTATCAACACAAACATTCCATGAAATGCATTTTTAAGGTGAAACAGCTGACTCCATCAAAAATTGTTAAGAGCTATCATCACAGTGAGAAGGAGAAAGACTTTTAACCTACTGAGGCTTATGTGTTAGTAAGCAAAACATTTTGGGATGTAACTTTTCCAGGACATTTTGAATAAATTCGTTACTGAAGTTTTATATTTGGATTGTCTAAAATACCCAAGGATACTACAAAAATGAAAATATATAATAGATAAACATATGTAATAATTTAATAATCTAAGAATTTGAAGAAGTACAGTACATATTGAGAAAACAGCACAAAACCATAAGTACCAGAATACTCAGTTCTAAAATTAAGAAGTTCTTCGAAAGTTGTTGAAAAAAATCTTGAGATTATTTTCTCTCCTTACTAAATTATTATCAAATTTCATAATAAAATATTAACAACATAATAAAAAGTCGCAAAGAGTCCTGTAGGAAATAAGTAAAAAGTTGAATGGCATTTGATGAGCATCTGCAACTACAAAATATTTAAGGAATATTCTGCTTAAATATTTAAGGAATGCTGCCTCCCTTCATACTTTGAAATTTGGGGAATCATTATTTTGAAGGAAAAGTTCATACAGTTTTAACATCCAAAACTATTGTAACATGAGTCTCATTTTTTCATTTTTTTAGGTTTTTGTGTTTTTGTCACTAACTGGATCATTTTGCAAATACCAGCTGAGGCCAGAAAATTTGATCCTTCTGCAATTTTCCAGCAATTTTGATCCTTCCAGGGTTTCCTCTTATTTTCATAATTTTACTTACCTCAATGCTCTTAAATGGATGACGAATGATTTCAAATACTCCATTCTCTCTGTACCAAGACAAAACTTCAAAAAAACAGAGCTCTCTTAAAATTGATACAGTAACCTACATAATACACAATAGGTGAAAATAATATAAAATACTTTAATTTTCCTTTTTTGATTTCCCATAAAATAGTTTTTGTATGCTTTACACCAATCTTGATGCACAAAATATTTGGTATGTAAATTATTAGCTGATAGCTGTAATTTTTATCTATCTAAATGTCTGGCACTTGTTAACAAATGTTATAAGTTTTATCAATCCATAATGAGATTAATGTCAATCTTATTACACAAAGACAGACTGTTTTTCTCAGAATGTGAATAGATTCTGTTGATTCACCAACTTATCCAAAGAAAAATTTAAGTCAGAATTTTGCAACCATTAGTTGCTAATTGATATGCTAGTTGATATGCTAATTGATTTAGATTGAAGTGTTTAATATGTAGTAAACATAGATCATTATGGGAAGACAACAATAGAAATAGAAAACCACAAGCTCCAATAAATTTCACTAACTAGATCACTCAATTGCAATTTCTATTGTTTGTAATTACAATTTTCTGACAAATATATAAAGTGACCAATCTTAAATAACTATTATCATCTTTCAGTTATCAAAACATGTTAGCAATTCCCAAATGAAAACCAAAGAATGAAAATATATTTTGTAGATGAGTTCAATGAATGAACAATATTCTACCATTTTTTTTTTTTTTTAGGGGATTGCTGTAATTTAATGACCTCTCTGCAGGAAGTTATAGTAAAAATGATACACATATGATATAATTTCATAGTTAACTTGTACACTTTAGTGAGATCTAGAAAACATTTAGGCGAGGCTATTATCAAGTTACTCTAGCATTATAGGGTGTGTGCCTGTGTGTGCCTGTGGGGGTGCGCGTGTACGTGTGTGTGATTACTTGTGTGATTTTTGTAGGTTTCAATACTTTTAGGAAGCTAAAAATCATTGATAGTGTTTATAATATTATGCTCTTTATTAAGCATATGATGTAATTTATCGCAAGTATTCATTGCAATTCGAGTTACTATTTGGTGTGTGCCTGTGGGGTTGCGCATGCATGTGCGCGTGCGTGTGCGTGTGTGCATGCGTGTGTGATTATTTGTGTGATTTTTGTAGGTTTCAATACTTTTAGGAAGCTAAAAATAATTGATAGAGTTCATTTATGCTCTTTATTAAAAATATGATGTAATTTATCGCAAGTGTTTGTTATAATTTGAGTTACTACAGCGTCTTTGGCTGTGCTAAAAAAAGATTCTGATATTCAGTCAAAAACTATTCAGAATATATTTTGGTAATATTTTTAGTATTATAAATCCAGAGAGGTCATTTCTATATTACGAAAATACGTAGGTCTTTTTTGACTCAAAAATGTTATAGGTTTTGTTGTTAAATGCAAATGAAATTTTTTTTTAAATGAATTTATATGTATACTATTAAATATATCAATTAGGTAATTAATTTGTTAAAAGCATAAATAAAATAAAAAATTTTTGAGAATCCTTGTAAACCTTGTAATATCCTCCTCATGCAATGCACAGGACTTCTTAAATCTTGGTATTGCTAGAGTTGATAGATATAACTTCTGTAATACCTACCATGCAATATAAACAATTTATTCTTATATATCCTATTAAAACATTTCATGGTAAGCACGTTTTAGGATATCCAATGACAAAAGACTCTGAAGGAACTAGTTTGTATTTTCATTCACAAAAGTGTACACATACAAATGCTACATACTTCTACAGAACATTCAGGAAATTTCAAATTTAGATAGGGCTGGGAAATTTGTTTTAACCTTCACTTTCCTAGGAACAAAAATATAAGAAACAAACCTTTTTCCCTTGTTTAGTTTCCTAGCTAAGATTTCTGAAAACTGAAACTAATTTTCAACTTAATAGTCCACTGTTTGGTCCCCAGTACATTAGAGCTGCCTTCTGCTTTTGAAATTTCCATTCAAATAGTAAATTTGAAGTCCCAGCAAATATTTTCATGAAAATATCATAAATCATTTGTATAGTAAGAACTACAGGATATTGCACACAAACCCCAGTTCTCAGTCAATTTTATTTTCCATTCTACTTCTGTTAAGAAATGAAGTGTAGTAATGAAGATAATTGTTGTAGAGTACACATCTCTTGGCATTCAAGTCATATTTTGAAGTCTATGTTTCCAATTTTATAATTTCTATAAACCTACTTCTTTCATTAAAAAAATATTATGTTCATTGGAGTATGCAAGTCAAAATAAAAATAAAAATGTTTTAGTTAGTATATGGTAAATCATGGGTAGAATGTATAAAACACAATTATTATTGTTTCCCTAAATTACTTATTCTGAACATAAATAATATTGTTGTATTTGTTAATTTAAGTTTATAACATAAAAATGATTAAATAATAATAGAAAGAGGTAAGCAGTTTAGTTCTGTATTACAAGAATATATCTCCCTAAATGACCAATCTTAAATAACTGTTACCACCTTTCAGCTTTTTGTAATTAGACTTGGAGGGTAAACTCTGTTCCTTATGAAAGTGCAGAAATACATTGATATATATCAAGTTACTTGTGAATATATTACTGTACAAAAAGAAAATACAAAAGGATTTCAAAATTTGAGCATTTGTATTACACTGAATTTTAGATATATTTCATTATCATTCAAGCATCATATGATATTTGAATACTAGTTCTAGCATGGAAATTCATTTTCTACAGTGACTGGTGTGTGTATTGCTATTTTCATTTCTTCATTTTTATCTTCTGAATTTTCACTTAGGTGTCATTCACCTTCCCAATTGCATTTTCATGACTGAAAATCAATTGATGATGATGATAACATTGTAAGGAAGAGGTTTGTTTTGTCATGTAAAAACGCTATTGAAAAAATTTGCTTTAATGCAGTCAGTACTTCACATAATCAAAGCTCAAATTGTTCAACAAATATAGGACTTAAGCATCTCTATTTTACCAAATTATACAATCTATGGAGCTGACAAGAAAGTATAATAATAGATAATAATCAAATAAGAGTATAAGTTCATTTTCCATTGGATTTGATCAAATTACGTATAGAAAATATTTTACCACTATCAAATTATTGCTGCAGTTATTGTAAAGATCTACTGTTTCACTTCCAGTTCACATTTTCCAAAAGATATGTTGATAAGTGTGTACAAATGAAGCAATTCTTTGATCTCTATATTTGAGTGTTTATCTTTACACAGTTTAGACAGATTTAGTGCTCCTTAATTTAAATTTGAAATGCTCAAAAAGACAAGCAGATCACAGGTAGCAAAAAAAGAATGATTTTTGTGCAGCAATATTCAGAGTCCAAACATTTTTTTTTCAATGAAATTCTTACAAATTATTTGTACAAGCTCTTGTATCATACATGAATGGCAAACAAACAATTTTTACAAACAATACAATCTACTTCTACAGAAATTCACTGACTTTCCAATCAGAAAATGGTTACATACATTTCCATACACCAATGTTTCTTCAGGTCTTCCACTACACTTAGTAATTAACTTGTCTATCAGAGCCAGTTTCTTTTGAAAGGCATGATATCAAGTTAGAGAAGTAAGAAACACTATTTAAGTGTCTTGATTGGCGAGTCTTTCCAGATGTTGGGAAGACAACTGTTCATAACTTTTATCACTTCTTGTTACTTTCACAATTATGTGAATCAAAGCCAGCACATAATAACAGATCCTAATAAAGCATAATATATGCACAATGAAGTTGTTATGATACTCGCCACACTATTTCTTGATTTACTATTTGGTCGACCCTGTAGTTTCAAGTCAGCAGCACCAGCTATACAGAGAAAAAATATTACAAAGTTATTACACTATTTTACATTACATTTAAAGGCACAGAATTCAATTCTGTTACATCTCTATGCATTATTAAAATCAGTGAAATGTATGTGATGTATTACATTGACTTGACAAGTTTTAGAAGAAATATTTGTAGTTAATTTTTGCACACACTGTTAAGTGATCTATTTTCATAAAAACAAACAAATACTGGTATTATTTAAAAAATTATATTAGGGTGAAGAAAGTTTATTTGTCACTATTGAAATGGTTCTGAGAAAGATAACTTATAAGATAGCTAATAAGATCAATTTCTTTTTAACCATTATTTTTTCAAATAAATATCACAATCTTTGTCAGATTGTTTGTTAAAAGATGATTCAGAAATACCAATCTATTAGAACAAACAATCATATCAATTCTAACTTTCCTGCATATTTTATTAATGTACATTGACAATAGTTTAATTTTAAATTATTCATTCACATTCAAGCTGTTCAAGCCATTGAACACTTCTGATTCGTGTAAGACAAGAGAACCATAAGAAAGAAAATGGTGGAGAGGTAGAGGTGAAGGAGGTTCATTTTTATTAATAAATAAATTAATAACCTTTTTAAAGATATATTTCAAGTCGAATAACTGAATTAAAATTTAATAGAACTTGCTGTACTAATACTCGCTGTATTATGGATCCCGAGAATGATGAGAAAATGTGTAAGATATGTTCCTTCTGATACAATTTGATATGATACAAAAATTTATTTCACTGGTATTACATTACACCTTTTTTTATATTTACAGCTATAAACATTTTCAAGATACTTTAAAAGTATTAGATAAAACAGATTTTTTGAATGATTGGTAAAGTTTTAATGACATTATTGAAATTCAGAATTATATTTTTTAGACTAATGCTGTGGCAGATTATCCCATCATTAGCAACTTTGTAGAATCGTAGCTCACATGCTATTTCATTGTACCTTTTTATTTTCAGGCTATATATAAAAAAATGTGTGTTTTTCGGTACTGTTATATGTATACATTTTTTATTATGTTGATTGAAGAAGCAATACTCAAGGGTGTTGGTTGTATCAGTGTGGTGTGTACTAATAGTTCTATCCCAACACAATTTAAAATGTTTGTTTACCAGGACCAAAACAAAGTTAATAGTATTTATATTTTACTGTCAGATGCTGTTTAGTGATCTTTGTGACATGATAGTTTCTATGAGTACATCCATGAGTAGTGATGAGTTTAAAATTTGTTTTGTAAAACTGAGTTTAAAATTTGTCAAAAATCAAAATACTGTTCAAAAATATCTAATTTACAGTCTAGTATGATCTTCAATATTTTTTTAATAAAGAGAGGTAATTAGACATTCATCTCTTAAATAGTGATTTCAAGAGTGCCTGTCTCAAAATTGAAAAATTATTCTCCTTGCAGGACCGATTATTGTTTTTTCCAAATAATTCTATTGGATTTTTGAAACAGAAAGTTCCAATAATATGTTTTGTTATGATTTCTTGCTAAATACTTCTTTCAGATTGCAACTTCACAATACTAATGTACAAAATAATGCTTAAATTTTGAATTATTTCCAGATATTTAGCAAGATTATTAATGATGATTTGAATTTTAAATTGTCTTTCAGGATTTCAAAATACATGGCCCAGGTAAATAAGTGTCTTACAACTGTCATTCAAAACGATATAAACTGCACTTGTTCCCAATACAGGAGGTTTGAGAATATAATGCTACAAACTTCTAAGTCATGAAGAACTGTTGAAAATCATTACTTTTGCTCAATGAAAATATAGTGGGAAATTTCTTATACTAGAATTAGAGTATGTAACACTTGTATACATAACACTTGCCCCAAATGTTTAGGCAATCCTGTATGATTATCCTTATGCACAGATATTTGTACCTTATGTATCTCTTGTATCCTTATGTACATGTTTAGAAGATATATGAAATCTTGTCTATATTGCAACATGACCTGCAGAACACCTGTGCATAAGAAGTTGCCTAAAAGTCAAGGGCAAATGTCACACGTAACTTGGGTGTATGATACTTCCTACTAAATGTTCATTGGCAAAACGTGATCATTTCCTACCGGTCTTCATGTCTTAGAAGTTCGTAACATTTGTTCTCAGACATTCTATACATTTAAAAAAATGAGACAAATTTCCATAGTTGAAATTATTTAGATCACTAAATCAATCCAGTACAAAAAGAAAACTAAAATAAAAACAATATCACTATTGGAGTGACATTAGAAAGATGGAATAAATTGGGTTTGCTTCTATTTTTATCAAGTAGTGATTTTCAGGTTTGAGATTTAACAGCTCATGCAACTGAAACTATTTTAGATTAAACTGGTCGTGTGCCAGCAGCCATGAAGGCTTTAAAAAGTTTCAGGAATTCGCATATATTTCAAAGGAGATATTGGTCTAATTTCATTTTTGCCTATACAACTTCTTTATTTGTACTTTGCACTTACTATTGAACATTAGGCCAATGTGTACAGAGAAAAGAATAATAATAATAATAATAATAATAATATATTTGTCACATAAATACAGCATAAGCCATGTATGACAAGTCAGGACATTATATGATCATACAATGTACAATGCAAATATTAAATACAATACAGGTATAAAATTGAATTCTGTTTTCATGCTAAATACAAATTAATTTTATAAATAGTAGGGTAAAGCTAAAGTTGAGAGCAAAAATAAATAAAAAGGAGAAGAAGGAGAATCTTCATGAGATGGATGCTTGGGCTGGATCTATCCTTTATATCCATCAATCAGCTGGGGCTTCAAGTCATGCAGCAGAATATGCAACAAAAAAAAAATTATTTTTATTAGTTTATATTGATGTTGATATGTGTTTATGGTGTAGGTATTCCTTTGTACTGTAGAATGTATGGTTTAACAGGAAAGCTTTCAATTTATTTTTGAATGTGTGTATTGAGTTTAAGCTTTAAATTCACTAGGAGTTTGTTATATAGTGTGATGCCTTCAAAAGGGTACTTTTTGAAAGAGTGAAGTTTCACAGTGTGGACATGCAGATTCTTGTTTTGTCTAGTATTATAGTTATGAACATCAGTATTTAGAGTAACAGAATCCTTGTTTTCCATAAGCGTCTTCTTTGTGAAGATTAATATTTCAAACATGTATATGCATGGGAGTGGTAGGATTTGTAATTTCTTGAAAAGTGGTTTGCAGGACTCATGTTTGTGAGTGTTTGTCATTGTTCTCAGTATTTTTTTTGGATGATAAAAGTGTGAATACTTTCTGGGGAGTTTCCCCAGAATATGATTCCGTATTTTAGATGCGAGTGGACATTTGCAAAATACACTGTTCGTAGTGTATCCAAATTTGAATTTGACTTAAGGATGTAGATGGCATAGCATGACTTGGTAAGCTTGTTGTTTAGATCTGTGATGTGGGAGTTCCATTTTAAATTGTCTTGAATTGTCAATACAAGGAAAGTTGTTTTTGGGCTTTTTTTACAGGCATGTGTTTTATCATCAATTGTGTTAGAGGCTTTTCTTTAGAGAGTTTGTTTTCCTGGAACCATTTTATTAGTGCTTCTAGAACTGTTTGTGCTTCTTTCTGTAGAGTTTGTTGGGTATTTGCTTTAATGATAATGTTAGTGTCATCTGCAAATAGGACCATTTTGCTCTTTTGTAGAGTCAAGGGCATGTCGTTGATGTACAAGAGAAATAGTATAGGGCCCAGGATTGATCCTTGTGGGACTCCATAATTTATCATTCTAGGTTGGGAAAAATGGCTTGAAATCATTTTATCTCTAACATGCTTGATTGTGACTACTTGACAACGATTTGAAAGGTAAGATTTTACCCATTGATGTGCAATGCCTCTAATTCCCAAAGTTTCAAGTTTGAATAACAGTATGTCATGATCAATAATGTCAAATGCTTTTGATAAATCTAGAAATAAACCGATGGGAATTTCTTTCTGATCTAGAGCAAGAAGTATGTTATTTAGAAAGGTGAAGATAGCAGTGTCTGTTGATCTACCATTTCTGAATCCATGTTGAGCCTCTGTCAATATGTTATTTGAATTGAGGAAATGTTTGAGTCTATCATTAAAAAGTTTTTCTAGAATTTTTGAGAATCCAGATAGTAAGGATATTGGTCTGTAATTCATGAGATCGTGGTGTTGCCTTTTTGAATAGTGGCTTAACTTTTGCTTTTTTGAGAATTTCTGGGAAGCTACCTGTCATTAAGGAGGGATTACAAATGTGTGTGAGGGGTTCTAGTATATATGTTGCTGAATGTTTAATGAGTATGTCAGGGGTATTATCCAGTCCGGTAGAGATATTTTCTGTATTTCTGCAGGTGATGTTTCAGAGATATATTTGTTTTTCTTTTATTTTGTTTTCTGTTTTTGCAGGTGATGTTTCAGAGATATATGGACTTTGCATTTGGTGATGTGGGTATATTCGACTGCATATTTATATTATTTACAGAATTGCAGTGTATTAACTTTTCTCCAATTTCTGAGAAATGTCTATTCAAAGTGTTTGCTACTTGCTGTGGGTTGCAGCAGAACATTGTTCTTGTAGTTAAGTTCAATGTTTTTGGTGTTTCTGTTTTCTGTTTTTAGAGTATTTTTACAATGTTCCACATTGCTTTTGTTTTGTTTCGTGCTTTGGCAATGTGTCGATCATTCATTAACAGTTTGGCCTGTTTAATTACTTTCTTTAAGATACTTTTGTATGTTTTGTAATAAGCAATGAAATCGGAACTACATTCGTGATGAAGGATGGTTTCATGCATGTTTCGTTTCCTTTCACATGATGTTTTGATTCCTTTAGTTATCCATGATTTGTGGTTTTTGCTTGTTATTTTCTTCAGTGTTTGTGGGAAAACAGTGTTGAAATAACTTTGGAATATGTTTATGAATAAGTTGAATTTGGTATTTGTGTCTGTTGCTTTGTACACCTCCTCCCAGTTTTCTGAACTTATTAGGGAGTTGAATTTGTCAAGGTTTTCCTGAGAGAAGTTTCGAGTTTCTCATAAAGTGTTTCCTTAATAACTTTAGTGTCCAATTCGAGTTTGAGAATTTGTGCTGTGTGGTCACTAAAGCCTGTGTTATATGTAACAACTGAATAGCTGCAATCATTTGTGTCTATTATTATTTGATCAATGGCAGTACTGCTTTTTTTAGATATTCTGGTGGGTTGATTTATAATAGTTTTTAAGTTGAAAGATTTAAGTAAATTTTTGAATAGTTCCTCATCATTTGATTTTGACAAACAGTTTATGTTGAAATCACCGCATAGTATAATTTTATAATTTCTGGCTTTTAAGTTTAACAAGAACAATTTCAAGATTTTTTAGGAAAACATTTGTGTTTCCAGTGGGGCTGTGGTACATACATAAAATCCATATTCTTAAGTGTTGTAGGTCTTGTTCGAGTAATATTTCTAAATCTGTTAGTTTGTTTCTTAAAGATTGAACGTTTTGATGTAGTACATATAGATATTTGTTTTTATGTATTGTGGGCTTTCCTGTTAAGTGTAGTTGCTACAGGTCATAGGCGGTTGCAGCGAAGGTTGTACTTTGGATGAGGATTTGGACTAGGAAAGGAGGTTGGAGCAGGAGTGAGAGTGACAGGTGTGGCCGTTGGGATAGGATCATGAAATGGAGGTGGTGGTAGGGGGATAGGTGGAGATGGTAACGTGGAGGTAGGTGTGGATGGGATGAGCGAGTGTGAAGTAGGTGGGAGCGAGGATGGAAAAGAGTTCAACACTTGTTGTGTTAACATGGCACCAAGTTTCTGCTTTCCTACCTGGTTGAGGTGGAGGCCATGCTTTGTAAATAAGTTTCTTGAGAGACTGTCAAGATCAAGTAGTGTAATTGGTGTCTCTCTCAAGTGATGTTTTAGGTGTTTGTTTGCTATTTTAATTTCATTGTTTGTGGAAATGTTGTTGTGCCAGGGGGGCAGAGTAGTCATGATGACATTAGTGTGACTGGCAGTCTCTAGTATTGTTGGTAGATGTTCTTCTATGTTAAGTTTACTGCCATGATTTATGTCGTTCTGCCCACCTATAATTACTACTGTGTCATGATGTCCGAAGGAGCTAGTCAGTGTGTGTAAGTTTTCAATTACTTGTACCATCCTGGCACTTGGTTTGAAAACACCAGTAACCGAAAACTTTGAAGGGAGTTTCTCTCTCATTGTGGAGGAAAGGTTCCTACCGTGGCTGTCAGCTAATATAAGAACTTTATTTGAATGAGAGAGAGTGTTTTTTGTTGGTGTTTTAGTCTTGCCCTGTTTACTGTGTTTTTGAGTTTTTGAGGGCAGACTAGAAGTGGTCCTACTTTGTGCTGATCTCTGGGGTGGGTGGTTAGGTTGACGAGAGGATGGAATAGTTGGCAATGGAGGAAAGGAGTTAGGATTGTTGAAGATGGAAAACCTGTTGCTAGTGGGGAAGTGGTGAGAAGTGTTGTCAATCACGGGTGGATGGCTGGGAACGCGCGCATAATTAGGCCTACTCTTTCTGGTTACTTCCGTCCAGCCGTCAGAGTTGTGAAACATGCAGAAGGGTCAGACCGAAAATAATAAGTGATACTGAAAGCGTACTTCTCTCGCGGGTGACCTTCTCTGGGTCCGAGTGCTCGAGGATCTCGTTCTCCTGAGGGTTGAGGCCGTCCGCCCCGCTGCCCTTCAGGCGCCACTCTGCGGACACATCACACATCACTCGCCACTCGCCACTCACCACCGGGAAAGGACGTCCAAAGCTTTACACTTCCTGCACTCCTTATACTTCTCACTTCATTAGCAAGAATGTAAATGGTCGCCAATGGCATTAACTAAATCATGGTTCATGTTCTGTGAATCAATAACAAATGCCCAATTGTTACTTGTAATTTAGCTTTATGTCTTAAACTTAACTTGCAATTTCTAGCATTGTCCCTAAAAGCAACATTTGCCAAGCTACAATAATAAAAGTAGCTTGTTCTTATCTTTGCACTATCCACATGTAGGCCTTTTCATATTTGACGTTTTTATGGACAAAATGCCATTGGATTTGAAAAGCTTTGGACATTTTTTTTCTCGTTGACAATAATCTTCGGGGATTTGGACCTGCAAGAGCCACACACTCGCCACTGAGGACGCGGCGAGGCACGGGACAGCATGCGAGGACCTTGCTGCTGCTCCTTCTACTTCAGCCAGAGGGGAGCATGCGGGAAGTCAAAACCACAGCGTCAGCCAAGAGAAAGCAAACCATCATCGACATGCACAACACCAGGCATCGAAGCACGGAATTCCGAGTGCTCTACCAAATACTGAATTACAAATCCTAATACTACGTTTATATTCTAGTAAGAATCTTTTAGTAGGGCTCATAGAGTATTCCTCTAGGAGTGACTCAACCATTCCGTACTAGCTTAGAGAGAAATAATAAAAATAATAATCGGTTCATTATATTAACCCGTCAGTAGTCGCGTGGGTAACTATTGAAATCTAGTTTCATTGATTCGCTGTTTAAAGCGAGACTTAAAGATATTTGAAATTGGATGGGAGTGGATTTCTGGAGTGAATTTTTGGATTTTTTGAGTACCTATCGTACATAGTCCCGTCACATGATTCATGGTGAAATATGACTAAAGTGATCATTGCTACCCTTGGGATAAGCTCCTTTTTTAAACTTATTTTTATCCTCTCGGTTAAAAGGCCTCACAGATTTGAGAAACACAAATAATTCATAAAGTGAAAACTTCCTAAAATGATTTTGAGTGTCTTACTCGAGTTAAATTTTCAGTTTAATTTAACTGGTGTTGATTTAAAATTAGGAAAATGGGAATCGGTAGTTTTTTTTTTTTTTTTTTTTTTTGAAATTTTGGAGTTTTGTTTTAAGAGGGTGAAGTTTGAAGATATCTTTCAAGAATCTTGATTTTAATGTTTGAGGCGTTTGCTTGTTGATCTAAATCGAAATGGGATGCTTCTTCGTAGTTCACAGTCATGCGCCTCGATCGTTGTGAATAGGTACACCATTGACGATCATACTTATTTTGCCGTAACTCTAAAACGACTGCAGAACTCGGTGAAATACGTGTGATACAGCGCAGAGCATATTCCCGACACACACTACGACAGTGGTACAGTAACATTCACCGAAATTAAGATCATATCACAGTATTAATTTATGGCGAAGTAATGCAACATTGTTCCGCACTGCTTCGTCAACACATTTCGAAAATAATTTGTGAGAAACACCGTGAACAAATGCGAAGGTTTTGCGAAATTTGAACAGTTTGCGAAGGTTTCCCACTCGACTGGCCATTCGGCTGCAAAGCTGAAACAAATCACAAACAAAGTTCAGGCCAATATAGTGACTGAAAAGTTTTGCGCGTTTTCAAGATGCGATTGCGCGGGGGAATATACACAAAACGGTACTAATGTTTTCGACTTTATTTCGTGTTCCTTCTCACACTGAAAGGTTGCGCGAAAGTGTGGAAACAACCTGTAAAATTCCGATCTCATATAATACCCTAGAAATCTGAAAATGCCACAAACTTTTACAAACTCGTAGTATTCAATATTTCCCTTTTTTACTTTTCGCACATATTTTAACTGTGGAAGTGTTATATTTATTGAGAAAAAATACAAATATCAGAAACTCTTGATTAGGAATTTTATGCAATTTCTATTCGTATCGATTCAGAAACTAAATCTGAATATGGTACTCGATCTCCGAGGATTGGCGAGGGAGGATTTCGTCTTTCTGCCTTCCATTTTTCTGTATGATTACAGTAGTATAATAGTAGTATATAGTTGACCACTGCCTCCCTCTATATGAAATATGGTAGCGGTGATCAAAAGAGATGAGAGATGAGTGATTATGAATAAGGTGTGCAAAATGTTGTGGTGTGAGAGGTCTAACTCGTTATATTGCACGGCGAAAATGACAACGTGGGACTGCAGCTCCGCGACCTTCTGTTCCTTCGATGTAGCTCCAAGCCCTTGCTCCACAGAGTCAAACTTCTAATATAGAACCCCTCAAAGACATATTATCCAAATAATCATTAGCACATACATTTTAATCCTGTAGATGTTATGAAAAAGTATAGAAAAATTGCGCATTCTTTTAGGTGTTTGTAGTCAGAACACACGACAATGGTACAGTTCAAAGTCATGTCTGCACTAGGAACTATACACTAAAAACAACATGCATATATCAAACTAAAATTTTAGTTGTTTAGTAAGCTAAGAAGAAAACTCGTCAAAGTGAATGTTGGAAACAAATGGGATATAGACAATTGGCAGTATAGTCGTTTCAACTTTGATGCAGATTTTGGCCTGTTTATCGGTGCTCCAATAGGTATCAGTCATTTGTTTAATTTGTGTACATTGATAAAGAAGTACATGAAATTGACTGGAGTTATATAAAATTTTACCTTTCACGTCATTTGGTACTTTTTAAAAGTGATTAAGTATATCTTCTGAAATATAAATATTTTTCGAAATTGTAAATTGAATGCACTATCAGACATGACAAGTGAAGGAAACTAAATTGGATGTTTCATCTATTTTATATAATATATTTATCAATTTCTTCTAACGTATCTATAATTAGAAATGTTGCTGTCTTTTATAATATTAAATGCGATAGTTTCAATCGACAATCATTTCTCTCAATTTATTTTTCATCACAGAATTTTTTATTGACAAAATATTTATTATAGAAAAGTTTGGAGAATAGTAAACCCCATCTAAATATGCAATATCACGAACAAAAGGAACAAGCATTTGTAACAATTCCTGCAAGTGCAGTGCTTTCAACCCACTAAGGTCGCGCAAATTCTTGTTTGCCGCTTCAAAGCAATGTAGCTACAGCAAAATTCGAAATTTTTGTTTCACTTGTTGTAAAACTTATCAAATTGAAAACTCTTTACTTTGAAACACACCAAACAATGCTGGTAAAAATTAGAAAAAGCATGGGTAATCAAACTGGCAACATAGCATGTCTACGATTGGGCAGGTTGGACGATACTTAGCTGTGGCAGTGCGTCAAGGAGAAGTAAAAACAAACTCGGGTACCAGCACGATAACTACTTTAGAATCCAATAAACTAAAATTACAGAAGAAAATAAACTATGGTTTATATCTGTATAGAATTGGGATGCTAAATAAGACAGAAAATTAAATTATAACGATTTTTATTTTATGCGTTTCACTTCGAATTTCAAGAAAGTATCACAAGGAAA
The DNA here is from genome assembly GCA_964035755.1 of Teleogryllus oceanicus. Lineage (NCBI taxonomy): Eukaryota > Metazoa > Arthropoda > Insecta > Orthoptera > Gryllidae > Teleogryllus > Teleogryllus oceanicus. The sequence continues at coordinate 6,390,464 of CAXIVR010000004.1, read as the reverse complement.
CATTTCTACAAAATAAATTTTAAAGTGTCATATAAGAAAATAAATATTTATCTTGTACATTTCATCGCGAATCTATGAATTAATGACATAGTCGAAATGCTATTTTTCACCTTCAAGCCTCGAACATTGCCTTGGATCTTTTTGCACACGCAGTGAGTTTGTACTTCAGCCTGAGGCGGGCCCCGCGGGGCGGAGCGGGGCGGTCCGGTCCGAGCCACAGAGTAAGCATCGGCGGAGCCTTCTGCGAGCGGGGCGGGGAGCGGGGCGGGGGCGGGGAGCGGGGAGGGCTTACCTGTCGCGAGACTGAGCTCTGTCGTGGTAATGGGCGGGCGGTGCGGCGTGGACGGAGCGGGGATGTCTGGAACAGAAAGCGAAGCGGCCTCTAGCGCCCGCGTTGCTCGCCCCATCTTCTCTTCTCTTTCCGCCACTCTTCCTCACACAAAACACTGGCACACATTGGTAGCATTCTACAGATATTACGTACGTGCCTTCTACGTGTTTTTCGATTTCGAAGGTACCTTCGTAATTTGAAGACAAAGAGAAGTTCTTGGACCGATAAAAATAGTCCCACCGTACACTTTCTGATGTGTCACAATTTCTTCAACCTGGATACAGATTTTGAGGATCGGAGAGGAATTTGTTTGGGAGAGAGAAGAGAGAGAGTCAGGATGAATTCACGTGAAGTTTCGTCTCTAATTCACAGTAAAATGTACCAACATTTTCCCAGCTTTTTTCCCTGAAATGGTATATCAGTTTTTAAGGTATTTTATGTCTAAAGGGGTAGGAATGGAAGCTGGAACACACACAATTTAAAAGTAAATAATTTTAATCATTTTTCAATAAAAATGAATCACTGAAAAATTGAAAATGTAAAGAATCTAACCTTAACTCAAAACGTATATTGTGATATGAACGTTGCTCTTTTTAGGAGGCATTCCAGCATTCTGTTGTACCATTTTGTCTCATAAACTGTTCGTTTAAATATCTATGTGCGCGAGACATCTACAAATATTTTTAATGTGAAATATACAACAAGTATAATTGTTAGTGATCATTTTCCTTCAAGATATCATCCGGCGTCGTTATCCGAATACTTAACTGCGCTCCATAAAGTCACGGAAGTTAAGCAATTCGAGATACTACGGATTCCTGGATGGGTGTCCGTCTGGGAACCCCGGTTACAAACGGCGTCGAGCTCCTGGCCGAAGAAATAAAAGGCACTGACTGATCGCGACGTAACGAAACAAAAAGACGTAAATGGATGATTACTCCAAGAGTTAATGAAGGATTACTCCAATATGCTCAATGCCCGAGAAGGATTAAGATGTGTTTTGCAAATAAGCAACAAACAAATTATCATGCCCCTTGAGCTATTATTTGCAAGAGAATGCCTTTTATTGTTTACTACTTTCGATGATATGGCAGAATTCTATAGATAAAAGATCTTCCTGAATAAGCGTACAAAACCTTTGTAGTCTGAAACATCTCGCAACATTTTGAATTCAGAAAAATTAAACCTCTAGTTGTAATTAATAACTATTTTTCTAATATGTAAGCGCAGCTCATTCTATTTTCGAGAAAAACACTTAGAACTCTGTGACGGTCGAATGTTGAACAAAAATGTGTTTCGTTCACTTTTGTCAATTATTTTTCCTGACGCTAGATTCTAGGGTATATGAACAACACATTTTACAGTGATTTTTTATGTGTTGTTATGTGAGAGCTCCATAAAAGAAAGAATACAAATCGGTTAGAGAATATGCACAATATTAATATTTAATAATAATGAAATTAATATTTGATCGCCTGTAGGAATTCATGAGTATCTTAGAGAAACGATCTTTTGTTTTTTCAAGTGAGTCTAGAACTTTACTCCAAGTGAGAAACACATGCAAACAGCATTCTTTTCGTTTCTTTTAAGAACCCTTCTCTTTTCCTTGAGACTTTAACTCAAACGTCTAACGAGATTGGTATTCTGATGTCTACAGGAACGAGAATTCCTATTTCAGGTTTCCATTATCAAATGGAGGCTCGTAGACAAGTATATTTCATCACAGTGTCTCTTATGAGAGAGCCTTTGGAATATACATTTCTTTTCTCTTCATCCAATAAAAGAACTCTTTAATCTCCTTCTGTTTTCCTTCCCTTTGGGGAGTGGAATTGAATTTGGAAGACAAATGGATGGAAGTTCTGTTCTAAAAGCACTGGTTTAGTGATAAATGGCTTTCGTACTTAGAAAAAATACACCATTGATCTGTCTTGAAAGGCAATAAGTCATAGGCCTCTTCTTCGGCGGTGGAGAGCAGCGCTGACATTCCGTGAGCTGATTCGTCATTCTGAGTCCAAAATAAGTCGTTTGCGGCCGCTTCTGAAGCGCATTGTGATAATGCTATGAGTCACGTAGAAGCAGTTAGGAAAAAAGTAAAGGTTCCTCTTCCCCGTGAGTTTTGAATTTTTTAAAAAGTGTCTTTGGAAAGAATAGGATATTCCATGTATAATCGAAGGAATTGTCTGACATTTTGATGTTTTAGAGGAAATTGGATTTTAAAGTTATTTTGATATACTGCTTGATGACACATTGTAATTTTACGTAACCAAACAACGTGGTAATTAGGTGTATTGATTGCTTCTTTGATTTTTTATTTTAGGTAGCGTCATCTGCTATGGGCATTACTCCCGTAAGTGTGGAGCATTCTTTTTTTCCACGAGTGTTCTTCCCCTGCTAGATGGTGAAATCCGGCGTCCACCTACCATATCGGCTTGCGAGGTTTTCCCCAGCCAGACTTCTACCACTAGTGGGGCACCGCCCCAGCCGGGACAAGGTTGAAGCCCGACAGCGTGGTAAAGTAGGACATGTAAGTAAGGGGTGAGGAGGGGACAAGAAAGAGGAAGGAAAGATAGCGCGCGATCCGTGGCCCAATTGTTAGGATACTGCACCAGCATTCACCTGGTATTGACCGGAGAATCCACGGAAACTATCGATCAGAGCATGTAAATGATCTTGGCTGTCTGGATGACGCCGCGTCCAAGGCTGTGTTGCCGACCGTTCGACTATCTTGTCGTGGCTGGTCTGCGCCGGACGGGTCAGCGCTCGGGTTTATATGTGGGTGGGGGACGAGTGCTGAAACAGCCGGCCAATCAGAAGGCCACCCGTCAATATCGGGAGGCCTGAGGATGACCACGACAAGATGGTCGAAACGTTGACAACACAAACCCGGACAGCCAAGATCATTTACATGACTCTGGCCGTGGAAGTCTATGACTTCACGTATCGATCAGAGTAGCTGGCGGCTAGAATTCTCCCCTGGACAGCGATCGAACTCGACATAGCTCTCTAGCTAGTGTCGAAAATCCTGTCACCGCCAGGACTCGAACCCTTGGATTTCCCGGTTAGAGGGACTGCAGTAACATCAGTTAAATGTTCTGAGCAACGTAAGCCGGTGTAATTATTGCATTATTGTTGTTTATCACCAAATTATCTACAAATTAGTATGATATCTTACACTTTAGTATGGAATTCATCTGTATAATAATTTTTGGCCAAGAATTTTGTTTGGCGAGTGTCACATCGGGACAAATGTGATATTATTTTATTGTTTCCTTCAATTAGAAGAAATAATATATTTTGACAGTACATAGTTATTTAATTCGAAACTGTCATTCGGTGAAATAAGTTCAGAGAGTAGGGTAATAAAATCTTTGACAGATTCAGCAAAATTGCATTGCCTCTTTGTTTACTTTCAGTCAGTGCAACATTACATTGAAACTAGTGATAAAAACGCTAACTCGCATTATACCCACTAAGATATAACTTCTCTGAGGAACGATGGGCCTCGTGAAAGTTGTGAATACTTTCATGATATTTAATTGTGTATTCAATTGAAGGCAAATATCGAAGTATTTATGTGAAAAGTAGTTGATACATATATAAGGGAAATACGAGTACAAGAATTGACTTTGCTCCACTGAGCTTAGTGTCCAGGTGAGCGGGGGCTACGCCACCGTCTGGAGCGCGGGGCGTTTCCGCGCCGCGAGGACCCAGACGCGAGCCTGGGGGGGGGGGAGGAAGGAGCCAGGTGCGGCTGCTGAGGGAAGACTGCTCTCGCGGTGGCCAGGGGGCGGGCTCGTCTTTTGGAAAGCGCGGAAGACGAGAGCGGCACCGCTGAGGCATTGGGTTGGGTAGGGGGGGGGGGGTGAGGGCGAGGGCGTGGGCGTGGGCGTGTCGGGGTCTGCGAGGCGGATTGCGCCCGGGGCATTACGCAGCCCGTGCATTTGCGCCGCCTGTCGGGCCCGGAGGAGGGGGAGTGAAGGGGCGATGGGAGAGGCGGGGGCGGGGGGCAGCGACCGCAGGGCTCGTCCCAGGTACAGCCGCCTCGCACGCTGTGGTCAACCGCACCTTCAGGCGGCGCTCTCGTCACTCAGTCACGTGACCGGCGCTCACCACCAACGCACACTTACGACGCACAAAGGAGCGCAGCCCACGTAACGTAGGCAAATGCACCCTCGTTGCGACAAAAATTCAATATTCTTCTTTGTATCCGAAACAAACACAGTGTCAATCACCTACAGAGCACACGTACGAGTATGCTCTCTTTCGAGCAAGGTGAAAAAATAGTGTATCAAAGGAAAACTGAATGGCAAAAATTATAAAAATAATGATTACCCCCAAACATTTGAACTGATTTATTTGTACATTCACTGGAGTATTGACAATCTAGGATATTTGCTAGGCACAACAGATCTGAATAATCTTGGCAATGATTCAGAGTGGACTGGCATCTTTCCTACCTGATCCACTAAAATTCTTTCAAACGTTTCTTTATATCTTGCAATTAATTTTAACTTTTGGAGGTGACTAATGTTGAATTCAAATCGTACTTTTTCTCAGAGATGCAAAAACAACGGTTTCGTAGAAAATTATTTAATCTTATTTATTTATTTATTTATTTATTTTACGTCAAAAAAACAGTTAAAAACTGCGTATGACGTGCTATGGGGAAAAGTGAATTGTGTGCACATTTTCAAAATTCTGTGATCCCTACACTAAGTCATATACTACTTAAATTTTGAATTTTTGAAAGGGAGAAAAAAAACAAAACTCCCATGTAATAAAATCTATTTTCAAGGATAAACAAGCAATAAATTTTGAATTTTGAAAGGAAAAAAAAAGATAAATAAGCAATAAATTTTGGCTCTTATTACTTCCTGCCGCGACAACATGGAAACGATAATTTGACTAATTGTATTTCCCACTGAATTCAAGAAGACGTGCACAGAAAAAGAAGTTACATTTATGTCCAGAAGCAAAACAAGGGGCCATCTCAGCATTTGCTCAATGGATCAGGGAAACTGAATCGTTGCAAAATATTTATTTTTATTGTATTTATCCTTATTTAGCAGTCTTTAGAATGCGTATATATAAAATTTGTACGAGACATTCGCAAGGGAAATGTCAACGAAAGTTAAGAAGTAGACATTATACGTGTATAATTTATGTCAATATTTTCTTACTTCACTGTGTTCAATACATTCAACTTTGAGTATTACTTTTATCAGCCTGTTGGACCTTTTCAGATGGCCAAGGCAAGTGCCCCTTCTCTTCAGTATGGAGGTTATTTAGTCCGGATTATACTTTGTCAGCGAAAGACATGAAGCAAATGAATTAGTATACAATGTCTGACAGCGCAATGGCAGATGAACACATTACTGACACACGAAAATTGATTGTTACCATTTTGTAAGCAAATGAACCCTAATCACAGAATTACCATAATTTTCTCGACGCCATCGCAACGACGCCGTCGCAAACTGGGTTTCTCAGCTGTATCAAGTGCTCATATCCATCAATTATCCTTTATGAGCCGTCTGCTCGTTTAGGCCCGAGTGTTAAGGGCGAAGGACAAGGCACCCTTTGGCGCTTGACGATCGGCCCACGGCGATTGCATGAGCAGCGCGCCAGGGCTGCGGGCCATTTCACTCACCACACATCACCCCGCCCCATCGCCTCAATGTGGAATAGGGCCACCGCTCCTCTACCTTCCCTCGTCTTCGGAGAGCAAGAATTTATCCAGACTCTGCTTTGATTACCCCCTGGTTCCTTGTTATTCTAAAATATTTTACACTAGTATTGCATTTTCCAAGATTTATAATGTTAGTTTTACATTAGTTACTACATTATCGTTCAGAAGTAATAACAATTTAAGTAATTTCAAGTGGAATACTGAGCACAGAACAACCCGTTTTTACATTAAAATAGGTATTCAAAACGGGGTACTGTTTGGTTAAAATCTTAATCGTAATTCAACTGTCTCAGTTTATTTTTCAAATAACACTAAACAAGTACAATACTTCACAATACACAAAACATTTTTGAGACAATAGTCATCACCACATTGTCCATATTTAGAAACTGTTATTCTGCCTGAAGCCATTAAGGCGATCTGTGGCGTAACATTCGGGTCCGCAAGGTCTGCAGTGCGGGCGGGCCCAGGTAAAAGAGGATCTATTTCTAGGGGATATTTTTATTATTTGTGGTACTAACACTTCATTTTGTTTGCCACAATTTTATAAAGAGGACCCGAATAAAAATTTTGCGGATGGGTCCTCACTCATTTCGCTACGCTATTGAAGGCGAAATTAAAATATTCAAATACAAAACGCATGAGTGATAGAGAAAAATCTTTAAAAAATCTCAAATATAGTTAAAAAACTGAATGACGTAATAAGAGAATATTTAATTGAAACGTGGGTTAGAAAATTGTAATATTTTTATACTTTTAGTTACTTAATTTAGTTCTAGAAATTCCTTGTAGTTCTCGTTAAGCTTGAAAATATTTAAGTTTACAAAGTTTTATGACTGTAAATGTTGTTACATTAAATGTAATCGCGTATATTCAACGATGACGTGAAAAATTGTGATGTTGGAAAGGTAATTTTTTACGAAATGGAAAGAACAATGATTGACATTACAATGAGTGAAAGTATATTTTTATAAATTTAATTTTTTTTAAAATAATATATTTGACTAGCAGAAAAGTAGATAATAATGTAAAAAACAACTTCAATAAGTACAGTTTGTGAAAAGTTGTTGGACAATGCGATGCCAATATTCAAGTGAGGATACGGATTCGTACATAATGGAATCACATAGTCTGCACCTTAGCCCATCCAACTCACAAATTTATTTTTGCTGCTTTCATTGTCCCACGCACATGCAACGCAAGGTCATTGTCGACGCTATCTGATAGTATGGAATGTTTATCGCCAAATTATGCTGAAAAATTATAATTCTAGACCGCTCTAGAGCGCCAAATCTTTGCCATTCACATTCAGGGCGATTCACAAGAAACATTTGTAAGTTCAAATTGAAGTTATTCAAAATAATTAATTTGATTGCCAAAAAATACAATGATGCGCTGAAACTGCTTCACAGGTTTCTTGAAAAGAAGTTGCAAGACTCATCATACTGTCGCACAGTAAACTGCACCCCTTTCATGGAATGATCCAATCAGCACCTCAGACGTTATTGAACGAACTGATCATCAGAAATCCGTTACGTCACGGCCCTCTGATACTCACCGTATAGTTTGATGCTTCCGTCCGTCTCGCCGAGCGAGTTCTTGGACACGCACTTGTACGAGCCGAAGTCGTGGGCCCCCACGGACTTGATCGTGAGCTTCATGTGCACCTTGTAGGCGTTGTCCAGCAGCACCGGCTCGTACTTCCCTCCTGCAACATAGACATCTGATCCATCAGTGAACCTGCGGCCTTCACGACCAAAAGACATTCGTTGTATTGCACTCACTACGCGTGGAACTCACCCGATCTCCTTTGCACACTTCGACTTTCGGAATAAAACATTAGATAACATGTTACTGTCGGCGAATAGAGATGGCATCTAATAGTGGAAGTTTACACGTAAACTCTTTGATATCTTAGTTTTGGAAATCTTGAGATGTTCAATGAAATATATTATTTTGATTATATGGATAACACTAACATTTTTGAGCCTCCTCCAAACTTAAACTACGATCTTGCACTTGCAAATATGCTCATGCTAGTTTGTAGTTAGTTTTGAATTCAAATTCTAACATTTATTTTGTTGCGTACGCTTACATGAAGCTGGAGATGATCAACGTACAACTGAATAGCATAAGGTAGTACCGGCATCGGTTCATGTACATAACAGCACACTAGAATGTTCGGTTAAAGTGAACTCGCAGCATCTATTATAGTGTATTTAGTTAATTTAACTTACAAATTGGTGAGGTGGTCATATAATACAAAGAGTTTACAGGTAGCTAGTCTCATATTTTTGTGACATTTACGATAACTGAAAGGGATTGACCGAAACATGCTAGTGTGAGAATTGCTTCATCTCATCAATTGCAGTTCTGCCTGAAGAATTCTTCGACGGAGACCACAAGTCGAAAAGTAGTAAAATTCTATCTATCTAGGTCATCGCGAATGAAGTGGAAGACTCTTCCAGCAGTGAGATAAGAGAAGTACCGCCAGTTAGATGACTATTTGTCAGAGCAATCATGAAAAAAGTGCTTTAACTGTTCAAGAGACGTTGAAGAGTGTTATAAACTTTAGGATAATTCTAATACTAAGATATTGTAAACTAGGATATACTAGGATATTTAATACTAGGATATTTCCAACTCGTCAACAATATAAAATCCAGCGAGAAAAAAAGCACGAATATACTGGAATTTTTAATTCGAGACCATTGAATATTTACTGTACCTTTGACTTTAAAAATAATAATTCAAAGCTGCATTTCTTTAGGGATTATTGGATATGGTTAATCTGAGATAAAATGAAGGCAACATTTTAATCCTCAGTGAATTACTATAGCCAGAGTCGATTGTATTTTGTTTCAAGGTTCCCTATGATTTAATTGCATTCCTTGTGAGAATAAACAACTTTTATTATGAGATCTACTTTGAAGTATTTCAACCGTAAATATAAGACATAATATACACAATGACATAAATAATATGACATAATGACATACATAAATATAGGACACAAATACAGAATATACAACGTATTATAACACAAGAAATTCCCGCAGAATAAGCCACAAAAAACTGAAAAGGTGACAGGAAAATGTACTTCAAAGTGGATTATAAACATTTTATTCTGGAGAAAAAACAATAAAACTCAACACGGAGGCAGTCGCGAAAAATCAAACGATTGATTACGCACGCGGGCCTCCCCTCCCGGTCTACATGTTATACCTAACCTGACCTCTAATGCTCGATTATAAGCCCTCCTTGGGACAAATACAGTATATGCTCGTGTATTTTTGAGTTAGGCGCCTTAAGTTTCATTTTGCTTAAAATATCGCGACAGTGAAGGCAGAAAAAAACACGCGAAAGCATACACTTAAACCGACCGAAAATATCACTGCCAACCAACGAGTCGACTGTGAGCGCTATAAATTATTCAACGAAATGGTACGGATTCTACGAAGACGTAAGAAGCGTAGTTGAAAAGCGAACCAATCGTCAAAAGCGCTCGCAGAGTACGTTCCGCCTATTGTCAAGAGTTGTTATTCATCACACAAAATCAGAGCACAACTGATAATCTTGGTCGACGACATAGTGCATACTCATTGAATATTGGGACGCGCGTCAAACAGGTATGTCTGAGAAACGTGATCGGTTAAAGTGGTATCCAAGCGTAAATTAAATGGGCACTTGAAAACAAATGCTTTCATCAGGAATCACAATGAAAATTGTAAGAATTCTCGTATCTTCTACTGATTTTAACGTGAGTTAAGAAATTCTGCCAACTGTTTATGTTGAACAAAAAATTTGAAGAAAATTTATTTAATAATTCAAACCAAAGGCCAAAAAAATAATTGTAAACCAAGAATCACCAGAACAAATAAAGTTAAAGAGTTCATTCTTTTATCAATGAGGGTTTTAACGTACTATCCTCTCCTGACTGTATTGTAAAGAAAAAATCTATGCCAATTGGTTTGGAATGTTGCATATTGATATAAAAGCGGGCAAAAAGTAATAGAACATATGGTTTTCACTGGGTTGATTTTCTTCGCACAAATCAGATTATAAAATTCCTTTCATTCCAGGAAAGATTTTGAGTGATCCCTGTTCGTCTCGTATGAGGCGTCCATTTCGAGAGTGCAAACTAACATTCGCCAGTGCCGGTAGGGCGAAGGGATTCCACAAACGGGGGCGGTCTGTGTAGATGAGTTGTGTAAAACTCGTCAATGGGCGATTTCGCTAAAAAAAATCCCGCTGCGATCTGACGTTCCATGTTCAGCGCTCGCGAATCAACATTTCGATTGGGGGCGCGTGTTTACATGCACTGGACAACTTCCTCCCTCCCACTCCACAATTGCCCCCCCCCCCGCGGGGCAAGGATCTGTCGCACACGGCGGAGATCACGCAAACAATTTAAGAACAGGAATTTTTTATTTAAACGCAACTCAATGTTAAATTAAAATTTACTCCAGAGGAAGCTCGATTTAGAATTTTTCTTAAGCTTATGATAATCACGTGGCTTGCATTAAGTATTGAGAAGATTAGGAGAGATTTTCGCGCATCTTTCTACCAAGCTCGCTTTCTGCTGTTCACTGCGTAGGGGTTTTTCTCGGAGTTACCTAACAGGAGAATAATAAAAATAAGATTTCGTGTTTTATTATTCCAAAATAAAATTTTTAATAAGGTATATAATCAATTAATAGAAAGGTATATAATCAATATATGATTTTCATATTAGACGAATCTATATTTATTAACATTGGGAAACCCAATTTGGGAAAGGGTGCCTTTCATATTTCTATTTCGTTTTTTCACCTATATCTCATTTTCGACGATCTTCATTTGTTCCAAATGAACCACTGAATCAATCTTTTGCCTTACTTCAACGATCGCAGAAAAAAACAAATGGCATAAATAGAAATTACGGAAAATTAATAATTTCAAATAAAAGTTCTTAAAATGATTTTAGGAAGCCAGTGCTTGAAACTCTGAATCTATTTATCTTAACATGCTAATACCAACTGCCATTCCAATACCAGGAGAAAAGCAATGATTGGGGTCATCAACGGACGCTAAGGAGAAATTCTAATATAATTGATACTTTCTCGCATTACGTAAAATCATAATACAGCTAATAATAATAATTTCTATCCATGTTAACAATCTAAGCCATCAATTATAAAACTTATTACCAGTCGTAGCGGATTTCCCCCCTAAAAAGTAATTCATTTAAAAATTTCATCAACCCAAATTCGACAATTCAATACTCGTAAAATTGTTTAAAAATTTCTTGTATTTCACGCACAAATATGCAAATATTACTAATATTTTCGGAAAAATTAAGGGTTTTTAAATTTTTAAAAAATTGGAAAAAATTAAATTGGGAAGATGCTGTAAAAAATTGAACTTTTATTATTTTGGAAAAATAGAGGATTTTAACGAAAATGAGACTAGTGCCAATCTTTTAAACGTCCTTTACGGCATGCAAGGACAAATTTCAGTTAAAAAATTTGGGGTTATTTTTGAGAAAATTTTGAAAATGTTTTTCAGGTTTGACGTAAAGTATCCCTAAAAATCAAAATATACATTTCAATCTCGCAGACTCTCGAACTCGGAATATCAATTTTGGAGAAAATTGTTTGAACTGTTTAATCGGCAACGTTGACCACACACAGACAGACGAACCGACTGACAGACAGAAGCATACAAACAAACAGACAGACAGAAAGACGTTTTGCCGTCAATCTTCTTTTCGGTATTATGGACCCACGAAACGTGGATTATGAATCCTCGTATTAGAGGAAGTAATTTACTTTATATAATTACAAGATTTATCCACGTTTTCATTTCTAGGACCCGGAAATAAGAGTTTTCTGTCGAAAATTTACCGTTTTTCGGCACATGATTACAAAACTTTCTCATCTTACGAAGAAAGGCGAGAAAGTAAAAAATGCCAAAATGTAATACATTAATTTTTGCAGCTTCTTTTATCTGGGAATACAATTTATTTCCCCAGTCACTTTTTTAAGAAACGTACCATGCGAACGCGTGACTTTCTGGCTGAGCTTCCCTGAATTTTGCTGTTGCCTTTATTGCGTCCGAGAGTGCAATATAAGCGATAAATAGAGACGCGGCACGATGAAAGAAGAGGACTAGTATCCAAATCATAAGGCCCACCCATCGGAGGTGGCGGTTGGGCGTTCTGCTGTGGGTCGCGGCCCTTCCTCACCCGAGCCCCATCACTCGCCCGGCGCGCCCTCGAGAGGGCACAAGGAGCCATTCGCCGCGAGGCCCTTCGCAGCGCGCGCAAACGGCACCGCCGCGCCGCGACGATAACAGTGCTCGAGCGACGCGCGCCCCGGCGGCCGCCACCTGCAACGTCCACGGGGGACGGGGTCTGGAATGGGGGAAGGACGCGGACGGCAGAGCCGGAGGGGGTGCCAGGAGGAAGGGAGGGGGACGGGAAGTGACGGGCCGCGGGAACAGTTAGTGGTAGACGGCGGTGAGCGGGGCGGGGTGGGACGGGCAGGACGGGACGGACGGGACGGGCGGGCGGGACGGACGGACGGGGCGGGGCGGGGCGGGGCGGGCAGGGTGGGGCAAGGTGGGGCAAGGTGGGGCAGAGCGGGGCAGGGCAGGGCCGAGCGAGGCGGGGCGGGGCGAGATGAGGTGGAGTAGACCGGGAGGGGCGGGCGGGGCGGGTGCGGAAAGAATTGCGAGCGCGACAAGTGGAGCACAAAACGTCCAAGCGGCGCCGTTAGGCCCCGCGCCTTCCGCCCCATCGCCCATCGCCCATCGCCCATCGCCCATCGCCCATCGCCCGACGTCGCCCGAACCGAAACAAAACCCAACCGAGCAGCGGACCGCCTGGTTCGCGCGCGGATGACGCCGGCAGATCATGCGTCCACATTGCGGCCACTCACCAAATCGTGTAGTGATTGAACAGGTTTCTGAAATCCGGAGAGACCTCAATGGAAAAAATATGGAGATATTTTACCGGAAACAGTTTGTCTAAAAGCAAGAAGCAAAAATAACGCGATGAAAAAATATGAGGCACAGGCTTCGTTCAATGTTTTATATTTCATCACCGTATGGATTACTTCCATTTTTATTTTCTAGCATATTCTTTGTAGAAACTTATGTAATACAGAAGAAAACTAGTGATGTTATAACATCGCATACTTTCTCGCGTTATTTGTAACGGCTCCGCAACATTGAGAAAGTTTTTCCATCAAGCATTTTTTTCTTTCCCCGAGACTTGAAGTCAGGTTCATCGAGTTAATTCGTCATGCGTTTTACCGCTACACTAGGCAGTCACTCTGCCGCCCTTGGCACATCGCTTCAAAATCGATTGGTCTTCCATTGCTTCCAACATGCAATTTTCGACAATTCAGCAAGTTTGGCGAAAACACGACCTGTGCTTTTATTGTAAGCGTCCTTTGTTCTATCTAAATTTAAAGAAAAAATGGAGCTGTTATTAAGAATCTTTTTATAAATTGCACTAAGTTCATGCAGAAATCACGCAAAAACTGTTTTCTTTTCAAAAAGATGTACATGAACTTGGTTTTAAAGATCAGAGATTTTAAAACATATTTTGTTTAAGGCAAATACTCTATCTTCACTTTTGTAGTTCTAAACAGTTCACCTTTTGCAATTTTTGAAAATTCAAATTTCAGAAAGATTACTGGAAATGAGACTAGCACCATTTTTTCTATGGTCATTTGATACATAGGAGGAGAAAATTTAAAGAAAAGTTCGAGAAAGGGCGAGAGAGTGAAAATCATATCTTCGGGTCAGTTGGGGAATATCACGGTAAAACAAAAACTAATTTGATCCAAGAGGTAGTGTCTGTAATGATTTTAAACTTCATGTTGATAGATTTAGTAGGTCTGAGTTAAATTGGTTCGTACAAATGGATAGTCAACAACTGATATGACGGAAGATTCGTTTTAGTAGTCGAATAAGTTAGTTGAAAAATCTTTAAAAGCTGAAAATTCGAAAAACACAGACATTTCAGATTAATTTATTTGTATTGACCAAATGTCGGATTACAAGTGAATTTACATTTGAATGATTGCGTATGAAGTTTATCGGAAAATCAAAAGTTTCTAAAGGCGAGATTTGATGGACTGACGAAGCTTCCAGTTGGAGGGCATTAGAATAAAACATCGAACACATAGTTGCGGCCTCTTCTGCAATTAACCACTCAATTTAGAAATATCCTTCACTGACCTTTCTTTACAAAGCAATGTTTCAACAACGTATGTTCGTGTCTGTTATTTTTGCTGTCAGTTTTAGAAATACAACTGCTACAAGTAAAACCTACTACTACAATAAATCATTCGCAATTAATGTAGCCCGACAGTGGAATAAATTGCCTTACAACATTGAAAACTCTTTAACATCTTTTAAAAAACACCTGAATGGTTTTCTTACACAGTGGAATGCCTCATTGTACAATTTACTGTAGATTACCGGTTGTCAAATCAAACCTAATTGTGAGTTTTACCTCATCCTTAGGAGAGTTAAAAAGCGATTAATATGTTTTAGAAATAACCTTAATGTGCTTTTGTTGAAAATTTTCTTGCGACTCGTTTGACACTGCTAGAACTGTATTTCATCCGTAGGAGCAAAGGCGGAATCAAGCTAAAAGATGATCCCGTGCAGAATGGTCAGCATGTGGGGAAAATATATCATAGACCTGTTACTTCATTTTAGCTTAGTTTACTACTGTATTAGGACGCAGCCTGCCTGGTGGGTTTTCCCCAACTAGCGGGTTTCCTCCAGGATCGAGCGGTGGGATGGGGGTGTTTCTGTATTAATAGATTACAGTCGCTGGGGGGTGAATACCAGGCTGCCGCGTAGTGCGCAGACATTTGGAGCACATCAAGTCAAATTGATTTTAATTTAAGCCTATGAATTTATTACATCATAGTACATCAACATACATTATGTTCACGAACATGACCTCTTTTATTTCTTCTTAACATTTTTGTGTCTGTTTAACCTCTTATATTATCTTTTTATAAGTTGCTTTTAGATTAAACTTGTTTTTTCACTAACTACTTACCACTTCACTATACTACGGTTACTATGCTACTTTTTTGGACTCTTTTTTATTTATCTGACACGTGGTTAGGCGGAAGAGCGGGCCTGATGGCCCGAGCCTCGTCATATCGATGAAGGCATCATCATCATCATCATCATCATCATCATCATCACCACCATTATCACCGCCATTATCATCATCATTATCATCATTATTATCACCATCATCATCATCAATATCATTATCACCATCATTATCATTATTATTATTAATTTATTATTTTATTATTAATTATTACTATTATTATTAACTGCCCTCCAGAGCTTGTTTCGCGAAAGCCTCATCTGCACCACTTTCGTTTGACTTTCGCCCACTGCACAATTTCCGCAGACCCGGCTGTATCTTCTCCGCTCTTCAGCAGACCCGACTCTTCATCCTCAATCTGTCGTCGTCCCCTACTTCATCGCGGATCACCTCTCTTCACAATCGCCTAGTCCAGTTCTAAGTTCGCTTCGGGCCAGCAAACGCCTTCTTCATGCCTCCTGCAGAACGTCGAACCTCGTCGTCGCCGATGTCGCTTTTAGCCCGTCTTTAGTTAGCCGAACGAGCTCCTAATTCGTTCCGCGCTCAAATCTCCCCGCCAAGTCCTCGCTCCTCCTCGCTCCGCCCCCCCTCCACCCCCTCACCCGGCGTCTCGCCTGCAACGCGTGCGGGCTCACGGAGGCAATTTACCCTCGCGTATGAGGGTGATAGCCGCCCCCGCCCCCCCCCACCCCGCCGCGCCCTTCGCCTCCCCGCCCCGTCCCGCCCCGCCCCGATCCTCCCCGCACCGGCTCCGTCGGCCGGGCCACACCTGCGCGCGTTCCCACAGTAGTGCGGCGAAAAACTCAATTTAAAGTTCACGCCCGCCCGAGCCGCCAGTCGGGCCAAAGAGCGCGCGCAAGTGGACGAGGAAAATCCGGACGCCCGGCCAGGCCTCGCCCTCTTCGCGGTTTCTCTTTAAAGATCTGCTCGACTTAAATTATTTAACGCGGAATGCGACCCCCCTCCCGGCTCGTCTTGTCCTCTGTCGCGGTTTCTGACGGGCGGCGCTGCAGCCCAATGATCTCCCCGCCCCCGCTGCCCCCTCGCCTCGCTCGCAGCGGCCGGCCCTGGCACGAAACGAGGTTGCCACTTTTCCCTGGCGTCCTCCGTTTTCTTTTCTTTCGTCCTCTACTTCCATTGGGTGGAATTCATTTTGAACGGGGTAATAATTGTAAGTACTCAACACAGTCGATAAGCACATTCGATTTCTTACAAATTGGGGTGAATCAGATATCAAGAATCGATCCAACGTGTGTTTCAATCGATGTGGGGGCGTTATAAAAGCCTCATAATATCAGTAGACATCTTGTTTTGTTTGTTGTTTTAGCGCTGCCGCCAGCCCTTGCCCCCGCGCTCACGAGCGGTAGGAGGCGCAGACGGGAACAGCGCTCCACGCGGGCGAAGGTGCGCTTGCGCCGCCGTGAGGGGGCGGGGAGGAAGGCGCCTGGGCGAGTGGAAAACGAGGGCCTTGGCTCCAAGGCTCGGATGAGACGATTGAGCGGCGAGGCAGGCGCTGAGCCTAAGGTGAACGCGTGAAGTAAGTTAATGCGGAATGGCAAGAAATATTCTCTTCCCCATTGGATTGATTGATTTTTTCGTGTTTCCGGGCTTTGGTGGTCATGCTGCTTTGGTCATTAGTCCCGTTAGCGTAGTGCACATTTTTTCTCCAGAGATGACGGTGATCTTCCCCCGCTGGATGGCGAGATCCGGCGCCGACCTACCGTCGGCTAGTGGGGTTTCCCCCTAACCAGGACTCTCCCACCAACGAGGCACCGCCCCAGACGAGACAAGCTCTAAGCTCCCGACCGGTCTCCCTGAATATGTGGTAGTGTAGTGCATGTTAGTGTAAGTGTGTGTGTAAGGGGAGAGGATACGACAAGGAAGAGGAAGGTCAGATCGCGCGCGGTCCGTAGCCCGTTTGTTAGGGTACTGCTCCGGCATTCGCCTGGTGTTGATCGGAGAAACCACGGAAAACTACCGATCAGAGCAGCCGGCCGTTAGAATTCTCCTCCTGACAGCGACTGAATTCGAAAATCCTGGCGCCGTCAGGACTCGAACCTAGGACTCTTTCCCATTGGAGGTCCCAAGAAACGCTCAATTTTATTATAATGCTCATTATGATCCATTAGTCATCAATAAATTAGCACAAATGAAAAGCTATCTGGTTTCATTAACCACGCGCCCCTCGGTATGTATCTCAGGGGGATCTAGCAAACCTAATCTCTCAGTCGGGTGTCGGGTGAGAAGATGAGGTAAAGTAATCACGAAAGAAAAGATATGAAAGCAAAGATCCAAAGCGTTCCAAAAAGAGGAAAGAGAAACTGACACAATTATTGAGAAAGACGGCACGTGTTCACGTCTACCACGGCAGGGGTAAAAGTTAACACGTCGTAGGAAATTCTCATTTGTTCTTAATGTTACTTATTGTTTAATTTCAAGTTCCTTCATGAAAGAGGAGTAAATAACTAATGCAAGAATTTGTAAATTATAACTGTTTTTAAATATTAGCCATATTTTTCGATATGGAAAAATATTTACTATTTTGATTGTGATATGAATGAAAGTAACGTTACTTTCATTCATATCACTTTCTATTTTCATTTGTTCACTCAACTAAATGGTTCCTCTATGTAGAATCGCGTAAAACGTTGTGTCTTATCCTACGAGGCAAAATAGTAATCGTTCCACGCGAATTTCTCTCCGTACTTCACTGACTTACCATTATCTGTTTCATCCAATGGCAAACAAATTCCACCATCCTGCTCTACTGCATCTGATTGATACATCTACGATACGTGATTTTCGCTAACTTTGCCACTGTGACCACTTGCTGTTAAATCTCCTGCCACGTTCTAGCTATGTTCATCCCACTGATATGTATTACCATTTCTGTATGAGTCTACGTTAGAAAGAGTGAAGCTCAATTGGTTATAAACATGACCATGATATTGAAGTCTAAATGTAAAAAATTACGGAGGCACAGAGACCATTGAAACACACGATATCAAAAATTTAGCTTTGTAAACCACCATTGTAACATTAAAATCTCCTCAAGATCAATGTTTTACTTCGACAATACCTCTACTCCTCTCTTCCCGATTAGAAAAAAGCTATTTACATTACCAAATGGGTAATGAAATCAACTTTTCTTATAGAATATTAAACATTTTTTCATTAAAAACAACAAATATTTATAATTAATTTCAACATTTATTTCTACAATTAAGTTAATTATATAACAATTATCGCCCAAATTATAAGAGGGAAGTTCATTTTTTATCAACCCTATCCCTTCATTGCTTTTGTCACAGTTATGGGAACCGCCTCTCTCCTAAACGTCAGATTATTTTTAAGTGAACCCAAATGAATGTTTTCTCTCATGTTTGCAGTAAGTAAGAAAGAAAAGTAATAATTAAACATTTTTATAAAAAACAATTATAAATGTTATTTAAAAATAAATAGAAAATGTGACATATAAATGGAACACTATTCTATTTACTTAAAAAAGTAAACATGTTTACGATAAATAAAAGTTAATAATATCGTTACGACCTGTTTGGATATTAAATCTGTTGTGACTTCATATTGATTTGGATTTCGACTTCAGTATCAGAGCTGCATTGGTTCTTCACTTTCGATTAGGCTACCGTCTTTTCAGAGATGCGACCTCTCAGCTGCTGCCGAACGTGCCTACCCCATCTTCGCGTCGCCCTCTGGTCCCATCGCCACGCCGCAACCCGCCACAAAAACCGCCCTTGAGGAACTCCCAGCGTCGTTTCCGTTCCTGAGGGCGATCGGCCGAGCGGGCGATGGGCGGGCGGTGGGCTCGAGATTGTTTGCGTGGCAATTTGCTTGCAGCGGGAGAGGCGACGGGAGCGGCCGCGATACTCTCGTTTACATTTAAATGAAAGTGTGTGGCGTAGTGTAACGGCGCCGGCAGTCGAATGTAAATCGGAAGATCGGAGCTCGGGTCGGGCCGCGCCGCGGTCCCACTGCAGTTGTGGCCGGGGAGAGGGGTGCGTCGTGACGGGACGGGACTAAGAGTGATGGGACGGGAGGGGAATTGAGGGCACGGGAGGGGAAGGGAGGGGACGAGAGGGTGCGGGAGGGAGCGGTAGGGAGTGGGAGGGGGCGGTAGGGGGCGGGAGGGGGCGGTAGGTGGCGGGAGGACGGGAAGGGACGGGAGGGGACGGGAGGGGACGAGAGGGGACGAGAGGGGAAGGAGATCCGATGGGGGTGAGACGCGACAGTCAGGACGACGTGCGGGACTCATCTCGGCACAAGGCTTGCGGGACACAATCGGGCTTCCAATGCAGCCCCGTATCAATTCTTCCGGGGCAACGTGCGAGTCTTTTGCAGGTTAAGACCAATTCCCTTTGTTGCAACACCTACTCCATCTCGATCCACCATATCCCGTTTTAATTTTATCCAGACGAACATGCCTTTGCAGAGAAACCCATCAATGACCGCTTGCCAAGTTGCTAACATTTTGCCCGCCATTTTTCTGCTATTTCAAAATATACGACACAAAAATAAATACGCTTCTTGCAAATCATCGAATTCCTTCATTTGTCAGAACAATACAACGGTCTTCAATAGATTGTTATAATAGGACATTTTTTCAGAATTATTTCTTTCTTAGACCTGATTTAACTCAAGTTTATTGGTTTTTCCACAAACACACGCGCTGCATACTACGCTGATCGTTTGAAGTAAACACAATGAGATTATGACGTTCTCAAGAATTCCATCACCGAGATTTATGTAAAAGTGTTTCTGCAACTAATGGAGCAGTAGAGTTTTCTGACCATAAATTTATGATACTACACACAATTTGTTTTTATCGATTCCAAAATATTGTTGAATATTAACTAGGGGTCCATTTTGGATATCTAAGAAATTCAAAATTAACAGTAATTTCTTTCTTTTTCCTGTCGATTCAAGACCAACGCCAGCCTATGCTTTGAGCTTCAAGGGTATCCTTTGAATGCGCCATTCTGCCACATTCAACAAGCAACCGCCTGCAGAAAGGAGTGCTGATACAAATGTGCTGTCAACATTCTGTCAATAGAATTCTAGTTCTAGTATCTGTACATCACAGAATATAATTCCAGAACTAGCGCCCCGCGACATTCTGTACAGTGACGTGCTAAATCCTTTTGAGGAATGCACTCGTGGCATATGTCACAGCACCAAAGTGATCATTATTGTTACTACTGACGAGGCACGAAATTACACGTGAACATTGAATCATGCCCATATTACGAGTCTAACAACAAAAAAGTGGATAAACGAGGAGTGGTGAGGCGAGCATCTTACAAAGTAGTGTGAATTGGAACAATTCTCATAGTACACTTCGCGTCAGTGAGCAACTAAGTTAAGGTCACTTGTGAGAAATAAAGTTATAGGTCAGATAAACGGAAATTAAAATTTTCAAAAATAAATTTCATTTCTTGATTGATTCTAAAGATTTGATTCATTGAATTTACTAATTTCATCCATTCATTCAATCTTCTCATTTCATTAAGGAAAAGTCTCTTTCACAAATATTGTACTTTCGCAAAGTTAATTTTTTCAGAAAATCAGAGTTCACTGAAAATGGCGTCTGCGGCCAATGCTTTTAAGTGTCCTTTGGTGTATTAGAGGAAACAGTTTAATAAAAAAAATGGTGCCCTTTTTTAAAAGAAAATTGAAAATTTGTTTGCGACTTTATGTAAAGTACCCCAAAAATCAAAATATCCGTTTCAAATTCGCAGGGCCTCGCGTTCAGCGAGATCGATCAACGGATATAACTTATAGAGAAAATCTTGTGAGCGGTTTAGGCGCTAGTACTGGTCTCAGACGGATAGACGATTCGCCGTCAACCAATTTTTTGGTATCAATGACCCACAAAACGTGAAATCGGTGCCGAGTACACAACGTGTTTGACGAAGTAATTTACTACACACAGGAATACAATTGATCCACTGGTATTGATCCATTCGGTAACAGAAAAGCACAATACGAGTTTTTCTGACGCAAATTCGCTACTTTCCGTTGTAGCTTGATTGATTGATTTTTTCGTGTTTCCGACCGCGTCAATTGCTTCGGTCATCAGTCCCATTAGTGTAGTGCATGTTTTTTCTCGGGATATGCGCGGTGATCTTTCCCGCTGGATGGCGAGATCCGGCGCCGACCTACCGTTGGCTAGTGGGGTTTCCCCCTACCAGGACTCTCCCACCAGCGGGGCACCGCCCCAGCCGGGACAAGTTCTAAGCTCCCGACCGGCCTCCCGAATATGTGGTAGTGTAGTGCATGTTAGTATGTGTGTGTAAGGGGAGAGGATAGGACAAGGAAGAGGAAGGACAGATCGCGCATGGTCCGTGGGCCGTTTGGTAGGGTACTGCTCCGACATTCGCCCGGTGTTGATCGGAGAAACCACGGAAAACTACCGATCAGAGCAGCCGGCCGCTAGAATTCTCCTCCAGGCAGCGACTGCATTCGACCTAGCTGACAAGCTAGTGTCGAAAATCCTGCCGCCGTCAGGACTCGAACCTAGGACCTCCCGGTCAGAGGCGCTGCAGTGTCCGTTGTAGCAATACGTTTCAAGTAGAACTAGAGAAACTAGAAATAAAATTGTCGACTGTCTCCTGTTCAAGTGAACAAGTGCCGGGCACTAGACCCGGGCAGCGGCACAGCACTCGGCGGCGCCTCCGCTCACTTTCGCTCTCCGCACCCTCCCCTCTCGCTCTCGCTCTCGCTCCGGCAGGCGCGCGCTGCGCGAACAATTTAAGCAATCAAAACATGGCTCATTCTCAGACGGA
Source organism: Teleogryllus oceanicus (assembly GCA_964035755.1). Lineage (NCBI taxonomy): Eukaryota > Metazoa > Arthropoda > Insecta > Orthoptera > Gryllidae > Teleogryllus > Teleogryllus oceanicus. Next base: position 6,368,511 of record CAXIVR010000004.1, on the reverse strand, counting down.
GGCGGCGGCGGCGGCCGCCCCGGGCGCTTTGATGTGCCAGTGGAGTTGCGCGCCCTCCCGCCCGCTTGCGCAGGGCGAGGTGCAAAGGGTGGGGGGCAACGGGCTAAGGGGCGAGTGGCTAGGGTCAAGGGGTTTTGGGGTGGGGGCGGGGAGAGAGGTGTGGCAAGGGGAAGGAAGCGATGGGCGAAAGGCATGAGGCGCGGGGCGAGGAGCGATGTGTGAGGGAGCGGCTGATGGAACGGGGGGCAGTGAAAGAAAGGTGGAAAGAACAGAAGAAAAAAAAGTTTGAGGTACAAGACTCTTAGGAAGTACTTACTAATGTCCTGGCAGTGAGTAGATGAAAGGAGAAAGAATACAATACGAAGGTTGAATGAGTACAACATAAAATAAGTAGTATGCACCGAAAGAAAAACTAAGTTTGCGAGGTTTGTTTGATGAGATGTTTAACAATTTATGACTAATAATGCAATTCATAGAACTAGAAATGAGGAAGGGAAGTGAAGGAAAGAGCGGGCAAAAAGAACAATGCTCGAAAATACGAAATAAAACAAAGAACATGTTGAAACATGAACTGAAAAGTGGTCGAGATAAGGAAATGAAAGAAGAACAAATAGGAGTAATTAGGTAAGAATCTAATAGGGGTTCTATAACAGTAGGGGTAATATGCTGAATCTATGGCATTTAATATAATTCCTGAGCGTCCTGGAGCATTAGAAGCAGAGAGAAGCGGAATCTCCTGTAGAGAAGTTGATTTTTAAGAAAACATTCTCGACCGGAACCCATATCCAACTATGCTCCGCCGTTTGGGAGAAAGCGCCGCGGCGTGGCGTGACCGAGGCGTGGCGGGGGCAGGGGCAGGGGCAGGGTGGGGGCGAGGGGATGGGGGTCAGCGGCGCGGGCGCGTTCCGCCTCTCAAAGCGCGCGGCCGCCGCGCACAGATCAAACACGCGCAGCCCCCGACGCTCCGCCGCGCCCCGCGCGCTCCCGGCGGCCGAGGCGCACGGCGCTGGGGGCGGAGCCGGGGGCGGGGGCGGGGCGGCCACAGGCCCCGCGCGGAGGCAACCCCGGCGCGCGCGCGGACCTAACGAGTTGAGAAGGATGTGCGCGCCGGAGGGACTCGCGCCGAGTTGCAGCCCTTATTGCACCGCTCCCGCACCGCCCCTGTGCCGCCCCGCGCCGCCCCCGCGCCGTCCCCGCGCCGCCCCTGTGCCGCCCCCGCGCCGCCCCCACGCCCCCCCCGCGCCGCCCCCGCGCCGCCCCCGCGCTGCCCCGTACCACCTCTGTACCGCAACTCCGCGAGCAGTTGGGTCTATCCCGGCCTGGCCGGAGCTGGGCCCGTTAATGAACGACCCTTCGACAACTTCATCTCACGTTGCTCTGACACGTTCCTTATCTCCGAATCAGAGAATTAGACTTATCTCTCCAATAAAGTTTGAATTGAATTGGAGGTTCAGTATTACAGGTGAATTATCAATATAACAGGAGAAGAGGAATTTGGATTCTCGTTTCAAAATTGAGAAATAGCATTTCCTTACAATGAGATGCATATAATGACAGTTGCTTTTCAAAAACAAAACGTTAATCATTTCCATAAACTATAATTCATCATAGAAATACCTGTTGTAATAACCTAATATTTTAAAATAATGAATTTCAATATTAAACTAGTGGTACTAAAAAGAACATACGTTCTTGCCCGTATTTTCACCAAAAAGTACGCGAAAGATACTCAAATTTTCGAAAAACTGTACATGATCTTATTTCAAGTTCTATTTAAGCAACATATTTCTTTAAGGAAAAAACCTCTATATTTAATATTCTAGTTGTAGAAAGACTCCGAAAAATTTTAGTCGGATTGAAACAATATCATCTTATTTAACCTTACCTTTTTAAAATTGAAACCTTATCTTCTTAATTATCACAATGACCTTGATGGGAATAGGACTCTACTAGATTCAAGATCTTCAATTCTTCATCTGTAGTAAAATGAGGGCAATAGGTTGCACTGAGTGTGTCTTATGTGTTTTCTAATTAGCAAAAACAGAGGAGATGAACGTAATGAATATCCTTCCTCTATGGTACGAATGGTACTGTATAATATGATTCGATGAAAGGAAACTTTGCATCATATTTTAATCCAATTGATTACGAATCGTTAAAGGTACATTTTCAATATGAATTATTTTTCAAAATATAGTGTGAGACGAGGAATTGTTTATTCATAACCCTTTGAAACTGATTTAAAATGGAAACTGAAGACAATTAAAAACATTTTTATTTATTACAGACATATTGTTTCAAAAATCGAAAAAATAGATACTTTCCCCCTACTCTAATATAAAACATAAATAAATGATCATTCATCGAAATAATTTTCATTTCTAGACTGAAGTTTCCTGAACTTAAACTTACTGTAACACACATTTTTAAAGTCGCGTTTTTAGTATTTCGTTTGGAAGAAATATGTGCTGCTGTCATGAATGGGGTTGGACCCAGAGAGAACAAATTGCAACAACGTAATGTTGCAGAGAACTAAGGAAATCTTTCACGAATAAAGGAAAGCAATAAAGGTGGATAAAGAAGAGTTTCATAACGGTCGCTGCTTTCTGATGCAGCGAGGAGTTTCTCAGGGAGCAACTCAATATCTGTGCGTATTTCAAAATCACCATTTTGGAGTGACTTCTGAGAGCAGTGAGTCAGGAAGATAATTTCGACGTCGAATTCTACCTGCTTCGAGAAACAATTAACGTGACTATCAACAATTACTGAACCTTGGATCTAATATTAGAATAAGTTTACATTAGATACCAGCAACTTTATTTACGCAGGAAATTAGGTATATTAGAGGGAGAGAAAGATAGGGAGCAAGCTGTGTGAATTGCTGTCTGGATGGTCTGGATTTAAAACCAGATCATCAATTTGCAGTGTATAAGTAGTATGTTCTAGAAATATATTGGCATTACGGTCAAAAAGTCAATTTTGTGCTTTTTTAAAACAAATTCACGCTGTCTAACCTCAGTCAAATCGTCTGTAAAATTTTTGTTGGAACATAAATAGTCATAGTGTCCGCGGGAATATGACAGTGTCAAAATACGGCCATTGACTAGGCTGGAAGAACGTTCTGGTGTTGTGAACATTACCTCCTCCACACACAATATCTTTATACTCATTGCATTTATAAACGCAAGTTTTTTTCTAAATCCTATGAAAGACGAGTTTTGAGAGAAAAATGGGAAAAAGGAAGATACATCGTACTGAACATATTGTAAAAAGTAATTATTTCCGGAAGATCAAAAACAAAGCAAGAATAGAGGAAACAAGATGAAAATAAGCAACAAATCTCGGAATGACACGAAGCATGGAATATGAATGTGGAGAAAAAGAGGCATCGATTACAGCTCTCAAACGTCTAGGCCACGTAGGGGAATCAGAGATCCCATTATGCCAACTCTCATGTAGTACTAAATGTCATAAAACGAAGTTAGACACGTGTATCTCATTGCTCGGCATGTTCTTGTGTTCTGGTGTATGGCAGACCTCGTTCTGATGCAGTAAACTACTCTTTTACCTGCCGAACACCAGTACATGAGAACATCGCTAACAAATCAGCGGGAACTGTCAGAAGTGTAACTTCATTTTATTAAATTTCCCCCGCGTATTCATTGTCAAAAAATATAATGTTTGACTCCTCCGCATGCCCTAGAAGTTTGTAACATTTATTCTGAGACATGCCCTATAAACGCAGGAAAATACTGGCCAACTGTACTTCTTGTTAGGTAACCAAATCCTAATGAATCTTCAAAGTGTGAAATAGGTTCCAAGTGAACGTGCATTTTGGAGGCTGGCGTCGAAAGGCGCGGCGAGTCGAGTCGCAAGAGGGGGTGGGGGCAGAGCGGGTGCCTCGCCTTGCCGCGGGACGCGGGTGGGTGTGAATCGGTCGTTCGGACTCGACGGTACAGAATCGATCGTCCCGCGATCGCCCCCATGAATTCTTCATCAGGAGCTGCTCTCCGTGGTGTGAATGAAAGGTCTGCCCCATTACTCCGCCCATCTAGCCAATTCATCCATGACCCGCTCTCCGCACTCGCCCGCCTGAAATATTCATCGGCGTCCATCGTCGGTCGGCCGCAGGGGGGGGGGGCGAGGACCCGGCGCGGACCGGCGCCTGGGAGCGGAGGCGCGGCGCGTCGGCATTAACCCAATCGGGGAACTCGTGTCTCCTCCTGGCAATTGCAGCATTAAACTGTATTTCAAACTTTCTCCGCCTTCTGAGTGGATCCCATTTCCGGGTATCGCGGGGCAATATTTCGTTCTCGCAAAATGATAGCTTGATTTGGTTGATTTCTTTGATTTTGTAATCATTCTCTTCAAGAAAGTTCACCCTACTTTCTTTACTTCTTAAATTTACTTTCACAGTATCAGTACTTTTATTATTCGTCAATATTTCACCTTTATTTCCTTCACTTCTTTTTCTTCCTCGTGTCTTGTTCGCAACTTTACTAGGCGTTAATGTCTTTGTGCTTGGGCTACTGCAAGAGAGAGCTACAGCTGGACTGTAGGGTGGTGGTGAAACACTGTTCGTCCTGGGAGAGATCGAAGGGAGGTCAGAGCTGTTCAGAATTATCAATCAGGCAGTAGCTTCAATCAACTCGCCTACTGAGCTGATGTCACCTATTGATTGATTGATTGATTTTTTCATGTTTCCGGGCGCGTCAACTCCTTCGGTCATTAGTCCCGTTAGTGTAGTGCATGTTTTTTTCTCGGGAGATGGCGATGATCTTCCCCCGGTGGATGGTGAGATCCGGCGCCGACCTACCGTCCATTAGTGGGGTTTTCTCCCTAACCAGGACTCTCCCACCAGCGGGGCACCACCCCAGTCGGGACAAGCGTGTGATAGGAGCCACGAAAACACCGTAACATTGCCTGGTGTTGATCGGGAAACCACGGAAAACTACCGATCAGAGCAGCCGGCCGCTAGAATTCTCCTCCAGACAGCGACTGAATTCGACCTAGCTGAAAAGCTAGTGTCGAAAATCCTGCCACCATCAGGACTCGAACCTAGGACCTCCCGGACAGAAGCGCTGCAGTGACATCAGTTGATGCACTAAGCTACCACTACCGGTCCACTACTATGGAGGTCAAGGGTTCAGGACTCTCATGTATATGGATTTCTCTGGTATAGGTAAAATTCTATAGTGATGTAGATTAACGTCTATTCTTATTTTGATTTTTTTTAAATGATATATTGTAATTGACCGACACCGAGACTCGATTTTTTACCGCGCGTGAAATATTTTCTTTTCTTTTAATATGGGAAATGGCGTTCGCGAATAGGGCCACGAATCTTGCACTTGTAAGGGAGCAACGTGATTTTTAACGCGTTGCCATGTGAGGGTACCATCCCTTTCACTGAGGCCAGCAAAGGACGAACACATCTGGATACAAAATGTTTAGGAGAACGGAAGCCAACGGTAGGAGACCCAGATCGTGCCTCACGTGGCCGTTGGAGGCGCCGAGTCAGGAGAAACTTTCGTCACTGAATATTTTTTTTCTTTTATGTTATAGTCTTTGTATATCTGATCCTGGATTTGTATTGATCCTGGAAAGTACCAATGGGGGACTTTTCTGTAATTTATTGTTTCATTGATCATTTTATTTTGAATTATCATATTTACTTATTATTTCGAATTGAAATATATCGTAAATTTTCATTGTGTTAAAAACTGAATATTCGGCGAGGTGCGAGTGAAGATGGTATTGCGCCATCGTGGGCCGCCCGGCCGGACGAGCAGAGACTGGTCCCGCACCTCAGAGGCCAGCGCCGCCGCCGCCACCGCCCTCGCTGTTCGCCCCCCACCCCACCCCTCGCCACCTGCGACCGCGCCGCCAGTCGCAAATGTGAACTCTACCCGGCGAAGCGTCTGCCCACGTCACTGAACCGGACACTCCTCCGCGGGTACAGGGCCAAGTAGCTCATAAATAAGCACGAAGCAGTTAAAAGTCCTCCCACGACTCAAGAACCGATCAGCGAGCGCGATTGCTGGATGAATCGCGCGTGTGAGGCACGTCATCGCCATCGCTTCTGCGCGACGGACGCCGCCCGAAAGAGGCCAGCGGCCTGCAGCCGGCCAGTGGCCTCTGTAAAGGAAAACCCTCCACCCCCCCCAGCGCCTCACTGCTCAGTACCTAACGGTTTTTTAACACATTTATTAATTTTAGATGGATTTCATCGTTCAGTACAATCACTTTACAGATGTTTTTAATAGTTATTCTAGTTAAAATTCTAAGCTAACTTAATCTATACATTTAAGAGAATACTCTAGGGGAGGAACTTCGGGGTTATGAATCATGGTTGGCTAAAATTTCGAGCAAGGCTTCAAACGGAAATCTATTTTTTATTCGGGTGTGGGTTGGATTTTTCGTTAGTTTGTAATGAAATGCTGCTGGTATGTCTGTTAGGTTTTGGTAGAAGTTGTGTGATATTTGTGCTATTTGGTTTATTACTGTACTGATGTTTAATTCTGAATGAAGTTGTTTATTACTTATGAACCAGGGGGCATTTGTGATTAATCATAAACATTTATTCTGCATTACTTGTTTTTATGGATATTTGTGGGGGCTGCATTTGTCCATATTGGGCATGCATTTAGCAGTAGTGGTCTGAATATAGTTTTGTATATTGTTGTACTGTTTGTGTATGACAGGGATTTGTGTTTGTTGATTAGTGGCCGTAGTTAGAATAATTTATTTCTTGCGTGTTTAAGTTTGATATCTATGTGGGTTTTCCAGGTTAGTTTTGTGTCCAGAGTCCAAGTATTTTATAGGTTGTGATGGTGGGGTGCCTATCGGAGAGCCTGCCCTATTCACGGGCCCTTGGACAACGCATGCTGCCAGGTAAGGTCACCGCCCGCAACCGAGAAAGACGCCTCCGGAGAGATTTTGTAAATTAAAATTAGATTAGTTTTTAAGCGCGCCCGAGATCATTCACCCTTTTCATTATTCCTTCTTTGCAATCTAATTTTAGAGTGACAGTAAATTCATGTCACATCATAGTCTCTTTGAATCGTACAGCACGGCGTATCTCGCCTGCCGAACTCCCCTCCCTAAATTTACAGAGCAGCTGGCAAGACTGCAATCAAGCAGAAGGAGGTAAGTTGGGGGCTGGATTCGACCACGGACGTGTGATTTACAATACGTTAATAACAGGTAGGACTGTGGGATAAAGAGTATATATGGTGCTTCATTCTTGGCACAGTTATTTAAACCATAATACTACGTATTCCGTGTAGATTCCTCACATATTTCGTTCGCAATAGAGACTAATCTTGTTAAGATAGAAAAGTTTAAGTTTAAGAGACAAACTAAAAAACGATTATTTGTCTAAAATGGAATTTTAACCTTTGAAGCGAGAGGCAGAATCCAGAAGCTTTTTAAGTGCCTGCGCTCTACCTGGCAGACTCGTATTCACTCCTAGCGTCTGCAAGAACATAGTATCTCATACCACATCCGCTCCTCCGCCCTGGAGAAAAAAACCCACTAGTCAGGAAAAAAATCTAGACTTTTAGTTAATGATTATGTGAATCAAATATTTTCTGAAACATTTCTGGAACTTGCTTTTCTGAGATTTTTGGAGTTGTTCTTTCTAGATACTTCATTGTACCTTTATGTGCTTCTCTCTGCCTTCTCACTCAGTGTCGGACCTTCTCCCTTAACCAACAAACCCTCTTTTAAAGATCAGGCAATTTATTAAAAATGCTAACATTTTATTCTTGTTAATTGTGTATAATAGTAACTGAAGTGAGAATTAATTATTTGATATTCATCTGTATGGATTGTTCTGCCTATAGAAACATTTGCAGTGGTCACGTTCATTCGCGTTTGGTAGCGTCTTTTCCACCTCATCGAGTGCGAACCCAAATCTCCACGCAGATTGTAATGTTGCGTTAACGAAGAGACTTTCCAAGCGCGGAAAATTCGCAGCGGCCAGAAGCGAATTGGGCGCGGGGCCACCGACGCCAGAAGGTAATATCTGCGCACGAGTGCGTCGCATCAGATAACTCCCGCGCGCGCCGCCCACCGCGCTGGCCACACGCCCACCCCTCCGCGCAGCCTGCGGGCGTCGCGACGCGTCGTGGGGGCGCTGGGCGCCGCGTCTCGCGACGATAAGCGCCCGCCGCCGCGACGCCACGCGATACAGCCGAGGGAAAGTTGTGAATGCGGCGTCAGAGAGGCCGTTGCTCATACGCGGGGACTCGCTGCAATTATGCCCCCATCCTCTAGGCTCTTCTCTTATACACCGCGCACGTATATGTATAAATTCCCCTCAAAGGCTAAATACAACAAAGTTGTACCCCTTACTTTTCCTCGCATTACATTCAATTCCTATCATCCGTAACTAGGGTCTTGGAACGGGGGGAGCGGTAGCTCAGTGCATCAACTGATGTTACTGGTCTCTGACCGGGAGATCCCAGGCTCGAGTTCAGGCGGCGGCAGCATTTTCGACACTAGCTTTCCAGGTAGATCGAATTCAGTCGCTGCCTGGAGGAGAATTCTAGCGGCCGGCTGCTAGAATTTTCTAGAATCAAAATTTCTCTCTCTCTCTCTCTCTCTCTCTCTCTCTATATATATATATATATATATATATATATATATATATATATATATATATATAGAGGAGATCGACCGGGTCAAAACATTTACATATCTTGTGGCAAAATTTTCCATGAATGGGGGATGGAATAATCACATAGTGACGGCGCACAGTAAAGGAAGAATTGCGCTCAAAGAAATCGTTTGCGCAGTGCGCAGGGTTCCGGAATTGCCTTTAAAGGTGTGCGATACAATGTTTAAATCGCTAGTTCTCCCAGCAATGAATTTTGGGGCAGAAATTTGGGGAGTGGATAGGATAGATCGACTAGAAAGCGTCGAAACAGATTATTTCAAATTAATTCTCGGAGTCTCTAGATTCGCAGCAAATGCCGGAGTCCTAAGAGAGGTCGGTAGTGTAGGAATTTGGAAAGATTTTAAAATGAAACCCATTAAACTTTGGATTAAATTAGCAGGTGAACAGGCGGACACACTTATACATAGATGTTTTCGAGTGCAGTTACAGGGAAGCAACCAACGCTACTGGTCGTATAAAATTAAATTGCTACTGGAACGTTCAGGTCTGGGAGACGTTTCTCCGGAAATGGTGGGAGATAGGGGAACACGTGACATAGAACGGTTAATTTCGGATAGACTTGCGGTAACTAAAAGGCAAGAGATCCTGGCAGAAACGGCCGAGAAACGTTCGCTAGTTGCGCAAATTCACGCGAGTCCGTTATGGGGTTGCGAACGTTACGTAAACACACTGCAAAAGGACGCAAGAGGGGGATACGCTTGGTTCAGGGTCGGGGGGTGGATGCAACGTAGATTAAAGGACTCGAATGGTAATGGCATCTGTGTGCTTTGCGGTGATAGGAAGACTGGATCCACATCCTTTTAATTTGCAGTGCGACCGAAACTTGGAGAGGAAAATGGAGGGAATGGGAAATTACTACTTCAACATAGGAACGTAACGCTCGCCCAAAACATTCTAGGTGACAAAAGAGCTAACTTCATGAAGGAATTAGGAACATTTCTCGGAAAGGTTCGGACCACTAGAGAAACTGAAATTAAGGAGTGGGAAAACAGCATTGGTTAGTACGAGCAGAGCCTAGACTGGAGAGAAATAAATAATAAATCAATAAACTAACAATAATTAAGTTAGTCAGTAAGTTATGTTAGGTTAGTAAACAGTTCAAAAAAAGTTATAAATTGTAGTCAATTGTTAAGTATAAGTAGTTAAATAAGTAAATAAAAATAAATATATTAACTTAAAATAATTAAAATAATTTAAATAAATTAAAATTAAATTAATTAAAATAAGTTAAATAAATTAAAATTAAATTAATAAAAATAAGTTAAATAAATTCAAATTAAATTAAAATAAAACAAAAGGAAACGGTTAAAATAAAACACATTAGGGGGCGAAGGGAAGTGGGAATCGGAAATGTTAGGGCTGAGGCGTTGGTGCGGATGATTTTCTGTGGTGCTGTTTGTTTTTCAGGTGCGGTGGAGGCCAAACACTGGAAGGAGAATGCCTGACGCCCGCGCCAAATAATAAATAGTTTAAAAACCGGATAGAGTAGCATGTACTCGGCTTCTGACGGCAGGTTTTTCCCCCTTCAGGGGTTTTTTTCCTCAGCCGTACCTTATGGTCTCGTTTCCGCGGCTTTGATGCGATGGAGGGACCATTTGGGGTGAATACCAGAAGGCGAAAGGTTAGAACGCGGTTGAATGTAGGTATTGTAATGGCTTAAAGGCCTTCGGCCTAGCCACATTGCATCAAGTTTTCTAATTAGGCTGTAATAATTACCTATTAAATAAATAAATAAATATATATATATATATATATATATATATATATATACACACACACAATATTATATTATCTAAATTAAAAGTATTTTGAATCCAAATTTACGGGGATATAATAATTTGAGAAGTGGCTTCTTCTATGGTTTTAACGCAAAATTGACTATATTGTGTTAATTTGACGCACTGTTCGAGTCAAACAACTGTTTGATGATCATAAAATTATTGAGGGGTAACGTGCGCACCACCTTAGTCAAAAAACCGTTGATAAAAATAAAAGTAACATTAAATAATGTTTACTCGTTATTTTCTAAAAAGTAGCGGAAAAAAGTCTAAAAATATTATGTGTATGGCGTCTGTGACACTACATAACCTCTAACCGTTTTAAAAACGGTTTTATTGGTGCCGATGTTGCTCTGGCATCCAAAACTACATATTTTTCACTAAGTCAATGACTTTTATTTTTTTGACACTGTCTCTAATATATATGCAGACATACAACTTGTATGTTTTTTAGCATATATTCATGCATTAGTATTCCACAAAAACGTTTGAAAAACTGGGGCAATTGCTGCCAGATTGCCGCGGATACTCTAGAGCTGCAGAAGGAAAAAGGGGCAGTGCCATTAAATTTGTTTTTTCACATGCCTTCCTTTAATGCATTCCACAATGCACTTAGGCGATATATTGCCTGGTAACTTAGGGAAGAAGCGGATAGGGGAAAATTACTTCTCTAGCTCAATGATTCCAGCTACAGCCATGAAATACACAGACTATTGACTGAAAGATTATGACAGATGAGAAACAGATTTAAGATACATTCCAGGGGAGAGAAAAGGAATATTTTACGGTGAAAACTTCAGTAAACTGTTTTGTTAAGCAAATTTCATACCCGAAATAGTCCATTAAAAATATAAAGATTTAGAGTTTACTTGCATTTATATTTGATAAAAAATGAATGACCATTTTTAAAGTGATTACATAAACTGAAAAATGGAAGCCTTCAATCTATTAAAAATAACGGCAGTATTATTAAAAATCCTAACACATGTGCCAAGATCCGGCTCGGATTGTTGTGACGTCGACCAAAACCTATCTTATTGATATATTTCAGTTTATATTCTTAATAAACATTTTCAAAAGATTTTTAAAAAGTGTCCTTCAATAGTTGAGCGTATTTGCTGCTACGAGCCCCCAGTCATGATATAAGAAGTGCGACGAGTGCTGAGCACAACGAACAGCTTCCGATCGAATCCGCTCTGGGCGGATGCGGAGGCTTCCCTGCCCTCGGTCGCACATTCCAGGCAACCCTGGATGATTTAAAGTCGGCATGTCAAGGTACCGGGCAAGGTAACTCGCAAGAGCTCGCGTGCACTGTATCCGAGATTTATAAGTAAGGGTTGAACAAATCGCTTCAGACAGGTGAGAGGTGATATGTCATTGGATACCTGGACCAAGACAGTTGGGAGAAGTCAGCTGACAGTTATTTCCCTAAACAGAAAATAACAATGAAATAATAATAAGTAGATCAAATCTCGTGTGGTTGAAAGAACAAATCTGGAAAACAAATTTTCGTTAGCTTCGGCTTGCGCGGTACACATTTTTCTGGATTTGGATGAGAAACGGGACCGGGTTGTTCTTGCTCGCAAGGGCATCGGGCCTCCCAGTGGGCAAGTAGCTCGCGCGGGCGTGGATTGACAGGCCAGAAGCGTTTACATGCAGAATGCAACGCTCGTAAGTTAATTTGTGTTAGATTTTCATCAGCGGAAAAACAATGTTCCGCATACGTGCGCGAACGGCTCCTGTGGTTCAATTTACCTGTCATTGATTGCTCGCTGGATTACAATTATCCGCTAGTATTAATTTATAATTAAAGTTTGATATTGCACGAAGGCAAGTCTCGAATGTTGACAGAAAGCCTTTGTATGAGGGAACACATCTATTAAAATCGTATTATTTTCTGCAGTTTCATGTTAGAACGAATGTTGAATATTGAACCGAAATAACAATTACGTAAGTTAACTACTTCAAATGTCACGTGTCATTCTTTGTTAAATTGCTAGCGTTCTACTCCAAGTTTCTATTCTGTGTCAAGACAATATTTCATACTTTTTGAGATTCGAGTTCTACGAAAAATAGAAAACAATTACCACAAAGTAAATTCTTTTTGGGCACGCAAAAATGTAATAAATAGAAAAGTCTGGTTAAAGTTCCCCGGCCATTAGTCAAACCGTGAATTCATCAGCGTTTCTGAACTTAATTACAACTCACTTAAAAGGAATCGTGTTTTCTTCGCCCGCTTGACTTGCTTCGACAGGAAACGGAAGTCGACAATTAGTTCTCTTTCTGCACTGCAGTGTTTCACGCACATTTCCTCAGCCTTTCCAGTAGTAACTCAATTTCTACTCAAACTTCCTTTGGTCTTTGTGCAAACAGTGAAGGAATATTTAATAAACAAGCTGAAGTAAAAAAGAAGCCTTTTGCCTCTACAAACGTCTATTAAATACAGGTTGGCCTTTCAATTATTTAAGAGGGGATGCTCCTTCACGGTACATTTAGTGAGATACGAAGTTAGTGAATGTGAGATGAAAATTAACACGTCATTAATGAAATCATTTTGTACTTAAAATAACTAAAATAAAAGATGGAAATTTTGTTGATGTTTTAGTAATTCATTGAATATTATCTATCACGTCCAGAAAATTTATATGTCTAAAATTGAAGAGTTTGATTAGGATTTCAAATATATTTTTATAAACTGAAATAGCTATTTAATAATATAAAAACCCATTCAATTATTTGGAAAATGTTTGCCTGCCTGCCTGCCTGCTTGCTTGCCAGTTTGTATGAGCTAACTTCTTGATCGACTACACACACACTTCAATGCAGTATTCACTGAAATGCAGATTATTTTGTGGGAAATAATTTAAACTGCATTTTTTTCAAATCATTAATTTGTATGCAAAATGTTTTTTGAACAAATCTATTATTTCAAATGAGATTTTGTTCCCGGTTTTTGCAAAAACTACCACTTCCCTTTGCTATCCCTCAAAGAAGAATATTTATGGGTGCACTATTACAATTTTTCGTGAATACCTCAAAACGATGAGAAAAAATAATAAAGAAGAGTAGCATTTTCTGAAAGTCGATATAATATCAAACTATTTTGATTAATTCTGATAGCTCTATTAGACGTCAAGTAATTGAGGGTCAAAATTAAAGAGGGCGAAGCAAGGATAGCTGTGTGTGTGTGTGTGTGAAAAAAAGGGAGAGAGAGAGAGGGGAAGCGGGGATTCGCTAAACGTGCTGGAGTGGGGTAGAGCGGGTATGTAAGTAAAATTAGTTCCCTTTAACACTACACATAGAATTCTTTCCTTTTCCTTCTATTAAATGATCTGTCATTAATAAACAACTGCAAGTATTTAAATATGACTAGTACGTATTTAGGACGGGAAACAAGATTTTTCGTTTTTTTGATATTCTAAGAGTAATTTTCCTCTTTTAAATATCACCCATATAATTTTAAGTCTCCGTGGGTAGGCGGTTTGGTACAAAATTGACATTTAAAAAATAAAAAATGGACATTATTATTTTTACTAAATAAGCTCGTAACCATTTTTATTATAACAAAGAGAACAATTGAGAGAAGGTAGATTCAAACATAAAGAAAACAATGGTTAAGAAACTCGACGTTACCTGACAATCGAACATAACTATGCTGGAAGCGTATTGACACTTAGATCTGAGGATGATGCAGCCTATAATGGTACATAAACCTTGTAACACCTTTGAAAAGCAGAAATGCAGAGCAGAAATAAATAAAATTAAAAAAAGAAAACGCAAAATTCATAATATTAAATTAATAAACAAAACAAAGTATTACTATTGAACTTCAGAACTACACCTCAAATCTAGTGAAAAGAATTATTATATACACAGGGAAATTCACGAGAAAACTTAAAAAATGACCTTATGTGCGCAAACATCTAATGACAGACTATAAACGCGAAGCTGAGAAGACAATATTCTCGCTAAAAGATATAATTGAAACAGCGAAAGCATTCTACAATGATATTAATTTTACCAACAAACCACTAATTATTACTACAATCTCAAAAGTGCTTCTTCATTCTGTCCGTTCACTGCATCTATTTTGGCAAACAAGAATGTTACAATGAAGAAATAACATTTTAGATCATGTGAAACACCATTCTTGCTGGAATGAGAAAAATGAAATGGCGGCAAACGTTTTTTAAATTTAATTTTTAGATATCTTTGGAAACAGTATATACTACATGAAAGAATTTATTCGTGCATAACAACTTAAATTTAACCTAAGAATAAGAATAATTGGTGTAATAATAATAATAATAATAATAATAATAATAATAATAATAATTAAAATAGTCGAAATTCTATCAAAAACTAAAAGTAAAGGTCGTTTCCCGACAAACAGAATGAGTTGGATTAGCAGACAGGTCACTATGCCGTCATTTCATTCGTTTTATTGTAAAGAAAGAACCACGTATCCTATTTGCTAAGAACACAGGGTTCGCGCATCCTGCCATCCAGTCTGCTTCTCCCAAGTACCTCGTGGCCTTCCACCGCAGGCGCTCACGGGCCGGGCCCTGCCAACCCGGTCGCTTGCAGGGGCTCTTATGGGGCCGGAAGGGAGCGGCGCTGCACCGGCCGAGCGACGCGCGCAGAAGCCGACGATGCGCGGTAAATCCTCTAAAGGTCGCGCCACTCACAAAACAACGGAGCGAGGGGCGGGGGAGGGGCGTCTATCGAGAGCGAAGAGCAGGGAGCGCACAGCGAGAGAAAGAGGACGGAGGCGGGGCGGACAAGAGCGCGACCGCTGACAAATATGCAACGCAGGGCGACGCGCGGAGGAGGCCAAAGCAGAAGAAATAAAAGACGACGCGACGCGACGCGACGCGACGCCAGATCTACGCGCGCGATGGGCGTTTCAAGACGACGGCGCCAGAGAGAGACAGCGGCGCTGCGGGTCGGGAGGACTCCGCAGCGCAACTGCTATTCCACAACACGACACAGTATGAAGAGAATTTTTGATTTTAAATTATTACCGAGAATTGACATCATTTGAGAATATTGCAAAAGTAAATCTCGTTGACGTGATATCAGAAGGAAACCAGAATCTGCTTTCTGATCTTTGATTTATATTATTAAATATTGAAGCACAGAAACCAAACTATCCAGCGTACTATTCGCGCAACTTTTCTTGAAAGATAGATTGAAGAAATGCGGACGGAGTGGGGGTATAAGTTACAAAGTCGGCCGCTAGAGTATTTACTGTAATGTCAACCTCTGGAAAATCAAAGTCAAACCTGCTACGTGTGCGACCAGGTCATCGCTCTGAGTAGGCAAGAGCAGGGACACGAGATAGGAGATTTAGGTGTCTCCTTTAAAGGACCTGGACCTGCCTCAGCCATTTATTTGGATAATGGTAATAAGGCTGAACAAAAGTTATCGACTATGAAAGCAACTAGCTTTGACTGTCTTCTACTTCGCGACAATGAAGTTTTAATGTTGTTATCAGTGCTCGCTGCGAGCTTTTGCCTGCAACTGTTCATTGCTCAAGGGAGGGGGAAGCAAGGTCATCGTTCAAGAAAAGTTGCGCGAGTAGTACAGCCATGTGACTGGTGCCTAAGATTTTATTAGATGCCTAGGAGCTAGAGAAATATCTGAAAACAATGAAACAGTTTCGATTTTTGCTGAAAATTGAAAGAAATGTGTTATTTCACTTTCTCTCATACTGCCTGTACCAACTAAATTCTCATATTCAGTATCACGACTTACGATAAAGCTCTAAGGCCATGCGATAGCAAAGCTCTAAGGAAGAGGCCGCCCGCCATTAATATTTGGTATTCACGGGTTACTTATAGAACAGAAAATTTTTACTTCCTCGCAACGGAGTAGAGAGAAAGTTATGTAATGCTGCGGGAAAAACGGCGAATTTTCGGCAGAAAAAACAATTATACGGTCCTATTAATACAAAGTGGATAAATCTAATTGCAAAATTTAGGAAAAAATCCTCCATCATGTAACTTAGCGAGAATCCATGTTTTATGGGTTCTTGACACCGAAAAATCGAAAGATGGCAAAAGTTTGTCTTTCCGTCCGTTCGTCCGTCCATGAACAATGGTAGCGACTAAACCGTTAAGCCAATTTTCTGCCAAATAGTTATTCCTGTTTCGATCTGGCTGATGTCGCGGCCTCTTGAATATAAAACCGATATTTTAATTTTGGGGGTATTTTACATGAAGCCTCTGGGACCTTTTAGAAAAATGGCTCCATCGTTTTTATTAAATTTTGTTGTTGGGTAGAATGAAGGACGTTTAAGAGAATGTTGCAGACATCATGTTTGTTGTAAACTCTGATTTTTGAAAATTGAAAAATTCAAACCTTTTTTTGATGTCTTCCTACAGCTACAATAAGGAAGATAGAGATTTTTCGTTTTACGAAATTTGTTCCCTAAATATTGATTTTGAAACAAGGTTACGTCCAATTTTTTGAAATTGGACGTAATTTTTTGAAAATGAATTTGAGTTATTTTTGTGTAATTTTGAATGAAAATTCGAAAGAGAATGTACGTGCGTTTTAGCACCACTAGTTTGATAATCTTGATATATAAAGAACTATTGCACTGTTTACATTTAACTAAACATTTCATTATTCGTAATGACGATTTTGTAAAAAATGAAGTTGTCTGAATGCCAGTGTCTTTTTTGCAGTGTTATACCAAAGTATAACTTCGTTTTGGAAAGCTTCGTTTTGGAAAGCCTTTTGTGTGACTTTTGTTCGGCATCATTTCTGCAGGTCACTAGTTTTTGCTAAAGAGAAAAGAAAACGAATCTCTTTCCCCAAAGGAAATAAAATATTCTTTGACCGTTTAAAGATACATTTCCTGTACAATTTTTCAGTGAGAGAATGAATGTCTTAACATTAAAATAATTATTCTTATTCATTCAGACCTTCGTATTTCTAATGATTGTTTTTAATTTCAATATTGAAAAGTTGCGAGAATTAAATAATCTCAACTAGAATTAATTAATTTTTTTAACGCGCCGTGCGCGAAACGCGGTTTCTCGTGTTTGATTTTCGCGTGCGAAACAACTAAATTTGTAGCAGAGTGCGAAACATCGCGAAGCGTGTGCGAAACATCTGTAACGATTCGCAATTGTCATTCGTCTTCACGACGTCATTTGTTTATTATTTACAAACATCAGTGTTACGACACTCACTGGAATCCATTTACTTTTGTAAAAGTAAGTTTTTCTATTTATCTGATATTTAATATATATTCCTTCACTTGACGCATTGCGTTTCGCTCACGGTGTGTTAAAAATAATACGCGCAACCCAGACGTAAGATTATTCTCGCACTCGTCTTTTTGTCGCCCTCGCTACGCTCGGACGTCAAACTTGACTTGTTCGTGAATCACCTATTTCGCGCCCTTGTTACGTAAACTGCTATTGCTTAATAATCGCACTCCAAATGGGGACTGGCTGAGCATTGCCGCAGACTGTGCAGAGACTCTGATCGGGAGGTCGTAGGTGACAGGATCTTTGACGCTGGCTTGTCAGCTAAGACGAATTCAGCGGCGGTCTGGAGGAGAATTCTAGCGAACGGCTGCTCTGGTAGGTAGTTTGTTGTACGTTTTTCGATTAAGACCAGGCGAATGCCGGAGTAGTGCCCTAACAAACGAGCTTCGGAGCGTGCGAGATCTTTCATTCCTTTTCCTTGTTCTTTCCTCACCTCTTACTTACACACACACACACACACACACACACACACACACATGTTCTATACAATCACACATGCCGAGGGACCGGTCGGGCGTTTATAGCTTGTCTTGGCTAAGGGTGACACCTGGACGGGGAAATCCATCTCAAATCCAGGAAGATCTCATCATCCATCGGCAAAGGAATCACCGCCACCTCCATGGACAAACACAATCACTATTCTGACGGGACTAATGACCATATCAGTTGAGGTGTCCGGAAACATCAATCAAACTCTATCAAATTAATAAAACAATTCGTATCTATCGCTACGTGTGTGTGTCGCGGAAACTCCGGCATTCTCTTACAGTCAGGTCTATCCACAAATAAGACGCCTTTTCAGTTTCTGATAATAGTTAAGTAATTACAGTAACATAGTAAATGTTGAAGCAGTTCTTCAAAAATAGGACGTGCCCTTCTGTGTGCCCGTGGACAGGACCGCAAGTACAGAAAATGTTCAAAGCCTAAAACCTGAAAATATTTAAACACAACTTTCAGAAAACGATAGTAATACATTCCTAATGTTAATATGTTGTATAGGTTGTCTTTTTTATATAGGATTTATAGACAAAAACAGCTTCAATTTATTATAGACAACGTATCACATTTGTCACACATGTGTCACATCACATTATCACAAATGTGATACGTTGTCTATAATAAATTGAAGCTGTTTTTGTCTATAATACATTCCTATTTGTATAAGTATAACTTACATATTTAAGTTTTTACTTCAGTTACGTTGGTATTTATTCTGGTAGCCGACGGTAATTTCCTCCGTCGGCGTTCTGTCTGTAGCTGAATAGCTTTGGTACGCGACAGTTAACGGCGTTTCTCGCCCCTCGCCATGAAGAGGGCCTTTAAGGTGTTCCCGGCGCCTGAGTGGCGAGCGCCGTGTGCGCAGGGGCGGCGCAGCGCGGGAGCAGCTCGGGGCAGATCCAAGCGCCGACAGCAGCGAAGGGCAGTGGGGGGGGGGAGCCCAGGAGGCCGCGCGACTCAGGGTTCCGAAAGCCCTTGCGCTGTGAGGAACACCGTGATAGGTAAGAGGTGACAGAGACATGGGGATAACGGATAGGGGATATGAAAGAATGGAGAGAAAAGAGAAAGAGGATGGAGGCGAAAGAGGAAAAAGAGTGAAAAATGAAAGTAAGAGGAAGAAAGAATAGAATAGATAGAAGTCGGAGAAGAAGAGGGAGAGGAAGAAAACGGAAGAAAAATATTAAAAGAAGAAAAGAAGGAGGGTGGGGAGAAGAAGTAGACTTCACTACAAGAAATAAGACTCTAAACATAAACAAAAATATTGAAAACAATATGCAATGTCGGCCACAGTGGAAACAATACGGAAGCTGAGATAAAGAAGACCGTTAAAAGATCAAAAGGGTGGGAATGCGAGGAAACAGGGTTGGATGGTTGGGAGAGGCAAGTAGAGTCGAAAGGGGAAAATGAAAGCATGTAGGAAGCGAAGGGGATCAGGAGCGGGTCGGGAGCGGGTCGGGAGCGGGTCGGGAGCGGGTCGGGAGCGGGTCGGGAGCGGGTCGGGAGCGGGTCGGGAGCGGGTCGGGAGCGGGTCGGGAGCGGGTCGGGAGCGGGTCGGGATCGGGTCGGGATCGGGTCGGGAGCGGGTCGGGATCGGTCGGGATCGGGTCGGGAGCGGGTCGGGAGCGGGTCGGGAGCGGGTCGGGAGCGGGTCGGGAGCGGGTCGGGAGCGGGGCGGGAGCGGGGCGGGAGCGGGTCGGGAGCGGGTCGGGGCGTGCGCGAAGCGGGGCGGGCGCGGGACGGTCGCTGGGCTGGGCGGGGCGGGGCGAGCCCCCAGAGGCGCGCGGCGCCGCATGCATGTTTAAGAGGGCGCGTAGACGTCCCACTGAATGTCCTGGCCCTCAATCCTCGCGCTCATCCCGGATTTAGCTGGCGCGGCGCTCGGGGCCGCGGGCGCGCCTGCTCACGCAGTCATGTATGCAACCCGCCTGACAGCGGCGCCGATAAGTTGGCCGCGTGGCCGCCGCGCGCCGCCACCGTCGCAGGTGGGGCCGGCCGGCAGAGCCGCCAGCAGATTCAGTTCTCCTCCATACCACTACCGCTTCTCTTGCAGCCACGTAACAACTATATCAAAGCTCCTTTATACACTTTGCCTGAAGCAAAACTTTTTGATACCGAGAGCAGTGTCATAATCAGAAAATTTTCTGTGTGCGCGGGGTGCCGGAGTCAACCCAGAACTGTTTCGGAGCCATGTGTAGTTATAGGTGTATTTATAGCTTCTCAACACCTTTCTAGGAAAATTTCATGCCCGTTGGTGGCCGCTTATCTTACGCTGCTTCCCGTCCTTTCCGAGAAATTGTGCCGCAATAGAAATGTGACGCGGCGAGTCTACCTGTAAGTCACTCCAAGCCTCCTTTCGTTACTGCTCCTTTCAAAGCAGCTCACAGCAGTCGACGATCGAGACGCACGGAAGATATTTTATTTACAATCACACACCTTTATAAGAGTTATTAAGGTCCTTTCCTTGGAGATAGTATACTACTTTTTTATATCAATTTGCGCAGTTATTGTAGTTTCCACTTCTGCGTAAAGTCTTTCTATATTTGTTTCTGTGTATTGAAAAATAAGATACTCCTGAGGTAAATATATTTACTTTTAAGGTGACTATATAAGGTCTACATTTACTTTTAAGGTAGTATATATATTACATTATAAACTACATTATTTTATAAATATTATTTTTTGATTTTTGGATCTTGCTGTTTTATGAACTGAATAGTTTTTTACCTGTACATGATGAAGAATAAGATACACCACATCATTGTATTGATTATATGAAGCTGAAGGTGCATTAAACACATAAAATACATTTGTAAAGCTTATCTGAAAAAAGAAAATTCAAAGATTGTGATTAAGTTAACTGCACGCATAAATTCATTATGAAATATGGCGCACCATCCGTCAGATTAATCAAATGATAATCATACAACAGTTTGTCAACATCTGTGGGACAAATAAACCAATTAAAACAAAAATTTAACAAAAATTAATTAGATTTTTTAGAAGGCGGTGAAAATGGTTGTACGATGTTCGTATATTATCTTCTCGCAATCATCTCTTAACAAAATACTCAAAAGGTTATCGAACTCATCCTATCGGACTTGTTCAACAATTCCCTATCTATTATTGTAATAAGATGTATTAGTATACTGGTGTCATAAATAACTATAGTGTGAAAACTAGTGATTGGTGGCTGTAAAATCGGCTCATCTATTAGGCACTTTACAAACTCTAAGAAAAGTGTATTATTTTATAATGTAATTAATAAAATTATTTCCGATCGCCCTCAGCCCAGTTTGGGCACATTGTAGCACGTGCAGTGCTCCCGGAGCTTCTAGGATTCGACAAGCGACATGCGTTGCACGCGGTTGCGACAACCCCGGAATCGTTCCTCACGAGGAAGCGGGTAATTAGCGTCAGACAGATGCTACCGCTTCTGACTCGCCCAGCCTGACAGGTCAACGACCAAGAACATGAACTCTTAAACAGAAATTGCATCCGCACAAGCGGATGAAGTAGCCGGTAATGCAAACAGCAAGTAATTTCTGTAGACGGACTCACAGCTCCAGAGTATGTATTGAAAGTAAACTACTTGTAATGGACTCCTCTATGCTGTGGTCACATTTACAAAAAAACGATAGCGAAACAAATTTGTCGTATTATAATATAATTCATAATATTTTAGTCAGGGTTCGATGCAATAGAAAGGAAGGATAAAGGTTGAACGCCTAAAAAGAAAAATAAACGAAAAGTAACATTGTTATTTTACCAGAAAGAAGAAAAATGCTCCGAATAGCTAACTCTTTTCTTTTTACGTTATAGTGAAACTAACATTCAGATTGCGATTCTAAGAATTTATTGAGATAGCGATAATACGAAGTAATATGCCGACAATAAATCTTTTGCTGAAGTGAGTCTTGCAGGAGAAGGTCTCCCTGCCCCATTTCGTGAAGGTCAAGAGGGTGGAGGGGGGGCGATCGGAGCCGCGCGTGGCTGCTGCCAGGGGCGAAGGGGGGGGGGAATAAGCGCGTAAGTAGTTGGGGGAGCGTGACAGAAAGCTGTAAAATTTCGGGCAAAGGCAGCCAACAACCTAAGCAGAAACACCAGTTTAGGAGAGAGATCCTTTCCGATGTAGTAAACTGCCCATAAATCTTCGCGTTTCAAATTACTTCCCCTCGTTTTATAATGCACCTGAGCAACATTTTATTCGAAAATCCGTGAAAATTTTATCGCCGCTACTAAAAAGTTGGTGTTCTCTAAAAATATTTCTAGAGATCGAATGGAATCTTACGATTAAACATTTTAACTTCTGAATTCAGTATTTTAGAAGTTAAAATTTGTCTTAAGGAACTGATTGAAGTGTCGATTATATATAGATATCGATTATATACGATTATATATATGTCGATTATATACAGTGTCGATTATATATAGATTTTCTCTTTGATCTTATAATATTAGAAAGCGATCGATACTGTTTCGTGAAATGTACTAATGGAAAGAAGTATCAAATCTCGCAGTGACGTAAGGATTATTGGGTGAATTAATGAATTTTTACAAGGCCGGAAACATAATCAGAGTTGCACGAACACATAATCAGAAACTGCAAATTATCACGCGTGGCGTCCCGCAGGGTTGCGTTGTTGGACCACTACCCCTTCGGTCCACATTAATGACTTGAATGAGGATATCACACGGGGTAGCATGTTGAAAATTTGCAAAACGATTTAAACGAAATGGAATCTGAAAAAAATAAAATAAAAATTAATTTCTTTAAAAACGAATCTCTTTCATGGCCAAAAATACCGATGTACTTCATATCTCACAATATAAATACTTGGGTTTGCCTTAGAATCTAAATTCGAATGAGTTAAGCATGTAACTTTCGTGCTTGGAAAGCTTGGAGAATCTTACATTTTGTTAAGAGTAGTTAACAACAGTACAAATTGTTAGGTTGATTCCCTTTATTCACTTAATTTTAGAATATTGAACAGCAAAGTAGATTTTTTTCATTATGAAATATCCTTATTCTAGACACTAAATCCAAAGTAGACAGAAATATTCTTATTAAACAAAATCCATTCATACCTCCCATTTTGGAATTCTTAAGAATCGCGTTGAAAGAGGACAATGGTTAGCGCTGAATTCAAAGTTTTCAAAGGAAAATCAGTCTGGGGTGAAATTCAGAGCCGAATTGAGACGTCATGATTCTTGGTAATGGGATCATTCATATAAAATTGAACGAAAAACAACTGGGCAGGAATTGAAAATCCTTCATTTGATTTAAACGGTGAATGTTTTAAGGAGTTTACCCTCGACAGTGTTTGAAACGTTTCCTCGCACTATGCAAGTGTGTAGACATGCGTTATAGCTAATACAAGTAACATTAGGCCCAGGCGAGCGGAGGCGTCCAGCGAGAGACGGGTGACGGGTGGCGCGCGGGGCGAAGAGGGCGGCGGATCGGTCAGGGAAGGGAACGGGAGGAATTAGCAGCGATGCATCGCTGTCCCATGGTGTCCCATCGCGATGGGACAAATTGAGATCAGAGTGGCCTGGCTGCTCCGTCCGTGACGAGGCAGGAAGCGGCTGGGCGCGGATGGTGAGGTGCGGTGGGGTGGGTCAGGGTAGCCGACGGTCATTCACGGTACTCCACAGCGGTTGAGGGCGGGGATGTTGGGAATGAGTGGTGCAGAGCGGAGCGGAATGAGGTGGAATGCGGAGGGGGGGGGCTGGGTGGGGCTGGGTGGGGCTGGGTGGGGCTGGGTGGGGCTGGGTGGGGCTGGGTGGGGCTGGGTGGGGCTGGGGGGGCGGGGGGGCTGGGTGGGGCTGGCTGGGGGGGGGCTGTGGCGGGTGTGTGTCGCGTGCCGGGCAGTGGCCCTCGCCGCACGGAGCGCGCGCACCGCTTTCATTAGCTGCTATTAGCCCCGATTTATTTTCCATGCGTGACGCAATGGGCGCAGCGCGGCGCCGTGTGTCGTGCCACGACCGTCCCCTCCCCCGCAGCCCACATAGAAAGGGGAGGAACGAGCTATCGAACGCGTCCCCGAAGGAGCTGTAAACGAGGGAATTCACGCTTTTACTATTCTCACTTAATTGTAATTGACAGTTCAAGAAAAAAACTGTGATGCTAGGTTTTATTAGTTGTGAGAAATTCATCTCTTAAGATTGACACAAGACTATGCACAATTTTAAGAAGTGCAGGTAAACAAATATCACATAATTCGAAATTCTGTGCTCTAATATCGCTTAGAATAACAATTTTTTTCATTCTCAGAAAGCAAGTTTACTACATAAAATAAAAATATTGACACGAAAAAATTTTATTTTTTCAGAATTACCTTGCCCGCCGAGATAGTTAAAGAAATTTGGAATGCAATATTTACACAATCGTACAAAAATGTGGAACTTCACTTAGAAGTGATTACTTTTGTTTGATTACCCTCATAATGAATTATTATTCGCAAACAGTAGACTAATTTGACGAGAATTCTTAGGTCAATATGAATGGATGATGGGCAGACAATTGTCAATTTACGAATGGTATCAAATCTGGAAGAGTGTCAATCGAAGCTTACTAACTTCAGGCTTAATATCTTAGCTTTTCCGTTAATATTGTACTATTGAACGCCACTTTGTTTAGGGCTATTTGTCACTTTGTAGAAACCTTCTGGCTCAACCTTTGCGTTATTCCTACAATGTCGCAGATGTTTCGCTGAAACAATGCATGAGCATCTTTTCTTCAAAAATGTGTAAAAGTAATTTCAGTAATACAGGTGATATTTAGATAATATTATTGAGAAACGAGTGTCTAATGCAATATTTTACTGATATCTTGCTTCATTGTGGAGGCTAAAAGAAAGAAACGATATTCAATTTAAATGATTACAAATTGATGTAGTATTTAAAACAGTATAAAAAGAAACCGAACTATTTGCATTAGGATGAAAACGTTGATAGAAACATTGTAACAATATAAAAATCACGAGAGTAAGAAAACGTAATAAAAGCGATTACAAATAATTGGGAATTCCAATCAATTGTACATTCCTTTTTCGTTCGTGAAGATGTTTGTAAAAATAAATTGTACACGGATGCATATATTTAATAAAAAAATGCGTTCACTTCGTTTCCGAAATACATATTAAATTTAATTTGTTTATCAAGTAATGTAAGAAATGCAATTAAAACTGACTAGCATAATATGTATTTATATTTAATTATAAGTCTTTGAATAGATAAATGTTATATTAATGAAACTTACATCTCAATAATAATAATAATAATAATAATAATAATAATAATAATAATAATAATAATAAATCTAACTTGTAAAAATTCATAAAATGGTGGCTAGGATCGAAACGATTGCACACAACCTGTTAGGTAATGCGCAACCTCCCAGTTAATAACACTTCATTAAGAAAATTCACGAATTATTTATTATACTACTCACTATAACGTCTTCATAACTTTACATCAAGCCGCAGCTTGTAAGGAGAATTTCTGCGTAGTTAGATCAAATCGATATTTTAAGGGTAAAGATACAGCGCACCTTGACGCGGATGTGAAGCATTTTGACGGCGGCAACTTACCAATGATGACATATCTTGATTAGGTTCACATGGTAGAACATTTTAAACCGCATCTATTGCATTTCGTTAAGAAAATATAGCACATATCGATTTTTAAAGTGAATATTGAAACGTGTTACAGAGTGAGAGGGAAAGAAAAGAAAGAAAGAAAGGAAGAAAAATACGAGAGCGCGGAAGTGTACTCTGCAAACCCCAAATGCATTAGAGGAAGGGGAAAGCCTTGTAAGGGCGGAAGCGAAACAAAAGCGGAGGGGCAGAACTCGGCGTAGCGGGAGGGCGGGTAAAATACAAATCGCCACGACACACTGGCAGCCCCAGAAGGCCAGCGCGCAAAGTCCTCTAGAAAGAAAAGCTTCTTCAAACATTTTCATATAGAATTCCATTCATATTAATAAAAATTAACCGTGATGTAATAATAAATTGAGTTTTGTTGCTATTATCTTCTTTAAAAAATAAAGGGTTTTTTTTTTAATTTGAAACCTTTCCTCTTTGTACATCTTTTCTTCTTTACGAGTGAATATGATGGCTAGTTGACGCCTTTTGTTTTCGATCTATAATGATGCTAATAAGTACATAATAATAATGAACAAATATCTCAGGGGTTTATTTTTAATAGTATCTTTGAAAGAGTGAGTCTGAAAAACAACCGCTCAAAGCGAGGTCTAGGCTGACACAAAAGTTTTCTTTGGGGAATTTAAGATCGACGAATAACAGTCCACAATATAACTGAAAACTATAACAAGTCTTCGTAATATTTTCTGAATGGGTTACGCCATTAATTTACTGATAAAAAATCTCTTCCTTCGAGGCGCGTCAGAATCGACATGTATTTCAACCATTACATATACAATTGACCTTTTAATTAAAATTATTATTAAAAAAAAGAAAGCATTCACTCTAATTAACATTCAAAGTCATTCATAAATCTTTTAGGTCCATACCTGTACCTAACTTAAAACTGCTGAATGGACATTCAATATACGATTATATCTTAATATTTATTACTGGGCTTAGTACAAATGAATATAGGCTCTTTTTTGTAATTATCCCCTTTCCTTTCGAACTGCTTAGCCCAATTACACGGTGAATTCCCCCTTTTTCACCAGGAATAAGTCCTTCCTCGGTTACGTACCATCTGAATCCACACTCAAAAGTTCAGAATTTCTAACTTTCTTCATATCAATTTGTATTTAAAATTTTCTCAAAACACATAATCAATTCATTGATATTACCAAAATGTCTTATTAATTTTCATATCTGAGCTCATCATATGTGACCATGAATGGTGACTTCTTTCGATCTCCTCAGCAGCAATGCTAGCCATCGACAGTCTTCTGTTTTGTCTTTTCAGCGCAGTCCGAGCTCTAAATCGTTTCTCTTATTACTTGTACATCATTCGATACATCCATCGTATTTGTTTTCTCGCATTATTTAATGGAAAACATACTTAATAACTAATTCTCTAAATTAATTAAAAAAAATTAATTTTGTCATCTTTCAGACTGAGATGATATGTTCATCTCAATATCCCATTTAGGACATTATAGAGCGCATTTAGGTATATTCTTTCAGTAAGACTTTTATTTTTCAGTAGTGTAGTCTCTTTTCAGTTCATATCACAGACGAATACCGAGTAAAATTTTTCACGGAGAAAGTGGAAACAGAGGATCTAGGCGATATTACTCAATGAGCCTGAAGTCGACTCTCAAATATGTTTGGTACTTAAACAAATTAAAATTCGTAAATTACAGATTACTTTACACACTTTGTTTTTGTATTGTTTTACTTTGTATATAAAATTAAATTCTGTCATCCAATGAAAATAATAATTACAATTAATCTAACGTTAATAACCTATATCTATCCATCTCTCCCTCTCTCTCTCTCTCTCTCTCTCTCTCTCTCTATATATATATATATATAATATATATATATATATATATATATGTCTGTTTTATTTGAATTAAGTTCTTTTCTAAGAGATAAATTTTTATCTTTGTCTGTACTGGAGGTTTACCTGACTCGGGCCCCTGACTGCCGTGGGAACGGACTCAAAATATCCTCTGCAGGCGGAGCAGAGGGTGTCAGGACTAGGCGCTCTAGCGGCGCTCCCGCCCTGCCCTGCCGCGCCCGCCCCCCCGCCCCCGCTGCGCTGCCATCACGCAGCCACTTTCCTGCAAACAGCCCATTTACAGCTTACAAGCGGCCGGCAAAGTTAATCAGCATTCGCGAGAACTTCCCACCTCCGCTATCTCGGCGCCTGCGCCAGAGGTCAGGGCGGCGCGCAGGGCACAAGATCCCCAGCGCCCCGCCCGCCCCGAACCAAGGCAGGTGGACGCGGCGAGGCGCAGCGGCGGGGATGGGGACGCGGGAAAGGGAAGGTGGAGAGGCAGGAAAGGATTGTGCGCTGGGCGGGGGGAGGCCCGCCTGCGCCCCGCTTCATCTCATCTGGCGCAAGGCGCGTAATCGAATTTCAGTTTTATCACCGCGCTGTCTCGTTATTCCATAGCGCGCGCTAGAATGTAACAAGACGGCGCGCGGCACGCCTCGCGGTCGCCCGCCCAGGAATATGCCCCGCCGCCCGCCAACCGCGCCCTGACAAGATCGATTTACGGCGTTTTTGTTCCGCGCTGCGCTGTCCGCCGGCCGCTCGCCGCGCTGTCGCCTCGCGCGGGGTGACGGCGGGCGCGGGGCGGGCGGGCAGACGTTCGGAGCCGGATAATAAGAGGCGGGAGGAGGGGCGGATCCGCAATCGAGACACTTCTGTCGCGCCGCTTCCGCCGCGCGCCCCGAGCGGTGCAGGATCGCAAGGCCCTCGACGGCTCTCTCCCGCCACCCAAAAACTCGCCATCTCATCGATTTGGTAGGCCTCGGACATCTGGTCTATCTTTTATAGGCCTTCTTTTGGCTGTTTACAAAATTACCTTTCGACGCAGTTTTGGAATATCCTATAACAAACTCATCTGATTAGGCTTCAGGGTAAAGCAATTTAATGTAGGTAATCAAGTATGGTGATTAATATGAAGCATTATAAACGTTTTTGTCGTGTTTATACACTCAAATTGACGACAACAACAATAACAACAATAACATTCATTATGATGGTTCTGACTGTTCATACTAAACGTTCTGTTCACACAAAAAGTATTGCTTAGTTAAGATAGTACGGGAAAAGATAGATGATGCACGGAATATTCGCGAGTTTTTCACGCGGAGGATCGCGATACTTCTACAGAGTGCGCATTCGCCACAGGGCGGCGCCCTTCATGCGAGATAGCAAGCTACTGCGCCCACGCTGGCGCCGCCTCATCTCGCGTGCGGAGGGGCAGACGGCGCCGCGCCGCGCCGTGCCGCATTGAAAATCGTCGCAGTCGTTCTTCCTTATGGCGCCCCGGCGGCGGGACGGGTGGCTGCCCTTGAGGTCGAGAGGCGCAGTGAGTGTCAGTGGAGATGACGTAGGGCAGCGAGAATGAGACGCAGAGGTTGGTGGGCGGCGGAAACGACGATGCCGACGGCTCCAGCGTCATTCCAGGAGAGATGTCGTGGAAACATGGCGAGGCTCCAGGGAGGAAGAGGTGAGGGCGAAGGCGACGACGACTGCCCCGGCGACGTCGAGGGTAAAGAGTAGGCGAGAGAGACGAGGACAAGTGTAAAGGTGTCGATAGGTGATGTCAAAAAGAAGTTGGAGAGAAGACGACAGCGACGGCGGACAGCGACGTGGTCGACGACGAGGTGAAAGTGCAGGCGAGGGCTAGGAGTCGGAGACGACGAAGGCGAGGCGAGGAGGAGGCGAGGGCGAGGCGAGGGCGAGGGCGAGGGCGA
The DNA here is from genome assembly GCA_964035755.1 of Teleogryllus oceanicus. NCBI lineage: Eukaryota > Metazoa > Arthropoda > Insecta > Orthoptera > Gryllidae > Teleogryllus > Teleogryllus oceanicus. The sequence continues at coordinate 6,338,858 of CAXIVR010000004.1, read as the reverse complement.
GGGCGAGGCGAGGCGAGGGCGAGGGCGAGGGCGAGGCGGGAGGCGAGGCGAGGGCGAGGCGAGGCGAGGGGGCGAGGGCGAGGCGCGTGGGCAAGGGCAAGCGAGGGAGGCGAGGGCGAGGGCGAGGCGAGGGCGAGGCGAGGCGAGGGAGGGAGGTGAGGTGAGGCGAGGTGAGGGCGAGGCGAGGGCGAGGGCGAGGGCGAGGGCGAGGGAGGGCGAGGCGAGGCGGGGCGAGAGCCAGGTCGAGGGCGAGGGCGAGGGCGAGCGCCAGGTCGAGGGCGAGGGCGAGGGCGAGCGCCAGGTCGAGGGCGAGGGAGACAGTCGTGTGTGGCTGCCTTGGGACCGCCGTCCCTCCCTTGCGCCGCCTCCGCTTTTGTCTGTGTCGTGCGGCGAGCGCTCTGTGGCTCAAAGGGACTCGAAACTCTTCCGTTTGCACTAGCTACGAAAATGAATTACTCATTTTGATTTGGCAAAATGGGCAAGTTTCTTATCAAATCAGTAGTTTGAGCAGGAATGTATTTTACTCAATTTATTTATTTACTAGACTTACGGGTCTTCAAAATCAGAAATCTTTAGTTGGTGAGTGATGGTCGCATTAGTAGAAAATAGCAACAATGGAGATTTGAATGGTGATGTCGGAAAGAGAGACAGCAAAAACGAGGAACCACGTCAGCTCGCAGAGAGCTCGTTTGTTGAATCGTTTATGCCTACACACAGAATACATCATATGCATTATAGTCGGGTATATGAGATATGAGTTTTCTTGTTGATAAAGTATTTATCGATCCCTTACATAAATACTATACAATTACTATTATACATTATTATAATTAAATTAGATCAATTATTATACATATTATTATATAGGCAATTATACCTTTTACTCATTTTCTTGTAAAACTACGGTTTCCGGCTCCACCGTGGCTTCAACACGTACATCTCCACCACACATATACGGAAGCGATAGCTCAGTGCATCAACTGATGCCACTGCAGCGTCTAGGCGGAGGTCCTAAGTTCGAGTCCTGACGGCGGCAGGATTTTCGACACTAGCTTTTCAGGAGGTCGAATTCAGCCGCTGCGTGGAGGAGAATTCTAGCGGCCGGCTGCTCTGATCGGTACCGATCGCCATCCAGCGGGGAATATCACCGCCATCTCCAGAGAGAAAAAAGCACTACACTAACGTGACTAATGACCAAAGCAGCTGACGCGCCGGAAACACGAAAAACCAAACCAACAAAATTCCTCTGGGCCTGCGGAAGGCGGCGCGGTTCCAAGGCGCTGGCCCTTCCGGAAATACGCAGCGCGCAGAGACAGGCTGCGAGCTCAGCCCTACCCCGTCCTTCCTCCGCATTGGGTTTGTCGCCTTCGGCTGAAGTGACGGCTCTCAGTATTTCGATGGTTTTAATTTTAAATTTATTTTACGTCCAAAACAGTTCAAAACTGTCGTGACGTGCTACGGAGAAGTAAATTCTGTATGTTTTCATAATTCTGTGATCCCTACCTTAAGCCATATACTATTTGAATTTTGAATACAGAAAGGAGTGAGCGTGTTTTTTGCAAGGATTGTTAACAAAATATTCGCTCCGATCTAATAAAATCTATGTTCGGGGGTAAATCAGCTATATAATTGGGATCTTATCCCTTATCATGTCCTTCATGAAAGAACAATACTTTCTGCCGCGACATGGACAACGATCATTTGAATAACTATATTTCCCACTGAATTCTAACAGACGTGCACAGATAATGAAGTTAAATTTATGCCTAGAAGCAAAACAAGGGGCCATCTCAGCATTTGCTCAAATGATCAGCGAAACTGGACAAAAATGGCGAGGGATGTCCTTCAACAGATTCTAGAGTGGACCACATCAAGACGTACGAGCGTTATACACACACGCACACACACTCACATATATATATATATATATATATATATATATTGTGACGTACCGGGTAGGCCGGCTTGTTCTCAGTAAATTTATTTGTAAGGACAGGTGTTCTTTCTCGAATGGGCTCAGTTATTAATCAAACACCACTGTTCCGTGAACAAAATAAACTGAACTATTTATTAATTCTATACAAATCACTAATGATACAATATCTATGGTGGTCTCTACCCTTTTCTTTCATATAACCTATAATCACTGTTAGTCTCTCGATCTTATCGATCGAAGAAATATTTACCGTTGACTTCTGCCCATACGAGCGTCGGCGGCTTCGGGGACTCTCGGTTGCCTCGCGCTCCTTCGTTGCCTACCGAGGTCGTTTCACCTGGGACCACCCGAGGTGGCGCTGCGCTCCAGTACGTTCTCCTTTCCAATTCTCCGATCCACTCGACGTCTTTGATCTGTGTATTCCAAATAGCAGCTATCACTTGGCAATATGTCCGATCGACTATTGATTGTTATCACACAAATTGTCCGTCAATTAACCTTTCCGCACTCGTTCGTTCGTGATACTAGTTGCTTTCGATCGCGGAGCAGCCCCAGATACGTCCTTCTCGCCGGCGGCCAGCCAGACACTGCCCCCTCGCGGCCTTGTTCCCACGGTCGGCCAACCGACGACACTCGCCGCCCGTAACCGTTTTCGTGGCGAGCGCCTCTGGCAACCGTTCTGCCGCGTGCTTGTTTGAGGTATCGCCGTTTCTTTGGGTGAAACGCGGTGCGTTTCATACCTCCCCTTTTTGTGGATTTTTCTCCGGAAAATTCAATGACTTAATGGTCTATTCTGTCCATTGCCTTCTTGTTGGCAAGGTCTTAAATGTAAAATTATAATGTCCCACCACTTCTCTGTTATCGTTGACTAGTTTAGCACGTTCGGGTTTGTTATCTGTTCAATGATGTACGGCCCTCATATAATGGAAAAATTTTGCTATAACCTTAGTTTAGGTTAGACACTTTGGGATCACGCAACAATATTGTCTGCTCTCGTGACATTCTATAGTTTTCTTCTTTGACTTTGCCTTCCTGTCTGGGCTTCCAGTACTTCTATCTGGTCAACCTGTTGTTTCAGTCTTCTTCTATCCCTCCTCCGATAACACGCCCGTACATATTTCTAATTCTCTCCATTCCCATGTCCATCTCGATTCTCTGGCTTCCTAGTTCTACCACTCCGTGGTCAAGATCAATAATCGCGCGTCGTTCGGATAAAAATCTGTCCCTATAATCATCGGATACAATAACTTCTTTACTACTAGAGCTACCACTTCGTACTTTGATCGCCAATTTCAGCATTAAACATTATTTGTTCGTGATAGGGCTTGACTTCTTCTGAGTGGCTCCTATCACGTACGCCCTATTCATGGGCAAGCACATTACTTGCTTTCCTTTCGCAATCAACTCATTACAAAATTCCTCTGATATAACTGTTGTAGTACATCCAGTATCAACCAGTGCTTCCGTTACCACCCCTTCGCATTCTACTTTGATCGTGGACATTTTCCATGCGAACTTCCGAACTTTTTTCTGCCACGGTTGTGATTCATAGGACACCGACTGAATCGTATTGATAGGGACCACATTCAGCTCTTCTTCCTTGTGTCCGTCATGGGTCGCCTGTCATCACGGACTCTATCTGTTTAAAGATGTTCCTGTCCTCCACTTGACCAGGCCGTTGATTGATTGGGCGCACCTCGGTTCGTTCCTCTCTTCTTCTCGACGGTTTGGTCTTGTCCACCACTCCGGTCTTTGTTACTCGTTCCGATTGCCATCGGCTTCCTGTCTCGTGTCGCGTCCACTGGTTGCCTGCTCCACCACCATTCCCTTGTCTATTGACTGGTTCCGTTCTTAACGCGTTCACGTTTCCTTCCCTCTTATTCTTCGGGGCATTGGCAAATGTTAAGTCATATCCTCCTAAGGCGTTCATAAAGCTCTAAATTGGTATGGTTCAAACTTCTCAAATTATTTTGGATCGACACGAAACTGACGTGTCAATAAACACATAATTTCTGATCACTCATTGGGGACGTAGTGTCCTAAAATCTCCAACACGTTGCGTCGCATATTCCCGCAGAGTTCATCGACTGAGTATAATAACCATTCATTAGATTTAATTTCACATTCATTTGAATCTCGTCGTTCCAATACCGCTCATAGAATCGGTCTTGAAATTCCTTCAGCGTCCCGAATACATCAAAAGTGTCGGCCCGTCCGGGCATTCCTCCAACATCAAATACAAAACTGGACCTGCATCTTTCCGACGTGTGATCACAGCTAGGTGTCGTTCCGCTGCCCGCATGAATGCGCATGGTTTTCTCGACCATCTCCGAAAACTTCAATGATTTCGAGGCTAAAGTGGTTTTCCCGCCCGCACTGATCGGCGTCGTCCGGCATTCTTTGATTAGCTCCACATCGGATTGCAGGGATGATACTCTTTCTTCGCACATTCGTATATCTCCCTTTATTTCTTCTTTAATTAATTGCTGCATCTTTTTGGGTGTCTTTTTCCCCTTTGCACCTCCTGCTTTGTGCGGTAATCTTCTCCTCAGTTGTTGATGTAGGTCGGTTTTCAACTCCGCCCAATTTGTCAATCTGGGATTCTATCTTCTGATCCTGCTCTACAAACTTACTGGCGATGGATTGGTTTTGAATCTCGACCTGTTCCGCTATCTTCTTCATTTCTGCTGGTTTCCTCGATTTGCTTGTTAAGAGGTCCTATTTGTTTTTAATTTCTCCATTAACTTTCCGTTCTGTTCTTCTGCCGATTTTTCAATTCGTTTAATCCCCTCCTTCTGTTCTTCCATCATCTTGATTTGTTTTTCCGATCTTTTTTTGTTCCTCGATTACCTTCTTTGTTCTTCTGCCGATTTCTCAAGTCGGTCGTTGATCATTTCATTATTAACATCAAATCTGATGTCTTTGCTTGGTACTCTGACTTGGGTTCCCTGCTACCTGGTTCATCGGCGTTGATGTGACTTTACTCTTCATCAAAATAATCGCCCGACGTGTCATCTAATTTCTTCAACTCAGCGTCCCTACTATCCAGGCACGTACTTCGCCGATTCCTTCATCCGAGTCTTCCACACGCTCTATCTTCTCATTTCGTTCCAACATCGCCTTTTGAGCTCCATTTGCTGCCGCAATCTAATTTCTTGTCTTCAGCTGCTCGTATCGTTCACTCATTCTCTCAATCACTTTTACTGCTCCGCGCTGTAATGCCGCCCTCAGCTCGTCTACGCTCGCAATACTACTGCAATTGTTCCCAATTTAATTAATCTAATTCCCAAGTAATTGTATTGAAACAATGACCTATCAGTGATTCTAGGCATTAGCTGAATACACTATTCGTTTAAATTTTGCATGAAACCACAATTGTATAGTCTCTATGACCAACCCAATTTCACTATACAGTTACCACATATGACATACAAAAATCCACTCTCTGCAATTAAATTTTAACATCACCTATACATAAATTCACTACACAAAATACCTTCATAAAACATCACATATCAAAATAATACAAATAACACTTCTGAAAATTCCTGAAAACATTGGCATACACAACTTCAATTCAAATTCAAACAATAATCCACAGTCTCATTTCACACCTCTACAGCTTCCTCAATAATGACACAAAATATACTGTATGCAGTTTTCAAACATTACCCCCAACATTCCAACAAATCAATATTAATTCCTTCACTATTAATTACTTCCATTCACTGCTAATAAACAATGCCTCCACACCTGGGCTATTCTACTTTTTGATGATTGTGACAGTTATCTTGCAGATTCATGCCATATGCTCAAAATAATTAGCATATACAATTTACACAAATGACATTAACTTCTCTTGTATTCATTACACTTTCCTACAAATTCTACTAATTTCCTTGCTTTATCCAATATTGAGAAACAATTCACTTAACTATGGTATGTTATCATGTACACAAATAATTATTCTAACAAACACAATACTTATACACACTGTTTCTCTTTACATACATAATAGGTACTCTGCATACTGTTTCTGGATTGACTGACTACTATTTAACTAAATAACATTTACATTCACAATTACCATTGCCTGTCAATATTTCTATAATTGCTTTATATTTCTCAACAGTATTTACCTTTACATAAATGACATAATAATTTCTACTACTTTTTCCTAGTAAACAACTGCACATGCACACTGTTTTATTTCAATATTTCTGTTCAAACTGTTATGTTTCTAAAATTATTCACAAGTTTGTTAATTCAAGAGTCATTAGTTTTATTCCTCCAATTATATGAATTCTCGTACTGTCTTCAATTTATTGCAGCACTATGTAAATACACCTTGTTAAATTAATCCCCTGAGCCACATTTCTTAAATACGAGTCCATACTGTTCGGCGCCAACTGTGACGTACCGGTAGGCCGGCTTGTACTCAGTAAACTTATTTATAAGGGACAGGTGTTATTTCTCGTGAATGGGCTCGGGGTAATTAATCAAACACCACTGTTCCGTGAACAAAATAAACTGAACTATTTATTAATTCTATACAAATCACTAATGATACAATATCTATGGTGGTCTCTACCTTTCTTCATATAACCTATAATCACTGTTAGTCTCTCGATCTTATCGATCGAAGAAATATTTACCGTTGACTTCTGCCCATACGAGCGTCGGCGGCTTCGGGGACTTCGGCTGCCTCGCGCCCTTCGTTGCCTACCGAGGTCGTTTCACCTGGGACCAGCCGAGTGAGGCGCTGCGCTCGAAGTACGTTCTCCTTCCAAATCCTCCGATCCACTCGACGTCTTTGATCTGTGTTATTCCAAATAGCAGCTATCACTTTGGCAATATGTCCGATCGACATTGATTGTTATCACACAAATTGTCCGTCAATTAACCTTCCGCACTCGTTCGTTCGTGATACTAGTTGCTTTTCGATCGCGGAGCAGCCCCAGATACGTCCTTCCTCGCCGGCGGCCAGCCAGACACTGCCTCCTCGCGGCCTTGTTCCCACGGTCGGCCAACCGACGACACCTCGCCGCCCGTAACCGTTTTTCGTGGCTGGCGAGCGCCCTCTGGCAACCGTTCTGCCGCGTGCTTGTTTGAGGTATCGCCGTTTCTTTGGGTGGAAACGCGGTGCGTTTCAATATATATATATATATATAATGTTTTCAATTCAGCAACATTTTTCTGAAACCATTTGTTTATAAAAAGTGAATAAAGGCTAGTTTCTAGGGTCATGTTCAACCTCCACTTGTAGCTTGTGAACGTCCAAATTATTCTTTACCTATAAATCACTGCCACTGAAAGAAGTCTTCTCTGCTTATTCTCCTTTTGCATCTTTGTATTATTCAACGAAGTATAGTTAACACGATTACAGAGAGACTGACTAAATACTACAATCAAAATTATTTATCTCTTATAAATATAATTCGTAAATGAAGATAAAAATTTGTACGATTTATAAGAAGCCATCACTGCAAACTGCCTAAATGTGCTACTATTGGAAAAGGAAATACCCGTAAGAGTGCACCAAGATAGACACAAGGTAGGTTCTTAAGGTGAAAACGTAGAATTTTGTAATTTATTTCATTAAGATATCAGCAGACCGCATACAAGTAAAATGCACATTCATTTGTAATTTGCCTTTCGTGTGAGTTATTGCATCAGCCGCCAAATTATTACTGGAAACGATTAGTAATTCTGAATGTACGTCATGTACAGATTTGCCATCCGTGCCAGCCTTTTGTGGTTCCCTAACTTACTCAACACAAAACCATCTACTTTGGCCCGTCCCCTTACACTGGCACTCATTACATTATGGAGATCCCCTATTGCGAAACAATACAACATCAAACGCATGCGTAATTGCTGCAGACGCAATTAAACACAACTAATAATAGTTCATCGCCCTGAGCCCTGGAGGCATCGTTGTAATGTACTTCCTGGCTGCGGTTTTGATTATCAAATGCGATGTTGGCAAACGGCGTTAATCAACGTAGCACATACACACATTCATACAAGGCTTAAAGTCATCTAATGCGCTTCTACAACAATTTCATATAACGTATTTAATTAAATTTCCACGTAATTTCTATAAATGTGCTTACAATACACCGCTTATACTATGTTGGTTGTATGTAACATGTTCATCCAATGACATTGGCTCCTGAACGTTCCGTCGCAATACAACTTTAAAAGCATCCAAAATAAAATGAACTCTAATAACAAGTGGTGCTAAAATGAAAGTGACCGCGCCCGTATTTATCGCCCGTATTTAATATTTTAGTCTTAGGAAGATACCAAACATTTTACACTTTGCAATTTTCAAAGAATTACTGTTTTCAACGAACATGGACTTGACTCATTCTCTTAATCTTCCTTCACATTCTTCAACAACAAAATTTAATAAACCTGATGGAGCCTTTTTTTAAATGCCTCAGGGCCTGCAAGTGAAGTACACCAAATGAAAATGTTATTAAAAATTAAATTAATTCAAATTCAAGGCTAACAGGTTTATTTATTTTGTGTGAAAATACTAACACATCTTGTAAGTAACTGCAACTGATTTTATGAATTTCATGTATTCTTGAAAGTACGCAAGATTTACAATTATTGAGACATTGAATGCATTATTTATGATGTTTAGAGGATTATTTTTCGTTTTATATTGGTTTCAAAATGTACATTTGATGAGCCTTGTAAAGTTGCCCGTTCCGAAGTAAGTCCCTTTTGTCTCTCACAGTGGATGCATCTTGCCGGAAGCACACAGAGTCTGCGAGCGTTTTGTGAATAAGATTGACGTGTAAATATCTTCATTATAGCATTATATACCAGGGCAGAGCAACCTTCGAAATAAAATAATTATTTATGTAAATCGTGTTCAAACAATAGTGCTTTTGCAAAGATCTGAGGATCATCGTATTTTATTTATTTATTTATTTATTTTATGTAAAAACAGTTGAAACTGCGTATGAAGTGCTGGGAGAAGTGAATTCTTAGCACATTTTCAAAATTCTGATCCCACACTACATGAATTTTGAAAATAAAATAAGCTCTCATGTAATAAATATATTGTCAAGGATAAATAAACAATACATTTTGGCTCTTATCCTTGTTGTCCTTCGTCAAGGAATAATAATTCCTGCTGTAACAACATGGAAACGATAATTTGAATAACTATATTTCCAATGAATTCTAGAAGACGTACAGATAATGAAGTTACATTTATGTCCGAAGCAATAATTATCGAAAGAAAGTTCTTTTGTTTGCATTAATCCTATTACCGTCAATTGTCTCAATGTATAAGATTACAAATCTCGAGTGCACACTGGAAATCTAAGCAAGAACCATGTCGCGGGAGGTGAATATGCCTGACACTATCACTTAGCATAAAAGTAAGTACTATTTCAGTAGAGACTTAATGAAACTTAGTTTAATTAATTTACATGAACTGCTTACGTTATATTAAATATCAGTGTTCTAAATTTTGAAATTACTTTTCCGTCATTCAGCGGGGCTGCAATCTTTAGTTTGTTGAGCATCAGCGCCACTGACGGAACGTTACATAACTTCTCACATGAACAATATTGAAAAAAGCTGCCTTATTTCTTTGCTTTCGATGCTATGATTCGAATATTTATGAATCGAATATTTATATTACTTTAAGATGATGCAAATTTACGCTTGAAGCACAAAACAAATGACTCGCATTTATTGAGTTGCAGTTTGTGAAAAGACCATCAACATTATCAAGAGGAGTGTGAGCGTAATGCAGTCAGAACATTAAATCTGGGAATGGTTGTATGGCTTTACAGGACAATATTTTCTACTTAATACTATTCGAAACAAAGGTTTCTTTCACGTATTTGTCGTATTCATAATAAAACAAATATTTCTAATACGTATTGAAATTTACAGTTAGTTATTACTATTACTACTACTATCTATTATTATTATTATTATTATTATTATATTATTATTATTATTATTATTATTATATTATTATTGTTAATAATATAATAATAATATTATTGTTAATAATAATAATAAATAATAAAAATAATAATAATAATAGTATATAATGCATTAAACCCCATGTAGACAAGAGCCTCCTGCTATACAGGGTAGCTTACATTGAAAATACTTCTGAGTAGCCACTTTGAGGGGAGTTTGCCATCAGTATAGTTGATCACTGCCGATGAGAACGATTGCATGCCAAAATAATGCAATCCAAACATTTAACTGGCAGCTGATACGACTTCGTTCGAAGCACCTAGAGATGTTTGACTTCTACTGAACTGATTCTTCTTAAAATTATAGCAAAAGCCACTTGGATTTACATCGACAATTTATCGATAAGAAATTACAATAACATAACAATAATAATTTTTAAACATTTCTTCTATTTAGACACGGAAAAGAGTGTGATTATTAATAAAATACTCTGTACAATGGTTTTAGACAATCGTTCCTGAAGTTTAACGGAACACTAGAATATAGGTCACGACAGAAATGAACTTATTAAAAGTGTTAGAGAATGGTTAAAAGAAAGGATTAGGTCTCAATAGTTAAACTGCGATTTATTTTCTGTTGCCTCGACAGGTCATCAGCTGTTACTGTGTCATTCAATGAGCGCACACGTCACCACAATGACGTCACTACAGCGGCATTCAACCTTCCGATTGGATGACACCGCAACAGCTGATTTACGTCAGAGACAGCTCTGAATAAATCCAAGTGTAGCGAGCGCGTGGCCTCAAACATTCCCAAATCCCTTCATTATCAGTTCACAGTCTCGGCAAAACCCATCACATAGAACCCGAATACAAAATAAGTTTCCATTCACATTTTTCTCAAAAATTATCTGATCTAGATCCCGACTAGAGGAGCCCATGGTAACCTCAACCTTGTATTAGTTTTAAGTTTTAATTTAGTTAGTATTAAGCCATCAAACATATGTAGAGTTATTTTAATTGATCTATGTATTCACCATCAATGTCAAATAAATGAAAAAAAGAAAGAACGAGCGCTTGGGGTGGGGTGGGGTGGGGGTGGGGTGGGGCGTGGTTGAGGCGCTGCGGCCGCCAGGTGCGCACCCCGAGCGATGATCTCGCCCTTCGCGCGTCCCGTAGTTGATGGACTTAGGGTACGCCTCCGAGTTGCACTCCAGCGTCATCTGCTGGCCCACGCGCGCGCCACCAGCTGGTTCTGGATCCAGATCATGGGCGGATGCAACGCGCATGCAGCGCACACGCTCAGCCACCATCACGAACACTTCACCATTATAATCCTTTGTATTACAATACATCTATGCTAATAAAGTGAATTCAATGACATGTAATAGACATAGATTCACGAAAATGAGTGAATGAATAGATACAAAATATTTACAGGACTCTTCTTCAGAATTGACGCAGTGTCCTTGCAAAGTTTGGTAAAATTAATACAACAAAATGCGGAAAAAATAATTTAAAACATATTCTGGTAGATGTCTTAGAAAGAATGAATCAATCAGCTCAAACTCTCTCAGCGTCTTGAAAACCATCCAAATCACTTAGCCCTCAACCTCTGACAATAATGCAGATATCCATCGTCTAACCAGAACCTCACCCATACAACTCCCATACAGATACTCAAGAAGTAAGTGAAACATGATCACACCAAATTATCAATTCCAATTGCTGTCAACCTAAAATAATAATAATTGCTTTTGTTATAGTACGAAGAAGAATATGAATAGTACCGATGGGATACCTTCACTACTAATCATTGTCATAATAATTCTACAATAGACATCACATTTACTTATTATTTTGTTAAAATATATTAAATTCATCTTTAAAAAAATGCCGGTAGATGACCATAGTCGTTATTTTCCGCCTGTCGCTAAGAGACGGGTTCATGATATATTCCCAGAGGCCAGCAGCGTGCAGTAGAATCACAGAGTAGGCATAGGGGATGGTCGTGACCGATCTCCATGAAAATTGGCACATTTATGTGTTTTTATGGAGATTTTATGCTGTTCATTTTGTAACTTCACTGAAGCGCTGCCACAAGATGGCCTTCAGTTAAATGCAATTCCCAATCTTGGAACCCAGCCTCATTATTGCTGGGCGTTACGTGTGACGAGGCCAAGGCCGAGGAGGCCAGGAGGAACCACAATGCAAGATGGAGAGGAAAGGAGGGGAAAAGAGAAAGAAAGGAGAGAAATGAGATAAAAGAGAGGATGGAAAAGGGAGAGAGGGGAAAGACACATGTAAAATGACGGAAAAGAGAGGGAAAGATAAGAAAAAGGAAGATAGAGGAAAATTAGGAAGAGGAGGCAAAAGAGAGAGAATAGGGAAACGAGACAGGGTAAAAGAGACGGAAAGAGTGAAAAGAAACGAAAAAGAAAGTTGAAAGAAAAAGGAAAAAGGCGAAAAGAGAGTACGGGAAAGAGTGAGTAGGTAAAAGGGAGAGATAAAGTGAGGGAAGAGAGAGAAAGCAAAAAGAGAGGAAGAGAAGGAAGGATGATGCAAACAGGAGATGGTAAAGAAAAAGATAAGAAGGGAGAAGAGGGAAAAGAGAAGAATGGGAACGGGTAAGGAATGGAGAAAGGGTAAATGAGAGAGAGGGGAATGACAGGGGAAAGAAAGAGAGAAAGATGAAAGGGAGAGAGGAAATGATGAAAGGGAAGAGAGAGGAGGAAAAAGAAGGGAAGAGTGATGGTGAAACAGAAAGAAGGAAATAGACAGGGAAAAATAGAGGAGAAAGGAGAAGGAAGAGGTAGAGGGAAAGAGAGGTCGGATAAAAGAGGAGGGAAAAGCGAGGAGGAATGAGATGGAAAAGAGGAGAAAGAATGAGGAAAGAGTGAAGAAAGAGAGCAGAACGCCTGCCGGGTTCTGCTAGTTGTTCGTAAAATGATAACTTGTGACAAAAATTGAGACGAATTTGCGCTTAGGGCACGAAGAGTTGCGCCCTCACAGTTTCGGACAAGCGAGAAAAGCGTGGGGAATAGTGATATACAGAACAGCCAACCACCATTTATTCGCAAAGATGTCAAATACCGTGATGTCGCATAAAGTTTTTTCCCAAAACTAACACTGATTCTCTTATAAATTTATAATGCTCTTATACAAAAAATACTGTACGCAACTCGTTTATAATGTTCCTTTATAGCATTCGTATAATTTGAAAACTCGCTAACATCGCTCTGTTTTCCAGACATGTAGTCATGCAATAAAACAAAGAATTAAAATGTATCAACCATATTCTAATTGCAAAAATCACCTACACATTTGAGAATTAATTTAATTCTTCTCCAAAGGCATGATCAATGCTCTATGAAGAATTTTGAATGACTAGTGAAGCTGCATGGTTTATCTCAGACGTACCTACACGAATACATCACAGGATGAGCTGATGCCGCTGATTCAACGACAGCTGGCCTACAGACACAAGACGCCATCTGCTCCACCCACATTCCGCCCCTGCCCCGTGTTTCCTACGTCCTCACACCGCACGCTTCCGTCCTGCATCTGCACGGCTGCACAGGAGCCTCTGCCGCAATCAAAAAAAAAAAAAAAAAAAAAAAAAAACGACTGCCACTTCGAACTTCTTCTGCGCGGCCTCAATGCGTGATGCAGATTTTCTACGTTCAGCTGAACGCGCTATTTTCTTGGAAATTACTTGCGTAATTCTAAATAATACTAGTACTCACAACTGTACTGCAAACTATTTTCTAATCTAGAAACAAATTTGATCCCAGTGTACAAACTGATATGGCAACGTTTAGTTGAAAAGTAGAGAAAATTGTGCTAACGTATTCCTAATCAAACTCCTTTGAATTCCTTTTAGTTGCTGAATTAGAATGCATGAGTATTTCGAGCATAACGTAAATTCCGTTAAATCATATACTTCAACGCAATAAGTCGGTGCATGTGTAAATTACTTAAAATAATCAAGGGATGCTTTGGTATGTTTCTGCACTGTTTTACTGGTCTCTACTGTTTTCATCCAACAAATTATCCAAACGAAAAGAATGTTTTCAGACCTAATAATAATATAATAATATAATAATAATAATAATAATAATAATAATAATAGAATTACAATATAACAAAGACAACATGACGTAAATTGTTCCTAATGCGAAATATCTATCTTCCTTATAATAATAATAATAATAATAATAATAATATTATTAATAATAAACTTTCTTAAGTCTGTTAAAATAAAAATAAAATAATTTTGTATACAATCTACAGAAATTATCTTGATAATGAGATAATAAACGTACACATATTTAAAAGAGAATTCAAATTCAATACCATTTGACAAAACACTCTTACATAAATTTACATCTTAATTTTCATTGTTTTTAATAATTTCAGCTGTATGTTGAAAACCATTGAAGGAATAATAAAGATAATACAGATCGATATCATTGCTACCAAAACTACTCAAGCTGCAAAAGTTAAATACAGAATGTGTAGTTGTATTCAGTATCAAGTATCTACTGAGAATAATTATTTGAAAACCCATCAGTAGAAGGAGTGAAACTGAGGAGGTGAAGGGACAAAATATACGGATTCGAATACTGTGCTAGCGCAATGCATATAGGCAAGGCTAGGGGCGCAGCTGAATGAGACGAGATGAGCCGAGACAACCACGGTGAGGCCGGCCAGGAGTGCGGTTGGCGAGACTCGCCTTCCTTTTCCTGTCTAAATAATTCCGGCAACGCCAGGTTACTTCAACTAGTCCAATACAGTACATCGTCTCAGCCTTCCGCCCAGCCGAGACGCAAGAGGCCAAGTTTCGGCGCCAATGAGTGGCCCGACCACGCCTCGTCCGTCCGCTCCGTTACATCCTCTCCAAAACGCCCAGCTCCTGCCACCATTGCCACGCTATTCCGCCCTCCGCCCCGCCTCGCCCCGCCTCGCCCCGCCTCGCCTAGCCTTATTTCAACAATTGTTTTCAATGTGTCATTTTTATTTATTTTCTAATTAATTTAATCATTTGAAACTGAGATCGACGAAAGGAATAAGCCCCGAGTACAAAGTAACGTATCCAACAGCTTAAGTTGTTCATCTGAACTGGTTTTGATAAAATTTTTAGATCATTTTCTTTACTTTCAAGGCATTTAAAAATGGGCATTTATTTATAATTTTGGCAAGTTTTAGGTCACCAAAATCAGCCTTCTTTTTATAAAACGGAGATTTCTGGTAAATAGACCGTTCTGTGGCTTCTGTATATTTACTTTTGCTTTCCATGTTTTTTCATCAATATACATTTCAACCAGTAATCCTGATAGCGCTGGCAACCAAATGCAAAGAGTTTGACAAAATTATAACAGTCATTATTAAATTCTATTAAAAAATTACTAATAACATCAATTTAAATAAAATTAATAAATACTTTACGTTTGTAATATTCTTCCAATTGGCTCTTTAACACGAATTATTCGTTACTCTCGGCCTTGTATGCAAAGCTCCATACACTTTCCACATGAGAGAATTCTCTCTTAAATCACGAGAACTTCTCATATTTCAAACGGTTACGTAATATTGCTATACCGCAATTTCTGTCCATTAACTCATCTCAAAACTCGTTATAAATTGTAACACATTCTGTGCGGAAACTAATTCTTTTAAGGGTAATAAATCAACACCAATGCGACAATTAAAAAGCTAAATGCTCTAAAACTCCCAACAATGAGAAGGATGACTGTCAATCAACCTGTGCGAATCACGGCGTGTTTTCAATCTGATAGCTCGTGAATGATTGCAGCAAAGAAATGCGGAAATTGGAATTTGCACGTTCGAAATACGCTAAACTACTCATATTTTTTAAAATGTATATGATCTTTTTAAATAACAGATTATTTAGATCAGATTGCATGTAACAAAACTGTTTAATGAAAACTGTACTTTTGTAATGTTAATTTTGTTGTTGTTTTTTATTGGAATTTTGAAAATTCAGAATTTGCCGAAAATGAGACCAGCGCTACTTTACTTTCTGTTATTTGCTACATACTAGGAAAACATGTAAGAAAAATTTGGAGCCGCTTTGAAAAAAATTATTTTAAATTGTTTCAAAATTGCCTATGTTTCTCGAAAAACTTCTATATTTTGAGAAAATTGAACAGGACATTATTTAAAGACCTTTTTCGAAACCGATTTCATTAATAAATGTATTTTTCTTCAATTTTGTAGTTGAAGGAAGACGCCGAAGAAATTTTAGGTTTTGCAATTTTCAACAATTCCATGAGTTCAGAAAAATGCGATCAGCTTCATGTTCTTTCCTATATGCAAGGGCAAAAATTAAAGCAAAATGTGAGCCGTTTTCAGAAAAAATTAAAATTGCCCAAGTTTCACTTATAGTTATGCAAATTTACTCATATTTCGAAAGTTGGAAATGTTCGTATTTGAATATCAGTTTTGGTGATATTTCAAACAGGCCAATTTTATCTTCATTATTGTAGGCTATTTGAAGAGTACCCCAAAATCAAAATACCGTTTGAAATTCGCAGGGCTTCGAGTTCGTTCAGATCGATCGAGATCTCGATTAATTTCGAGAAAATGTTTTGAACGTTTTAGATGGTAGCGTTGACACAGGCGACAAACAAAGGGCGGCAGACAGACGGACGGACGGACGGACGGACGGACGGACGGACGGACGGACGGACGAGACGGACGGACGGACGGACGGACGGACGGACGGATACGGACGGACGGACGGACGGAGACGGACGACGGACAGACGGACGGAAGGACGGACGGGCGGACGGACAGATGGACGGACTGACGGACGGACATTTTGCTGTCAATTTATTTTTCTAGATCAGGACCCAAAACATGGTTTCTGAAAATTGGATATACTGTGCTCTGATCTCATTTTATCGCATAAAGGAGTTTTCTAAACTGCTTTATAAAGACGCAGGAATGTTGACAGACGTACAAGTCTTTGGTCGATCCCAGACAAACAAACTCCTGATTTTAAATATTTTAAAATTTTAGAGGCAAGCAAGCATAGTTTATCCGGAGTGTTTTGCCCTGTTGAGCAGCCGTCTCTTTGCCTTGCCGCCTGAAAAATATGCTTAGCTTCAGATGCAGTTGATCTGATCCACTCATTACCTGCTTGCCCAGCAACAGCCCCGCAGTCGTTATTCAGCTGGCGGCCGACATATTCTCTCCTTCCTGACCCTTCGCACGATTCTATTTCTGCGGCTGTGCACTTGTTATTGGTCACGTAAAACTGAAGACATAGTAATGTGTATCTATCCCCAATTACACGCTAGTGCTCTGCCTGGAAATCGTGTGCAATTTACAGTTTGCAATGAAACTCCTAGACGTAGATTGATTTATTAGTGATCCTGTGGGCATCACTGCTAAGGTCATAGCCCGTAAGTCCCGCAAGTGTAGTGCATTTTTACTGCGGGAGGGTGTGTTGATCTTCTCCCACTCAATGGTGATTTCCACTGAATGGCCCCACTATCCGGCGCCGATCTTCCTTGACTAGCGGGTTTTCCCAATCTGGCATGTCCCACCAGCGGGCACCGCCCCAGTCGGAACAAGCTCCAGGCTTCCGACTGTTCTCCTGAGGTAAAAATGCTCCGCGGTAAAAAATGCGCTACACTTGCGGGACTTACGAGCAATGACCTTAGAAGTTGATGCCCAGGATCTAATATATCAATCTACGTCTAGGAGTTTCATGACGTGAAGTATGTAGCGAAGTGCATGTTAGTGTAAATGTATTTAAGGAGGGCAGGAAAGGAAGGGAAGGAAAGATTGCCCGATCCGCGGCTCATTTGTTAGGTATCTCTCCGGCGTTCAGTTAATGTTGACGTGAAGAAACCTCGGAAAACTACCGATCAGAACAGCCGGTTGCTAGAATTCTCCTCAAACAGCGGCTGAATTCGCCTAGCTGTTAGCTCGTCCTTCGCAGCTGTGGTGCGCGAAAGCAGTCGCCCCCTCTTCACTTCCGTTTGCACTCGCGCCTAGTTGACGCATTCGGCAGAGCACCAACAGTCGACAGTCGTCGCTCATTTTAACTTGTTCTATTAACGAACATCTAAATTTTGTTGTTCGTGCGTAGTAGTGGTTGCTGCGGGTGAGCTTCATGACTTGTTCCATGCCGCAAGCATCTGGACTGTGTTAACGAGTGTCATCTGTAGTGAAGTTCGCTCGTTCCAGACTGGTGAATGGATATTTTAGCAAGTCTGCGTGGTGTCTGCGTAACTTCTAGGAGCGTCTAGTGCCACTCGTATTTATTTAGTCAAAAAACAGTCAAAAACTGTATGTGACGTATGGGGGAGAAAATCATCTGCGCACGCTTTCTTGAGTTTCAGAGTCCCTTCCCAACAATTTAACTATTAATAGTTGTAAGATGAATAATAATAATAATAATAATAATAATAATAATAACAAATTTAAAAAAGCGAGGGATTAACATCTCCCTCAGATTGGTGAACAGTGAGCTAGGGAGTTTTGTCTGTCTTACAAGAGGCACAATAGTGTTCATTGTAAATATGTATGTTGTCGCTTTCTTACAGGCGACATATTTCTGTAGCAAGATTGCTTTATTTCATTAATTGGGAGTATTGAAAGTATCTGTCCTCTTATGTCACTCAAATCCCGTGCTTAATTGGTTTCTCTCTCAGTCCAGCTCGAGACCTGGAAAAGCTAGTGTGTTTCCAAAGGAGTAAAAATGTTCACTATTTCTCTCTTTCCAACTCTATTTCCAATTGAGTAGTCCATTATTTATCTCTTTTCAATGCACGGTTTGGAGTTCTTTAAAATCATATATCTCAGACTTTTCTTCCAATATCTTTTATTTAATATAGAAACTGGAACTTACATGGATATTGAAATATGATTTTTTGCGACATCACAAAAATAATATTTTTCAGGTTCTGAGTGGGCATTAAGATATATTCCCAGAGATGAATAACGCGCAACCATGTTTTGTTGGTGATTTTTAAGTTTATGGTGCAGTTTTTGGATGATTTTCGCTGATATTAATAACCCAGCACTGAAGATATCACAATGCAGCTGAAAATTGACCAATAAAATGAAGACTCTCCTTTCAAATGAATTGATTATCATTGCATTCATATCAATGTCAATCATCATCATTCAATGTCATAATATCATTGAATTTCTATAATAAGGATATCAATGAAGGTTTTAAGGTTCGAAAAAAATGACGTGATATCAAAAGTGAGACGATACTAATAGTTTGCTGCAGGAAAAATTCTGCTTGAATAAAATCACACAAAATGGTTTTCAAAAAAGTAGCACGCACACTGCTCAATAACAAATAAAGTTATTTCGTATAACACCGGAATAAATTAAATATTTGAGCTAAAACGTCGTTGACTAATACTGCAGTAACATAATTTAGTAGAAAATATAAAGTACTACAACAGTTTTTACATACCAACAATATAAATAAAGTTGATGTTTCTTAACACAACACGTGGATAGCAAATATAATGGCGGTCGGCACCTTTCTTGGAGACCTTGCCAGCGCATGACGTCAGTATGTTGAAGCAGTGACTCACTGAGTAAAATAATTCAGTCGGTACGTGCAGTACGAGACCATACGGTATATCACAATTCAAAATTTGAATTATTTAGTAGAAATGTGTCTGTTTCATTTCGAAAATGTTGCATTATTTTGAGATATTTAATGACAACTTGCGTATCTATCGAAATCATGGACACTCTCACAAATCAAAAGTTGCGTAGTTTCCTTTCAATTCTTTCAATAGATAAAAATGAAGCCTATTTAAATACTTGAAGAGGCTCCAAAACAACTTCAGATTGAGTTCCAAAATTTTGTGGATCTGGCAGAAAATGACGTGTAACAGATTTTCGTTAAGTGCAAGTTGACAATAAGAAGAGAGAAATTTTTGCAGTTCAAAACGCAATGGCTAAAATCAAAATATTAGTATTGAGAATATATCGGACGATAGTATCTCATAGGATTTTTCTTTTCGTGATTATTACGGATATAATCACAAAGACCACTTCGGCAGGCAGCGGCCTTGGCCTCCTGCTGCAGAGCGCAGTGTGCTGGGAGGAGGAGAGAGAGAGGAGAGAGAGGAGAGAGTGTGGAGGCGCAACTTACGGGAATTTACGGCAAAAGGTTCTTTGGAAACCGCATAATGAAGTTGCAACCGAAAGTTGTGTGAAACCGCACGTTCGAGAAAATTTCAATTGAATTACGCAACAAAATTCATTGGGCGAACGTGCAAAATGTCAAGTATCGACCTCCCCGCTCTCGAGTGTAGGTAGAGGAACGAGGGCGTATCAGAATCATCCCTTGAAATTAGTTACAGAGCACATTTGGCTCCAAAAACTCTGCAACGGAAGAGGAAGGGAGCAGGGAAGGGAAGTGATGGAGGCGCGAGGAGAAATAGGATTAACATCAGGGTTGCGCCGAGAGGGCGAGTCGGAAGTGACGCCGGGAGGCCGAGGAGCAGGGGTGGGGTGGGATAGAGGTGGGGTGGGGCGAAGCCGTGAGGGCGGGCGAGTGCGGGCATAAGAAGATCTCTCCGGAAAGGCGATGCGATGTGTTGCTAGCTGGTGGGGTGGAGCTGGATCCACGCACGGGTGGAATTTATGGAAGAGCTTTCATGTGATTTCAGCCCAACACGCTCATAAAGCAAAATGTCGAATTTATGATAACATCCGCTTCAAGTCTGACTTTTTTCTGAAAGTCTTGTTTATGTATATAAAGAACGTGTATGTATTATATAAAGAAAGTATAACGTATTTACTTGTGAATTCTCCAGAGGAACACGTTTTTGAACAGGCATTCTTAACATTGGTTTCAATATCAAGATGTATTATTAGCATTGGAAACTGCTATATTTACAACTTCTCTATGGAAATATCATTAAATATGTTAGTTCTTTCGAAGCTTGTACGGTTGGTCAGACTGGACTTTTATGAACTGGTCACATAATGTGAATGGTTTTGCTCATAGAAATAATCAAACATTTTCGTTTCAGAAAGTTAATGAAACAGTTTCAAGGTAAGCATTTTGATCTAGAGCAAAATAAATAATATAATAATAATAAAATAATAATAATAAAATAATAATAATAATATAATAATATAATAATATAATAATATAATAATATAATAATATAATAATATAATAATATAATAATATAATAATATAATAATATAATAATATAATAATATAATAATATAATAATATAATAATATAATAATATAATAATATAATAATATAATAATATAATAATATAATAATATAATAATATAATAATATAATAATATAATAATATAATAATATAATAATATAATAATATAATAATATAATATAATTCTTGCTAGCATTGAACATTATATATTAGTTACATAAAAAGAGTTCTATACACCTTTGAAAGAGCAAAGCTAGGATTTGAGCTATTTCAGAAATAGTATTTCGATTTCAGAGCCAGTATTTCAGCGAGTCATGCGCGGAATGTGTCTTGAACAAAGAAGTCTTACGATTCCTTATCCACAGTACGTGCGACGGACGTGGGAGAGGATTAATAGACATTTCCGAAGTAACAATTTGCCGGAGGCTCCCATCTGACAGTAATGGGTGAGCGATGGGCTTCAGATGCCCGATTCCGTTTCTGAAGGGCGGCGGGCGTCACTTCCGGAGGCTGCCACGAACCACTACCTTGTAATCCATCAACGCGAAGAATAAGATTGTGTTTGCTGATGTTCAGTTGAGATCTGGCACTATTTTTGCGGATACTGGCACTCGCAACGTATTGCTCCAAGGTAACAGAGTACTTAAGCCAAGATGATTGATTGCAGTAAACGTTCTAGAACATTAAGATGCGAGTTGATGGAGGCAGGAACAGAATAATCATATCATCGTACTAAGTGAAGTGTATTGTTTTTGATGTGAGTTGCTATTTTCTACTTTCCTTGCAGGCCAGAAACAGGCCCTTGAATTAGCTAATATGAACATCGCGTGAGCTTATTCTAGCTAACAGATTCTACAACAAAAGCTGAAGTTGTACCAAACTGAAAAAAATGAGCTCTTTGTGTCTTTCAGTGACTTCGGTTGCAGTATATCGCGAGCGATTTCTTGAGCGATAGATGAAGGAAAAAGTAACGCTGAAGATGCGCCATATGTATTGTTTAGAAAGTCGATGAAAGAAGAATTCATTTAACACAGACAATAACCTGGTATTTTCTTAATGTAGTAAGTCAGTTGTGTCTTACAATTTATTACATTTTGCAGAAAACATATTTTAGTCATTGCTAAAATGCAGCTAAATTAGCTCCGTAAATTATTTTACCTATTGGAGCACAATTTTGTATCAAGTGACTATTCCCATTTTAAGATTTTTGAGTAAAAGAGATAATTTTCTTATTATATAAATTTGAAACTCAAGTTACTAAAACAGGAAAGATGTCCAACCAATGTTTCAGACCAACTGAAATAAAAAGAGTAACTTTATTCATAAATTTCACTGGAACTTTGCGAATCAGCTAAGCCTCTATTTAAGAATTACTGTTTTATTCACCTTTGTTCGTACCATTTTCTCAATCAAAGACAGTAATCTTACATTGATCAAAGATGAGTGAAGCGCTTTCAATCTTTGTGTTACCTTCTAGAGTTCTCTCTCGGCCTTGAAACAACGAGAATTGTCATCGTTGTACTCATCAAAATTTGAGGTCAACTTACTTGATTAGAGCAAATTTTCATATAATTTCAATACTGATTTTGTCCTTTTGGTTGCTGGATTCTGAAAAATTTTCTTGGTGAGTAGTTCATGCGTGCAACTATTATTACAACTATATGTTTCAAATTATTTCGAAAACAAATTCACCAAGGGGTCATTAGAGAGCTTCGTCGTTTGTACTGTTTTAACGATGACTGCTAACTGCCCAAAAGTCCGCTAGACCCGTCGTTCTCAAGATGGCGCTGAAATTAATTTTAATAATGAAAACATGAACATACTGAATAGCAAGACCGCACAATTTCATTACAAGATGTCGATTTTAAAATATTTTCTCTATAATAACCATTATATCTCGTGGAAATATGGGTTATTTGTACGTACAGGTTCTCAATAGTTCATAACGGTAAGAATTGCAGATAAAATTTCCTAATTTTTCATCCACGACAGAAAATTGTGCACATTTTCTTATATTTAAAGTAGGGCAATGCCAAAATCGTTTACACTTTTGTCATACTACTAATATGCATATCGAACAGAAAGTATAGTAATGCTGAAGAAGAACAAGTGATTTTTCGTCAGAAAAGTGACATTATCGGTTCCTGAAAGCGATAAGTGAAAATATACAGTCACCCTCAGTCAGTCAGCCAAAAAGTCTGACGTTCAGTCTGTTCATCTGTCCGTCTGACAGACAAGGTTTTATTGTGTCAGAAACTCTCTACAGGACCAGGTTGGAGGTTACATTGCAGTAAGATTTTGTCGGTATGCTCTCAGAGCACAGAGCACAGCATTACTGCGACTATCTTGAGCGCATTTTCACAGCGACAGGTGGCTGTCTCCGGCCTCAGAACTGGACGCGTGGGGCAGGAAGGCTGCCGCCCGCACGGTGGTCCCCGCCGCCTGTGATCGCCTGGCAGCGTCGGCAGCCAGCAGGAGCGGTGCCCGTGAGTTCGTCGCATTCAGTGCCAGAGCGTTGGTTGCGATCGGACGAAGGGGTGGGGGCAAGGATGCATTGGCTTGGCGCTCGTCTGATCTACAATTAAGCGCGATCGATCTGCTAGCGGCACGGGGCAAGCCGTGGGGCGTGGCTGGGTGGGGCGAGGTGAGGCGGGGCGTGGCAGGTGGGCCGGGGTGGACCGGGTGTTTCAGGGCAGTGGAGGGCAGGGAGGTCGGGGAGGATGGATGGGCGGGAGGAGCCTGGGGTGGGAGTCGGGAGTGAGGGAGGGGATGGGCGAGGAAGGCGGGGGGAAAGGGTGTGGAGGCGGGGAGTGGCGCGGGGGCGGGAAGGGGCGCGAGGGCGGCGGGGGCGGCGAGGGCGGGGGCGGCGAGGGGCGCGGGGGCGGGGAGGGGCGTGGAGACGGGGAGGGGCGTGGGGACGGGGAAGGGCGTGGGGGCGGGAAGGGGCGGGGCGGCCGGCGGCGAAGGCGGTGCCGGGCGCGGCCTCGTGAATGGAGAGCTCGGGTTCGAAGGCCCTTGTGCAGCTTAGGCCGCTCATCAGCGCCGCATTGAGCGCTTATCAAATGAGCGAGGGATCTTCGGGCAAAGCCGATCAGCGCCTCGGGGCGCGGCGCCGCCACCGACTCATCTATTAACTAGCCGCTTACCTCTGGCGGGAACGCACAGAGCCTGGCCGAAAGTCACCGGTGCTTGCGGACAGAGGAGCGTGTACGTACATAAGGACTACCCTCATGATTATTTGCTTAGGAACATGGTTCACGCTTGTTTTAAAATAATTAACGGATACTCTTTAACGATATTCATTAATTCCTTGCCTCAACACTTACTTTCAGTCATGCGCAATTCTGTTGAATGAAATATAGTCACTTTACATTACAGAATTGTGTGTTTAAATCGACAACATATCATAACCAAAACAAAAACCGACATTACCTACAAAAGTACTAAAACACCCAAATCGAAATGAGAAAACTCTTAGTTGATATTGCGACGCCCCCACCTACCTGTGCTGTAATTGCCGGCTAGCTCAGGTGACGGTGAACCTGAAATTTTGGTTGTGGACGGACGTGGCTAGTGACAGAGGTCAATTGAAAGAAAGTTTAAAGACAAAAAATGTAAATTTAATGAGAAATTAAAAATGGTAAATTGACATTATTATCTGAGCTCAGTTTTTTTAAACCCTTGTTTTTCATGCAATCTTAAAACTAATACGATCAAAACAAAACAAATAAAGCAAAAAAAAATGGTTTTAAAAAAAAAAAGAAAAAGGGGGGGCCCAAAGCGGCCTGCCCTTTAATTTGAACAAAAAGTCCCGGGAAGCCCGAAGGGCGTAATGAATTTGTTTTGTCTGTCGGAGCCAAGATTATTGAATCCCCCCGCTGCGGCAGGGGGATCTGGGGGAACCGGCCTCCCAAAAAGGCAACACAGCTGGGGCCCCTTTTTTCTGGGGGAAAGCCCCCAGGGGCGAGGTGGGCCCTCTCTGACCTGCCCCCTTCAAGAGAGTAGAGAACCCAATCAGCTGGGAGTCGGGGGTAGCGGGACGAAGATCGGTGACGACAGATCGTAATTTTTGTAACGGGGTAACTTTCGGATAACGGCGCGGGCAAAAGACAGAGAAACAAAAAAACATTACCAGATGCCTTTTTTTTTTTCAATCTAATGACACGCGGTGGATAAAATTTTTTAAAACGCACTCTAATCATGCTACTTGGGGCTATCCTAGCGCCCAATCGGATGACCCCCCCCACACCCGGGACAACATGGGCGTCCCCGGGCCCCTGTGTCCGCACGACGGGGGTCCCCGCGCCCCTTTTTGGCCCAAAAAACCTCCCCCCTTTCTCTGCCCTCCCGCGCGTCCAGCGCCCACAACCTTTTTTTCCCCAACCATGAATGTTCTGGGAAATTTTACAGAAATTTTTTAAAACGTTGTTTTCGGCCAAAGGGGTTTCTAGGAAAAAAATATTGCTCCCAAACAGATTACGGTCTTGTCGGTAATTTTGATGGAATTTTTTCCCGAACGCCTCTTTTCGCAATTTTGAAAAAAACACGGGCCATCGCCGCCCCCCCGCGGGAGCCTGGTCGGTGGTCCCCGGGGGTTTTGGAGGCGTTATCAAAACACTACACCCCCTTTTCTCGGCGACCTGGGGGCGGGGTAGATGGCCGGGGAAAAGATTTTGGGCGCAACCCCGGGTTGGAGGCCCCGCTTCCTTTAAATAATAACCAAAAAAAATGTATTTATTTTTAATCCAATATTCGGTTCGTCCCTTTGCCCTCCCTTCGGATAGGATAAAAATCGGGTTTTAAAGAATTTTAATTTTTAAAAATTAAGGTTTTATCTCGTTGAAAAAAAAAAAACGTTCCGAAAATTAGATTCATAATCAAGAATAATTAAAGAAAAAAAAAGAATCAAAACAACATTCCAAACCCAAAAAAAAAATTTGCCAACCCCCCTTTCCCTTTAAAAAAAAAACAAAAAAAATTCTTTTTTTAATCAGAATAAAATAATTAAATCAAAATTCTTCCAATTTTTCGCGACACGAAGACCCCAAAAATGTGCCGGAACCCAAAAGGGACCGAAAAAATTTGGGCAGAATTGTCAAAAGTGGTTTAAATAAAATCTAAGAATAGTTTTAAATTTTTAAAAGGTCGCAAATTATAAAATTGTTTTTTGCTGGGGGCCCATCCAAAAAATTTTTAAAAGGGGCCCTTTGGGCACGGAATCGTTTCAATAACAAATGGTCCGGTAAATAAAAGGAAAAAAAAATTTTGGGGAAAAATCCAGCAGGCTGATCAATAACTCCCGGGGCCAAATTCTTTTTCACCTACGTGAAAGTGGTAGGGGTTTTTTTGAGGGCTTCCCCCTTCCTGGCATTCTTAGTGATATTATCTAATATAATCCTGCAACGGGGTTTGAATTTGGGGCCTGCTGTCCCGCCAATCGGGCCAACAAAGGGGGAAAAAATGTTTAGGTTTTTTTTTCCGGGAAAAGGGGCCTCATACGGCGTCTCCAATAGAATCATGTTCTATAATATTAATCCAGTCATTAATGTTTCTAATTAGTAGAGGGCCCTTCCTTTGGGTTTTGGGGATGTGTTTTTGGGAAAAAACGGAAAATTTCTCTCCGGGCCCTTCACTGGGGAGATTGGGTGTCTGATGGAGGAAAAAAAAAACAGAGACTCCTTCATTTTTTTAGTTTTGTTTCAAAACGTTTCCCGGGAAATTGGGAGGCTGATCGCTTAAAATTTTCTGGTAAAACCCTGCAGTCTGAAAAAAATCCCCCGGGTCAATCGTTTTAAACAATTTTTGGTAGGTCTCGTTATCGGATAGAGCTGTTGGAAAATTTTGAAAAGGAATCAATGATTACGAGGATGTGTTTGTAACCGTACCTCGCAGTAGGTAACGGGCCCTACAATCAAGGGGGAGGCCAATTCATTTTGGGGGTGATGCCCATAACGTTTTTGCATCGGGCCTTCATAACGCCTATTAGGATATTTAGTCTTTTGACGGTGACACATTTCGGACCGTGGCTCTAGTTTGTCTCGCCATGCCTTTCCAGATGCGAAAGTTAGAAGTAATTTTGGGGTCTTTTTTTTCCACCGAAATGCCCGGGTTTTGGGAACATGGGTAAAAATTTGTCAGAATTTCTGTAGGTATCCAAAAACGATAAAATCCTTGGTTTTTTGGTTCGAAAAAACCCAGAAAGTTTAATTAAGCCAGGGGTTTTGGTTTTAAATTTTCGAAAATGGGTCATTTTGATTAAAAAATTTTTAAAAAAAGTTTTGCTTTGCCAATAACGGGATTTGGGTTTCCCGTAACCTTTTAAAATTCCTTTTGGCTGCATTTCCGGAATGGGGTCACATTTAAATTAATGGCATTAATAAAAAACACTGTTTCATTCTGAACTTTCTGATTTGATGCGTAGGGTAACCGACTTAAAAAACTGCAATAGGATTATTAATTCCCGGGCAATGCCGGATTTCAAAGTCAATTTTTGAGCCAAAAGCAACCCCCCGTAACAATCTGGGTTGGGCAGTTTGGGGGCGTTTTAAGAAAATTAACGCTTTAAAGGTCCGTGATAATATAAAATTTCCTACCAAGAGGGGCCCAAACATTTTTTGTAAAACCCATACAATTGATAAAACCTCTTTTCTGTAATTGGTATTGCAACCCCTAACCTCAATTCCCTGCTAGCGGCCGCAACAATTTTATGGCCTGGATCATCTTTTTCAGGCTGTGATAAAACACATCCCAAAGCCTACGTTGACTGTCAGTCTGTAAATAAAATGGCTGGGAAAAATCCGGGTGGTTTTCTGTAATGGCCTGGGGGAAAAAACACCTTTAAATTTTTTTAATGTCTGTTCATGCTCATCTGTCCCGTGCCATTTTGTTCCTTTTCTCAATAGGTTTACGGGGGTGCGTAAAACCCCCAAACCTGGAATAAATCTAGATTGATAGACGCCCTACCCAAAAATCCTTTTTTAAATTTCTTGGCATTTTGTGGGCGTGAAATCTGGTCTATGGCATTGACCCTTTTCTGGGTCAATTTTGTACACCCTCTGTGCTAACGGGTAACCCAAAAAAGAAATTTCACGGGATAATTGTGATTTATTAAGATTCAATTTCATGTGGTGTACCGGCAAACATTAATAACTGTTCTTTAAAAGACCGAGATGTTCCTGAAAATTTTTTGATGAAAAAAGCAATATCGTCGATATAAGGGGGGACGAAATTTTTTGATTTTGTCGCCCCAATTTCTCATCGAGACAACGAATAAAAAAGGGTGCTCCACTGTTTTTTAGACCAAAAAGGGATTCTTTTTCCCGACGTAGTCAACCCCCTTTTCAAAAAACCCCTGAATTTTCTGTCGTCTGGGTGAATTAAATTTTCCCAAAACGAGCTTGGGAAAAAACTAAAGCCGAAAAATCTTTGTTTTATTAAATTTCCAAAAATTTCATCCAGTGTTCTGGGGTGCCTGTTTTCTGGGGTAGTAACCTCGTTACCGTTTGAGCATCCCAAAAAAAAAACCTTTTCCCCCCTCTTTTTTTTTTTACCACTACAACCGGGTTCAAATAATGTTACAGATCTTTCCCAAATTTTTACCCCCGCTAACCCGGGTTTTTAAAAGTTTGATCTACTTCCCCCCATCGACCGTGGAATGGGGTAATTTTTCATTTTAAAAGGTGAATCATCGGGCCCGAATTGAAAAGCAAAAATCTTTAATAGGACGTCAGGGCGATCAAAATTTTAAAATTTAGAAGCCCTTCTTTTTTTAGCTGGGGCCGTTTCGTGGGCAGAAAAATCATTATGCGGCCCCGGCTTATGACCCCACTCCCTCATCCCCATACTCCGGACGCGCATGAAATGCCGATTTCCTTTTTCATCACCGTCGTCCTTTATTACAATTTCCTATTCTCACCGAAACTCACAAAAATTCCCAGAAAATCCACTACTCCATTTTTTCCCCAAAAATCAACCCAAGTATTACGTCGTAATTCAGGGTCCCCATGATCAAACATGGCATCAAATAAAATTTCCCGATTTTTAAGAAACAAAGCCTGCATAGTAATTGGTTTTTCTTTTTTCTTTCCCACTCCAATAACAAAACATTTAATAGTGGGGAGAGTTGGTATTGGGGAAAGCGCTCGCTTAATTTGTTTTTAGTAGAACTTCCTAGAAATTGCACTGATTTTTGCCAGTGTCTATCAAAACCAACACTAAAAAATTTTCAAAAAACCCAACCGGACATTTTTCGCCGTTTTGGGCGGGGTTTATTTTGCCTCGTTTAGGTCAAAAAAGGGGAAAATTTACTGACACAGTTTTTGAATATTGGTATTTTGAGATAATTCGTTTGGAACCCAGGGTACCCCGAAAGCCCAAACGGTTCTAGTTTTACGGACTCGGGCTTATGGAATCCTGATGTCCCTTCACTAGTTGTGTTTTATTACGGTCCCTTTTTAGTTTGGTGGCGGAAGGGGTTTTTTCCCCCCTTCCTCTGACCCCGATCATCACGGGCCCCCTTTCCTGTTCCCATTATTTTCCCCGGGCGAAAACCCCGTGATTTCGGTCCCAACCCCTTCATAAGGGTTTTACCGCGTTCTATCAAATTTCGCCAGCAATTCCGGAAAAAGATCAAAATTGTCAAATCGTACACTGTTAATGTTTGCAAAGGTAGGGAAAATGTGCGGTTAGGAAGAATAATCTTTTATCATCTGTCGTCGGATCAATAGTTTAATAGCCGTTTTTTCCATGGGGTAATCTAAATATGATTGGTTTTCTTCGCATCCCATCTACCCCGAGAATTTTTTCTCGAACTCGTAACTCCTTCTCTCCCCCGTAACGTGAAAGAAAAAAAGAGTTCGAAAATTTCCCCGAAGTCTGCCCCGGGAAAAAAGGGGAACGCAGTGAGCCATGTGCGGCGTTACCCCTAAAAATTCCTGCATGTCTTTGGGTTTTAATGAGGGTACCGCCTTTTTAAATTTTTATATAATTTTGGCACGATCCAAAAAATTTCGGATTTTTTTGTCCGATTTCCCCGAAAAACAAAGATTCTGAGGAAGGGGCCCCGAAAATTTTTAATCCAGAACCAGCAGACGCGTTCAAATTGGGTGATTTTCCCTTTCTTTTTTCTTTTCCTTTACCAGATTAATCACATTTTATCTATTTCTTTCTTTAGTTTAGTTTCCCCCTTTTTTTTGAAAATTTCCCCACTACTATCACCCCATCTTTCAATTTTTTTCTCCCTTTTTGTGAATTTGTAAATTTGGGTGAATTTTGTTTCAACAAATTTTGCGTTCATTTTTAACCCGGGAATGTTTCCATTTACCCACTCCAAAAACCCCTATTTTATTGTCGCATGCTCCCTAATTTCTGGGGGTTTCAGACTGGGTTTTTTTAAAATTTTTTTTCGTTTCGGGCCTTGGGAAATTTCCCCCAAATTCCTTCCGCCAACCGGTGTTCCCCTTTTCCGCACCTACCCTCGAGTTGATTTTTTTAGTGATCCAATTTTTGGTGAACTTCTCTTCCAATTTTAAAGTTTTGCGGATTGGTTTTTCTAAACAGTTATCTAATCTTAAATCTTTACAAAATTTTTTCGGTTTTAAAATCGCCCAAAATTTAAATTTTTTCGTCCATTTCCCCTGCGAAATCTGGGTTTTTTAATTCGATTTTTTAAACATAATTTTTCTGCTTTTTTCTTAGAACTCAAAAGGGGAAACCCCAAAAAAAATTTCATGGGAGACTTCCCGAGCTGTCATCACCTCCCACGTCTACCGATTCGTCCAGCATTTTTAAACCCGGGGTTTCACAGTTTTTCTTGAAACGCACAAGATTTTTCCAACACAAGACAAAAAAATGTCCCCCAAACGAATACAAACCAACTGATATATTAACGGGCCAAAAATTAACCTCGTAAACGTCCTTCCATCCCTTTCTTTTTAATATTATAAAAAAATTCAAATTTTAAATTTTTCTTTCAGCAATACCAATAATTCCAAAATAACAAAATTTTTTTTTAAGACAAATTAAATTTGGGGGGCGTTTTCTGGGGTATCAAAGATACTAATTCGGGGCCCCATTGGGGAAAACCAGGGGACGCCCCCACCTACCTGTGCAATTCCCCGGGTAGCTCAGGTGACGGGTGAAAAAATGAAATTTAGGTTGTGGGCGGACGGGGTACGGGCGGGGGGTCAATTGAAAAAAATTTAAAGACCAAAAAAAGTAAATTTTGGAAATTAAAAAAAGGTAAATTGACTTTTTAATTGAGCTCAGTTTTTTTAAACCCCTTTTTTTTTCATGCAATCTTAAAAATAATACGATCAAATTACTTTAAAAAAAATAAAGCAAAAAAAAAGATCCTTAACAAATAAAAAAAAAAAGGGGCCCAAAGCCGGGGCCCGCACCTTCAATGTTGGCAACAGTCCCGGTAAGCCTGAAGGGCGTAATGAATGTTTGGGTTTTTTCTGTCGGAGCTCGACAGATTATTAGAATCACCGCTGCGGGAGGAGGACCCTGGGGTGAACGGGCCCCCAAACAAACAAAACGGGTGGGCTTCCCCTTTTTTCTGGACGGCACGCCCCTTTTGGGGGGGAGGGTGATTCCCTCGCAGCCTGCTCCCCCTTCAAGAGAGTGAGTTAACCACGACATCCCGCTGGGACGTCGGGGGGTGGGGGTGACGCAGATCGGTGACGACAGATCGTAATTTCGTAATCCCTAACGCGATAAAGGCGCGGGGGAAAAGAGCAGAGGGAAAAAAATAACATTACTAGATAAAGTTCTTTTTTTTTCAACTTGAAAGCGGTGGAAAACCACAAATCGCCTCTAAAACCTGCTACTTGGATCCAAAGGCCTACACAACTCGGATGACCCCCCGTCCCACACCCGTACAACATGAGCGTCCCCGCCTCTGTGTCCCCCCACGACTTGGCGTCCCCCCCCCTCTGTAAAAACCTCCCCCTTCTTCTGCCCCCAACGCTCCGGGGCCCCGAACCTTTTTTCCCCCCAAATTTTCCCTGAATGTTTGAAGTTTCACAGAAATTTTTTGGGAAAACGGGTTTTACTGGCCGAAAGTTACCGCCGAAAAAAATTTCCCCAAACAGATTACCTCTTGTCGGAAAATTTTTATGGAATTTTCCCGAACGCCCCCTCGCACACTTCCTGAAACAAACACGGAGCGGTCGCCGCGCCCGCCCGCGTGGAGCCTGGTCGGTGGTCCTGGGGGGGTTTTTTGGAGGGGATTAAAAACCCCCCCCCCCCTTGCTCGGCGACGGGAGCGGGGTAGATGGGCCGGGGAAGTATTTTGGGCGCACCCGGTTGGGGCCGCACGCTTTGAACAGTAATAACAAAAAAAAATGTATTTATTTTTAATCCAATATTGGTTACTCCTTTGCCCTCCCCCTTTGGATAGAGATAAAAAACGGGTTTTGAAGAATTTTAATTTTAAAAAGAGTTTTTTCTGTTGAAAAAAAAAAAAAATTTTGAATATTAGATTCATAACTGGTGAATAATTAAAAAAAAAATGAACCCAAAAAAAAAATTTATTCCCAAAAAAAAATTTTGGAACCCCTTTTCTTAAATAAAAAAACAAAAAAAACCAAACCATTTTTTAATCGAATAAAAAAATTAAATCAAAAATTTTTTAATTTTTTTTCAACACAAAACCCAAAAATGTTTGGGGGGCCCAAACGAAAAAATTGTGTCAGAGATTGGGCAATCAGTGGTTTAAATAAAATTTCAGAATAGTTTAACCTTTTAAAAGGTGCAAATTATAAAATTGTACTTCCCCGCTGGGAGCCCAAACCAAGTCTTTTTTAAGGTACATTTGGGCACGGAATCTTTTAATAACAAATGGTCCGGGAAATGAGGAAAAAAATTTTTGGAATAATCCAGCAGGCTGATCCCCTAACTCTAGGGTCCAAAAATCTTTTTCACCTACGTGAAAGTGGTAGGGTTCTTTTTCGAGGGCTTCCCCCTTCCTGGCATTCTTAGTGATATTATCTAATATAATCCTTAAAAAGGGGTTTTGTAATTGGGACCTGCTGTCCCCGCCAAAAGGGGGAACAAAGGGAAAAAATGTTTAGGTTTTCTTTTAAAAGCCCTTCCCTACGGCGTTACCAATAGAAACATGTTCTTTTAATATTAATCCCGTCATTAATGTACTTTAAATTAGTAGGCCATTCTTTTTGATTTTGAGGGGTGTAAACTCCGGGAAAAAAGTGAGATTTTCATGACCCCTTCCCCACTCGGGTTAGATTGGGGGGGATGTCTGATGGAGGGAAAAAAAACAGAGACTCCCTTTATTTTCTAGTGTTTGTTTTCCCAAAAGTTCCGGTTTAAAATTGGGGGGCCCAATTGCTTAAAAATTTTTTGGAAAACCCCAGTCCGAAAAAAATCCCGGTCAACGTTTTCAATTTTTGCAGTAGGTCCGTTTTTCGGATAAAAGGGTGTTTTAATTTAGAAAAAGGGAAACAATGATTACGAGGATGTGTTTGTAACCTTTCCCCGCAGTAGGTAACGGTCCGTTGAATTTGGCAGGCCAATTCATTTGGGGTGATGCGATAACGTGTTCATCGGGGCCCTTTATAACCCCATTAGGGTTTTGTTTTTTTACCGGTGAAAATTTTTGAGACCCTGCTCTAGTTTGTCTCGCCATCCCTTTCCCGTATCGAAAGTTAGGGAAATACCTTGGAAACTTTTTTTCACCCAAATGCCCGGGTTTTGGTGAACATGGGTAATTTTCGGAATTTTTAGGTATCCAAAACGATCCCCATCTGGCTGTTTTTTGGGTTTAAATTACTGAAAGTTTAACTTCCAGGATTTTGATTTAACTTTTCGAAAAGTGGGTCATTTTGATTAAAGGGAAATTTGCAAAAAAAATTTTTTTGCCAATAACGGGATCTTTTCCTGTAACCCTTTTAAGATTCAGGTTTCACCGGAATAGGGTTACATTTAAATTTTAAAGGCATTAATAAAATACACTGTTTCATTCTGAACTTTTTATTTGTTCGTGGGGAACCGACTTAAAAAAAACTGCAATGGATTATTAATTCCTGGGCAATGCCGGATTTCAAAGTCGAAATTTTTAAGGGGCACCCACCGTAACAATCTGGCGTTGGGCAGTAGCGTTTTTTAAAAAAATTAACGCTTTTTTGGGCCGGGGGATAATATAAAATTTCCCAGCCAGGGACCCAAGCATTTTCTGTAAAGCCCATACAATTGATAAAGCCTCTTTTTTTCTGTAATTGAGTATTGCAATTCCAGAAACCCCAATACCCCCCTAGCGACCTAACAATTTTATGACCTGGGTCATCTTTATCAGGCTGTGATAAAACACATCCAATCCCAACGTTGGAGCCAGTCCCGTAAAAAAATGGCTGGGAAAAGTCCGGGGGGTTTACTAAAAGGCCGGGGGAAAAGCTACCTTAATTTTTTTTAATGTCTGTTCATTTCTCATCTGTCCCGTGCCATTTCCGTTCCTTTTTTAATTTGGGTTTTCGAGAGGTGCCAAAAATCCCCTAACCTGGAAAAAATCTAGATTGGGGTAGACGCACAACCCAAAAAACCTTTTTTCTTGGCATTTGTGGGCGTGAAAAACTGGTCTATGGCTTGGGCCCCCTTCTTTTTCCTTACCCCTGTGCTAAGCAACCCAAAATGAAAATTTTTGACGTGCCAAAGTGATTTATTAAGATTCAATTTCATTTGGGGTCCGACAAACATTCCAATAACTGTTCTAAATGAAGAAAATGTTCCTGGAAATTTTGTGGTTAAATTACAATATCGTCGATATAAGGGGAGAAATTTTTTGATTTCGTCGCCTAATTTCTCATCGGGGAACCCAATAAAAGGGTGCTCCACTGTTTTTTGGGCCAAAGGGATTCTTTTTTTCCCGACGTACGTCAACCCGTTGTACAAAAAAACCCGTGAATTTTCTGTCGTCTGGGGGAATTGAAATTTTCCAATACGAGCTTGGGAAAAAACTAAAGCCGAAAAAATCTTTGTTTTTTTAAATTTCCATAAAAAAATTTTATCAAATGTTTTGGGGTGCCTCGTTTTCTGGGATAGTAACCCCGTTGATCCGTCGACACTTTAAAAAAAAACCTTACCCCCCGCCTTTTTTTTTTTTACCACTACAAAGGGTTCAAATAAGCCGTTACAGATCTTTCAATTATCCCTCGCTAAGCATAGTTTTTAAAAGTTTGATCTACTTCCCCCCCATCGACTGTGGAATGGGGTAATTTTTTATTTTTAAAAGGGGAATCATCGGTGACCCGAAATTAAAAAACAAAAATCTTTAATAGGGCGTACAGGACGATCCCAAAAAAATTTCATATTTGAGAAGCATTCTTTTCAGCTGGGGCCGTTCGTGGTCAGAAAAGTCATTATGCGGCACACGGCTTATGACCCCCCGTCATCCCCCCTACTCCCGGACGCGCATGAAATGCCGATTTCCCATTTTTTCATCACCGTCGTCCCGTTACAATTTCCCCATTCTCACCGAAGCTCCCCCAAGATTCCTAGAAAAAACCACTACCCCATTATTTTCCCCTAAAAAAAACAACCCCAAAAACCCTCTAATTCCCGATCCCTATGATCAAACATGGCCATCAAATAAAAATTTTCCCCCCTTTTTTAAAAAAAGCAAAACCTGCAAGTAAATTTGGTTTTTCTTTTTTCTTTCCTACTCCCAAAAACAAAAAATTTAATAGTGGGCAGAGTTGGTATTGGGAAAGCGCTCCAAAAGGTTTTTAGAACTTCCCAGAAATTTCAAAAGATTTCACCGCCAGTTCTATCAAAACTTGAACACTAAGATTTTCAATAAGAAACTCCACAAACCCGGGCATTTTCTCGCTTTGTTTCTGACAGGTTCCCTTCAAGTCGTCGTTTAGGTCAAAAAAAGGGATAATTGGCCCCCCACAGATTAATATTGGATCTTTTGAGATAACGTTTGGAACCCAGATACCCGGAAAACTAAAAAGGTTCTAGTTTTGACGGACCCCGGGCTTATGGAATCCTGATGTCCATTCCCCCCTAGTTGTGTTATTATTACGGTCATTTTTAGTTTGGGGGCGGACGGGAGTTGTTCCCCCCCTTCCCCTGGGCCCTGATCATCACGGCCCCCGATTGCCTGTTCCGATTATCTTCCTCGGGGGAAAACCCCGGTTTTGGTCCCAAAAATTTTTCATAAGGGTTTGACCGCGTTCTATCAAATTGCGCCAGCAATTCTTGGGAAAAAAAATCAAGATTGTCAAACCCTACACCAATAAGGTTTTGAATGGGAAAAGGGGGCGGTTTGGAACCAGATAATCTTTTTTCAACGCCCTCGGATCACATAGTTTAATAGCCGAAATTTTTTCCATGGCGTAATCCCCAAATATGATTGGTTTCTTCCTTATCCCCTCTACTCTCAGAATTTTTTTTCGAACTGTAACGTCGCTCTCTCCAGTAACCCTGAAAAAAAACGAGTTCCCGGGAAATTTCGTAAGTCTGCGGAAAAGGGGTTAACGCAGTGAGCCAGTGTGCGGCGTTACCCCCTAAAAATTCCCGCATAAATCTTGGTTTTAAGAGGCGGTACCGCCTTTTTTTAAATTTTATAATTTTCGGCACGATCCAAAAAAAATTTTGGATTTTCGTCCGATTTCCCAGAAAAGCAAAGATTCTGGGGGGAGCCCAAAAAAAAATTTTTTTAAACCAGAACCAACAGACGCGTTCGTAATTGGATGATTTTCCATTTTTTTGTTTTTTCCTTTACCAGATTAATCACATTTTTTTCTATTTTTTTTTTAGTTTTGTTTCCCTTTTCCCAAACTTTCCTCACTACTATCACCCATCTTTTCAATTTTCTACCCCTTTTGGATTTAAATTCAGAGTGAAGTTTTGTTTCCAACCAGTGAATTTGCCCCCTTTATT
The DNA here is from genome assembly GCA_964035755.1 of Teleogryllus oceanicus. NCBI lineage: Eukaryota > Metazoa > Arthropoda > Insecta > Orthoptera > Gryllidae > Teleogryllus > Teleogryllus oceanicus. Next base: position 6,301,860 of record CAXIVR010000004.1, on the reverse strand, counting down.
TTCCCTAACCCGGGAATGTTTCCCTTTACTGACTCACAACACGCCTCTATTTTATTGTCGTGCCGTAATTTCTGGGTGAATTTCAGACTGTAGGTTTTTTTAAAATTTTTTTTTCTTTTCCTTCCTTGAATTTCCCCCAAATTTTGACCCAGCTTCTCAACGGGGTTTTTCAATTTTTCCCACCTACCCTCGAGTTGATTTTTCAGTGATCCATTTCATGGTCGAACTTTTCTTCCCAATTTTCAAAGTTTTGCGGGTTATCTAAACGGGTTTTCTAATCTATCAAATCTTTCCCGACACTTTTTCTCGTTTAAAATCGAAATTAATTTTCTCGTCCCTTTTCCCCCTACTTCCCGAAATCTGGTTCTTTAATTTTGATTTTTAAATTTTCATAATTCTCGCTTGTTTCGTTAAAAACTCGCATGAGATCACTTAAGGGATTTCATGCCAGATAACCCCTGAGCTGTCATCACCTCCCACTTCCCCCCGATTCGTCCCGCATTTTTTAATAACTTATGGAAATTTTAAGTTTTCTTGAAACGCACCGATTTTTTCCACAACACAAGACAAAAAAAAGTAAAACTCACAAACAGAATACAAATCCAATGAAACATTAAAGTCCACAAATAATTAACCTCTAGCAACGTCCTTCCCTCCATTTCCCTTTTTAATATTATAAAAAAAATTTAAATTTAATTTGTCGTGCAGCAATACACAGTAATTCAAAAAGTTAAAAAATTTATTTTAAAACAAATTAAATTTGGGGGGCGTTTTTTGGGGGATCAAAGATACTAATTCGGCCCCTTGGGAAAAACCATTTAAAAGCCCCCACCTCCTGTGCTGTAATTGCCGGGTAGCTCAGGTGACGGGTAGAGCCTGAAATTTAGGGTTTTGGGCGGACGTGGCTACGTGACGGGGGGTCAATTGAAAGAAAGTTTAAAGACAAAAAAAAGTAAATTTAATGGGAAAATTTAAAAAAGGGGAAATTGACATTATTATCTGAGCTCAGTTTTTTTTTTAAAACCCCTTTTTTTTTTCATGCAATCTTAAAAATAATACGATCAAATTCCAAACAAAAAGCAAAAAAAAGTGCGCTAACAAATAAAAAGAAAAAGGGCCAATGCGCGGGCCCGCACCTTCTGAATGTTGAAACAGTCCCGGTAAGCCTGAAGGGCGTAAGAATGTTTGTTTTTTTCTGTCGGAGCTCGACAGATTTTAGGGAAACACCCCGGGGGCAGGGGGGACCCCTGGGGTGGGAAAAACCCCCCAAACAGGCAACACAGCTGGGCCCCTTCTGGACGGCACCCCTTTTGGGCGGAGGGGGGAAATTCCCCTCCAGCCTGCTCCCATTCAAAGAGTAAGAACCACGACATCAGCTGGGACGTCGGCGGTAGCGGTGACGACAGATCGGTGACGACAGATCGTAATTTTCGTAATCGCGTAACTTGCCCATACACGGGGGGCGTAAACGAGCAAAAAACAAATAAAAATTACTAATAAAGTTCTTTTTTTTTTTCAATCTAATGACACGCCGGGGTTCCACAAATCGCACTCTAATCATGCTACTTCGCGTATCCCGGGGCCTCAAAACTCCGGATGACCCCCGCGTCCCACACCCGTACAACATGGGCGTCCCCGCCTCTGTGTCCGCACGACGGGGGTCCCCCGCGCCTCTCTGTCCCAAAAACCTCCCCCCTTCTCTCTGCCCTCAGCGCGCCCCCGCGCCCCGAACCTTTTCCCCCCCAAATTTTCCCTAAGAATTTCTAAACTACAGAAATTTTGGAAGACGTGTTGTTACTCCGAAAATTTTCGCCGAAAAAAAATTGCTCCAATGGATTCGCGTCTTGTCGGTAATTTTGATGGAATTTTCCCGAACGCTTTTTCTCGCACACTTCCTGTAAACAAACACGGGGCGGTCGCCGCGCCCGCCCGCGTGGAACCTGGTCGGGGGTCCCCGGGGGTTTTTGGGGGCGTTATTAAACCTTTTTCCCCCTTTCTCGGGGACGCCAAAGGGGCGGCGTAGATGGCCGTGCGAAGTGGGTTTTTGGTCGCACCCGGTTGGGGCACGCACGCTTCTGAACAGTAATAACAAAAATAAATGTATTTATTTTTTAATCCAATATTCGGTTACGTCACAATATGCTGCTGTCATCAGATAAGTTGCAGTGGTTATAATGTTGACAACTATTGACTTCATTGCTAAGGTATTTATCATCACATTAAAAAAGTATTAATTTAACTTCATCAAATCATAAAAAATTGATAATTTAATAATTGAACATTTAAATTTCTCAAATGAAATATTCAATATAAAGTTTTCGAACAAATAAAATAGCAGGGTATTCACGTATGGGGAACAGGTTTGGCTTCTGTACAGAAAGTTCATTTTTTCTACCTCTATCATTCCGATTATTGGATGGAAGATGTATGTTTTGTCCCACACTTTTGATGTAATATGTCAAGAGTTACTACTTTTGATATTTCACTTTGTTTTGATATTGTCTAAAACGTGTTACGGAACTGACTTTTCACCATCAACAACCATCCCAGTGAAAAATGGCATTTCTGTTTACTCAAAGACCTTTTCGTTGCCATGGTTGATAACTTAAAACTGGATACTTTGTACATGTTCTCTCAGAATAGCAGGATATACAGGGTGGAACGAAGTGATAACACTCTTTTTATCTTCCAAAAAGCAAGATACGAAGATACCTTCTGGACAGTCAATTACATAAACAGAGTTACCTTAGTACAGCATACTTCGTCTTTGTACTATTTTTTGCTATGGAGATATAAGGTGAACTTTGTTTTTTAAATAGAATCTTATGTTAAATTTTAGCGTATTGTAATGTGTATATATTTCTATTTAAGTGAATCTTTTTTTATAAAATGATCTGATTTTGTAACATATTTTTCCAATGAAGCAGCGATTTTTCATTCGCCTTTTCCTGCTGACTAAAGGCTCCCACAGACCGGCGCGATAGATTCGCAGCGGGTGCGGCACGGAAAATTTAGAGCTAGACGCGGCCGCGGAATCCGGGAGACCGTTCACACCGGAGCAAATGAGTCAGCGTTTGGTGACGGTTGGCAAGGTCGTTTTAATCAGAGGGGGGAAAGACTTCCCCAACACGGGGGCTTCCCCAAACAGCCCGGGAAAAAACCGCGAAACGCAGAAACGCAAGAAACGCAGAAATGCAGCGGAAGAAACGCGTCTGACTGCGTCACAAATTTCGCCGCCGAATAAACGCTACCAATCCGTTGCCGCGACGCTCGCCTGTCGCGTAGGTCTGAACGTGCTCATAAATCAACACGTGACGCGAAACTTCCGCTGCGACTGGTCCGCGTAGGCTTTTCGGACTTCCCCTGGGGTCTGTGGGGAAACCTTAAACGCGAACTTTGCGATCCTTCTTCAGACAAAACAGTAAAATTTTATTTTGACTATTCAATGACCTTCACACATGCGAAGAGACATCATTAATACTGTATTAAAGTATAATTGGACAAGCTCACTACAATAAATTATAAAGGTTTTTTCTAATGTACTGGTTTAATGAATGAATTTTTTTTATTCAACCTTATGCGATTAATCTTAATAATTATATAGGAATTTAATTATATTACTTTCTAGTACAATTTTATTTTTCCTACTATATTTCGGCTTAATACACAGTCCAGTAATATTTATGTGACCACGCGTCAAACTCCTGAATAATCTTTTGCAGCGCTGATCGCTGCGATAACCGTAGGAAGATAGTCCATTAAGTTCACGATGGTACCGACAGGAATGTGGAGCCATGCCGACTCCAGTGCCGTGGCCAGCTGCGCTAGGTTCCTCGAATGCGGATCCATGGCGCGAACAGCCCGATCGAGATGGTCCCACAGATTATTGATTGGATTTAAATGGGGGTAGTTTGGTGGCCAGGGAAGTGTTGTAATTTCATCCCGGTGCTCTTCGAACCACCCACGTACATCGCGAGCTCTATGACACGTTGCATTGTCCTGCAGGTAGATGCCGTCTTGCTGAGTAAAAATGATCGGGCATCCATCCATCTGCGTGTAAGGGATGGACATGGTCTCCAAGCATGGCTGAATACTTCTTTTGATCCATTGTGCCTTCCAGAATGAAGAGATCAATCAGGGAATGACACTTCACAGTTTTCCGCACCCACCCGACATGCTTTATATACTCTCCATAGTTAGTGCTGCTGTCATCTGTGAGGGGTTATTATGTGGAACATAGGCGATGGACACATGGATAAATATAGTTAAACCTAATAATAATAACAATAATAATAAATAATCAAAACCACTTTCTATGAAATGATTTTTAGTGCAGCTATCCGCCGTCAATAGAAAAATATTTTTTTTCATTTATAGGATCATAATAAAATTATGGATTTTAAGTTTATATTTGTATTTAGCTCCCAAAATTGTCTAGCTAAAATTATCTTTTAATTTTTTTTTAAATTTTTTTTTAGAAATCTCCATTTCACACCAACCTGTTTTGTTTATGAAAAGCATATGCAAATTATACATGCTAAGCATTATACATGCTACACAACATTATGGTCAAATATGATTAAAATGTATGTAGGAGAAGAAAGGCATTTTCCTAGTAAAACAAACGTTCAAACAATATTTGGGGAGAGTTGCAACTTGGGTGCAAAGGGGGGGGGGGGGTTGGCAGGGGGCAAGAGCGTCACAGGTCGGGTGTGGGTGAGGAGCAGGTCAAGCGAGGTGCAAAGAGTGGGTCGTAGATGGCGAGCCCTTGTGGGTTGCATGTGGAGGGTAGGTGGGGTGTAGGGGAGACGCAGGTATTGCCCTTGCGGGTAGTAGGTGGAGGGAAGGTTGATTTTTTCGTGTTTCCAGGCGCGTCAACTGCTTAGGTCATTATTCCCGTTAGTGTAGTGCATGTTTTTCTCGGGAGATGGCGGCAATTTTCCCCGCGCTGGATGGCGAGATCCGGCGCCGACCTACCGTCCGCTAGTGGGGTTTCCCCCCTAACCAGGACTCTCCCACCAGCGGGGCACCGCCCCAGCCGGGACAAGCTCTAAACTCCCGACCGGTCTCCCGAAATATGTGTTGGTGTAGTGCATGTTGGAGTAAGTGTGTGTGCAAAGGGAGAGGATAGGACAAAGAAAAGGAAGGAAAGATCGCGCGCGATCCGTGGCCCGTTTGGTAGGGTACTGCTCCGGCGTTAGCCTGGTGTTGATCGGAGAAACCACGGAAAACTAGCGATCAGAGCAGCCAGCCGCTAGACTTCTCCTCCAGACAGCGACTGAATTCGACCTAGCTGAAAAGCTAGTGTCGAAAATCCTGCCGCCGTGAGGACTCGAACCTAGGATCCCCCGGTGAGAGGCGCTGCATGGAGGGAAGGTGCCGTGTAGGTGGGGCGTGGGGCGCAGGTGGTACTTACAATGCACGATGAGCATGATGCGCTTGGAGACGGTGGGCGGGACGCCGTTGGACGCGATGCACAGGTAGGCGCCCATGTGCAGGCGGTTTACGCGGGTGATGTTGAACACGGAGCCGTTGATGGCCGTCACTGTAACACACACATGGAACACCTCACTTTCATCTCACACGACAGGAAAAATCCTTTACGAACTTTCGTTCGTAGGAAGTTTGTGAAACATGCAAATAATACTATGAGTTCTTAACAAATACTTTTTCCTTATGCACAGGCTTGCCTCTCTCAGCGTTATCCACTTCATAATAGCTTTAGGTGTGCATTTAGGTGTACAACATTTTGCTTTGATCATAATTGCCTCGAATTCTGTGAAGGTGAGAGAAGTCGGTCGGAGCGAAATCAAGTATGTTGACCAAAGGGTCGCTAACAAATTCATCTTACAAATTTGGGAAATACTGTATTTTGACCTAATTAATTGCCTTCTTTCAATCGAATTGTGGGAATTCTGATGCGGTGTTGTTGTCATTAATATACGAAGAAATAAAGGTAATCATCTCCGTCAACTTAGTACATTTATTGAGATAGCCGGCTGTAAGCCATATTTCAATAAATATACTAGTTTGACGGAGATCACTTCCTTTATTTCTTCATTCTTTCAATCGTTCCAATAAAAGAAGAAAAATAGAAGACAAATACTCAGTCAAGTACAACTTAGATCATCGCTGATTTCATATATAATTTCTAGATCTCGGACAGGTATGGACTAAGAAGGTCGAAAATACGCAGACAAACAGGCACTTGAAAACTTAAAAATAGGCAGGGAAATGGGTATTATGGTTGAATAATATTAACATTTATACGTAATACGTACTACAGAAAGGATGAACACAATTCTCGAAAAGCAAATAGAATTTCTTCTATTGTCAAAACAAATTGCGAAGTCAGATAATATTTCCTAAGTGTTGACGATAGATAGTAACTGACCAGGGTGAGACAGACCCAACACTTTACTCTCACTAAAAAGTTTCGAGAAAGTTTGAGCTATATGTAGCACAAGTTTATGTCTTTTTGTCGGTAATATCAAAAAGGGCTAAACCGATTTTGATAGAGTTTAGACAGAAACGTGAAGTATTTTGGCGGGCATAAGTTGAATTAGGTTTTTTCATATTATTTATATAAAGAACAGTTATATACAGACATTAAGAAAAAGAAATAATATTTACATAGAATATAACATATAATTATTATTATAATATTATCATATAAACAAGAACATTATATTGTTTGTGATTGTATCCAAATATATAAATTTGTTCCAATCTTAGCCCTCAGCTACCCACGTGGACTCCCTGGGTCTCCTTCTACTTCGCGTAATCTCTGAAACGCTTTTTTTTGTAAATTTATTTCTTTATGTTCGATAATACAGTCTTTCAAGTGTTTTAAAAAACATAAGATCATTATATGACAGTTTTCGATTGGCCATCCATAAGGTAAGTGAGGTTTAAACTCTGACATAATTATTGATTTAATGTTATTGTTAATTAAGAAGAGAAAGGAATATGATAATGTTAAGGAGCTGAGGGTATAGTGGTTTACGGAGGTTTGAATTTGTCTTTGGGAAACCTTGACTTTATGCGTGGGTGGACCGCATTTTTTCCCATGTTAAAAATGATGGTACTTGGTGAGGTATGCAGATTGCTGTAAAAAATGTTAGCTAATTTAGCTATGGTTTCTTCTAATTGTGAAATTTTTAATTCTCGATGAATTTGTTCATTTGTAATGAACCAGGAGGCATTTAGAGTATTTCTTAGAAATATATTTTGAATTACTTTGATTTTATTAATATTGCTACGAGCTGCACCTCCCCAGATTGGGCATCCATAGGTTATAGTAGGAAGGATTATCGATTTGAACATTAGCAGTCGGAATTCGCTTTTCAATGGAGAGCGCTGGTTTAATATTGGAAATAATTTTGAAATTTATGCTTTTGCTTTATTTGCAACCGCATTGATGTGCGGTTTCCATGTTAACCTTTTATCAAATAAAATGCCAAGGTATTTTACTGGTGAGGAGGCCCTCTGAAATGCTTTATTTAGAACCTCGATTCTTCTTGTACCTTTCCCTTCTACAATTTTAAGAAACGGTTCGCCATATTTCTGTTGTAGAATGCATTTCAGAAAACTTATCAGTATTTTGTTTTGTGCGCAGGAGACCTTAGGACACTACGTCAGTAACTGGTATATCTTAAAATCATCAAATGAATGTTTTTTTTTTCCCTTAACGAAAGTGCAATGTACAGAAAAACATGTAGGCCGTTAAGGAGATGTGAATATTAATGACATAATTTTAAAAAAGACTGATTCATTAAGCGGACAATCGTGTCTAGAATCTGAGGAAGAAAGATAATGAAAGAATTTCTTGAAAATGAAATAAATAACTGAGAATGCCAAATACTATAACGGAAAGGAAAAAAATGTAAGATTTATGCAGTAAAGATTCCAAAAAAAAACGAATGTCAGAATTTTAGTGTTTGCGGTTGTAGCATATTTGAAACTAAATTTGAAGAGTCCACGGGATTCCGCGTCGGCACTGCTATGAATAAATTCCCACATCGTCAGCTAAGAGTTAATTATTTACATACATTATTTGTATAACCATAAAAACAAAAGGAATATTGCTATCTATTTAAGATGTTGTAGAACTACCCCGATCGTCCTTTCCCATCATATAAACCAAACTTTAAGTGTAAACGTTTTCAATTTTGACATATTTCGAACGCAGTAAATATCCAAATATAATTAAACCTTTTTGAAAGCCCAGTAAAATTCTCTACTTAGTACATTTTATTTGTTCGTTAGTTGTAACTGTCTAATAAATTATCTTATTATTATTATTATTATTATTATTATTATTATTAAATTGATCGTGTTGAATTTTAAGACAGTTAATTCTTAATACCTCTTTATATTTTCATTTTCTCAAATCGTTCAACGTTTCGACGACGATATTTATCATCTTAATAAAATTATTTAAAAAAATTTAATAATAATTAATACATTTTAATTTCTTTCAAAAGCACAATAAGTCTTTGAATAATTCAAGATCAAAATTGTTTCTGAATATACTACACTGCATCTGTTCACAGGTACCCATGAGAACTATGTGGGAGCAAAGACACGAGAGATGGGACAGGGGGGGTAAGGCGGGGATACGCCATACTTATTTCTTCCTTGATAATATTTGATATCGAATAAAAACCCAGACAACGCAGGGTGCTTCGGACAGCGTTCAGTAAGGATCAATCAATTTTAGTGAAGAAATGATACAGTATGCCATTAGAAATCCCCAAAAACTGTCTAAAACTTGTGGCGTGGAGAAGTAGAAATACTGCTGAATGAAAACACACAAAATGGTCTTCCAAAACAATAGCAGCAATACTGCTCAAGGACAAAAAAATAAGATACTCTTGTATAAAACTGCAATAAATTAAATATTTTTTGCAAAAAGTTCAGCAATAAACCTATAAAATAGTGAAGTGTATATATACAGTGCAATAATTCTTTTTATATCAACAATATTAAAATTACTGTTTTGTAATGAAACATGAGAATATCAAACTTTTAATGGAAGGCAGTGTAGACTAAGGACCCTCGTTGTTGCATGAAGTTAGCTGTGATGTAAGCAATGACGCACTGAGAATGACAATTCAACGGGTACTGTCATTTAATATTCGATAGAACGAGAGAAAGATTTTATGAAGAAGAGAAGAAATGTATTTTATTTTTTCCGAAAAGACCTCGAAATAAATTATGATACATAACCAAGTCCAAAAATTAACGTATCTCGTTAAAATCGTCATATGGGTTCCTACGGTAAAGGCCATGTCATCTTCAATTTATATCGTGGATGGTAAAAATGACTTGTCTCATAGAAAAGACTGCATGGATATTTTGTGTCATAAATGTCATAATATTTTCTGTGTTGGCCGCTATAAAGATAGCATTTCACCCGACCAATGCCTCAGTTTACGATTCACCAGAAGCCTCTCGATAACTGGCAATTACGGGCACGGCTCTCAACAAAGACTTCACACGGATCCATTATGAGTCATGAACGCGCTAGTACTGCTTCATCATTATTGCGATCCGCGCGAGTTAATGAGAATTGCTTATCGCGACGCGTTCATTAAGGGCCGCACCCAAATATTCTTGCGTGTCGTACGGTTTCCATCATGTTTCCGCTCGCGACAAACGGAACAAAGGAATATCAGCAGCCGCGCCAGCCGCGAATACAATTTTTCAAAGCGGAAACGCGCGTTCCTCCGGCGTTAAATACAGTTCCGCCGCGCGCCGCCCGGCGCAGGCGTCGCCACCGTCGCGCCGCCACTCATTCCATTGTTTCCCAAGCGCGGACGCAGCCGTGCAGACGATACATCTGCCCATTGTCTTCGCCAAACGGCACGCACATGCGCGGAAAATCCGTCAACTTTTTTTTCCCCACACGCCGCCGCCACCCCCACTGCCTGTCGCGAAGAGAAGAGAGGGGGACGAGAGGGGTGATTTACGGGCCGATACGACGACCCCGGAGGCTGTGGGGGCGGCAACGACGAGATGGAGGAGGCGAGCAGAGAGTGTTTTATTGGAAAGGGCTTATCTACGATGATGATGGAGCGACAATGACGTGAAAATGTGCGAGGGAAGTGGGTCAAATTTGCGATATTTTTACATTCACATTCATTTTCTGATGTTTACGTTCGTTGTCTCTACATGACATTTGTGGGTTTCGTCAGAAGTCCACACAACACAATAATAATAATAATAATAAAATAACAGTTTAAACCTAAAATAAATACCAAATAGTATATTAAGACTGTCAGACTTTTATGTTCTTTAGTGCAAGTTTACTAAATTTTCAAATCGGGGGACAAAATGTATGATTTGTAAAAGTATCATTAAGAGGAGTACTGCTCGTGAATCGTATATGAATCCTGGATTTATACTAATAATTCACATACGCCTCCTTGGAGCGTGAACGCACGCGTTCTGTACGCCTCATCTGGTTGGAAAAGCGTGGAGGGGCGTCGCCCGGGGAGAGGTGCGATGGCGTGGGCGGGCGAGGAGGGGAGGGGAGTAGGAGTGGGGGGGGGGCACACGTGGCGCCGGGCGCGGTCACCGGCCTCCGTTCTCGTGGAGAAGGGGCCACGATGAAGAGGATCATCATCTGCACGTTTATACGGGGCTACAAGATATTCGAAACGTATGGAATTGGGAAAGTAACTTTAATAAGATGTAGTAAGTAATGTAAGAAGTAATGTAACTTTATTAAGATGACTAATACATCAATGAGTATTATCTCAATGTACTGTAATGCAATAATATTAATAATCAATATATCGGGAGATGTGACTCAGAGGATCAACTGATGTCACTGCAGTGCCTCTGACCGGGAGATCCTACGTTCGAGTCCCGTCGTGGGCAGGATTTTTGACACTAGCCATAGAGTTACTAGGTAGAATTCAGTCGCTGTCTGGAGGAGAATCCTGCAGGCTGGCTGCTCTGATCGGTATTTTACCCAGTGTCTCCAATTAACTGGCGACTGTTAATCGTTGTGTATGTCCGCAGTAGTATTAAAACTTTGTGTAATTTTTACTATTTCAATTTGAGGAAACAAAATTATTTTACTTAAAATGACACATATGATTATTACATGACGGCAAATCGCAAGAATGGAAGTAAAAATTAAAGAAAAAGTAGGAAATTTTAAAATCAAATTTGTCTTTCTGGAAACACCGTAACTGGATTAAACAGTATGTCAATATTTATGGCGCATAAGAACAATTCTTCACACTTGAACTGAATATTCATACTCTTCAAAAATTAAATCAATAACGTTTGCGAAAGTAAAATCCTTTCCGGTATATATTGATTGATTGATTTTTTCGTGTTTCCGGGCGCGTCAATTGCTTCGGTTATTAGTCCCGTTAGTGTAGTGGATGTTCTTTTCTTGGGAGATGGCGGTGATCTTTCCTCGCTGGATGGCGAGATCCGGCATCGACCTACCGTCGGCTAGTGGGGTTTCCCCCTAACCAGGACTCTCCCACCAGCAGTGCACCGCCCCAGCCGGGACAAGCTTTAAACTCCCGACCGGTCTCCCGGAATATGTGATAGTGTGGTGCATGTTAGTGTAAGTGTGTGTGTAAGAGGAGAGGAGAGGACAAGGAAGAGGAAGGACAGATCGCGCGCGGTCTGTGGCCCGTTTAGTAGGGTACTGCTCCGGCATTTACCTGGTGTTGATCGGAGAAACCACGAAAAACTCCGGTATATATATATATATATATATATATATATATATATATATATATATATATATATATATATATAAAAATATTTTTGTTAAAAATCCAGTTTTCCCTTTTCGCACAAGTTGAAGTACGTTCTCCATACTGCGTATATTGTGAGCGAGAGTCAACATTTGAGTGAATAATGTTTCCTTCGCGCGTGAACAGAGGCAGGAACGCATCTCCAGCCAATGGCGACCTAATGGTTACGGGCTTGCGCACACTGCTGGTGGGCCCCGTGCCGGGCGGGCGGCCTCCGCCGCCGCTGGCCGCGAGAGGCGGGTTGGGGGAGCCGGACGCGGAGCCGGTGTGCATCGCGACACCCGTATAACTGCCCGGGCCCGCTTTATGCCGCTCATAAAATACCGCAATATCCCGCAGCTTTTTACGGCGCAGAGACGTATTCGAAGCGTCTTCCCTAAGTATATTTTTCAGGGCAGTTGCCACCGCGCCGTATTGACCTCTGGCCAGCAGCGCCGCAAACACCGCCGTCCGTCACCGGCAGATTAGCGGTGGGGGAGGGGCGGTAATGGCCTCGAGGGCAGGCAGGGCGCTGGCGAGGGCAGCTGTGCCCTTCCATTTCAGCTTCTACCAGACTTCATCGTTTGTGTTATAAGTGCAATTCCATAGCAGCTCATACTCGACGTGCCAGCTGCCTTTCGTACCGTAAGGCGCACAACTGCCTTATATGAACGGCGTGTCTAACTTGTGAGAATTTTGTTTCGCTATCGCGTGTGTGGTTGCTGGTATTGACTTGTGTGATGTCCTGTACATTCCTTTGAATCCATAGTATATAATCAATATCATATCAGTTTTCGCGTTAACTTGAACCAGTCTAAAAGCAATACAAATCGATTATGAATGACATCTTGGAGTGATGTTCGTGTCATGTCATGTAAAGTTATATTTGTATGTATTCTCCTATTATGGTGTGTTACATTGAACTGAATTTATTGGTTGTTCATCCTTCGGGGGAAAAAGACCATGCATTACCGTAGCAACGTTGATACGACGAAGAGTCGTGGTCCAAGGGCAGAGAGGGCGCGATAGGCGTGAATGGTGGCGGCTGGGGCGGAAGCGGGGGCGGGGCGGTGTGTGGGTGACGGCGGGTTAGGGGCGTAGGTGACGCGGTGGGCTGCGCTGAGGGACGGCTGCCCTTTGGTGCGAAGGGAGGCGTTACGACAATGGATAAGGTCGCCAGTTACGCTTATCATCCCTCAGCGAGGTTTTTCGTATTCACAAATATCAAAAATGAGGATCACGACGAAAAACTGGAAAGTAGTGAGGAAAATAAGATCTTTAAATAAAAAGCTTATCAGTAAGAAATGCATTAAACGTCACTTTTTTCAGCATAAATTGGCAATATTCTCGGAACATATACGTTTATTCCTGTTTAGTGAAACATAATCTGCCTTTACGAGTGCCATTAATGACAAGGTATATATTCACGACAAAAAATATATTTTCTCTCAGATTGAAGTACTTTGATATTTTACTTATTATGAAAAAAAAAAAAAACAACAACTGTGTAAGTACTATGGGGAAGAAGTTAAATCTTTGCACGTTTTTTTCGGCTCTAGGATCTCTGTCTAACTCATTTACTTTTAAGGTGAATTAAGAATACAGAGAGCAATGAGGGGTTTTGAGTAGTATTGGTATGAAAATATTCGTTCCGGTGCAATAAAAAAAAATTGCAAAGGCAAATCAGCTACGGATTGGGGGTATAACTGCTAGTGTTCTAATTGAAGGAATATATTTACTGCAGTGAGAAAATGGACAACGGTTAATTGTCAAATAATGTATATGTGTTGTATATAAAATTTTTATAGTGAGCTGTTGATATTATTTTATTATTTTTATAGAGACCTGATGAATATTATTACTACGTCGAGTGTTATAGATATCTGTATTCATTAAAACATCTTCAAGGTTCAGAGACTTGGCAATAATTCTTATCCTAGCTTAAAAAAGTGAGAATCTATTGGGTGTAATTTTCTTATTACTAGTACAATTCTTTTCTGCAGTCTAGAAGGTTGAGAGCTATAGGATTCGTTTCCATAGAATATTATGCCTATTTTAGGGGGAAACGAACATTCACGAAATATACAAAACGTGCAGTATGAAGGCTGGCTGACTATGAAAGAATTCTGAACGCGTAGCATAATGAACTTGGGGAATGGGGAATGAAGGGATCACAGAATTTTGAACACAATTCACTTTTTCCCATAGCACGTCATACGCCGTTTTTAACTGTTTTTTGACGTAAAATAAATAAATAAATACATTTAATTTTTAGTTCAGTTAATTTATATGGATATTCCACTTGAGGTTTGACTGAATTGAGATATTAAAAATTTTTGTTATAACATCCGTCAATGGCATATCGTTCATATTCAACGGAGAGTACAGTTGGTTATTTGAAACGGAAAACTACATTAAACTGCTTTTCCTTCGTTTACTATTAATTTGTTAATAAAGAACCAGTTTGAAACATACGATATTGCACTATTTACAGTTTCTTTTATTCCAAATCATAGTCTGTTTCATCAGCGAAGAGCTCCTTCTGTTTCTAATTGTGGAGGGCAAATACTTTTCGTATAGTAGGAGGAGAATAGAACCTAAAATCAAACTCTGCAAGATCCCATGTGCACTGGGCAAGGAATTGGAAATGTGCGTGAATAATGTCCGTTCATTCCAGTACGGTATTTATGCTTTCTGACACCGTCTTTTAAGGTACGAACATAACCAATCTAGAGAAACAACACGCATTCCATAAGAATGTAATTTTGAAAGTAAATATGATGAATGACGTCAAGTGCTTGTGAGAGATCTAAAAATATTCCAATAGGTACTTCATTTTGATCAATTGACAATGCGACTTCATTAAGGAAAGAAAATATGACTATTTCCGTAGATTTTCATTTTTTAAAAATCTAAGTTGACCATCAGATAACGCTACATGTTTACTGAGAATGATTTTTATTCGTATGAAGAAAAGTAATACTTTTACGGAACTGACAAAAGGAGTTGTTCTCTCTTATTTGTCTTTGTTTCATTTTCAGTAAATAATTCAATTTATTTGTAAGTAAAAATCGCATTATGATACGAAGAAATCAACTTCAGAATATTACAATTAATAACTAGTGAAGAAATAAAAGAGGTTATCTTCGTGAACATATTATATTAATTAACCAATTCAACCAAACACTAAACACCAAAATCAACATATTATATATACATAACCTCTTTTATTTCTTCTCATAAGAACGTCAACAATACCACATCAGTATTCCTACGAATAACTAGTGATACAATTTTTTTTATTAACACAATGAAAATTTACAATCTATTTCAATTCGAAATAATAAGTAAATATGATAATTCAAAATAAAATGAACAATTTGTCCACGTTTCATTAAGGAGTAAACATCTGAAGAGCGCCTGCGACGTGTCCATGGCGACGCACGCAGAGCGGCAATCGCCGGCGGCTGTTGGCCAGGCCGGCGCGCGGAGCGGGCGGAGCGGGCGTCGCGTGGGTGAACCGAGCGCAGGGGATGGGGGAGAGGGGGAAGGGGAAAGGGAAGGGGGAGGGCGTGAGAACTAACGGCGTGCAACGCCAGCCCGGAGTCCGATGGAGCCCCTGCGGTTGCATCAAGCCACTCCATGTGCATCTGCAGAGAGACACGCCCCGCCGGCCCGCCGCCCGCCGCCCGCTTCGACGCAACCCCGCCCCTCTACACGCGCATCGAAAAACATTCTCGATGAGCACGATACGTCGAGCGGGCGTAGGTGACGCACAATAAAAATATACATGCAACTTGGATTGCGGGGTCCTCTGCTTTACAATGTCGTAAAACGACTGACACCGAAATAGCTGCCCCGTGCTAAGTCTCCGAGGAACCGTGTTATTATTTCGGGTATGCAAAGGTGGCCTCATCTCATCGTATTGCTACGAAGACAATATTAAAAGGCAGGAGTCTCAAAGAAAAATCTGACATGGTTAGGTTAATTCTGTATAAGTAAATGTGGAAATGATCAATGACCAGTTTAGTAAAAAGTTTTCAAAACTTCCGATCTAATAAAATAGTGTAGTTAAGAAGACTATAATAATTTATATTAGATTACATGCATTTATAAATGCGTTATTCCATTGAATTAAATATTTCTGTCAATGGAAGAGTGTTATTTTACATACCTTTCATTTTATAGGAAAAGATTAAGTTAACTCTAAAGGACAACCATTAACCACAAGACTAATTTCATATTTAGAAAGATTATGGGCTCTCAGAAATTAAGTGGGCGCTTCATACTATTTCCTACTTCACCGTACAGAACCAGAAACGGCGGATGACGGAAATAAATAACGCGATAAAAATATCTATACAAGTTGGATCATGTGCCACCCGACTTTACAAGGTTATAAAGCTAGTTACATCGAAATAACAGTCGTATAGGCGGCCGCCAGGGAAAAGAATTATTGCCTGTAATGCGCGCACATTTTTCACGCCGGTGTCGTCCGCGAGTGCCGAGTCGAGTCGAGTCCGGGCGACCGAATTGCGACAGTTTACGATTCGTCACCTGCCCCACAGACGAGCAGAGGTCCTGCGAAGCGGGGCGGGGCGGGGCCGGGGGCGGGGGCGGGGCGGGCCGGGGGAGGGGCGGGGCCGGGGGCGGGGCGGGGAGGGGCGGGGCCGGGGGCGGGGCGGGGCGGGGCGGGGCCGGGCGACCGTTGCGGATTTGTGCGACGGTCACCCGCAACTTATAGCGTCCGAATGTCAGTCGTTATCGTCGCCCCGTAAACAGAGGTCTATAATCAGCTGCTGCGGCGAGGCGGGCTGGGAGTGGCAGGCAACCGTCCTCGCGGCGCCGTCAAGGGCCAAGGAGCGAGGTTATGTCGGCTGTTGGCCTCTTTGCGGAGCGAAGTTACAGAGCTGCGACGCAACTGTTATTTTTTGGAACGGGTATGACGTGTCAGTCTTCCATTACATTATTCTCTCCGAAGCACGTTAATAAAAACTGTCTACTCGACGTAAAAGAAGAGATGGCTCAAAGGAACTTGGAAGAGCTATTGAGTTTTCGATAAGAAAATACAAATCTCAGTCTTGCAAAAATATATACAATTGACGAAGTTACAAGATTCACGAATCGATTTGCATTCAGAACTAGCAACTACTATAAACTGAAAACATTTTTAAAATGTAGTTATCTACACAATATGCTTCGAATAACTTTGTGTAATTTAATTTATAAAATAAAATTGATTATATGAGGTCCGTTTTTTTTCATGTACCAGTAGAGTTCACATAATGAATATTAATTGCATTTTCTCATTAAAGAGGAATGTTGATAGTTACATGAAATTGTGACATTGACGTGAACTCGAATAACCAATTGATATTCTCGGTTTTCATTTTATCGTTAGAGAGTAAAATAACGCATGAAAGTTTCTCTTAGCTCTTCATTGATTCACACACGTTAGCCAAACATTAAATTAGTTACATCTGGAAACCGCATTAGCGTTGCTTGTAATTATATTTTACTGATACATTGATATTCATTAATTCTAAGATTTACGTATTAAGAATAAACAAAAGAATGCATACATCTGGGAAAGATATTCACTTTTTCAGGAAAAATATCAATTATAACACATCATACAATGAAAATATATTTTTTGTATTCCATTATAATAAACGACCTTTTTCATAACAAGAAATCGTTCATAATATGACATCTTATGTCACAGATTATGTTATATTTCTCCTTTATGCCATGAATAATTGCGTCATCACACAGCTAATCACAGCGACATAATCATGCGGAGGAAGTGGTAAATATAACAGTCGACCACCGTTTTTTGTAAAATACTTTGTAAAATACCAGTGACGTCAAAAAGTTGTTTCCAAAAATTAACTTTTATTCTCTTTCAAACTTATAATAATGTTATAAGAAATAACGTATGCAACTCTATAATAATATTACTTTATTACATGTGTACAAATTTTAAAACTGGCTTGTAACAACACTCGCTTGCTAAACATATACTCCTGCAATAAAGCTTAACATTATAAAGTAGTTGTATAATATACTATCATCATCATCATCATCATCACATTTAATAAAAGATCAAGCATGTCTCTGTAGCTATACATTTGAACAGCTGTCCGTCAAGAACCTTATTGATTTTTTTGTTATGTCATCGCAACCCGCCTCCAAGCTCTTCTTGGGCACTGAGTGTCTGCAGTAACCTCCTTGAAGTTTCTATGCCTTGGTGACTCGTCACGCCGCAGTCAGTCGGTGCCTTCATCCCTGTCGGTCAGGGACTCAGCGTTATTAGTAACCGAGATTCCCAGTCGGCCACCTGTCCAGGAATCCGTGGTGTCTCGAATTGCTTAACTTTCGTGACTTCACGGAGCATAGTTAAACAATTCGGCTAATGACACATTTTAAATTTTCTTACATAGTGAATTGTCCTAACCTTATCAGATTTTCTGTTTTGAGGTAAGGATGTCTTGGCCGTACCCTCGATTTTCCCCTCAACTTCAGGCACTCAAAAATTCTTTCGAGACTATTACAATGGCTAAGATTGTGTACAATGAGCTTTTTTGCGCTTTTCCATTTTTTACGAGTACTTATTTTTTTCTTCTCATTCTTGTAGAACCTTCTCATTACTTATCTTATCTTTCTCACTGGTTCTGGTATGATGCCTTCCGAATTTCTTTTCTTTATTTTGCTCAAGACCCTTCGTTCAAGTTTTCCACAGTTTTTCCGCTGTGCAGAATTTACATTTGTACGTCAAGTCACTTCAGTATAACTTTAGATTTTTCCTTATTGCCTACGCTAATGAAAGTATTTAATAGAAGGGTCTTATCACGGAAATGCGGAGTACAACGTGTTCCCTAATGAGATGTTTGTGACGATATAGAATTGACCTGATATTTCGAGAGCTGGCCGCCTTTTACAAATATGCGCAGCGCTGCAGCCGCCGCGTGACAGCCTAATTGCCTTTCGATCCGCTGTTTGCTGCTAATGCAGACAGAGGCCGCGCCATCGGCGTCGCCCGCGGAGGTGAAGTCCTTCATCTGCCACATTGCCATCGACCCCACCAGAGGTTTTTGGCCGCATGAACACACACACACACACACGTCATGCCCCGCGGCCCGAAATTGGATCCACGGTAATCGAATGAAACGCCTGCGCCCGCCGCCAACACCGAACTCCCGACGCGGGAACAACGCTGTTGTTGTTCCTGCTGTTTCAATGATTACCTGACCAGAGTGCAAACGGACGCCTGATTGGCTGTGGGCAGGTGTGCTAACAAAATGGTGGTAGGTATGTGTGATGCCAGGGGCAAAGAACGTTACAAGCAAAATTGAGACTATACGGTTTAATTTACACGTTATTTATTTCCAGTACATAAAGCAAGATCATCTAGTGATGCAGAAGGCTACAAAATAGCGTAGAATATTTTAGGTGTCAATGTTTTCTGGTATAGAAGATAAGTAATTGTTCCATGATTTTAAATGTACTTTTCCGATGCTCTCTACATCAGGGTATTTCGTTTCTACTTGAAGTATGACGATGCACGTTCGTCATGGGTGGACGACTTATGTGTTTACACACGATAATGTTTTAATAAAATATTCTCGTGTGATAAGAAAATCAGTAAATCAAGTTTTTTATTAAATATAACATTTCATAGATTAATACATGTATTGTAGGCGTACTGAGTCAATCTGCTGTGATAAATATGTAAGTACGTAGTACATCGCAGATGCTTATTATCAAAATTATCTTTCAGAAAATGCAAAATTTGTTAAATCGTTTGAAGTTAAAATAAACTCTTTGATTTTTAATCTATTTATAATGTAGTGAATTATATAAAATAACCCAAGATGTGCCGAATATCCGGTTCCATCTTTTTGAAATTTCTGGGAGACGGGGTTCATGAAATATTTTGATTGAAATATTATATTGTTCTTTATTTTAAACACTCAATGAACTTTTTCCTTATCTCCATATTAGTTTCAATAAATTTTCTGAACATCATAGCCTATATTGAAATTGAAATCTCTACAAATTTCTTCGGATCGTTGCTCCTATGACTACGGACGTAAGATGGAGTTCAAGTTAGAGGTTCTGAATTTTCACGAGCATTAGCTGATTTTGTAAAGACATTTAAATTACAAAATTCAGTAGAAACTCTGTCGTTTTTACTGGTGTTCTTTTGGTTTTGTCTTTCATTTTTAAAAGATCTTTGGCTATTTACACAGAGCCACTAGTAAACCTCACTAGACACCATTAAATGTTTGGTGTATACTTCGTTTCTTTTGATTCATTTTAGCTGTGGAATTCAATAACAGCTGGGTCGTTCTATCTGCCAAAAGTCTGCCTTTGAATTTATTAAGTGAACAAATATTTTTTATTTCAACCGAACTATCATATCCTTTTAAAATTTTCCCATAATACATAGTAATTAGTAAAACTCTGACATCACAGCTAGAACTCAGTAAACTTTCAGTCATTGTTCACTGAGATTTCCAGTGACGGGCCAGGTGGCCAGGTTTGCCCGGAAATCATCCAAGAGCTGAGATTCTTCGATCGCAGAGATGAATGGATGCTCATCGCCCGGTAAGGGATGCAAACCGCTGCAGTCCGTTGATCACCGAAAGCAGATGCTATCTATCAATTCAAGGCATTCGTGTGAGCATTCCTTTGCGACGTTCTCGTTGTTTTATGCCTAGTCCTCGGCTGTTTCGTAACTAATATTTTTTAAATATGGTTGTATATTGATCAATAGTCCAATTCTTGCCTATCATATTTAAAACGCCATATTTTTATTACTTTGCTTGGTAATTGCCACATCTATCGATTACTGGACGTTTCACCACTGTTCACAAACTGATGAAATGAACCACTAATTCTAGATCTTGCACTCTCAAATATGTGATCTCATGTAATGAGTCATTTCTCAAATTTCCATTGAGTGGCGTACGTGTAAGAAAAAGCTTAGTTACAACGATGACTTTCATTGGGTGCTTTATGAGTTCTCCACGTGAATTGTGCAAATAGTGTGAGATGTGGTAAGTCGCGTAAAGATCGTCACTTTCAAGATCATGATAAATACATTTTCTATGTCCACTTGAAATTTAAACGCGTTTAGTAATCTTGGGGCAAATGGTATATGATTGTATGTAAAATAAAATCAAATACTGAATTTAAAATAATGCGTACAGCATGTATATTCAAGCCAGAGAATCAAATTATAGAAATCAGTGAACAAAAAGTGAAAAATAAATTTTAGTTATATAGTTGAGGCAGACAAAATCGATGCATTCGAATCTCGGGAAAGGTTTTTCTACGCTCTCCCAAATGTTGTCAACTAATTATTGAGGAAGCCAAAAGACATCATGTTATTTCATTTGCTGATGCTGCTAACGCTAAAAGCTCGATATCTACCGACACATGTAACGTCTGTTAGAATGTCATTTTATCCTCTTAGCCGCTTTGTGTCGGTCGTAATTGAAAATGACATGAGTTCGATTCGGTTGAGTAAGGTAAGCGATTAAATAGATTCAACACCGCTTATATACTCGGCACGCTCCGAAAATCGAAAGCGTATACTCCTCTGTCATGTCCTTCACTTCTGCTACACAAGTAATCCCACAGGCATTTCGTCGACATGCGTCGTCGATTAGACACATTCATGACACTTTGCGTTTGAAAAAAAGTCAATTTTAATTTTTTGTATACTGTAGTTACAATTTTTGTATTAATTAATTAGACTCAACTGAAGTAAATGGTATGTACGCGACACATCTATCGAAATACTGTTGCTAGCAATTTCACATTAGTGGAAAATTTGAGTACTATCTGAGATATGCCATAATCGGGACTTCTGTCCAAATTACCATTTTAAAAGAGATATTACTGTGTTAGAGAATGTCTATGAAGAGTAGTCGTCGATGGTAACTAACTGCAATCTTTGAACATGTTAAAATTTGTCATACTATAATAAAAAATGAAACTGTAACGGCATTTATTTCTGTAGTTCATATTTAGTGGGTTTTTAATAAGTAACAAATTACGCACAAGATAATTAATTTACAATTTATTTCTTGATTTGCAACTTAAGCCTATAACTTGTTAGTGAATTACAGAAAGAGTGAAGGGATTGACTGCACGATAAATACTTTGTAAAATACAATTTATAATTTAGTGTTGCATTAATTCCTGCACAGGATATGCCGAAATATTTTTATTTAATGCCTTGTGTCTTCATTGTAATAGTTAATATATAAAAATACTAGTAATATGGAAGTAGGTTAGAAAACATTTGGAATTCAAATTTCAGTGTGAAAACAAACTAATATTAAGTAATTACTTTTTAAACCAATTTAATATACTTTATTTAACATTACCTAAAATGGTATTACTAATTTGCATTTCGCTCCCCTCCGTGTGTCTGGAATAAAAAGGACATGTATGAAGACCATCATTCTTTATTTTTCATGAATTCTCCAGGCAAATGCCTAACGTTAAAACTTATTTTTTAGTACTATTTCGTATTTTACTCTACGCAAGAAAGGTCTTTCTATTATCTTCATTTAGAAAATTCTCTCAAACACTGTGATCTACTATGGTCAAGACTAAGCGGAATAGAGAAGGAGTTTTTATACTTATTTTGTAATAGGATTTAGTAATAATTATCAAACAATTTCGAGGGGGAAATTACGTCTGCATCGAGTTCCATTCTGTGCTAATTCTATAACTGTGTCTTGTTATTGGTGCAAGCACGTAGGATCAGTGTCTATATACAATGTACGCGACTATACGCGACATGTTGTAAGCAGCAACTTTGCAGTCCATTCCCCGGAAGCTGCCATCGGAGGTTGAGCCACGGAAGGGTCCGTGACGGGGGGAGCGGGGGCGAGAGGGGGCTGGCAGCGTCGCTCCGGGCCGGGGGCCCGGGCTCGCGGCCCGCCGTATATCTCCGGCCGCGTAAGAGCCACTTTGCGGCTAACAGCGCGCGGCGACGGCGGCGGTGGCGGCGGCGGAGGCGGGGGCGAGCGGGAGGGAGGGGGCGGGGCGGCGGGAGGGAGGGGGCGTGGAGCAAAGGCGAGCGGGGTGCTTGCTCTGTGGCCGGGAGGAATCTGAAGATTGGCGGAGGAGGGGAGGGATGAGCGCGGACGGCGGGAGGGAGCGGAGGCGGGGCGGGGGGTGGGCGGTGGACAGAGAAGCGGGGCAGGGCGTGGCTGGGGCAATGAGGATGCTAGGTGTGGTGGCGCAGGGCGTATAGAGATGGTGTAGAGAGGAAGAGTGGTGGGGGCGCGGAGCGGCGGGTAGTGCGCGGGGTGGGGGCGGGACGGGGAGGGGCGTGGTGGGGCCGGTCGGGGTGGGGGCGGGGTACGAGATGTGACTGGGGCGGTATGAGGCTGGGGCGTGACGGGGCGGGGCCGGCGGGGCGGGCTCGGGCGGGGCGGGCTCGGGTGGGGCGAGACGGGACTGGGGCGGTAAGAGGCAGGGGCGAGACATGACGTGACGGGGGCGTCAGGGGGGCGGGGAGGGACGGGACGAGACGAGACGAGACGAGACGAGACGAGACGAGACGAGACGAGACGAGAGACGAGAGAGAGACGAGACGAGACGAGACGAGACGAGACAGAGAGAGAGACGAGACGAGACGAGACGAGAGGAGGACGGGACGGACGGACGGACGGACGGACGGACGGACGGACGGAGGACGGACGGACGGACGGACGGACGGATGGACGAGGACATGGACAGGACGGACAGGACGGAGACGGACGGAGGATGGATGGACAGGACGGACGGGAGGACGGAGGACGGATGGATGGACGGATGGAGGATGGACGGATGGATGGATGGATGGACTGGATGGATGGATGGAGACGGATGGATGGACAGGAATGGATGGAGGATGGAATGGACTGGATGGATGGATGGAGGATGGACGGATGGATGGATGGAGGATGGATGGATGGATGGATGGAGGAGGACGGACGGACGGACGGACGGACGGACGGAGGACGGACGGACGGACGGACGGAGGACGGACGGACGGACGGAGGACGGACGGACGGACGGACGGACGGACGAGGACGGATGGAGGATGGACGGACGGATGGACGGACGGACGGAGGACGGAGGAAGGACGGACAGGACGGACGGACGGACGGACGGACAGGACGGACGGACGGACGGACGGACTGGACGGACGGACGGATGGACGGACGGACGGACGGAGGGGGGTGGGCAGGGGGGGGAGGGGCGGAGGGGGCGGAAAGGGGGGGGGGGGGGGGGGGGGGGGGGGTGCAAAGCGGGGGGGGTTGGGGGGGGCCGGTGGGGCGGGGCGGGGCGGGGGCAGAGCAGGTCGTGACGAAGCTGAGCGGAACGGCGCAATGCGGGGCTGGGTGGAAGGTGCGTGTCCAGAGTAGCGGGTGCGTGGCGCGGCGAGCGGTGGTGACGGCGGAACGAGCGAACAGGCGCGCAACCGCAGAGGTTGCTCTATGACAGGAACACAGAGAATGGGCGCCCGGCCGCTGCCGCATTCAGTCCGCGCAGCGCGCTTCGCTGGTTGCGTCTCTTCGGTGGACGCGGAGGCTCCACTTCCATTAGACATTGCAATTAGAGCGTTCATATTCAACTAAAATATATCGTGGAATTTCTTCATCTAAAGAAATATCTTTATGTAAAATCGTTTGTTGTCAAATACTTTTATATCAATAGACGTTGATGTTCTTGCAGAATTCTTGAATATTTCTATTTTGGAGTTCAATCATTATAAATTTTTGTGATAATGATCAGCGCCTTTCAAAAATGAAAATTACGCCACATACGTTGTTATCATTTCTGATCTCAAATAAATAAAATAAATCCAACGGTAAATATGTAGTCATGTTGAGGATCAGTCGCTTATGAACGGAAAGTGATTATATTTTAAAAATACCAAACATAAAGAAACATTGAAAAATAATCACAAAACATAATCATTTCACATGTATTACATTGTAAGAATAGTTCGACTCTTTACAATATTGCGATCTAGTCCTGCACGAGATAATTTCCCTCCAACGGCACGAAAGTTAGCACAAAATGCCCTACATGCCAGGCCAGTGCGTTAGGTGTTATGCTCGTCTGACGGGTGAGAAATTTCTCTCGGTCTTCAAAGCCGAGCGTCTTATGCTCGGTACGAACGACTCCACTAGTTGAGCAACTATGGTTGCGTATAATATTGTTACGAAATGAAAATAGAACTTGGTACGGTGTATCAACTCATAAGGAAACGAACAACTGAGTAGTGTAATGGGTTGTTAAGTTGGCAAATTTGATTGAGAGAGGCTGACTAGAGTTCGAAAGGTATGGACGCATTAGACTAAGTCGGGATATTTCAAGTGAAATACTTTTTTAAAATACCTAAATAGTAATGTCTTAGAGTAATTAGAGGGTTGGCGAAACCTTGGGGAGGATATTAGATATAATTAATTGTTGGTTCAAGAATACAATATACAAGATATCCGCGAACACATAAGTCACTAGTTACCTAAAAAATACTGCTTCAGAACGAATGAACGACATTCTTCTGAGACATGGTAGTTTTGAAATGAAAACCACAAAACATTTATCTACTAATTATGTAATGTAACGGATAGAACACAAACATGTACAACAATGTGTTCTCTGAAAACGATTTGACGAATTCGCGCTGCACCAGGACATTGTAATTTCTCTGGGCGCTGGGTGTCGACCACAACTGCGCGCGGCGCACGTGCAAAGCGTCCGTCACGACGTCGCTTCATGGAACAAACGAAAGTTATAAGTGTGTGTGTGTGTGGGGGGGTATTCAGCAAGCCGCAGATGTGGTCGACCGAGCCTTAGAATACCGCGCAGAGATAGGTGTCGGACCTTACGGAAACAACGCGGCTCATCAGATGGAGGTCACCAAAAGCCGCCTCGTTTTTACTTTCTCACTACGGAGAAGAGAAAAAGTTATGTAACCCCCGCGAAAAAACGGCGAATTTTCGGCAGCAAACTCTTATTATAGGGCATTATTATACCTTTATGATTTGCCCTTATAGGACACAACTCTTATATCACTCTTATTATAATATATAATACAATTTTATTATATATAATTATATGATATACTATTATGGTAACGAAAAAGTGTATACATCCAGTTGCTAAATTTATAAAAAAAATTCTCCAGCACATGGAGAGGCCAGAATCAATGTTTTAAGGGTTCTTGATTCCGAAAAATCGAATGACGGCAAAACATCTGTCCGTCTGTGAACAACTATAGCGGCTAAACCGTTCAACCGATTTTCTCCAAAATTGATACGTTTCAATCGATCTAATGTCGCGACCTCTGGAATTTGAAACCGATATTTAAATTTGGGGGTGGGGTACTTTACATGAAGCCCCTAGGACAGTTTCAAAAATTACAAAAATATGGCTCCATCGTTTTTTATTAAATTTCGTGGTTGGATAGAGTGGATCACGTTTAAGAGAATGATATAAGTCTCATATTCGTTAAAAATCCTGATTTTTCGTAAATTTAAAAAGTTCAAAATGTTTTCGAAGTCTTCATACAAATAAAATATTAAAAATTGAGATTTTCCTCTTAATAGCATCTGTTCCGTAAAAATAGGTTTTGAAATGAGGTCATGTACAATTTTTCGAAATTTGAGTGGCTGAAAACAGTACTTTTCGCGTAATTTTGCGTGAAAATACGTTCAACTATGTGAGGTTTTAGCACCACTAGTTTTAAAAGTCGACCCCCCTGCCCATTGCATCCGGAGCCGCACACTCGACGCACAGGGCAAAGTGGCGTTGTTACACATGTTTGCTGAAGAAAGAGATCTCAAAGGCCACCGCGATGCAGCCGTCGGCCGATGAAGGAAAGGTGAAAGCCCTCATGTGCGCAGTCAAAACGTGCTTTTTGTGAAAAAGCAGGTGTCAAAGGCCGCTTTAAAAACTGCCCCGAATTTTGAGCCCATCTGCGTTGTATTTCCATGGCCGCAAGGCCCCTTGCCACAAACGTGAAGGTGCGAGAACCGATTATTGCCGACCAAACGTCAACGACAGTTTTTAAAGCAAAATTGTTAGCGCGTCATTGGTGAGAGAACACCTTCGGCAAAGGTCAAAGTAATTATAGATTCTAACATTTACATCTAACGGTATAAGATGTTATTTTACTGCAGACATTTTAAAATGCAACAACCAGAACACGTATTCACGAAAAGCTATAGCTACTGCATTTCAAAAAGTTCTAAATTATATGACGAAATAAATTCCTGTTATTTCACTTATTTCCCTTGAAAATGATATTCCATTTAAAACACGTTGAAAATATAACAAGGTATTTTCTCGCTCGCTTATCACGACTGCACAGTTTTTCCTCCAGCAATACTAGAGCCCTCAATTGACGGTTATTTGGCCATTTAACGGGATATGTGTGCGCTCTATTGTATTGACGTGTAAACCTCCTAGTGTTATGTAAACCGACGTAAGCGCTTTAAGTTTATGAGTATTACATTGTGCATCAAATGTTAAATGAACAGACTCGATTTGGAATACTATAAAAACTTCCCATTAACAAAGAGATCATCTCTTATGAAAATTGTGTCGTTACAAATATTGCTGAAGACAATATTTTATGAAGACAGTTTACTTTTAAAAATTATTCAGGAACCAAAATTATGAATTCTATTATTATTTTTTTTTTACAAAAGTACTCGGTTGGATTTCAATACGCAATGACAAATTACTGCCAGTTGCGATGGGGGTGGACGGTCCGAGTCAGAGCTTGTCGGGGATGAGGGCGAGCGAAGCGGGGAGTGAAGGGGAGATAGAGGGGAGGATGCAAATTAAATTACTTAGATTTCACACTATCAATAGAGTTCGTTCCTTTCCCAGAATAATAGCTAAATGTGATAACTAAATACTCTGGAAACGCCGCGTTTATACATCTGACACTTCGTGTAAGCAAGTCAGGGCTTAAAAGAGTGATAATCTTTATTTGAACAGTTCATTTCCTTAATCATTTTACAAATGTTAAAGCTAGTTAACTTGCGAGGCTAATGTCTACAGGATGCTGCACCGCGCGGTTGGCAAATGGCACTTGGGAAAGGGTGGGGGATGGGAGGAATGGGGAAAGGGAAAAAAGGGGGAATGGGGGAATGGGGGAATGGGGGAATGGGGATGGGGATGGGGATGGGGATGGGGGATGGGGGAGGATGGGAGGATGGGAGGATGGGAGGATGGGGGGATGAGGGATGGGAGAGGGGGTGGGAGGATGGGGGGGGGTGGGGAATGGGGAATGGGGGAATGGGGATTGGGGAATGGGAATGGGGAATGGGAGATGGGGGATGGGGGATGGGGGAAAACCGGGGACTCACCGCGTGGGAGGGGGGCGGTGCTGGATGCGGTGTCCACATCTCCGAAAGATACTTTTCCGACATTGTCTCACGGTGAATTCAATTCAAATTTAATACTATTGCATTTCAATAACTGACAGATAATCAGCCCTAAGACACGAATAAATTAAATGCAATAATGTTGCAGTGATTCGAACAGAAGATTATTAACTATTCAAATTATTATATTGCGTATTTTAAATGAAAGAAAAATTGTGAAGCGCTATACAAAAATCATCGTTGATCTTTGGTCAGTCAATCATTTAAATGTACACAGGAATGCCATTAGTTTGCAGTCCCACAAGTGAAACTAAATTTCTCCTTTCCAGATCTTTCCAAAAAAATAATGTGAATATTTAACGTTGCTAGACAGAAAAGCAAGGTCGTAGTGTCACAAATACGAAATATTTTTATTATTATTATTATTATTATTATTATTATTATAGTAGTAATAAAAATTAAAATAATTTTTCTTCCTCACTAGTAATAAAGTGGAATTACAATAACAACAGGCAAACACCAATGAAGTTATTGTGATCTGTTATCTTATTTTTCTTGGTTTTCTGTTACGCTCAGGGAGCCTTCACTGGATGTAATATTTAGAAATTCCCGAACTATTCGGCATGTACTGAGAATAATAGCTTTCTGCATATTGATGTGCAAAGTGTTTGGTAAATCTAGGATTCTCAACGCTTGGGAGAATTGTTTAGGTATTATTCCTGTTGCTGATATGACAACGGGTACTATTTTTACATTTGTAACCTTCCATAAATTTTATATTTCCAGTGCCAAATTCTTGCATTTATTTTCTAGTTTTCATTATATTATTTGCAATTGGAACAGCAACATGTATCAAGGTTACTCTTTTATTAATTTTGTCAAATAGCGTTATATCAGGTCTATTGTGGGTGTCTGTCAAGACTGATCTGTCATTGTTCATCTTAAATGAAGAGCTTTCGAGAACTGGGTTGTACTTGGAGTAGGGCACCTCTTCTTTAATAAGCTGGTTTTTGGCCAATCGCTGATGTTTTATATTGGCCACCTGGTTGTGGCTTTGGAGATTGATTGTGCGAGAGCTGTGCAGCCAGCAGTGATGTGTTGAATAGTTTCCGATTGTGTGTGGCACCTTCTGCATAACTCATCTGTTGTTTGGGGGGTCTTTAATTATGTGTTTTTTATAGTTTTTCGTGACTATCACCTGGTCCTGAATAGAGATCATGAATCCTTCTGTATCTCCATAGAGATCTCCAGACCGTAACCAGCTGTTTGACGCATTCTTGTCAATTTATTATTATTATTATTATTATTATTATTATTATTATTATTATTATTATTATTTTCTTCCTTTCTCACGACGAGTGATCTTGAGTTCCGGCAGTACATGAAAATCTACACCAGGTTGCACCCAGCTTCCTGAGGTGTACATTCGGCAATCTGATTGGTTCTAGAACACCTTGCGCAAAATGTGCGCCGTACCATATAGCACAATATCCTGAATTTCGTAGTTCTTACTGCAGCCTGGGATCTTAGTCAAGTGCTTCATAAGATTTTTAAGAATGGAGCCCAGGGCACCTATTATTATAAGCACAATCTCTGCTCTAACATTCCACATTCGACTAACCTCGATTGCAAGATCTTTATATTTTAGATATTTCTCAGCAGACTTTGCTGTTACATTTCCATCACATGGGACAGATACATCAATGATTATTATTATTATTATTATTATTATTATTATTATTATTATTATTATTATTATTATTATTATTATATTATCAACTTCAGTATAATAGCAAAGAGTAGTGGTATCAATAATTTTAATTTTAATAAAACTAGCACGCAGTTTTCCAGGGCCCCGCAAATCATTCAAGGAGCGAGTGTTCCTTCCTTCCGTTTTGGGGGATGTGCGGTTTCGCGCGTTCCTCGTGCGCAGGGCGTCGAGCCAAAACAAGGAGCTGCGAGCCCCAGGAAGATCCACTGCTACAACGTGCGACATGTTGCATCGATAGAGTTCGTTGATTCTCAGACCTCAGTCACGGGATCTCTACGTGACCAGCAAATAAACTTTAAAAAATTTCACCACCTATTCAATTTGTGAGATTGTTAATTAATATTTAAAAACGTTAAGGGCAATGATTTTGCAAAATAAACTAACGCCAAAGGTTATGCCTTTATACTTTCAATAATCTGAATAATGAATAACAATAAGATATTTTGGAAGACAATTTATGTTTCCCTTCATAACAAAGTGAATTTAAAACCAAAATTTTTTGACCCAAGTGAACTTATATTATTGATACCATTGTGCCATTTTTGAACTGTTTTTAGTACCCCTTCCATTGTATACTATCGACATTGTAGACTTGCAAGCAACAAATTCCAGATAAACATAAAAAATAGTTCACAAACTGTACCGATAAAATGACATGAAAAATTTATATTGCATCCTCTAAACTGCGCCATACTAGTATGTGTTATCCGAGAACATTTTTTGAAGATCCTCACCTCGAATGCATCGTAGAACCATTCACCAACTACTTGAAAGTTCTTTACATCCCCACTACTTTTTACAACAGCAATATATTCGCCGCATCTCCTCCGCGCATAGGACTAGATAAAGAGAGTGGAGCCGAAAGTCCCGCGAACGACCGGAAGCAAGCGGCAATGACGCACGACGAACGCAGCGCGAAAACACCTTGGCTAAATGCGCCGATTACCGCGCTCCGGCGAAAACAAGGTGTTAAATCGCGCAAAGCAGCTCGAAAACGCGCGGCGCCGCGCGACAAGAAGGGGCTTTTTGCAGCTGTCGGGCGAACCCGCCACGCGCCTCGCCGCAAATTTATAGACTCGCACAACCTATTATTTGAATGAATGCCGTATTTTACGTGGCGAGTCTCAGGCCATGAAGCCTACTCTTCCGTCTGACCGCGCAAATTTCGTTACGCTCCTTTCACCTGCTAGAGGAGAAGGAAGGTATTACTTGGGCGACGAAAGAGGTAATTTGAATTTAGCCCAGAGACTTCATTTAGGTTTGAGGATCTTTTGCATGCAGAAAATCTACTTACATGGGACAGCCGGCTTTACTTCCCTTCCGAAGGAAGGTGAACGAAGGATTTTCTCGCCCGTGAAAATCCACGGCTTCGATAGAGTTTGAACCCGCGAGCTTGGGTATAACAGCCCGATACGCTAACCGTTACACCATCGCCGCCGAAAATTTCGTGCGCCGCGGCAGACGAGACTCGATTGACGTCATCCAGCAGTGCCAGCCATTCCCTCAAATGCGACTGAAATAAACTATTTTTGGTATACCAGCATGATAAACGACCTTTTCTGTTGGAAGATATCGTTCATAATCGAGAATTTTACAAATTGTGACGCAGCAGATTTTACGGCTCGAATAATTGCGTCATGCCAAGTTCCCCCCATTGGAACCAAAAAAAAAAGGGGGGGTTAAAGGTGAACGGAACAGCCGACCACTGTTTTCTCGCACAGACGTCAGCCCAGAAGTCACAAGAATGTTGTTTCGCAAAATTATGTCTGATTATCTTATAATTTTATAATGTTTTTATACAAAAAATAGCGTGTGCAACTCGTTTATAATGTTGCTTTACTGCATTCGTACAAGTTTGAAAACTCGCTCCTAACTTTGCTCGCTTTCAAAACATATACTCATGCAATAAAGCTTAACATTATAAACTAATTACAAAAACTACTATTTGCTGTTTGACAACTTTCCTAAATCTCTTGAGCAGGGCGTGTATTGAGTTGTTTCCCAAGGAGAGACGATCCCCGTCAATTCGCACCCTGCTGCCCGCATTTCTGGTGAGGTAGCGTAGTGGGCTGCTTCGCCGTTGTTTGGTTTGGTTTGGTTTGTTTTTTTCGTGTTTCCGTGCGTGTCAACTGCTTTGGTCATTAGTCCCGTTAGTGTAAAGCATGTTTTTCTCGGGAGATGTCGGTGATCTTTCCCCGCTGGATGGCGAGATCCGGCGCCGACCTACCGTCGGCTAGTGGGGTTTCCCCCTAACCAGGACTCTCCCACCAGTGGGGCACCACCCCAGCCGGGACAAGCTCTAAGCTCCCGACCGGTCTCCCGGGATATGTGGTAGTGTAGTGCATGTTGGTGTAAGTGTGTGTGTAAAGGGAGAGGATGGACAAGGAATGGGAAGGACAGATCGCGCGCGGTTCGTGGCCTGTTTGGTAGGGTACTGCTCCGGCATTCGGCTGGTGTTGATCGAAGAAACCACGGAAAACTACCGATCAGAGCAGCCGGCCGCTAGAATTCTCCTCCTGAATTCGACCTAGCTGAAAAGCTAGTGTCGAAAATCCTGCCGCCGTCAGGACTCGAACCTTGGACCTCCCGGTCAGAGGCCTTGCAGTGACATCAGTTGATGCACTGAGCTACCGCTCCCGGTTCGTTGTTTGGACTGTCGTGGTCTTCCTCAGGGTCAATCTACGCCTTACTGATCGACGTTCGGTGCCCCGTTTTAGCCGGTGGATATTGGTTCCAACAAAGCCTCCCACAGAGAAGCACCGAACAACCGAGAAGAATCGCATTGAAGGAGTGGGGAGCAATAAGGCAAATGGTTTTATAAGATATCCTGTAGCTTGCGGTGTTGTGCTCATTCGTTATTCATCAATTAATAAACACGTTCTATTTATTCCAGCCTTCTGATCTTCTTCCGTGTAACAACATATGTTTCAGTTCGGTATTACTTCTTTATATCTTTTCTTCACAGACTGATGCATATTCTTAAATTATTCTTCTCCAATACGTGAAGAGAAGTTTTTAACTCCTCGACGAAAGTCTTACGAAAGTCTTGTTGGGATAGTCTTCCCTAGCATTCACAACCAGGTACTCCTTCTAGGGTAAATATGAAATTTGTTTCTACTGTGCGTTCCTATAATTTGACTTTTGGCGGTCTCTTAAGGTCTTAATTTTCTTAAAATATTTTGTCTTAACTTCCTACACTTCTGATTTCCACATGTTATACTCTTCTGAAATTGTTCCGTTTAATTATTTTTGATTGCCAGTGCATTATTGGTTTAAATCATTTAATTTTTTACAATAAATGTGTAAAATTGCAAAGTATTTTTTCGCGAGCTCGCGCGCCCCGGATAGAATATAGAAACCTCGACATTTCACGGTTAAGAGCCTTTCTGTTTGTTGCATCCAACCAAAATAAACTTTTGCCATTCAACAAATAACAAAAACTCCTATCCGATTACACAACTTACGTTTTACTCCAAGTCGATCCTCGTTAACAACGGGCCTCGGAGCGCGGATCCGCACAGCACAACCAGCACGATGTGTGCTATATGGAGATAAAATCGGTTCTTGCAACACAATTGTGTTCGGAGCCATGTATCTAATTCGACTTTCAGATAAATGGCATATTAAGCGTGGAATTGTGGTGACCATTGTGGTCAGGTGTGCATGGCGGTGCTCTTTTTCAGCGGCATCCGCTGCCATACGCCTGTTAGGCCTAAGCTGTTTTTGTAAGCGACGAGAATACAGAATCCGTTTTGCAACGCATTGATGCTAGACTGGATGGGAGATGCAATGAGTTACTACTACGTATTACAAGTACGAATAGCCCTTGGAGAAGAGATAAGCAAGAGGTAAATAAGGCTACTTTTTTTTTATTAAAGATAGTAACTTTTTTGTAAAATAACGATTCAATTTTTTATGTAAATATATATAAAATGCTGATTAAAATTATATAAAAGTAATTACGCGTTTTTTCACGGTGGAATTTGAAAATAAAGAGGTCTTTTGCTGATATGTGAACACTTGACAAGGTGCAATTGCTCTGAGAATATAAAAAAGGAAATGCACGAACGTGGAAAAGAAAATTTTAACATTGAGAGTTGAGAAGTTATCAATGGGATAATCCCTTAAAGCTCATGGTTAATTCCTCTCATATATTTGAGCAAACGTTCATTCACAACGTAACCCGATGAGTAATGAAATTACGTTTAATTCAGTTTATAATAATTCACTTATTTGTAGTAATCAGCTTTTGCTAATGGCAGTTCATTGCGTTGGTCTCTTGCCCGATAAATTGCACAACCAGAGCATAGGATTTTCTGTTGCAGCTATAATATATTAAACTTTGGGTTTATTTTAAATAACGTCATATTAAGCAAAGTAGTTCGAATGGAAAACAAACGTTTTCGATGGGAAGCTGTTAGATCATCGTGCAATGAATAATTAGATTAATGTTATTGTTTAAGTCTGAAAGGTTATAAACGTTGTCCAGGTAATTAGGAGATAGTAACTGTGTATGATCTCAGTAAATAATAACAACAGGTGGTGCTGAGAGAGCACGTACTTTCTCTCCCGTATTTGCAAGTAAAATTACGCGGAAAGTACTCAAATTTTCGAAAAATTGTACATGATGTTATTTCAAATTCTATTTTTAACAGATTTCATTAAGGGAAAAATCTCTATCTTTAATATTTTAATAGTAGGAAGACTTTGAAAAACTTTTTAACTATTACAATTTTCGAAAAATCAAGGTTTTAAACGAACATGACACTTGCACCATTCTCTTAAACATCCTTCACACAACAACAACCAAAATTAATTAAAAGGAATTGAGTAATTTTTTTAAATTTGGAACATTTTCCAGGGGCTTCAAGTAAAGTACTCCCAAAAATTGATATAACGATTTCGAATTGAAGGGGCTGCAACATCCACCAGATCGATTGGAGAATATCAATTTTGAAGAAAAAACGGATGGACGGTTTTGCCGCTAGTGTTGCTTACAAACGGACAGAAAGAAAGACTGACGTTTTGTCATTATTCGATTTTCGTTATCAACGACCCACAAAATATGGATTCTGACCACGAGATAGAGGATTTTTTCCTAAATTTAGCAACTTGATTTAACAACTTTTTCGTTACCAAGGTCCAGTAAGAAGAGTTTTTCAGCCCAAAATCCACCTGTTTTTCGCGCAGTATTACATAATTTTCTGTCTACTCTGTAGGGAGAAAATAAAAAGAATACTATAAACCTTTTGAAATAAAAATCATCTTGTAATTTAACAGATGTGTTGTAATTCATACCAGGACTGACCGCAAATCCAATTTGTAAAAAAAACGTAGTTAGTTTGGTTAATCACAGAAGGACAAAAATCGCCGAAGTATTTTCGTCATTGTAAAACACGAAACTATGAAGAGTGAAAATGATGAGGTAAGGGTGAAAAGCGGGAAGAATCGGCAAAGAAAGGAGTATTCGCGATGATTGTCGTAAGAACAGTGATAGGTTTTAGGGGTATTAGGGGTTAGGGGAATTACCGTTAAAATACAGTTGTTTTTCATACCTCTACCAAATATCTTTCTTTTTACGCTGATAAAATATCGTGTTAGAACGTCTCTCAAGGTATGATGTCCATAAAGGTTATACTGGTATTATACCGGTATTTTCAATGGAAAATAATGTCCCTCACACTATCCCAACAAACCTACAAAATAACTTCAGGGAATTAACGAATTCATATTAATAAAAATCATTTCAAAAGTCATTTACTGTTTAAATTACTTTTTGTTTGATTTTAGTTTATTAGTACTTTTTAGTTTTATGGAGATTATTTTTTTTCCGTGCGATATCAAAATCAAATTAATAGAGAGTATGTTAAAGAAGAACGTTAAACTGTTGGGAGAGAAGCTGAAATTATTTGCGAAAATGCCAATATTCTTTTAATAATATAGTTCCGTCTGTTTCTCTTTTTAAATGGAAACAGCCATTTGTTCTAAAATTTTCCACATCTTAAGAATCAAAATAACTGATTTTTTAAAAGTCAAAAACAAGAAAACGTTATTTTTTCTTTCTTTCTTTCTTTGCTGTTTTGATTTTTTTCTTCCACCAAGTATGAACCATAGTTACGTCTACTGATTCAAGATTGCCATGCACGTATCTTGGGGTTAAAGTTTCATCGGGTGGGGGAGAACGGGGATGGCAATGAACTCGCACTCGCACTCGCACTCGCACTCGCACTCGCACTCGCACTCGCACTCGCACTCGCACTCGCACTCGCACTCGCACACGCACTCGCACTCGCACTCGCACTCGCACTCGCACTCGCACTCGCACTCGCACTCGCACTCGCACTCGCATTTGGCAGGGCTTATTAAGCGGAAAGGAAAGGAGATCCTCCTTCGCAACATTCATTATTCAATTCTGGTTTCACAAGTTTCAACTTCTTTGTAATAATTCAATAGTAGCGTAAAAGTTTCAAACTGTTCGACATGATTATAAAAATTAAATGAATTAAGAAAATTCAGGTTACTGTCTCTCGCACTCTTTTACTTTATAATGACATCCAAATACATTTTCCGTTCAACAATACTGATTCATTCAGTAAGTAGTTCGGGAAAGTGGGGTTAGAGTGGTCGTGGTCCAAGACGCAGGTTAGATGAGCTAAGCAGTGAGGTTAGGTGAGCCATCAAATAAAATACTGCTTATAAAACAATCACTGTATATTGCTGATAAAAACTTACTGAAACACAAAATCTAATATGGAAAGAACATAAATATCACCAAATAAGCACATTTATTGAACTAAATTTAACACTATAAAAAAGAAATTTTCAGTGACAATAGATAAAAATAGGATAAAAGTCTAAGTAACCATCAACACAAATTTTAATTTCAAATCACGCAAATTCCTTTAAACAGCGACTTCCGTAGTAAAAGTCAGAAAATCTGTAAGATTGAAGAGGTTATATAGTGAGAACACACACACGTAACATATCTTGTAAATATAAATTATATATAAAATATTAGTTTTATCGTAGAATATATATTTTCTCGGAAAATAAAACCACAAAACTATTGGAACAATTACTCGTATCTGATAGAATCACAAAATGAAGTAGATTTCTCACGTGAAGCCAGCAGTGAAAACAGTGACACAAGTCAATTCCGCCGACAAATGCTCACAGCCGTTTAGATACTTTTAAAACAGGCGCCAATATTGATTTTTAAAGTCACTAGCTCATCTAACATGACAGCCCATTTAACCCCAATCTACCCTACGCCGTATAGCTGTTATCTGTAATATTTGAATTTTTGGAGAAATTAAATAATCTTGATGTTTCAAATAGAACTAGTATGTACAGACAAACATCGTTAACACGGACACCGATACCACGAATTTCTTATATATCCACAAAATTTTTCATTATGTGCAGCAGTATGTAGAATTGCAATATAACTAAATTACTGTTGCACATTTGGTGGGTATTTACATATTAAACGTTTTATTTGTACTTTGCAAGTTCGTAATAAAAATAAATTTTAAACATATTTTAGTTGATCGGTTAGCGCAATTCGAACCTAAAAAGTTGCATGAAAAGTTTTGATTAAAATACTCGTATAATGTTTTGCTCATGAGAAAATTAATCTTAATGATTGTCAACATGCTTAACTAGGCCGTAACAAATCAC
This sequence comes from Teleogryllus oceanicus, assembly GCA_964035755.1. Taxonomy (NCBI): domain Eukaryota; kingdom Metazoa; phylum Arthropoda; class Insecta; order Orthoptera; family Gryllidae; genus Teleogryllus; species Teleogryllus oceanicus. The sequence continues at coordinate 6,264,223 of CAXIVR010000004.1, read as the reverse complement.
TAAAATGTCGAAGTGATATTCTAAAAGAAACCTATTGCATCAAACTTCCTGAAATAACGATAAGTCTTCATAATTTTCTTATCGGTGTAATTGAGAAACAGGTTGTAAAAGCAAGCAATCAGAGAAAGTCCTGTGAATGATTTGATTTTTTCGTGTTTCCGGGCACGTCAACTGCTTTGGTCATTAGTCCCGTTAGTGTAGTGCATGTTTTTTCTCGGGATATGAGCGGTGATCTTTCCCCGTTGAATGGCGAGATCCGGCGCCTACCTACCGTCGGCTAGTGGGGTTTACCACTAAACAGGACTCTCCCACCAGCGGGGCACACCGGCCAAGTCAAGCTCTAAGCTCCCGACCGGTTTCCCGGAGTATGTGGTAGTGTATTGCATGTTAGTGTAGGTGTGTGTGTAGGGGGAGAGGATCGGACAAGGAATGGCAAGAACAGATCGCGCGCGGTCCGTGGCCCGTTTGGTAGGATACTGCTCCGGCATTCGCCTGGTGTTGATCGGAGAAACCACGGTAAACTACCGATCAGAGCAGCCGGCCGCTAGAATTCTCCTCCATACAGCGACTGAATTCGACGTAGCTGAAAAGCTAGTGTCGAAAATCCTGCCACACATCAGGACTCGAACACGAGAGGAGAGATGCGAGAAGCATGGCATGGCGGGGTGGGTGGGGTGGGGCGGGGGCGGGTTGTAGCGGGTTTGGAGCCGAGCGGAGTGGGGCGGGGTTTGGGGCGGTGCGGGTCGGGGCGGGGAGGGGCGGGGGTGTCGGGGAGGAGCGCGGATGGGTGTGGAGAGGCGGGGAGGGGCGAGGCGGAGCGACAACACGTGCCTTCGCCCGAACGACACGCGAACCAACTAACGCCCGTCGTAACATTCGAAAGGGGTCCAAGCAGCTGTAAACTTCCACATCAATATTAACCGCACGCAGCGGCGTCATTCCGTTGCCGACCTCCGTCGCCGCGCTCCCTTCGCGACGCGTCGCTGTCGTCGCCTGGGCCGGTTCATCACCCCTCCGGAGATCTCTCGACCCCTCGCCCTCCGTCGCTGGAGATACGCTTTGTAGAAACCGCTTCACTTTAGTTTGAGCCGTTGGGAGTCGGCTTGAACGACAGAAAATAATTTGTACTGATCGCTATAATACGATTATAATTATCTCTTTTATTGTGGTGTTCAAACCACGATGCGACAGAGCGACCAAACATCAATTTGTATTTCCTTATGCAAGAGTGACGTGATTAATGATGTGTCAGATTATATAAGATAAGGATAGAATTATAAGAGGATGATAGTGGATGCCTTCTCTCACAATGCCACCATCTTAAGGCATCCAGCATCCATTCCAGGGTGGAAATCGAATACCAAACCCATCGGAAGAATAGTCCACGTCGTAGCTCTCGCCACAATTTAGATCGACTAGCAACAAATTATATATGCCCTGAGATTAAGGATGAATTAAACTGACAAATACGTACGTTTTGGTGTTATTTAAAACTTAAGACCATGAATAAATCATCGCAAAAAATATTTTGCCACGAAAACGTATTATCGGGATGAAACTCTGCTGTCAGAACTGGAGCTACCAGAGATTTGAACTGGCGTTCACTGCGACCTCTCGCGTTCCTCCCAATCCAGGACCACACTCGAACGCGTCAGCCGCAGTTCCCTCAGCGCTATCACCGCCATCTCTCGACCCTTCCCCAGCCTCGCCTCCTCCACGCTCCGCCCCCACACGAAGCATCTTCCTGCCCCTGCTCTATTGCATCCTATGTCTCTGCCTCGTGCCGTCCCCGCATCGTCCCCTCCACTCCACATCTTCTCCCTCATCCCATCAGCCCCTGACGCTCTGTCACAGCATCCCCCCAGACGGCGCCGCTCGCCACCAGAGGGCACGCGCATCGCGTCGCGTCGCGTCTCAAGCACCGGCTTCACGACGTCACGTGCGCGACTGCAGCGCCCCGCGGCCGAGACGCGCTTTACGAGACGGCCCACATTGGCGCCCTCCCACCTCGCCGCCCCAGCTTCCGCGGCCAAGACGCCACCCCCAGCCCTGCCCCGCCCTGCCCTGCCCGGCAACTCGCCGCCGAGCAATAAATGGGTCCGCAGCGGCGGGATGAAGACGTTAAATCAGCGCGCGGGGACGGGCAGGGACGGGCGGGGACGGGCAGATATGGCGGGAGAGGGGGGGGCGGGATGGGCGGGGGGCTGGCGGGGGGGGGGGGGCGGGGAAGGGGGGGCGGGGTCGGCCAGGGATGGAGTGGGATGGGCGGGGACGGGTAGGGACAGACCGCGCGTCCCTCAGTGCTCGAATATGAATGAGCGCCTTCGCCGATATGATCGAGCGCCGCCTCAAATTAAACGTCGGCGCGGTTTACGGGCGGCTCCCGGTCCAGGAGGTGGTGACTCACTTTTCGCCTCCTCCGCAGACGCGGAAGCGGATTCATCCGCATCGCAGTAGGCGGAACACATGGGATGCAAAGGTGCACCAAGAATGGCTGCGGAAGGTAATGTACTTGCGAGCTCACAAATAAGTTCCAATGAAGGAAATTATTTTGTCACCTGGTATATAAAAAGGAAGGTGGAGGTTCTGTCATTGCTAGAAGTGAATTCTACATGTTGCCTGCATTGGTCGGTCGTTTGCGGGATTTACTTTGATCTTTCGTCTGAATACTGGAGCAGTACCATACACAACGAGCCACGAACATTGCCCCATTTTCCCCATTCCCATTCGGTGGGCTGTTCTCCTACCCTCATATCACCAACCCCTGCAATCTGGAAAGAAGGAAGACATAAAATAAGGAAAGAAGGAAGGAATGAAAAAACAAAGAATAAGAAGAAAAAGAAGTAAAAGAAGACATCGAAGAAGCAGACCGAACATGAATGTATGGAAGCAAAAGGTACCTCCACTGAGAACTTACAAAGCAATAAAGCTCGTATAAAGAACCTCTTTTCCACAAATTAGGAAGTTTTCAGAACTGAACTGCCTATTCACTACTCCAACACTCCTCGATTCCTTATTTAACCCCTACTTGACATCCTCACCTTTGATTGGAGGTCTCATCTTTTCAAATTAAACGAAAGCAATTTATTTGCAAGATTCTGTAGAAAGATGTATGGTAACAGTTAGGGTTAGGCAAGAAATTACAAGAATATTAAAGAGTTTCTGAAACGCTGCACAATAATTATTTTGCAGTTTCAGAACCTTATTGACACGCGCAGTTTTTAATGTAGGTCATTTTTTAATGTTAATTTCTAATGTATTCGTTCCCGAAAGTTGCTTTTATCGTTTCTTCAATGTCCTTTTATTTCCTGTAGGGAAACCATTTCTACAGGATTCAAAATCGGGCTATCTCCAAACGACTGTGTAATATATTTAGCAGGAAGTGATTTCTTTTGTTAATTGAGATAACTCTCCAATTTAAATTAGCACAAAATGCAATGAATAAAATCGATGACTATCACAAAAATCTTGCGTTTATCCATACTGGAGATATAAGCAAACGTTTAAACTCGAATACGAAATAATACAACACATTATAAACCCAAGTCAGTTGATAAACATGGCTTAGAAGTTAATATGTATGAACCGTTGATGGAGCACGGCACACACAACTTCCAAGCGATCGTCCACGTGACTCGGAAAAGTTGCTATATTTCAAGTTTTATTCTTTTTTATATGCTGTAAAATCCCATGTTTTCTTTAAATGTTCTGATGGGTTCTAACGACGTTACAAAAATTTGATGTTTTGTGCTATTAGTATTACGGGAAATTAATTATATAGCAAACTACTAATATTATATTAATTGAATTATTTACGCCAAGCATGTATTGCAATACCAATATATCTACATATCGTTTCACATTTACATTGTTTTGTACCGTGTATTTCACCCTCACAGGGGCACATGCATTTTATCAAACCACCTGTATTTAACAATAATTTGTTTCAGAATGGTCGATAGTCGCTTAATAAGAGATAAACATTGAGCTTAATTTGTTCAATGCATTTCTTCTCACTTCCTTCAAGTCCCACCAAACATTTTAAAGTGATAGGAATTAATTATAACATTATGTTTACTTTAAATGGGTTTCATTTAATTTTCAGTTTAAGACGACTAAATAATAAACAGTTGACCATTTATGATGCAAGCATTCTAAATTAGGACTGCACACTGATTAATCATCTATTTTCAGTGATTAATAAAATATATTGTGGTATTATTTGAGCAATTCATGTATTGTCCGAAATAAGATATTGTAATTAAAGTAAGTAATGGAAATCAAATATATGTATGTATGTAATTGGCATTTTCGATCTATTGTCCCACTTTTTCGGCTAGCTAACGACGTCCCCCAGCCTGGGTCTAGTTTAATTCCTACGTTCGGAGGGTAAGAGCGAGATGCGCTGAACATGACACATTCCCTTCATCGTAACTAGCAAAATCCGCCTGTCTGAACATTTCGTCTTCACACATCTAAGTAAAGGGGGGGGGCGATTTTAAAGGAAAGCTACAACTCTGTTTTTGTCCTAGCCAGGAATCAAACACGGGACCACACCACGGAAAGCTAGTACGCTTCCATGCGCATATAAAAAAACCGGTTATTAATCCCTAAAATGTTCAATATACCTTAAAATATCGTAATTGTATTTTACAGTCTGAACTGGACGAAGTAGTCAGTAAACACTCAATGTAAAGAAAATCATTCAATATGTTCTCTCTCATTCAATAGAAAGAAAATAATAAGGTACGAGTATAAACGAAAATACAATAAAAAATATTTCCCCTTATCCTGTTTGTAGATGCAATCTTGTTTCCGTCTCGGACCCTGGTACCCAGGAACTGGGGGAATCCAATATTGTTAACTTCGCTTGAGAGCAAAGGTCGTAGAGCAGCCCATAATGTAGAGGCAGACAGAGGCTATTATAATTTGGGAATATCTCTTAATCAAATCTGAAATCTCTACAGGAATATTGTATATTATTCCCATTAACAAAATTTCACACTATGTTCTCCAATTTGTGAAAATTACTGCAATACACTGCCTTTCTCTTTCTCGTTCTCAATGTTTAGACACCAAAGAAACAGACAAACACGAAAAACAGGCATGAATGCAAGAAAATTTCTTCTTTATTATATAATTAATAATAATTATACATTTCAGGGTTTACTAGCAACAAATGTAGAAATGTTTGCACTTTCTCGCTACCGCTATCGCGGTAGAGAGAAAGGTAGTGCTGCGCGAAAAACCGAGAATTTTTGGCAGAAAACTCTTATTACAGAGCCCTGGCAACGAAAATGTGGATAAATCCAGATATTAAATTTAGAATAAAAAATTCTCTACCACGTAGGATCTTACCTACGTACCAGGATTCATGATATTTTATTGATTACTTTATTATGGTGTTCATCAACATCATTACCATCATCTCACCGATGGGCGCTCCAAACACCGCTGCGAGAATTGAATCGTTACGAAAATTAGTGCGCGGTTAAGGGTTAATCGCGTATAATGAATTCAGCTACTACCGCTGTTATAGCAGATACAATATATTTGAATTGTCTTATGAAATGTCCCTCGTATCAGTTCAGAATATTCAACTAATTCACATATTCATATAATAGAATTTCGGTCACTTATAATAAAATATTGCGTGAGGCAAAAGTGTGACTGTTAGTCAGCCTACTCAATCGTATCTTTGCCATTCGATGTGGACAGACCTCTCAGAAAGCAAAGGTTTTACAGTAAATGTTAGATACGCTCCTCAATAGGATAGGTGAGATCATGAGGAGGAACATAAATGCACTTTACAGCTGGTGTCGCAGACCTACATTTAGTCCCTCTACAATTTTTTGGAGGATGCGTGTTTAGCAATTCAAAGGCCATCACTCAACTATTTTCGTTCTGAATGGAATAGCGTTATCACTGACGGCGCATTGTCAATATAAAAAATTTGAAATTATCATCGGAAACAAAATTCTCAAAATCGTAGCAGCATTCATTGAGAGAAATTGTATGGCGGTGTGGAAACCCGGCAAGGGAAGATGAATCAGGGTAGAAGAAGAAATGCAAGGAGAAACGGAAGTACGGAAGAGAGAGGACGGGATGTAGCCACAGAGTGGGGCGAGCACGCTCGCGAGGCGGCAGCGAGGAGGAATTGGGGAAGAGAGAAAGCGTTGTGAGTGAGAGAGTAGAGAAAGAACGGTCACTCTTGTGAGGAAGTTTTGTAAGTGAGAAAGCCAGGCACCAATGTGACGGCGACGAGGCGCGCACGGTCGCAATGAAGAGGGCAAGACCCAGAACGAGACCTGAGGGAAGCGAGGTATGCAAAGGCAACAAGAGAGGCGCATGAACAGATTTGATAAAATATCCCTGCGATAAGGAGAGACCGGAAAGGGAAAAACCTCTAGCCGGAAGAACGAGGGGCTGATCCGAAAGGAACAGTGAGAAAGATCACGCAGCAAGAGGGCAGCGGGGAAATCGGAACTTTCTCAACGATAAACAGTGTCTAAGAATAAATCTTACTAACCTCTAGGATAAAGACAGGAATCAAACTGATCTATTTCTGTCAATGAAACTGTTGTGGGAAATTTCAAATAACGAAATCACACATTTGACATTTGTCCCTTTTCTTGGGCAACTGTCGTGTTCTAGTGTTCAACAGGTGACGCAGTTAAAAGTCTGTGTGTGTATTTGTGTCTATGAGTGTATTTGCCGAACACCGGCGCAAGAAGGGTTGCCTATCATTCAGGGGCGCGTGGCACATGTACATCGCCACATGTAATTTCTGTTCACATTTTCATTGACAAAAAATGATAATTTTCGACCTTTGCAAATACCGAAGCGGTGGTAATATTTATTCTGATCCACCAGCAGTTAATGACTTTACTTGTGAACAAAAGGCACCTACAATAAATGACTATACAAATAGTATAGGGAGGATTTATTATACTATTTACTAATGCAGTACTAACGAAGTATTTCGATGCAAATTCTCAACGGACACAAAGGCACGTTAAAATCGATATCTTAGAAAATGTAGTTAGCAGAAAGGTTCTTCATCTTGGTACACTCCGGAACGAGAAAACTTCATTTGACACCGAATTGACAATGCGAGGACGGGAGGAGGAATGTGGATTTGGGTCATGCGGTGCTGAGCCGGCAGACAGGGGCGGAATTACACTGTTGATAGAATTCGTTATTTTTCCTGTCTTAAAGACGATTCAGGTAAATAAATACTCGTAGCATTTAGTAAATAAATAAACATGTTCTGCCAGAAATACTTGTATTTCAGGAGATCTTTGTCATCATTACAATAATCATTAGAATGCTGTTAATACACGCAAATAAAAACTATCAAAAATTAACTGGTATCTTTTTATATTTAAAAAATAGAAGACACGAATACCCAAAGTTTTGCAGAAATGCTACGTAATTCTACCACACTCGCACCAACAACGTAGTTTTCGCTATCAGCCACGGGCCGTTGTGCTTCAGCAACGCGGTCTACGCGGGGAATTTCATATTTTCCGATACCCCAAAGTCCACGTGCAGCGCGGAATTCCAGCTACGCTGGCTTTTGTTCGGTAATTGCGGCCGGCGGCTGCGGTGGCGTTAGCAGACACTGCGGTCGTTGCGGCGGCGCGCCGCAAAACTAGGATGAAGCTTCATCAACAAGGCTTTGTCAAAAGAGAATGACTTTGAAAGATTTTGTTAAAATGTAGAACCAGTTTTCATTATTAAATGTTGTAAAATACTATTAGATGTTCGAAAATTATGCAGGGATTTAACAATAATACAATTATAATAATGTGAAGATGCCGTAGGAATGCGAGTGAGATTAGTACTAGTGAAACACGCTTATATTTACGTGGAAATTCATGAAATCGAGTAGCAATGAGTGATGACATTGTTTTTTAACAGGTGTTGAGATAGTTATTCTAATAGGCCATGAACGTTCATTTGTGAGAAGCGTGAAGGGGGATGTTGGGAGAGATCGCGGGAGAAATGCGAGAGAGAGAGAGGCGTGTGAAGTGTAGGTGGTGATGCGAAGGCCAGTGAAGCACACGCGAGTGAACAATTGGCGCTTGGGAAGTGACACGCCAGCCCTTCGAGGCAGGCTGCAATTGCTTTGCTGAACGTTCTGATGCTCACTGGGTGAGTTATGGCAATGCTTACCTTAATTTTACATCACTCAACCAAAGCGATTCATTTAATTGCGAATCCTTATAAATAAAATTGTTGTGTGTAAATCTACTAGTTTTTTCACATAACGAGAAGAGAACAGTGTTTTTTTCACAACTGATAACTGTGCAGTTTCGCAACTAACAAAAAACGGAGCAAACCTCTATGATCTACTTATGAAGTAAAGCGCCTCTATTTTTGTCATAAAATATTTGGTATATGAACCAGTTAAAATTACATGCGAATAAAATAAATCATCTATTTCAAGTTCAAGGAATTAATAATTGTATTAGAAAACAGATATACCGTCAACTCCGGTTCTAATGAACTTGGATGTAATGAACCCTCGGTTATAGTGAACTTCAGTCACTCGTCCCGTTTCACTTACATTACAAATAGGCTTAACATACGGTTATAGTGAACCTGCACCTCGGCTATAGTGAACGTAGGAAATACAACATCCTGGAAAGTAATTCCCTCCTGGAAAAAAATATATCGCCTCAGTGCCACAAATACAAACACTATGTGGCTTGAAAAAATATCGTTGGCCAAAGGTGTTAATGGGAGAAGTCTCTCCTGAGGTGAAGGTCGAAAACATCTTCCCCGAGTCATTGGAGAAGGATCTAGAGAAATTACTAATAAAAAAGTAGAAAGCGTACAGTTGAAAATAATTATTTTTTTCAGGACAAATAAAGATATTCAAATTTTCAGCATGTGCTGATAATGTATTCTGAAGTATCTCTTTATTAATAAAAACTATTATTGTGTGAAAATTCTATTTAATTAAGATCTCATCGGCTATAGTGAACCTCGAATATAGTGAACCAAACATATTTGTCCCCAGAAGTTTACTATAACCGGAGTCGACTGTATTAAATATTAGAGGAAAGCAGAGGAGTGTTAAAATGTACCCCTCGAAGAAAATTGTTTTAAATTCCTTGAGGAAAACACTTTCACTGCTAACAACAGCACACTCTCAATTACCTATAAAATGAAAAATGTCGTTAGATGAGACCGCAGACCATACTGGTCATTTCAAAACAGCATATTCCAATCTGTAATTGAACATTTTCTGCTCTTTGTGAATCAGTGTTTCACATAAAATTGTGACCGATTGCTATTTGTGTCCGCGCCACGGGCCACTTTTGTACCCTGAACAGCACTAATTGATGAACGTGCGGGTCGCATGCACCGCTGAAACACTTCAATGTCACCAGCGTCCACATTTCCACACTTAATCTTCCAATAGCCACAGAGCACACCAGCGTACGCACTGCACCACACGCCGCAAATACGTTTTCGATTTTTGTCATTTCGATTTATTGATTGATTTTTTTCGTGTTTCCGGACGCGTCAACTTCTTTGGTCACTAGTCCCGTTAGTGTAGTGCATGCTTTTTCTCGGGAGATGGTGGTGATCTTCCCCCGCTGGATGGCGAGATTCGGCGCCGACCTACCGTCGGCTAGTGGGGTTTCCCCCTAACCAGGACTCTCCCAACAGCGGGGCACCGCCCCAGCCGGGAGAAGCTCTAAGCTCCCGACCGGTCTCCCGGAATATGTGGTAGTGTAGTGCATGTTAGTGTAAGTGTGTGTGTGTAAGGGGACAGGATAGGACAAGGAAGAGGAAGGACAGATCGCGCGCGGTCCGTGCTCCTTTTGGTAGGGTACTGCTCCGGCATTCGCCTGGTGTTGATCGGAGAAACACACGAAAAACTACCGATCAGATCAGCCGGCCGCTAGAATTCTCCTCCAGACAGCGACTGAATTCGACCTAGCTGAAAAGCTAGTATCGAAAATCCTGCCGCCGTCAGGACTCGAACCTAGGACCTCCCGGTCAGAGGCGCTGCAGTGACATCAGTTGATGCACTGAGCTACCGCTACCGGTTTTGTCATTTCGGTTTCTCAAATTTACCATTTGAGAAAAGTGGCAATATGCCGTCAAATATTATTATAAAAAGCGGACAATGTAAAATGTACGTATGTTATTTGAGAAATCACAGTGGGGAAGCAATAAAAATACGGAAACTATTGATATTAGAGTGTATAAACGAATTTCCTCCCATTATAAATTCGCATTCTACACCAATTATTACGGTTTCACAATATGAGAAACATTTAAATCACTTGACATAACTTGTCACAGGAAATGGAACTCTCTGTACTTGACCGAAACCAAAGGAAATCGCTTCAAATCAACTAAAAATAATGTTGGAAAGACAATCACTTTGTTATATAGCGGGCTAGCGGTAGGCGAAATCTAGTACGTGTTCGCCTAAAGGGGCCGAGTCAGTCCATTTCTGAAATTGAATGTTCAATCAAATGATAGAAGTTCTCTTTATTCTCCAGTGGACAAAGTAAACAAGACGAGTGTTAACAGCAACTGTGAAAGGTCGCGCTGTGTCTGCGGCCTCTATGAACATATTTACTGATCTAGATAGTGTTCACGGCACATAACAAATGTTCGAATGTTTAACTATTCAAAATATAGAAGAGAATTATTTTTCAAATTTTTTCGAACAACTGTATTGCGCAATTCACTAATATAAAGAATTATTAACTACATACACCAACTCCGGTAACTCACAGTCTCCATTATCGCTGTCTGCAGCGACTCTGACCCGGGTGAGTGTATGTGTCCTAAGTTTCGAGTTTCATGATGGGATTTCGACACTAACTCTACAGCTGGTTCGAATTCAGTCGTTGTATGGGAGAGAATTCTAGGGGCTGCTCTTCTGACCGTTGTTTTCCTTGGTTTGCCCTTCCAATAGCAGCCGAATGCCAGAGCAACACTATAAAAATCGGGCCGCGGTCCGCGCGCTATTTTTTTCCTCTTTCTTGCTCTATCCTCTCCCCTCACTCACGCACATATACACACGAACACCACACCCACACGCACACGCACGTGTGTGCGCAATATTTTGTGCGTGCGCAATATTTTGTTGGTGCTTAATACAGAAAAATCAATTGACGGTAAAACGCTTATCTGTTCGTCTGTCTGTGTCTGTCCGTCCATGGTCAACGCTGGCGCCTGAATAGTTCAACCGATTTTCTACAAAATCGATATCCTTCAATCGATTTAAATGAACTCGAGGCCCCTTGAGTTTAAAATAAAAAAAAAGGCACCAACCTTTTTGATTCAACTTTGTGTTCAGAGTGAGTAAAGGATTCTTAATAGAAATGGTGCAGGTCTCATTTTTGTTGAAATCCCTGATTTTACGAAAATCGCAATAGTTCCGGTACTTCAATGTTGATGGTAGAAATTTTTATATGGATGAATCTGATCCTTAAAGAGAGATTTTGAATTAATATCACGTACAATTTTTCAAAAATATAGTATTTTTAATTTTTTTGTTTAATTTTAATTTGTATAATTTTTTCACAAAAATCGCTTAATTTTTTTTAAAATTTTCACATATATCAAAAGACTGTAAAAATTACGCTAGTTTCATTTCCGGTGAACTCTATTTTCGAATATTGCAAAACTTTAACATTTCAAACCCATTGAATTAAAAATAGATATTTTTACTTTAAACATCTATTCTAAACAACCTGCTCTTTAAAATAGGTCAGGCACACGTTATTGAAAAAACGTGCAGTAATTTTGTAATTTGTGTTTACAATTTATAAAAAAAAGTTTTTTTCTAAATCTCCAGTAAGAGTTTTATTTATTTTTTTCTGTAGCTAATAAGGAGCTTAGCTAATATGAAGGTGATAAATCATGGACTTTTCAAAAACAAAATAAGTACTATGCAAGAAACTAAAAAGAAAAACAGTAACGGAAATTAAAGATAAGGACACAGTACGGTAAAATACAAAACATAAATGTCAGCCTAAAATAGATAAAAAGGAAAAGTATTACATTCAAAAACTTATCCAAAAGCATAGTTTTAATAACATACCATGATAAAAAGACTTTTTACCAAACTTTCCTATTCTAGATATAACAATACTGCATCCGTCAGTGTGAGTAATATGTCATATTGTGTGAATGAAACTGGTATTTACGAAGCCTTTTATATACATACTATTTATGAATGAATCGCATATCGTCTACCATCGAGACTTCGTACTCTGGATGCCGATGAGTTGTGAGGGAGAGTTTCTGGGCCTCGCGGAGAGCCGCTCCTTGCTCACTGTAGAGGGGAGGGGGTTGTGAAGAGGGGGCCCCGGCGATGCCCAATAACCGCCCCCGCGCCGCTTTACGGCACTTGGCCCGCAATTACGCGGCGCGCGCGATCAATCCCCGGCCACAGGGCGGCTCGGCGGAAATGGAGGAGAGGATAAAAGCGGAGCAGGGACGGTATGTGCGAGGATGAGTGCGGGCTTGCCGAGTGTGGGGACGGGATGTTGAGGACGGAGAGGATGAGGGTCAGAATGATGAGGATGCGACTAGTTGGGGCCGGGTTCTGAGGTCGGGGATGGTGAAGGTGGGGATGGTGAAGTGAGAATGGTGAGAAGGGCGTGGGTGAGTGTGTGGGAGTTGGAGAAGCGAGGCGGGGGGGGGGGGGGGGGGGAGAGTTGAGGGCGAAGAGCAGGCCAGAGATGGTACAAAAAGGTGTGGGAAAGGGAGGTGAGTGTTATCCGGTGGGGGTGGCGGGATGGCGATAGAGTCGGAATGGGAATGTAGATAGCGGGGATGGTGTGGGTGGGGACAAGACTAGACTTTTCATTTTCTTCGGCATAGTTCTGTAACACTTTTGCCATCTTATAGGTTTTTCATGAAATTTAACAGTCATTACTGACTGGCTATTTCCCTGTATAATGGAACACTTTGCTTCTTGCTGAATAGTTGTGCGTGTTCTAAACTTGATTATTCAGAGCTGGACACTGCTCCAGCAATAATGACGCTGGAAATTTGGAACGTTTTGTTGAAGCAGAAAGACAACAGAAATATAACGAAAATACACACCTATTAAACAGACTACATAATATTGTATAGTAAAATCCCTATAATATTAATTAATTATCAAAACGTGTATTAAATTCATGCTTTCCACTGACACAATAGAAAATCTCAATTACGTGAGAAATGAGACAAAGTGAAAGTTATATCGCGTCTCCAGCGGATTTCTGGAAGGCATTGTGGGAAATGCAGAAAGTTCCAGTTCACTATTTCTCTGAGATATTGTTTGTCGTTTAGACCAGTCATAATGGGTTTTCCATTCACTGGCAACGTTTTGTTGATTAAGGCTCCGTAACAGTTGTTACAGAGATATTTGAATAGAAAACGCGCGGCGGCTGGAAGAGATGTCCGCGAGAGAGGAGGCGGGCGCCAGCCATTGTCAAGAGGATTTATTCTCTTAAGCCCGCCAGGAGGGGCAGAGGGCGGGCGAGAGAGGTCGCAGCGAGCAGAAGCTTTCGAGGGCAGTGGGGGCGGCACGCAAAGCAAACGCCAGCGTCCCCTGGTGGCAGCAGCGTCTGAATTCCGAGATCTCCTCCCCGTCCCCTCTGTCCCGCCCCGCCACGCTCCGCCCCGTCCCGCAGCGCCGCGTGAAGCAAGCGCACAGCTCTCGGGGGCGTGTTTGAGAAGCTGCTGTCTCCGCCCGCCCCCGCTCGGCCCCTTACTAGCTCCGTCCTTGGCTCGTCCGGCCCTCTGCCTTCCTGCCTGCCGGCTCCTTTGCTTATTCACCTGGTGGTCCCTCCGCTTGATACGGTATACTGCTCTCTCTCTCTCTCTCTCTCTCTCTCTCTCTCTCTCTCTCTCTCTCTCTCTCTCTCTCTCTCTCTCTCTCTCTCTGTGGTTTGCTGGCCCACTCTCTCGCCTCATCAGCTTCGGTCTTTGACTTATTACTTCCGCTCTCGCTTTCGGCACAGCGAACAACGACACACGACACATAATTGCTCTCATTGCCTGTGACCGTTGTCTTCGCTTCGTCCAACCTGTTCATCGACCCGCTGTCGAGCCCTCCTGAACCAGGACCTCCTGAATGCGCGAGTAGCCCTCGTCCACTCCCGTGCCATTCCCCGCATGTGCCGCCATCTCCGCCTACCCTACGTCCTGCTTCCAGCCTCCTCTCCCTCTCCCCTCCGCCGATCTCCCCACCCACTCCGCCTCTTGTCTCGGGACCGCTTTACTCCAATTAGCCTGCGGATATTGACTTTATGACGGTCTATTGACAAATATACGGCGCGATTCAACGTTTGCCGACGCAGGGCCCGACTCGAGCGGTCCGTCTCGTCTTCTTTATGCGTGCGAGGGCATCTCCATTAGCGGCCGCCCATTCCCCTCCCCCGCCGCGCGCACACGCCGCCGCCCACTCACGCACTCCGCCCCCGCGCAGCGCGCACTTTGAGCAAATCCCACGCCCGCCTCGTCGCCCTTCCTCCCCCCTTTTCATCGAAGCTCCGCTCGCTCTCTCGACCCACTCATTTCGCTCTCTCTCGACCCGTCACCGCCCTGTCACTGTCCCATCACTGCCCCATCACCCCGCCTCGCCTCACCCCGCCTCGCCTCACCCCGCCTCGCCTCACCCCGCCTCGCCTCACCCCCCCGCCTCGCCTCCCCCGCCTCGCCTCACCCCGCCTCGCCTCCCTCACCCCGCCTCGCTCACCTCACCTCGTTTCGCCTCACCCCGCCTCGCCTCACCCCGCCTCGCCACACCCCGCCTCGCCTCACCCAGCCTCGCCTCACCTCACCTTACCTCGCCTTACCTCACCTCGCCTCACCCCGCCTCGCTTCACCTCAACTCGCCTCGCCTCACCCCGCCACGCCTCACCTCACCCCGCCCCGCCTCTCCCCACCCCGCCTCGCTCCGTCACGCATCAGGCGGCGCTTTTCTGCCGGGTCGTGATGACATATCAATATTTCCGGCCGCCCCAGGCGCCGCGCTCTCCGGCGAATGAGTTGCATTAGACCCGCGGCGTGGGCGGGCCCGGGGGCGGCAGCGGCTGGGGTGGGGGCGAGCCCAGAGCTGCGCGGGTCACCTTTTCGCAGATGCGAGCGCAGGGACAATCGACGCCGACCGCGAATTAAAAATGACACATTCTCCCGCCGCAGGCTCGCTTTCCTATGCGCGGGTCGGAAAATTGTTTGGTCCCCTCCAGCTGCGCATACTGCACGGGATGATTGCGAAGGTTACGCAAATGTTTTCCTGAAAATAGTCACTAATAATGAATTCCGATACAGTGGCATTCAAACACGAAAAGGCCCCTGAAATAACTCATTATGGAGGAAATGTTTCCTCGCACTTTTTTAGAAGAATGTGATGGTAAAGAAAAGTAGTTGTCTTAGACTTCCGGGGCTATTGCCGAAAATGTTTGTCTTTTTTATATTGACTTCTTTTACATCAGACTCTTTCACTTTTACCTGAAGTTGTTTCCAATTGCCGAACTGTTTTGTTCTTCAGAAATTTTGTAATTGTCACCCAAAAGACATGATAAGTAGAATATTTTTAAAAGTTTGAAGTAGAAGAAATCTGTACAGATTATTTTCGAAATGGAATTCTAGTTTTCGACACTGCAGTTAAATTAATGACTATGGTGTGTTATTATAAAATGAGATGTGATAGAGAGAAATTTCTGTGGAGAAGATCGTGCAAAAAGGTAAATAGATGCACAATTCCAAAAACAGACTCGAGTTACACGAAAACAAGAGGGCATTTTATTCGAAAAATCTGTATCAATTGAAGATTATACACATTTCTATTTCTGCAATAATTATTTCAATGTTGTAACGAAGTGTTATGCTTTTTAAGCTGTCAATTTCAAGTCACGCAAATTCTGTTTAGAATGTAGAATTACCGTCGCTTCTTAGCAACACATCAGAGTTAATCAAAAGTAAAGAATGGTACGCATTCCTCCAGGACCTAGTTACGAAATAGTCAACATGTTTTTTAATGGTGTCCAAGCTAATGTTCATTCTTCCACTTCCACTTTAATTCACAAAGAGACGAATCTCGTGGAGCGTGTTGATTGCTGAACTACACACAGATTGAAGAATACTGAGAGAAGTCTCCGACTTGCAGTACTAGCTTTTCACAGAAGCGGGAACTAACTGAGAAATTGGGCGGCAACCAGGTCGGAAAGGAATGCCTTCTAATTGAGGGACAAATTCCCGGCGAGTATGTGGTCTCTAAAGCAGCAGAGATATTCTGGAAACCTCCTACATATCATCCCCAGAATGGCGCTAAGCAATCAATCCATGGAAGTTCGCTATAATTGTTTTTTTAAGTGGAAAATATAAATAAGAGGCAGATATAGTTCCAGTTAATTCTTTCTGGGAACTTGACAACACACCTTCACTGTGCCCCGAAGTTCAAATTCGGATCAGTGAGGACTTTATGAGGGACAAAGTGGGTCCGCGGCAATTTATGTCGAGGTTTTCCCGTTTTCCTGCCGCCCCTTCCTCCACTGCATCTTCAAATCATCATAACATCACCACCCATTACCTAGTTGTCAAAACCATTTATCCTAGGTATGGATGAATAGTGTAGGTACTGAGGATCATAAAAAAGGATTGTACGAAGCGCCATATTAATGCAACATGAATTCAGTTTATATTCATTTTGATAATGAAATATTTATGGTGTTAGTTTTGAATATTATCACTTTTCATGTCACAAATTATACGCCATTAGGATATATGACTCGAACGAAGGAGACTTTAATGAAGGGAATACGACTTGAAATTAAAATATCACACTTTTTAGTAATAGAGTAGGCAGTATTTTCGGCGGAAAATGAAACATTTTACTCGATTAGGTAAGTGATTTTAAATTTTTGAAATTTTAATATTGCAGAAGTACCAATATATGTGGTGTTCATATAATAAGCTTTCACTCAGGTTCATTGAATCACTTACACACACACATACCCTACAAAACCAATTCTGTTTCGACTGATTGATTGTTTGATTGATTGATTGATTTTTTCGTGTTTCCGGGCGCGTCAATTGCTTCGGTCATTAGTCCCGTTAGTGTAGTGCATGTTTTTCTCGGAAGATGGCGGTGATCTTCCCCCGCTGGATGGCGACATCCGGCGCAGACCTAACGTCGGCTAGTGGAGTTTCCCCCTTACCAGGACTCTCCCACCAACGGGGCACCGCCCCAGCCGGACAAGCTCTAAGCTCCCGGCCGGTCTCCCGGAATATGTGGTAGTGTAGTGCATGTTAGTGTAAGTGTGTGTGTAAGAGGAGAGGACAGGACAAGGAAGAGGAAGGACAGATCGCGCGGTCCGTGGCCCGTTTGGTAGGGTACTGCTCCGGCATTCGCCAGGTGTTGCTCGGAGAAACCACGGAAAACTACCGATCAGAGCAGCCGGCCGCAAGAATTTTCCTCCAGACAGCGACTGAATTCGACCTAGCTGAAAAGCTAGTGTCGAAAACCCTGCTGCCGTCAGGACTCGAACCTTGGACCTCCCGGTTAGAAGCGCTGCAGTGACATCAGTTGATGCATTGAGCTACCGCTACCGCTACTGAGTGACTGATGAGGCGATGCTCCTTCACCGCTTGATGGTGAGATCCGACGCCGAACTGCTCGTCGGCTTGCGGGATTTCCCCACTCAGGTATCTCCCACCAAACACAGCCTCAGGTGCGGTAAGCTTTATTCCCCTGACTGGTCTCCCGACACGTACGGTAGTGTAGTGCATGTAAGGGCGAACGTGTGTAAGTATTGGGTAAGGATAGGACAAGGAAGAGAAATGCGTCGGAGCAAGCTCCTAAAAATACTTCAATCTACAATTGTATATTTAATACACAGGCTCTTGTTACGTACATAGCAACTCAGCCTTGTACAAGTTATAATTATAATTTGTATCTTTATATTTAATTATTTACTATAAGGGGCCAATTATATTTATTCTAGTGTTAGAATTTAGCCACGCGGCTGTATCTCAGTATTGCGCAGCGCCTAAGTTGCTCCCTCTCAACAGTATTTCCGTGAACGTCAGCCCAAACTCTTCCACCGGCCGACGCGCTGCTACGTCGCCAGAAATTCTTGGAAGCGTGATCCGATTTCGTCAGTAATATTATAAACATCGGATCATCATATTATAAACACCCAGTCTCTCGCCAGTCGCAGAGCCGAGCGGACGTGTTTTACTAAGCGCTCTACCTGCTGCAGGATGGTGTCGACGGAGCAGTGGCGCGCGGCTATCGGCCGATGGGTGAGGGGCTACCTGCCGCGCGGTGGCGGTGCCCGGGGGACAGCGCAGGGGCTGGGGCTCCTTGCGAGCGTGTTGGGCGCGGCGGTGATGGCGGTGCTATTGGCGATCGGTGGGGTGGAGCTGAATCCCGGCCCCCCTACTAACGTCGATATCATCGAGACTATCAATAGGAACCATAAGGAACTATTGATAGAATCGATGTGTTGCAGGAACCAGGGTTACGTCGGCAGAGACTTCAGTGCAGTCACTGCAGACAGCCAACGAGCGGCTGGTTCGCAAGGTGGATTACCTTGAGAACCAGTCGCGACGTAACAATATCATTGTTACTGGCATCCCAGAGAAGCGGAACGAGTCTTGGGCGGACTCGGAGAGGTGTATCCTGGATCTTGCGGAGCAGCTGGGGGTCAGGTTGGAGCTCCAGGATATCGAGCGCGCGCACCGGACCGGGCGGCGGCGCGAGGGACAGCCACGTATGATTGTGGCCAAGCTGGCCTCTTTCAGGAAGCGGGAGGAGCTGCTGCGTGCAGCCCGGGAGTATCTCTCCCGGAATGGCAGGGTGCGCGTCCGTGAGGACTTCAGCTGGGCAGTGCGGCAAACGCGTAAGGCGTTAATTCCGCATTTGCAGGAGGCGAAAGCGAGCGGAAAGCAGGCGTCGATTCGTTTCGACAAGCTTGTCGTGTCAGGGCGCAGCTACGTGTTGGCTGAGCTGGCGGCCGTCCGCGGGCGTGGGAGGGGGCGGGGCGACGGGGTCCCGTGAACTCGGCGAGGGGGCAGAACCCCAGTAGGGCGGAAACCCCTTCCGGGCAAGCGGGCGCTGCGCGGCCGCCCCCGCCCGCGCCTTCGGCCGTGGCCGTGGCCGCGCCTGCGGCTGCGCCTCGGCATCGCGGCGGAGGCGGTCTCGTTCGCGTTCGCGTCGGCGGTCGCGTTCACGTTCCCGCCGGAGCCCACGGCACTCGGCGAGTCCCGGACGCTTTGCGGCTGACAGCCTGGAGCGAGGACCTCTTACGAGGGCGATGGCTGCGGCAAACGTGCAGCAGCAGGAAGCTCGCGGTGAGTCGGACCCAGCAGGTCGCCAAATAGGCAGGAATAGGCTTTAAGAATAGGATGTTGGAACATCAAAGGTCTAGGCTCTAAGCTCGGAAATCAAGACTTCCATGGGTACATAAACACATTTGATATTGTCGGTCTCGTAGAAACTTGGTGGAAGGAGGGTGAGACTTTAAATGTGTCTGGTTTTACAGCCATATGCAAAACTAAAAACGTAGAGGGAAAGGGGTAGGTACCCGGGAGGTGTTGCGTGCATATTTCAGGATAGGTTAGTGCAATTTATTTATGAAATTACAACAAACTCCGACAATTTTCTTTGTATTAGACTAGTAATGCAAAATACAGACCTCGCAATTGTATTTATATACCGTCACCCACAGGGCTCGCTTATTATTCTCCAGAAGCTTTTGGTGAAATCAATAATTTCTTAGACTCGTTGAAGCAAAGGTATCCGAATACTGATTTACTAGTCTTAGGTGACATGAATGCTAGAATTGGTCATGAGCAGGAAGTATTTTCGGAGTTCGATCGGCAAGAAGCGAGAGCTAATTCTAGAAAAAGCAAAGACTCAGTCATCAATAATGAGGTCAGGAATTGTTAGAATTATGCGAGAGATTTAATCTCGAAATCTTAAATGGCAACTATGGACAGGATACTGAAGGGGAACTAACTTTTATTAGTGGGAATGGAGGTAGTGTAATAGATTATGCTCTGTTGTCTCATGAAAGAATAAACAATTTATTAGATTTTGGAATCGAATTACGGGCAGAATCCGACCATTTGCCTGTGTGCGTTCATTTAGCAGTAAATGCTACTGAACTGCCACAGGCAGTGGCACGGCAGGGAGCAACAAACTTCACAATAGCAAGACGACGGTTTATATGGAAGAGGAAAAGCGACAGGAATTTGCAGAGGCTATTCTTAACTCGGTAGGATTGGGCACGAGAGAGCGGTCACCGGAAAGGCAAGCAAAGAATTTAGAAAGGAGACTCTTTCGCGCAGGGAGGGGCATGCGAAGGTGGGGGAGAGGAGGAAGGGTACTGACCCAAGGATGGCTTAGCGAGGAGTGTCGGGTCAGCAGGCGTGAAGCAATAGTAGCCTTAAGAATGTTCAGAAACAGGGGAACTGCGGAAGCGAGAAATAGTTACTTGTTACACGAGGCATACGAGGCCAATTAAGAAATCGAAGAATCTTGCAGGAGAGTGAGACAGCAAGAATAGAGGCAATTTTAAGAAACAATCATAATAAATCAATTAGGGACGTTATAAGATCACTGCGTAATAAAGAAACGTAAGTAATGAACATTTCATCAGACGCGTGGGAGCAGTACTTTCACGGGCGCTCGAAATAGCGAATATTGAAACAGGGATATATATTATCACGGACCGGGATGTCCTGAATTAGACGAACCGATAACCTGGAATGAAGTGAATAGGGCTATGCTAGCCATGAATATTATTTAAGGATAAACGGCATTCCGACACAATTTATTTCGGAATTGTGGCACATAGACCCAGAGAGTATTCTAAATTTATTTAATGCAATAGTTGATTCTGGATCGTATCCAGAAACGTGGAGTACAGCGATCCTCCAACCAGTCTTTAAGAATAAAGGTAATACGAATTGCCCGCAAAATTATCGCGGAATTAGTCTTTTACCAGCGCTGAGCAAGCTATTTTGTAAAATACTCAACGGGCGACTGAGTGAATGGGCGGAAAAGCACAGTAAAATATCAGAATTGCAAGCAGGCTTTAGGAGAGGCTTCGCGACTACCGACAATATCTTTGTGTTAGATAACTCTAGTAAAGCAGGCGCTTGCGCGTAAACAGGCCACTTATATTGCAGTTTTGTAGATTTCGAAATGGCTTTTGACTCTATAAATAGGAAAGCTTTATGGCAAAAACTTAATGAGCTAGGCGTCTCACGTAAAGTTTTAAAAGTGTTGCAGAGCATATACGAAGACGTAAATTTCTGTGTCAGGTGCGTGATGGAAGTACAACGCGAAAAATAAAATCGACAGTAGGAGTAAGACAGGGCTGTCCTCTCTCACCGCTATTGTTTATCTTGTTTATAAACGATTTATTGACGTGGTTACAGGATGCGGATACATCTGCGCCGGAAATTGAGGGCCTGAACATTCCCGGACTACTATATGCTGATGGATTTAGTTTTATGTTCGGAGACTATTGACGGCTTACAAAAAGTTTAAATATCCTAGAAACGTATAGTGAAACATGGGATTAAAAGTAAATATTCAAAAACCAAAGTAGTTGTCTTCAAGAATGGATTTATCTGGGGTAACAAGGAGAAATGGTTTTACGCTCAGGAGGAGATTGACCGGGTAAAAACATTTACATATCTTGGGGCAAAAGTTTCCATGAATGGGGGATGAATAATCACATAGTGGCGACGCACAGTAAAGGAAGAATTGCGCTCAAAGAAATCGTTTGCGCAGTGCGCAGGGTTCCGGAATTGCCTTTAAAGGTGTGCGGACGATGTTTAAATCGCTAGTTCTCCAGCAATGAATTATGGGGCAGAAATTTGGGGAGTGGATAGGATAGATCGACTAGAAAGCGTCGAAACAGATTATTTCAAATTAATTCTCGAGTCTCTAGATTCGCAGCAAATGCCGGAGTCTAAGAGAGGTCGGTAGTGTAGGAATTTGGAAAGATTTTAAAATGAAACCCATTAAACTTTGGATTAAATTAGCAGGTGAACAGACTGACTCACTTATAAATAGATGTTTTCGGGTGCAGTTACAGGAAGCAACCAACGCTACTGGTCGTATAAAATTAAACTGCTACTGGAACGTTCAGGTCTGGGAGACGTTTCTCCGGAAATGGTGGGAGATAGGGAACACGTGACATAGAACGGTTAATTTCGGATAGACTTCGGATATTAAAAGGCAGAATCCTGGCAGCAACGGCCGAAAAACGTTCGCTAGTTGCGCAAATTCACGCGAGTCGGTTATGGGGTTGCGAACGTTACGTAAACACACTGCAAAAGGACGCAAGAGGGGATACGCTTGGTTCAGGTCGGGGGTGGATGCAACGTAGATTAAAGGACTCGAATGGTAATGGCATCTGTGTGCTTTGCGGTGATAGGGAAGACTGGATCCATATCCTTTTAATTTGCAGTGCGACCGAAACTTGGAGAGGAAAATGGATGGAATGGGAAATTACTACTTCCAACATAGGAACGTAACGCTCGCCCAAAACATTCTAGGGATAAAAAAGCTAACTTCATGAAAGAATTAGGAAAATTTCTCGGAAAGGTTCGGACCACTAGAGAAACGGAAATTAAGGAGTGGAAAACAGCAGTGGTTAGTAGAGCAGAGCCTAGACTGAGAGAAATATGTAATAAATCAATAAACTAACAATAATTAAGTTAGTCAGTAAGTTATGTTAGGTTAGTAAACAGTACAAAAAAAAATAAAAAAAAATAAAATAAAATAAAAGTTATAAATTGTAGTCAATTGTTAAGTATAAGTAGATAAATAAGTCAATAAATATATATATATATATATATATATATATATATATATATATTAACTTAAAATAATTAAAATAAGTTAAATAAATTAAAATTAAATTAATTTAAAACAAGTTAAATAAATTAAAATAAGTTATATAAATTAAAATTAAATTAACTAAAATAAGTTAAATAAATTAAAAATAAATTAAATTAAAATAAAATAAAAGGAAACGGCTAAAATAAAGCACATTAGGGGGCGAAGGGAAGTGGGAATCGGAAATGTTAGGGCAGAGGCGTTGGTGCGGACGATTTTCTGTGGTGCTGTTTGTTTTCAGGTGCGGTGGAGGCCAAACACTGGAAGGAGAATGCCTGACGCCCGCGCCAAATAAATAAATAGTCTAAAAACCGGATAGAGTAGCATGTACTCGGCTTCTGACGGCAGGTTTTCCCCTTCAGGGTTTTCCCTCAGCCGTACCTTATGGTCTCGTTCCGCGGCTTTGAGGCGATGGAGAGACCATTGGGGGTGAATACCAGAAGGCGAAAGGTTAGAACTCGGTAGAATGTAGGTATTGTAATGGCTTAAAGGCCTTCGGCCTAGCCACATTGGATCAAGTTTCTAATTTGTCTGTAATAATTACCTATTAAATAAAATAAAACATCGGACACTTCATCAAACGTTCTAAACTCAATTTATCATACGTTCACGCAACTACTTTAATTATTAAGTAACTTAGCTTACAACATTTTTTAAATTATAATAAATGAAAGCTAGCTTCTTATCGGCGCATAGAACTCGTAACAGCGAAAATCTCTCGCCCCTACCAGCACATTCAACGGACTCTCAGTCGAGCCGTATCAGTAACACAAAGCAGACGTGCGTCTCTTACTCGTGCTTGAACAATAGTTAGTTGTGTTATGTTCACAGTATAATCTTTAATATGTGCGTGTGTGCAACATTCACTTTCAAGTAATATTTTGTTCTATTAACTGTAACCAACTGCTCAGTGCATGGCCTCTGTCACGTAATATATGTAATTGTATTTAACATGTAATCAACAAATATGTCACGTAAGTTATGTAATTGCTCACGTTTCGAACTATTTGACCTAGAGAACAATGTAGTGCTTATATTTACAGCACTTGAGTGCAATTATTCATGTCTGATTCTGTGAACAGTATAATTTCTCATCATGCAATTGCTTGAAGTAACTCAGTGCGCAGGTATCACATACCATTACGCAGTCTTAAACATATCGCGAGCTGCGTTAATCACTCGCGTGATGGTCAAATTACCGATAGTTACGTAACTGTGAGCTGAGTCAACCACTGTAACTGTAATGATTAGTTCTACTTTCCTTGGTGAGAAGCTGATTAATGTATCAGGTGAGGCGCCTGATCGCGCGTTAATATCATGTGTGCCGAGTGTAATATCTGGACATGAAACCGGGAGCGGTAGCTCAGTGCATCAATTGATGTCACTGCAGCGCCTCTCACCACCTCTCAGCACCTCTCTTAGGTTCGAGTCCTGACGGCGGAGGATTTTCGGCACTAGCTTTTTAGCTAGGTCGAATTCAGTTGCTGTCTGCAGGAGAATTCTAGCGGCCGACTGCTCTGATCGGTAGTTTTCCGTGGTTTCTCCGATCAACACCAGGCGAATGCTGGAGCAGTATCCTACCAAACGGGCCATGGACCTCGCGCGATCTGTCCTTCCTCTTCCTTGTCCTATCCTCTCCCCTTACACACTCACTTACTCTAACATGCACCACACTACCAAATATTCTGGGAGACCGGTCGGGTGGTTAGAGCTTGTCCCGGCTGGGGCGGCGCCCCGCTGGTGGGAGAGTCCTGGTTAGGGGGAAACCCCACTAGGCGACGGTAGGTTGGCTCCGGATATCACCATCCAGCGGGGGAAGATCACCGCCATCTCCCGCGAAAAAACATGCACTACACTATCGGGACTAATGACCAAAGCAGTTGACGCGCCCGGAAACACGAAAAAATCAATCAATGGACATGAACCCACGTCTCGCCACGTGGGGCAGATGCTCTGCTGTTATTCAACTGTTCTACAGCTGACAGGTGAAGCACTACAATTTCAAGGGCGTGCTTCGGCGTACCTGCTGCTCCCATGATATGAATTATGGTTTCAATTGTTAATGTTTGTTTCTCTGTCTTTTCAGTGTAACACAGGTGTCGAACTTTATTTCAATTTAACTATACATTCAATGTGTTGTGTGCATAAGGTTTTGCAATTCAATTTGTGCTAAGTTCAATTTCTGTTAAGTTACCTTAGCAATGCTAACAGCTGGGTTTACCAATCAGCTGGTCCAAGTGTTTAGTGTTTTCACTCACTTCCAAGGACAATTGACATTTTAATTAGTCAACTCTCAGTCAATCTTGTAATTTATGTAATCATTCAGTTAAGTTCAATTATATTTGAGTTAAAAATTTCATATTTTATGAATTTCCTTCCACGATAGCTTTGTTTAACAAAACATTTACCAAGTCTATTTCAGGTGAGCCAAGGCGTCTATTCCGCCTCTAATTCGAATAGTGGACCTTCGAACTAAATTAATACTGAGTTGTGAAGATAAGTTGTAAAGTAAGCAAACCATACAATCTGCAGTTCATTGCTCTCCAACCGCTTGCTCCTCCAGAAGGAAAGATCGCGCGCGGTCCGTGGCCGGTCTGTTAGGGTACCACTCTTGCATTGGCCTGGTGTTGATAGGAGAAACCACGGAAAAATGCGGTCCAAAGGAGCCGGCCGTTGGAATTCTCCTCCAAGCAGCGACTGATATGGACTTACCTAATTAGCTACTTTCGAAAACTCGCCACCGTCGAACCTCGAACCACAGAATCTTTTGTTCAGAGTTGCTGCAGATACAGCGTAAATACTCTCAATGAGCTAAGTAAGCCGATCATTGAGTTTCCGATTGGAGATTTGTGGCCGAGATTTTGATATCCGTTGTGTATCCTTGCAAACCATTCGAAATCTACAATTGAAGAAACTCACTAAGAAAAATACGCTTTACGCAAACGAAGATTTGCAGCTATTTTACAAACAAAGTTTTGGAAAACAATTTACAGGGAGCGAAGTGAATTTTGTTTTCCAAACAACTTGCGCATTATTATGCCGTTGGCCGCTATTTGGGTAATTTACGCTATCTCCTTCTCACAAGCGGTCCGCTTCTGACAAGCGGTATTTATTCATTTCTTTATAGTAACGAGTGTTTTACGTATTAGGAATGTAATAATTATTATAAGTATTATATATTATTACACTGTGGGGTTAGATAAAAATACATATCCATGTTTTCTGACTGTGAGTGAATAGGAGCAGGTTGGTGTGTATGCGAGGGTTCCTTGGTTTGTTTACGTATCTACGCATGTATGTATATTTGTGTACTATGTAAGTTTATTTATCTATATGTTAGTATATATGTATTTTCATTTGTAGTATAGGAATGTAAATTTTTTTTTTTTTTCGTATTTCTGCATTCTGCGACCGGACATCATCTCCCCAATTGTAGAATAAATTGCTATGTATGTATGTATGTATCTATCTGTCTATTTTTCTATCTATCTGTCTGTCTATCTGTCCATCTATCTATCTATCTGTCCATCTATATATCTATCTATCTGTCCATCTATCTATCTGTCCATCTATCTATCTATCTATCTATCTATCTATCTATCTTCCATCTATCTATCTATCTATCTATCTATCTATCTATCTGTCCATCTATCTATCTATCTATCTATCTATCTATCATTCATCTATCTATCTATCTATCTATCTATCTATCTATCAATCTGTCTATCTTTCTATCTATCTTTCCTGCCAGGTCCACAGCGCCGCTTGGGCGAAAGTCAGTCCTTGGTCGCTAGAGGGCTTCGCGTTCGACACAAATAGGTACGAAGCGGTGAGAGGGTGGGGGACGCACGAGGGCTCTCGAAGGCTATCGCCCTCTAATGAGAGCGCAGCGCTGCTAATTAGCCCGCGACCGCGCACGCGCCCTCCACACAGACAGGGAGACTGACACACCCACGCGAACGCCAGGAACGCCGCCCCCGCCACAGCGCCACGCCCCTCGCCATTAGAGACAATCGTCGTATTTCTTTTCTTCTAACAAGCCTCTTCAAAGCTCATAACCACTTACGCAGACTTGTTATAATACATTTTAGAGAATTTATCGTAGGTAATACTACGAGCATTTTGGAAATTGGCGATAAATCCTCGACTCGCGAAGAGAGGATATTTTCTGAGAATTTTCAAAGCACGAGTGGTATATAATTGGACTATTCCACGAATGAAATTACGTTCAACACAATTCCAAAGTGCGCCAAATATTGAAAATAACTGAAAGCTATGTTAAAATCAAAGAGGTTATGTTATACTACATACGCGGTTCTTTGGACATCGACATAGCGATCGAAGTACTCCGCCTCCTAACACAGATGAGGCACAGTTTGTGATTGACCAATAGGGAGAAGTGATCAGAAAAATCGAATAGAAAAAGCAATCAACTTTTGTTTTGCGGAACATTTTGTGGAGCATTTTGAAGGTATAGATAAACTCCACTGGTTTTAATTTCCGGAGTGGAAAAGTCGCCTTAAATTGTTAGAAAGGTTTTGACCCTCTCATATACAATAGATCAACTTTGCTTTACTAAATGTTAATAATATGTAACCTATTGACATAGTTACGTGGCGCATTCATGGCCCTATGCATTTAGAAGACACAATAACAAAAACAAACAGTTTGAACTGATGTAAATAATAAGCTTGAAACGCAGAAATTTAACAAAAAGAGAAGACATTTATCATTTATTATCGACGATGACATGAGTAATGAATTCAGTAACTGAAAACAAGAGAATGTATAGAATATTTGTCACTGTGGGTGTAATAGTTTACGCAGGCTGCAGTCCACTTAGGGTGTATGTCGAAGTACCATAATCCTTCCTTGTTGGCGTGAATGCATATCTCTATTAGTCGGCTCACGGAGGAAACCTCCGAGTATAGAAATTGCACGCAAAAATATATTTAAACATAAAAAGTATTTACCTGTTGACTAGTATTTTTAATATACACTTTATTTATCAGTTTAACTTCAAAATCAATTACAAATGTAACAATATTTCATTAAACATTGATGGGGATATAATAATGAAATATTTTAAATAACTTCATAGATAAAATAATACTCGTAAACTAATTGTAATAATTCCATGCTTTGATTTTCTAATAAAGAAATTGCAGTTATAAAGTATTGTGTTTTGACGATTTTTTTCCATTTCTAAACTGACATTTTTGAACCTTTGAGAAACTACTCAATTCATTTTAACTCTCAAAGCTGTGCATGTCATTAAAAAAAGTATTCTTCAAAAAGGAATAGAGCATAGTACGTCCATTTGAGCTTTAGCCTCCAAATTGCTGTCTAACTATAGAAGACCCGGAGGAAACCTCCGCGACGCGTGTCTACAAAGGGCCAACTATGGTCCGTGGACGGAGCGCGGTTGTCTTGGCCCGTATCACGCCCTTTCGGCCTCACACGCCCTCTCCACAACGATGTACTCGCGTAGATGCATAGTTCAGGCCAAAACTCATTAGGGAATAGAGCCAAAGAAAGAAGAAAAGAACGACGTCCCACAAATATTAAGGGTTTTTACGAATTAAACAAGAAAATCTCTTTACAATGTTCCTCCGACTGGTGCGACTAGCAACACAAGAGTCCGTGTTCAGGGCAAGTGCTCTTATTTCCCGGAGTGGATACACGCGAGTGCAAGGGCGCGCGGGGCGTCGTAAACTGCCCCCAAATCCCCCGGCGCCGCGCGCAAGGACACACGCGCGGCGCGGCGCGCAGTTTAAGAAAAGCCGCTATGAGTCTATGAGGCAGTTGGGGGATTACCGGCACCGCGTCGCCTCGCGTCGCGCCCGCGCGCCCGATGGTGCTCCGCTCCTCGTGTAATCCCCTCCCCTCCCTCCCCCACACGACGCCCCCACCCCCAGCCCTGGCCACGCCGCGGCGACCGCCCGCTGGAAGGCGCAGACACCGCGAGGGGCAGCAACAGAACGCACGAGGGTGGGGGATGTGGAGGGGCGTTGCCATCACATGGTTATAGATTTATTAAACAATTAAAGTTATTACTATTAGAACAGTCACCAAATTAATCAATTACTCGTTTTTAAATAAACGTTATTGAAGCGAATTCAGAATGTTTGGCCAGTTTGTTGAAGAGACAAAATTAGTGATTCGTCTTGTCCGAAGCTCCGATTGTTGGGATAGTCAGCATGTAAAAAAAGCAATTTTTTGAAGTCTGAATGGTAGGTGCACTTGAATGTGTAGGGGCCTAGCGTGCGCCCGGAGCGAGGAGGAGGCCAAAGAGGGCACAGGGGCAGGGGGAAGGAGGTAGGGGGCAGGGGGAAGGGGGCAGGGGGAAGGGGGCAGGGGGGGGCAGGGGACAGGGGGCAGGGGGCTCCGCGCGGGAACTGGCCCCCGGCGACGACGGCGCCCCGGGCGGGCGCAGCGCCGCCATTTTGTAAGGAGGTGTTGGCGGGAGGCAATCGCGATGCGCATCGCGAGCCACATAACTCTCGAGGCGGGGGGATACGGTGGGGCGGTGCGGGGCGGGGCGGGGAGGGGAGGGGCGGGGCGGGGAGCGGCTTGCAAGAGGGCGGTGGAGAGAGGGCTGGGGTGGAAGCGACAGTGGCGAAGGTGAAGGCGAAAGCGCAGGCATGGCGGGTCGGAGGCGGGGGCAATGGAGGTGGCCGTGGCGGAGACGGGAGTGTTGGCGCGAGGGGAGGTTGTGGTGTGGGGGATAGAGGGGGCAAGGGTCAAGCAGGACTCGAGGAGCTGACGTCGAGCTTCTTGACCACGCCGCCGCACTGCGCTGCTCGTCACCCATCCCACAGCGCCGCATTGTTTCTCCCGAGCTGGACAATTGAGTTTATGAGATGAAGAGAATGCCTCTCCAGGGAGATAACGGAAATCTATAGGCTGACCCGTAATTCTACACGCAAGTATTCTGAGACCATCTCTATGAACAGGAAAGCGTTTCTCAGAGTGGTTTTGTAATGAAAGACGATTGAATTAGTAATGCATATCAATGATTTTTATTTCAATTGATCATTTTAGATTAGTTTGAATCATATTTCTACAGCATAAATTAAAATAATACAATTTTTATTTAAATATATTCGTTACTGAAATTCACAGTAGGTAGATTCTAAGCACAAACTGTTTCCCTCGTTGAAATTTATATTGTTGTGGAAAAGTATTTTGCGAAATTATTGTCGACTCGTTTGCGGTGTATTCAGATTGATATCAAAAGAATTTGCAACCTCGACACTGGAGAAAAATTAAACTAATTAAAAATTTTCGGAATGGAAATAATATTCTCTCATTATCCGAAGGAAGCAATCGGCTTGAAAGAGCGTCCGGTTTTCAAGGAGCGAATCGGTGGAGGGCTCCGACTAAATCACAGCGGTCGCGGGCGTTGGAGGGCGGGAGAGCACTCGAAACTGCCCGCCCTGCTCGCCCGCCTAGATAATAGCCCCGTAACTTATGGCCCTACATGAGGGGCGAGCCTGGCACACCGACACGCGCCTCTTGCCCTCGCTCGCGCCCGCACCCTCTCCCTCGCCCTCCCCCCCCTCGCCTTCGCCAGCGCCCTCACCCGCGCCCTCGCCCGCGACCTCGCTCGCGCCCTCGCCCTCGCACCCTCCCTCGTTCTCGCCCCCTGCCCTCGCCCTCGCCCGCACCCTCGCCCTCGCCCGCGCCCTCGCCCTCTCCCTCGTTCTCGCCCCCGCCCTCGCCCGCGCCCTCGCCCGCGCCCTCGCCCGCGCCCTCGCCCGCGCCCTCGCCCTCGCTCGCGCCCGCGACCACGCCCGCGCGTTCGCCCTGGCCTGCGCCTTCGCCCGCGCCCTCATCCGCGCCCTCACCCGTGCCCCCGCCCGCCACCCCACCCGCGCCCGCGTCCTCGCCCTCGCCCTCGCCCTCGCCCTCGTCCTCGCTCGCGCCTTCGCCCGCGCCCTCGCCCTCGCCCTCGCCCTCGCCCGCACCCTCGCCCTCGCCCGCGCCCTGTCACCCCTCCCTCACCCTCGCCCCCGCCATCATCTTCGCTCTCACCCACGCACCCGCCCGCGCCCTCGCCCTAGCCCTCGCCCTACCCTTCACCCTCGCCAGTGGCCTCGCCCAACCCTTCGCCAGACGTCCAGAGCGCGCGTGGCAGCGACTTAAAAGGAAGCGAAGGCGATAGCGGGAGGCCCTGATAATTTATTGATATTGCGCATGGAAGGGTGGAAGAAACATACACTTGCTTTCTGTGACTTTCCGCTCGGCGGGCGCTGTTTTCCTTTGTTATGAATTTTATTGTGGCGCCAGGCGGCGGGGGGGGGCGGGGCCGCCGATGCGGTCGCTTCCAGGCGAGCGGCGCGCGGCGCCAACGCTGCGATGGCGACGTAGATGGCGCTTCGTCGCGATCGCCTTGGAGCGGCGAGGGCGTTTCTGCGAGCACCGCTCAGCGGCCGGAGCCTCCACCCACTCACCAGCGCCTTCCATCCCGCTTTCGCCCCGCGCTGCACATCTCTACGGAAACACTCGGCGTTTTCTACACGCCTCAAACTCATTTGCAATCTTCCTTTTCAAACCGAACTTGTACAATCATTCCAAATTGTAACTATATTCATCTCTGATACCGTAAAACATGAAGTCTCAGAAAAATAGTTATTTATGTATGGAGAGTGAAACCACCCGAGAGTATAGTGCAGTCGAGGGGGTTACAAATGAGTCCGAAAGTTTTTACTTTTCAATAAATGGGCACACAACTATTTTACATGCACTCGTATATCATTATGCATAGTTCTAGGCAGAAGGAATGTTCAAAATAATTTTACACATTCTAATCATATTTGGGCAGTTCTTCACCAAAGGGCAGGGGGAATCACTGAGTTTTTAGCCCCTCCCGAAACCAATATAAATTCCCAAATTTAGCGTTTACTAATTTTCTATAGTAAAGAAAGTCATTCAATATATCAATTGTTAACAACACAAATATTAACTCTAAATAAACAAATACTCTCCTATATTATTTCATTAGCATAGACGTGTTTTGAGGCTCCCATATGCACTTAATATTTATAAACTCTAAAAAAAGAATATTTGAAGGTGATTTGACCAATGGCTCTTAACTTTAATGAAAAACGCGTCTTTATATTTACGTTAATGCAAGCGCAATATTCCGGCAGCAGTATTATTATCTGTATAGTTATATAACTTCAAAACGAAGCGTTCTAGGCTTTACAACTTAGATACACGAGTTCAAAGGCGCCAAAGAAAGCTTCCTCACATCGTAAGATACGATCTTCTTGACATTATATTACATTAATGCTGGTTACGTGCTTCTCGATACTTTATTGCATTGTATTATCAATTTAAAACCTTGCAAACGTAGGGTTGTACTTGCCCGATCCTGTAGTTTTGCATGGACAACTTTACGTATTTTTCTCAAGAGTAACACGATTTTCTAATATTGTGATGACTATCAAACAAAGCGGAAATCAAAATGTCAAGGAAGATTGTATAATTTCTTCAAATATTTTTAAGAAAGTTTTGAAAATTTATTTCAAATATCTACTATCCGTATATATATTTTATGTTACGTGCAATATAAAAACCGAAGTGAAGTCGAGAAACAATTAATTTGTTTATCTTTTTATGACGTTTCTTTCTGTAAAGTTGACGCTTGAATTGCTTCAAATTATTTATTCTATTATGTCACACAGTTCATTCTAATGGATATCAAACAATACAACCTTGTACATACTACAACCAATGAGTTAAACGCCCACAAATATTTAAGGAAAAGTCGTTCCTTAGTATCGTGTCAGGCTCCGGCCTCTGCTTCCTTTTGCTTTGCTTCCCCCCATCTCGCACGCCGCCCTTGCGGCGTCCACAGTAACAAGCATCAAGCGCCTAGAGAGAGGTCACATGATCCGCGGGGAATCCCCTTGGAAGCGAACGCGAACGAGGCGGAGGGGGACCTTTGTCGCGGGACAATTCGATAGGAGGAGATCTGCAGATTTGTGTTCAGCATGACGATCGCTCCCTTACACAAAAAATCGTTTGAGTGTACCTCGTGTAAAATTTTCTCATTATTTGAAGAACATCAAAAGCGTAATAATGTATCAATGCTTGAAGAAACATTGATAACTTTTGTGGCGGATAAAATGTTCATCTTCCTGGATATAAATTCGTGAAGTACAAATATTTTTTGTTCGATAATGAGGGTAACGAGTATGAAACGAAACACATTTCAATCCATACATATGATGAAAGGCACGATGAGTAAGGGGACCAGAAATCTGTAAAATACGAAGGGGACAACTTGCAATAAAACTCCCAATGTGTAGCTTTGTGTTATATCGTGCGACTTCGTTTATGCATTCACAATTTTTCTTTCTGATTCCCCCAGTTTCCTTTGCCTGTTCTGGTAAAATATTACAGCCGCGATTTCATCTATAGGCCCTTCAAAATTACACCGCTAATTTTATTTGCCCCGGGAAAAAATAACGCGCAAGGGGAGTTGACCAAAAATACAAAACGTATCGGGGCGCTATCGGGCAAGGGCGGGGGCGGGGGCGGTGGCGAGGGCGAGGGCGCTGATTCCCGGCTCTTGTGCTTTATTTACGGCTTCCCGAGCGCCACCGCCGGCTACTTATCGTGGGGCGGGGGCGGGGCGGGGTGGAGTGGAGTGGCAGAGGGGGCGGGGCGGGGCGACCCTTGCGTCATATCGGTTGTTCTACCCTGCCCCCTCCCCGCCCCATCATGACGAGCTGGGCTGCGCCGATGGAGAACGGAGAGGATGAGCCAATGCGCGGATTAGCTGGTTAGAGAGGACTCAGGGAAAGAGATGAAGATCTACCATGCGGAGTGGGCGGGAGGGACAATGCCCAATGCGAATCTGGGGAGAGAAATCGGATCGCGCACAGCTCACGCACGGCGACGGAAGGGAATGCGAAGTGGGAGATGGGCGTAAAAATTTGAAGGAAAGGGAAGAGAAGAGCGCTCTAGAGAAGCTGGAAGGAAAATGGAAAAGGGAATTACGAATACTGTTGAGATCAATGGAGGAGTCAAGAAATAAAGAACTCGGCCAATTGAAACAAGGCAAAGGAAACACTTAACGATTTCAGAGCTGAAATAACAGAAGATATGAACATAAGAAATGGAGATTAGTGTTATTTGCATCGTCCCCATGAGAACGGTTGAGAAGCCACAAGGGATAGAAGCAAAGGTGAGATGAGAAGTGGGCGGTAGACGCGAGAGAGAAGCGGGCGAGTGGGGAGAGGCGGAGTTTGTGGAGGACGTGGCCAATTCTGTGGCGGGGAACAGGAGGTGAGACGGCAGCAGCCGTGAGTGAAAGGAAGGTCAGAGGTATTCGAAAGATGAGGTGAATCAACATGCTAAAGAGAGATTCTGTTTAGGAGAACAAGCCTGAAGGCAATTGTGAGGAAAAGAGCTATTATTTTCTGCATTTTAGCTTTTTGACAAACGTTTGCTCACTGTTTCAGTTTTGGTTTTGGATAATTAATATAAAGGGCCACCCTATTAAACTAATGTTTATTCAGAAATTAAATGTGAAAGTTATTGAAGAATGGGGTTATAGTATATATGAAAAATGAACAAATTATTGCAGCTAGAAACTCACAACGCAAGTACGGTTTTTGTAAAGTTTTGCACAGTCTTTTTGAGTAAGAACATTTTCTCAAAAAGATGAACAACTGAGGTGGCTCAGAGCTGACATAACAGCAGTGCCTCTGACCGGGAGGTCCTGTGGTCTTAGTCCTGACAGTGACCTATGTTCGACAGTAGCTAGATAGCTAGGTGTGGTTCATCCGCTGCGCTATCTGGAGGAGAATCCATTGGCCGGCTGCTGTTATCAGCAGATTTCCACGGTTTCCCCGATCAACATCTGCTGATTGCCAGAGGAGTACCTTAACTAATGGGCCACGGACCACGCGATCTTTCCTGTCTCCTACATGGCCAATTATCTGTGCTTTCACAGTCTAACATTAATAACCACTACACCACCACCCATTTGGGAAGACTAGTCTGGAACTTTCAGCTTGTTCCTGCTGGGGTTGATCCCGCCGGCGGACTGCAGCGCCTCTAACCGGGAGGTCCTAGGTTCGAGTCCTGACGGCGGCAGGATTTTCGACACTAGCTTTTGAGGTAGGTTTGAATTCAGTCGCTGTTTGGAGAAGAATTCTAGCGGCTGGCTGCTCTGATCGGTAGTTTTCCGTGGTTTCTCCGATCAACACCAGGCGAATGCCGGAGCAGTACCCTACCAAACGGGCGACGGACCGCGCGCGATCTGTCCTTCCTCTTCCTTGTCATATCCTCTCCCCTTACACACACACTTACACTAACATGCAATACACTACCACATATTCCGGGAGACCGGTCGGGAGCTTAGAGGTTGTCCCGGCTGGGGCGGTGCCCTGCTGGTGGGAGAGCGTGGTTAGGGGGAAACCCCACTAGCCGACGGTAGGTCGGCGCCGGATCTCGCCATCCAGCGGAGGAAGACCACCGCTAACTCCCGAGAAAAAACATGCACTACTCTAACGGGACTAATGACCGAAGCAGTTGACGCGCCCGGAAACACGAAAAAATCAATCAATCAATCAATCAAACCGCCGGCGGACGGAGATAACTGGACGACGAAACCCGGTAAGCAGTCATGCAGATTGACGCCGGACACCGTCATCAAGCGAGGGAAGACTATCGCCACTTTTCGTGATACAATATGCACTACACGTGCGGGAACAATGACCTAGCAAATGATGCACCCGGAGGCAAGAAATAATAAGTGAACGACCTGTCAAAAACAACGACGCTGTCGAAAACAAATGTGATTCAGATGGTCTAAAAGGGATGTATAGAAGCATGAAAATCCGTCTTTGAATGTGAGCATTTCGAATGTACCCCCGGCCATTAGTGATGTTCCCGAGGAATTTACTTTGCAATATTTGTGCGTTATGTAGGTGTGTGGGAGTGGCTGGTGTCGCGCAGGCAGCGGCCGCAAGGCGGCGGCGGCGGCCGCGGGCGAAGGGGAGGGGGCGGCAGGGCGGGGGGCGAGGGATAGACGCGTGATGAATGTGGCGGGGCGGCTAATCTGCGGGCGTGGGGTATAACTCTGTGCGAGACGAATGACCCGCGCCCGCCCCGCCCTTCCCCTCGGGCCACGCCCCCGG
Source organism: Teleogryllus oceanicus (assembly GCA_964035755.1). Classification (NCBI taxonomy): domain Eukaryota; kingdom Metazoa; phylum Arthropoda; class Insecta; order Orthoptera; family Gryllidae; genus Teleogryllus; species Teleogryllus oceanicus. Next base: position 6,228,163 of record CAXIVR010000004.1, on the reverse strand, counting down.
CAGAGCGCGCGCCTTTGATGCCATCTCTCGAAATTAAATCAAAGCCACATTACTTAGCCTTTGTATCGTGCGAATGTCGCAGAGGAAGTTAATTATTAAAGAAGATTAATTCATTACAAATTTAAAAATTTAACAATTTATGATGTGGTTTAAATTGTATGATATTTATTTCAAAGGAATACGTTGTTATCGTTAAAAAGGAATATTGGGAACGTTTGATTTATATTGGCTTTTTTTTAGAAGAAAATAGTGCATTACACATACAGTGCTCATTTCTGAGATTTTTGCAACACTTGTAATACCCTGATTATAAACAAAATTAATCCACAATATCCAGGTTCCGGGAGTCGTATCCCCTGAAAATCAGTCGATGTTTAACTTGTTGGGTGGTAAATCAAGGCAAATATTTACGTATCCCATACAATAATCAAAAACATTTCTCATTACATAATTATTCTGGCAAGCAAATTATCACTCGGGATAGAATAGAGAAAGAGCAGATTAGAATATGACACAAGAAAACTACAGAAAAAGAAGAACAATTCGTAAGTAGTATTTTTATATTACTTGCAATGATGACACTGACGTGCTTATCATACAGCCTACTTCCCCTTGGTTTATGAAATGGTAGTATTTCTCACTTGCATACCAAACCATAATTGCTGATGATCATTTTCATAAACTATTATATACTACGTGAACATTCATTTTTGAACGTTTTCACTTTTTGCACTATTTAATAGTCCAGAAATTATTAGCTTTTATTTTATAAAATGAATTCTGGCAATACTTCCCATTTACGTAACAAAACTACTTTCTGCAACGCACCCGGCAGACTTCTAAAGTTATGATGGGAATTATTTTTGACCATTAATGTGTCTAATGAACGTCTACCTCTGCCCTTAGCACAGGCATTGACTGAGCAAGAGCTTGCTGGTTGTGTATGAGGTTGGTGATTGCGGATGCGAGTATTCCGAAACAGCAGGCGAGAGAATATCCGTTCTTTTACAGGACGTTGCTGGGGGCTGCACGTGGCCCGATTGCCCATCGCCCTCGGAGGCGACGCTGTGCCCTTCATGGGCTCCGCTGACGCCGCGATTGATAAGCTGCTTCCGGAGGGCGGCGCGCCCAGGGCCAAGGCCGAGGAGGGGGCGGGGCGCCGGGAGGGTGCGGGGCGTGAGGGGGGCGAGGGGGCGAGGGTGCGAGGGGGGCGAGGGGGTGCGAGGGTGTGCGAGTAGGGCGAGTGAGTTGAGTAGGGCGAGGGTTGCGAGGGGAGCGAGTGATGCGAGGGTGGCGAGGGTAGACGAGGTGGCGAGGGGGCAGGGGCGGGGGCAAGGGCAGGGGCGGAGGCGAGGCGAGGGCGGGGACGAGGGCGGGGACGAGGGCGGGGACGAGGACGGTGGCGGTGGCGGTGGCGGGGGCGGGGACGAGGGCAATCTCATGGGTGGGGGCGGGGGTAAGGACGGGGGTTAAGCGAGAAGGTCACGCGAGTGCCTACTGGCCGTCTGCGCACATTCATGGCTTCGCACTTCTGTGGGATAACGTTTCACGACCATTGCCGTTTTACTTCTTTTCCAGAGGTTTCATGTTCTCCCGTTGCATGTTTTATTATTCACAATAATTCACAATTGTAATGAAAATTGAAAATGTTCAGTAATATTTTTTTAATTTATCATGTTTCATACCTCTCATACAAGTTAATATAATGGATTGTGATTCGAAAAAAAATATATTACTTCTGTGAGCGAGTTAAAATGATAGTAATTATAGGAAAAGTGACCCAAAATATGTAATATGTATCAATAAATTTAGGGCTAATTCTTGGGTCTTAGGGCTAATTCTCACATTGACAAGTTGATCATTTGTTAGAAAATATTTCGAGAAGCATTCATCGTCTGTGAACTACAAAAGTACGTTCATTATCCGATCCCAACAACGCTGCGCACAACGCTGCAAATTCCAGTACTCGTCCTTCCGTTGCCACTTGACGCAAGGGCTCCGCTTTGCCCCGGGCGCCGGCAGACGTCGCGTTCCGCCTGCCGAGCGCGCAAGGGGGCAGGCGGAGGGGGAGGGGCGGGGGACGCCCCCGCGGACCCAAAGGGCACAACCGGCCGCAAACGCCCCTCGCCACTCCCATTACACCTCATTTCGCCAAGCCCCACCCTCTTCCGCGTCCTTCCGTACCCAAGCCCCACCCACCTCACCACACCACATCCATTCTCACCCGCCGCACCTCTCTCCGTCTCGTCCACCACATCCCATTCCTGGTTAGGGGGAAACCCCACTAGCCGACGGTAGGTCGGCGCCGGCTCTCGCCATCCAGCGGGGGAAGATCACCGCCATCTCCCGAAAAAAGCATGCACTACACTAACGGAACTAATGACTAAAGCAGTTGACGCGCCCGGAAATACGAAAAAAATCAATCAATCCACCCACTTGTCCGTCCCAGACCCCATCTCCCCAAGTATCACGTCAGCAGGCACAGAGCGTTCATGTCTTGATCTAAAACCAATCGCAGCCTGTTCGCCTTCCAACGCTCCGCCGGTTGATATACCACGCACGTCCCTAGTAGACAGGGGACGTGAGTGTACAGCTCAAGTCGTTATTTGGCTAACAAGTTATCACACTCTAGCGGTAAGTTTAAAAGTGTTGTACGTGCCATTCGTATGTGTTGTTTCGGTAGTGTTATGTATGTTTAATGTAAGAGTCAATCATAAAATTTGTGGTGTTTTTATGTCGAATTTTTAACAATACATTTCTTATTTTACTACATTCAAATATAACTAGGCTGATCCTTACATTACAATAAGCTTCAAAATGTTTCAGTGTTAATGCATAATTTTTAATGCAAATACAGTTCTCCACTTGCGTCTGGTGCCGAACAGGGAGAAAGCCCTTGAGGCCAGCGAGGGTGGGGCGGTGTCGGCGGCGTAGAGAGCAGTGAGGGGGCACGGGAGGGCGCGGGGACGTGGCCGGCCGATTGCCGCTCGCAGCTGCTGCGGCGGGGGCGGGGGGAGGCGCGATAAATCAAAGAGCCCCGTGCGGCGCGGCAGGTGCTGCGTGCCCCATTGGCCTCTGCACTCGCACCCCTCACGCAACGCACCCATCTGCAGCCCTCGCTTCCAATGCGCGCGCGCAAACCGGACTTCCGACGGGTGGCCGTGCTTCCAACTCGGGAAACTGCGGAAAGAATTAAGCAATTCGATTTTGAGTGACAGAAGCAAATCTTTGCGACACAGCTGGCGACACGTGACAGCAAGGTTACATGGAGAAGGCCGCCTGCCATTAAATATATGCTATTCACGTTAAGAAACAGAAGGTTTTTTTGGTATTTAGTGTACGTAAAGAACTGTGCTACTGTGCATTCATAAACACTATACCATGTTATTTCGGTATTCATGAAGACTACTTTTGTTAAAATATTAAATTTATTACATTATTATTATAATATTATTAAATTCTTATTATTATTATTATTTTACGATAGTTTTTATTTACCGTTCTTAAGGATTGTGCATTGTATTTTGGGAAAACCATTTTGTCTGGTTTTGTTCGGTAATATTATTACTACTGCAGGCCACTCATTTCTTACTATTACTACGTTTCATACTACTACACTGACTAAAAATGGTTATGCAAATTTTAATATAGCAAAACTAGTGGCACAACAGTAAACTAATAATTACCACGCATTTTATCCAAGAAATCATTTTTATCATTTTTCTAGAGCCTATTTATTATTTCCTTCTTTATAACATTCGTTTCTCTCTCGCGTTTAATGGAACTTTTTCTATGCATGCCACTTCCAATATATTGAAACAAATGGAAAGATTGCTCACTAGTTACTGCTGCTTTATCAACAGAAATACAATATTATGAACAAAATTCAAACAAATCAGAAACTTTTAAATCCGAAAATCATTCCTGACAGCAGTTAACTCCTGGAACTTTTTGTCAACAACAAACATGTGGCAAATATGCTGATATGTATGAGGATATGCAGCAAAGAGTACAAAAGTTTGTTTTTTTTACTTTCTGACCCTTCTTCCTAAGAATACCCCGGAAATCGGCGATTTTTGTTTTTTTTAGGCCATGATATAATGAAACTTACATAGTTCTTTAAAGATGGGAAAAACAAAAGATGATACAATTTTGCTTCAAAACACTGCCTAAATAGTATTTCATCCTTAACAGTCTGTGCTCATCCAAAGCGTTTAAAAATACTTGCAAAATAGGCTAGAAAGTGTTCACAGTCATGCTTTTCTAGCAATCTTTCGTTCAATAAATTACAAAGCAATACTTTTATAATCTCCCCATAGGCCTCTCCTTGTTTGGTTAGTGTGATTGCGGGAAGGTGAGCTATTCAACTTCGCCCACCGAACACGACCATCGACCATCGCCCATCGCCCTTCGCCCATGGGCGGTCGGCCGCGCGCGCACGCAGGCGTCCGCGCGTGCTGCGGGTCACGCACGGGCGCCGTACGTTCACGTGCTCAGAGGCGTGCCGTGCGCGCTTCCGAATCTCTGCACTCTCAGTCATTCTCATTTTGTTGTGGAGAGTACTTTACCCCCTGAACGTCCGGTGAATGGATGGGGGGTTTATTCAACGTGAATTTCGAATGTTACGGTCGTAGAAATTCAATCTCAGCATTGGCTGTTTGCGCAAGCGTTTTCTAAAAAATCTATAATGAAATTGCCTGTGCATGCTCTATTATATGAGTTGTTTCTGAAAGTACACTGACCGTCACATAAGCTTTCCATTTCCTCCTTCTAATCCCAGACTGTTATGACTATGTTATAAAACAAGAATTCTAAGCACTAAATTGTCTGAAGTAAAAACACAAGTGCACCGGAAATTAATTTTCGAATCGCAAAGCAACGAAGGGATTTATGTGAAAATTTCCGATGGACTAATGGTATTTAATACGACTATTCCACGAATGGTAATATGCCGTATAGTTTAAGAGCACGCCAATAAGTAATTAATTAAATTCATTAATTATATTAACGAAACTCGAATTTTCTGTGCACGTCTGTGCCTATGAGTGATATATCGCGGGTAATGATTGGCCAGCAGAGAAAAGAAGTAAGAGTAATCGGAAACAAAAGCCTATATTTCTCTCAGATATTCCCGAACTTATTGGTGTATTTCAGAAGTATGGTTAAACGCTATCATGCGAGAGTAATAATTTCAATTTTAGAGCAGCAGGAGAGAATAAATTGCACAGCAAATCTAACGGTCCCTTTAATTTTATCGTAAAATATAAAATTAAAGGGACTCATCATTTCGTAACGTGCCCTCCCTGCAGCCACAAAACTCATGTTTTCACAGGTTTGTGTGTCCCTCTAGGACAGAAAAACCCTATTTTTACCGTTCCTAATCATCCAACACCTAACCTATAGTGAGTTATTCGCACTGATGATAAAGGCATTTGGATGATAAAAACGGTGATAAATGTGCATACAATTGTGATTTCATGCTTTTCACAATAACGATAACACATTTTATAAAATAAATTTAAAACAACATTTACTCTTAATGCAAACACAGAATTGTTATTATTCGCCTTGGATGGAATGAAAATATAATTTGAAGGAGACTGGATGTAAACCTAGCGGCAGTCAACTGTTTGAACCTTCTGATTTTGTCTCATCTCGAAAATAGTGTTTCCGTGCTCAACTGCAATCTATAAAAAGTGCTCGATTTGTTTTGGAGTGGCGTGGGTGCGGGGAGGGGGTCACGTGTGCGTCGGAAGCTGCAATGAGAAGCGGCGTCGCGCGGCGCGTGCCGTGTAACGCAGCGCTGGGGGCGGACGTGCGCTCACGCGCCGGCACATCACGCGGCGCAGCATCCAGCACACGCCCCCTCCAGCGCACGCCCCCTCCAGCGCACGCCGCAGTCCCTCGGGCGCGGGAGAGGGGAAGCGGGCGGGAAATGAGGCAGTGTGTGGGGAAAGGGAGGGGAATAGGATCTCGGGGAAGGAAAGTGATTTGGGTGCAGGGGAGAGGAGGGTTGGTTGTTAAGCTATTCCGGGCGCGTCAACTGCTTTGGTCATTAGTCCCGTTAGTGTAGTGCATGTTTTTTTCCTCGGGAGATGGCGGAGATCTTCCCCCGCTGAATGGCGAGATCCGGCGCCGACCTACCGTCGGCTAGCGGGGTTTCCCCCTAACCAGGACTCTCCCACCAACAGGGCACCGCCCCGATCGGGACAAGCTCTAAGCTCCCGACCGGTCTCCCGGAATATGTGGTAGTGTAGTGTATGTTAGTGTAATTGTGTGTGTGTGTGTGTGTGTGTGTGTGTGTGTGTGTGTGTGTGTGAAAAGGGAGAATAGGATAAGGAAGAGGAAGGAAAAATCGTACGCAATCCGTGGTCCGTTTGTTAGGGTACTGCTCCGGCCTTTGCCCTATTGTTGATAGGAGAAACCACGGAAAACTACCGATCAGAGCAGTCGGCCGCTAGAATTCTCTTCCAGACAGCGACTGAATTCGACCTAGCTGAAAAACTAGTGTCGAAAATCCTGCCGTCGTCGTGGGAGAGGAGGGAATACGGGTAGAAGGACAAGAAAGGAATGTGGGTAGTAGGAAGAAGAGGTTGATTCATTGACGTTTGCTGGGACATCAACTATTATGATTATTTGTCCCTTCAATGTAGTGGAGGTTTTACCCCGGAGGGGAAAGTGTTCCTTGCTCGCTGGATTGTGAGACACAGCACTAGCATACACGCAGGCTTGCGGGCGATTTCCCTCTCCAAGAATCTTCCCCCAGCAAGGCATCGCACAAGCGGCAACAAGCTCTTAACTCTCTACCAGTTTGATATTGTAGTGCTAGTAAGAGTAAATGCGTGTGTAGGGGTAAAGGATAGGACAAGGAAGGTTGTGCGCGGTCCCTGGTCTGTTTGCATGAGTACTGTTCCGTCATTTGCCCGAAATGTTTAGCGAAAACACAGAAAATACCGATCAGAAAAGTCTTAGAATTCTCCTCCACACTGAGGCTGAATTCGAATTACTTACTTAGCCAGTGTCGCGAAACCGTCGAGAGCGAATCCGGAGGTAGATAGAGAACGTTATCCTAGAGCTGAAAATAGTAAAATTTTGTAAATTCTACATAGAGCTCGTGACTGTGTTTTTTCGTATCAGGGCGCCACAGTAGTTAGGAAGCGGAAAGGGAGAAAATATTGTAAATGAAGATGAGAGGGGGAGGAGGAGGGAATATAGTGGACAGACACACACAGAAAGGACATCGATCTTACACAAATCTTATTTTATAATCTTACATTCATAAGGAAGTTAGTACAAACATGCAACTGCCAGACAGGCTTTGTCAACAAACAACCCCATTGTCTATTTTTCTTCGTTGTTCATATTTTCCACTTTTTAAACAGATTTTACCGAATATTTGATACTTAATATCCTTTAATATATGTTACGTCATTAATGACAATTCAAACTCCTTTTTCCAATCATTCAAGGTGTAAATATTTTTATAAATCTTAATAATTCCCGACTTCAGGGGCAAGGAAACTTGAACAGACAGAAACCTTTTGCATCAGGCGTCATGAGAATTAACTGAGAAAACTGACTCCAATCAAGAAACCCTTGGACTAGTAATTCATACGTGGGAAGGACTTTAACACCACAGTTCAGTTATATGCCGTAAATTGTGATAATTCTACTAGTTCGGAAATGAGGGTGCTTGGAAATGGAGAGAAAAAGAGAGACGGATAGTTATTTCTCTTGCGCCCGACGGAACTGAACGCGGACCTTTGTACATAACGTCCAACTACTACGCTTTTTTGCATTAATTTTTAAGAATTGCAAGTAATCACTAAAGCCGATAGAGCTGATTGCATTCCGATCTCCATAAAGGGCTGAACGTTTAATGGTGCTGTCAGAACGTCATCGCACGTTACTCAAATGTCCCCCACGTGGAGCACCCGCAGGCCGGGGGCGGAAGGGGAGTGGAGGGGGGCAGAGGGGTGAGGCAGACGGGTGTGTAGGCCGGGAGGCAGGGCGGCATGGGGGGTGAGCGGAATGTGAGCGCCCGTTTATGCGTGTGGGCGATCGAATGGGCGACAGAGCGGACGGGTCGACGAGCATTAGAACGAGTGGGCGATTGTTAAAGCGGGCGGGCGGGCAGGTAAGCGTTTGAGAAAGCGTAGGTATATTTAGGTGGACATCAAACAGTAAATAATCAACATGATTGTTAGAATTAGATCTATAATTCTGCAATTACCGTAAGTGTGAAAACTTAGCAGAAAACGATTCATTAAGCCTACATTGACCAAATATAAAATTCGTCACAAACTAATGTTCAACTTCGCCGTGCAAGCCTTCACAGTATTCCACGTCACATAATGATAATAATAATGATCATAGAAAACTATCACGCTGATCATGACCCACCAGACAGGCTACGAGAATATTCTTATTTCCTCAAATCTTCAGGAATGAAACCAAAGATTGGCATAGGCAAACTGTTCTAGTGTTTAATAGTTCGGTTCGAGAATGCAAATTTCTCAATATCTGTTTTCTGTATTCATGTCTCTATTTTATGCATGTGATACGCTCTGCCAAACTATGTAGGTTTTCCTATTTGACAATGAATTTCATTCCCAGTTCGATAATCTATGTAGACTTTGTACATAACACAGAGTCGCGACTTAATAAGGTTTTTGTGACTCCCATACTCCTCCATTTATATCCCTGAAAGTAAAGTTTAATGCATTGCCCTGGACCTTTCCTTGATTACCTTGCTGCAAAATTCTGTATAGAGCCCGACGTATCGCACCATATTCTAACATGGATTGCACTAGTGATATACATTCCGATTCTTCAGTTTCACGGTACTTTTCTTCTGAATCGCATAAGAAAGAGTAAAGATCTTTAGGGTTTTCCCTTAAATGAAATTCACATGTTTTTCCCAGATCAAATGACCGTTTACTTTTCTAAGATTTGCAAGATTAGACCCGAAGTCTTATTCTTATATAATATATTTTTTCATGAATTTAATCATTTGAAAGGTACAATTTTATTAATTATACATATTCTTTAATGTTATTGATATGTTTAAACAATTAAATGTTAATGTTATTTAAAATACTAAGAGTTTTACATTAGAAAGGAGTTGGATTTTCTCTTAGTAAATTTTACTAATTATTTTGTAAATGTCAGGTGGTCCTAGTTGTAGTATTACATGCCCTTGTTAACCTGTTTTATAATATAAACACTTAATTTTAATAATAGCATAAAAGCAAAAACGCTTATCTGCCGACATTTATTCATTCGTTTGGTTGGTTGATGTTTTGCTGTAAGAGCTGTAATTGATCTACGGAAAGTAGCCTTCATTCCGTTGTATGCTCTGAGCGTGGAGTTATTAATACCTAAGCAAATGTTTTCCAATTCGAAGATCAACGGCTGTTTCTAATGCCAAGATCATTGAGTGAATAAACGCGATGCCCAGCAATTATTGTTTGCTACATTGCTTCTTTATAATATATTTTCAGTAGTATTATTTATTATATCAAATGATTCATAGTTGATGCATATTTTTTATGCAAGGCCAGATTTCCTGCTGAAGAGCACTGCAACATCCATGTGGGAATAGTGGTAAATATAATACATTTCAGTAACATTTTCAGAAACATGCAAATCTCTCTGATTCCATTATTATTGTAGAATAAATAGTGAAAGGCACTAAATAATATTTATTTTTGGCATTATCAAGTTTTCCATAGAGTGCATATGTACTACTTTTGTGTTTTGAGTTTTCTGTACGTTTTTTCTTCATTGGAATTGTATGGGTTCAGCTATTTTATGTTTATTATATTAATTTTAATAAAAATTGAAATAAAAACACTTGAAAAACATTGAATATATAAAAAATCATGTTTTGAAATTCATAAAAATCTTTTGCAAATTATGATAATAATACTCAATAAATAAATCACGTTGCAAAACCATCACAACGAGTCCTAAAATATGAATACAATTTGACCTGACGAATCTCTGCAAAAAGAAATAAGAAAGTACAATGAAATAAACACATTTTCTACTAAAATCTCTAACTTGTAAATATAACAAAAATAGAATTGTATTTGTACGAATACGTTATTGAATGGAACCAAACAGTTATAACAAAATTCGCATTTTGAGAGAACTCATTTCAAAAATATACTTACACACTTCAAGTAGTGACCTACAATGCCCCTTTAACAGTGTCTAAAACATTTGCGAATATGCGCTTAAAAGTACGTAAACCTTTCTATTATTTCTACTAATTTGAAAGCGCACGCGCTTCGCCTCGCTTCAAATCGTCAGCCCAACACCCAACTGAGCTTCGTCCCGTCAACCGTCAACGCGCCGTGTGGAAACACTGTATCGGGTTGCAAGAGACCATTCTATTTGAAGCGCGGATTTGGACATTTCAATGAAAGTTTAAAATTTGTTTTTCACTTCTGCTCCGCTGCCGCTGCTTGCGCCGAAAGTTGGAAGTTGCAGGCACTCGAGGCGTGTGCGGGCCGGTTTTTTTCCTCCCTCCGCCTTCTGAGCCGGGACTTGCGCAGCAGTGCCCACTCCACGTGCAGCCAACCATTGCACAGGCAGAACGTTCTCGAAAGACCCGCGCCGCACGGTTCAGCGATTAAAGTAATTTATTGTGCGGGCTTAAAAACGCGTTTGAAGCGGCGGCGGCGCCCGCGCGGATTTCGACTCAAAGCATCAATTTCGAGTTTACCTCGACTAAAATTCTCGAGTTTTAAACAAGTGCTTTCGAGGCAGTTGCCGCCGCTCGGATTGTTTGGCTGCGCCAATGACGGAGAGGCCTCTTCGCCGCTCCTCGGAATTCTGCTGTTTCGTCGGCGCTCGAGAACGCGGGCGGTGAAATATTCACACTCTTGAAACGCAACGAAAGTCTTTGGTTTGGTCGGAGTTCCAAATTACTGGGGCAAACTGCTGTGAACGCAGCAAATCTTGCTAGGGCGTCGCGAAGTCTCGGCGAGGCGTTCTGTTCCCAGCGCTTATCAAAGACGCAGACGGATGGGGGGGGGAGGGGGAAGCGGAAAGGCCGATGGAACGAGGAGGAGGCGCTCGGAGGGGGCGCAGAAATACAGAAAACAAACTGGAATGAAATATGGGGAAAAGCGAGGAACGAAAATAAGAGGTGGCACGATAGTAAACGGGAAGGAAGAAACAAAAAGAGATGGTGAAATGGAATCAGAAGGTTGATAATGACATCGAAAGCCACAGACTTTAGATAATGAAGAGAGAAATGGATTGGTAATGAGAAGAAAACGATTCATATACAACACGTTAAGTAGGTTAAAAAAGTCTTGAAGACAAAAGAACACAAAAGAAAATAATTAAATGTAGAAAGAATTATTTTGGAGAGAAATCCAATGTTAATAAAATGAGAACAAACACTAGGAAACGAGATAACTCAAGTGCTCAGAAGAATAAGAGGAAGAACAGATCGCGCACGGTCCATGGCCCGTTTGGTAGGGTACTGCTCCGGCATTCGCCTGGTGGGGATCACATAAACCACGGAAAACTACCGATCAGAGCAGCCGGCCGCTAGAATTCTCCTCCAGACAGCGATTGAATTCGACCTAGCTGGAAAGCTAGTGTCGAAAATCCTGCTGCCGTAGGGAGTGGGAACCTAGGACCTCCCGGTCAGAGGCGCTGCAGTGACATCAGTTGATGCACTGAGCTACCACTCTCGTTAATACAGAAATGCAAATGTAAGCGTAAGTACGAAATAAAGAACACATTTCGTTAAAAAATGAACCTATGAGACGAAAAAACATATTTTCATAAAGAAAGTGAAAAAAATTTTCAGACTATTAGATGAATTTATGAGAAAAAAAAGATCTATCAGAAATAAGGAGCAAAGAACAAGACAAAAGGGAAAGTACTCGCAGAATGAACAAGACATGAGGCAGAGAATCAAGTGTCAGAAATCGGTGTTTGGCAAATTCCAGGAGCCGTGACTTCTCTCAGTGCTACCGCAGCAGTTTATTCCGTCCCAACCCGCGAACACTTTTCCATCCAACATTTGTTCCTTGTTAACTCCCGTCATCTGTCGAGCGTCTTCTTAGTTTCGTTGTCCACTTTAGTAGTTCGCCGAGTCAAGCAAACACCTCCTTCCCATGCCTCCAGTTCTCCAAGCGACAAGTCCCTGGCGCTGCTAAGAGCTCGCGAGGACCTCCCGGCGCTAAACGTCCCGCAGCGCCACGAGCTGTTGCAGCGGCGCGGGTCCCGAGAGCAGCGGGGGGGGGGAGACAGAAACTGCATGGACACTGAAGTAAATGGCGATAACGTTCAAGGCGCCAAGTGGGGACGAGAAAAGCAGGCTGGCGGGTTTGGAATAGCGGAAGGCGATAGGGAGAGGGACGTGGCGAGGGGAATGCGAGGGTGGGAGGGGGTGAGGGTGAAGGCGAGGGCGAGGGCGAGGGCGAGGGCGAGGGCGAGGGCGAGGGCGAGGGCGAGGGCGAGGGCGAGGGCGAGGGCGAGGGCGAGGAGGGCGAGGGCGAGGGGCGAGGGCGAGGGGCGAGGGCGAGGAGCGAGGGCGAGGGCGAGGGCGAGGCAGGGCAGAGGCGAGGCGAGGGCGAGGGCGAGGGCAAGGGCAGGGCGAGGGCGAGGGCGAGGGCGGAGGGCAAGGGCGAGGCAGGGCGAGGACGAGGCGGCGAGGGCGAGGGAGCAAGGGCGAGGGCGGGGGCGAGGGCGAGGGCGAGGGCGAGGGCGAGGGCGAGGGCGAGGCGAGGGCGAGGGCGAGGGCAAGGGCGAGGGGCGAGGGCGAGGGAGGGCGAGGGCGAGGGCGAGGCGAGGCAAGGGCGAGGCGAGGGCGAGGGCGAGGGCGAGGGCAGGAGGGCGAGGCGAGGGCGAGGGCGAGGCGAGGCGAGGGCGAGGGAGGGCAGGGCGAGGGCGAGGCGAGGGCGAGGGCGAGGCGAGGCGAGGCGAGGCGAGGCGAGGCGAGGGCGAGGCGAGGGCGAGGAGAGGCGAGGCGAGGCAGGAGGAGGCGAGGGCGAGGAGCGAGGGGCGAGGCGAGGGCGAGAAAAGGTGGGCTGAGTGATATAGAGGCACGCGTTTGTCAGCGCTGTCGCGGTGTGCATGCTGCAAAGGGCGAGCGGCTCTGAGTTAACGAACACGCTCTTTTAGTCGAAATATTCAGTTCCTTCCAGCGCGTGATCTGGTACACGACTTACGTTGACAGAACTCTTTACTTCGTTCTGGCGTCGTGTATTGACCTTTCACAAATTAATTTACGCACCATTTCATTAGAGAAGCACAAAAATAAAACTACAAACTTCCTGTTGGTAGAATGAATTTGATTTGATTTTTTGCTGTTCGTCACTTCTCTGTTTCTGGTAGCAGTTTTTCGTCAACAGAGGCTAGTGCAGCCTAAAACGAGAAAGGAATCTACAAGAAAACAAGTCTACATTGTTGTGCCCTTCTGTCCCTTGCTATGCCCACTTTGCCACGAAACTTCTTTATTTAAAATTCACTTATTTTATTAGTAAATAAATAAAATATAATTCAAGGAGAAAAAAAATTTAAAATTAATAATAATAATAATAATAATAATAATAATAATAATAATAATAATCTCCTAATTTGCGACTAAAGATGTTATGAGTAATTTGATTATAAAGTCCACTCCGGGTTGCAACCAGCTTCGTAAAAGCAGATCTAGGGACTATTAGTGCCTCTACAACACTTTGCGCAAATGTGGGCTGTTCCAAATAAAGCAATCTCTTACAGTTCCCAGTCTTTTGAGTGGCCTGGAGGTTTAGTGAAGTTCTTACACAAATTTTCAGGAATAAATTACCGAGCTCCGATAACTTTCGGGAAGACCTGTGTTTTACGTCCGAAATACGGCTGATCTCGATTTCCAAACTCTTGTATTTAAGACATTTTTCTTCCTCCTTGGTTACGATTTTTGGATCACAAGGCGCAATATTTACAAATAGACAAGTTCTTCCACCAATCTCGGATAACAATATCCGTTTTTTTCGTGTTATCGTGCGATATGTTTGAATTTGTTTGTTGAACAATATTGTACTGTCTAACAGACGTCACTGGTTTTGGTATGTGGTCGTACTACTTGGAGCATATGTTTGGAACTTCGAGGGCGTTACAGATATGCCAGTGGAGGTAACAACACACCTTATCGTGTCTTTTCAAGTATTCGGTCTTTCCTAAATTGGAGAAGATGAGACGATATGATCAATGATTTCTACTTGATCCTGTCAGATGCGGCATTTATCATCTCTGGAACTTTTGAGAACCGCTTTGCCATAATGTAGTGTTCTCAACGACTGATCTTGAGCAGCTATGGCATCTGATGATATCCTAGGTTTCCGCGGCCGGAGTCATGATCTGGGCTGACCGGGTGACGCCGCGTCGAAGGATGGGGAGCCGACGTTTCCACTGACATATCACGGTCCTCTTTAGGGCAATACTGCCACTGCTGTTGATCTTTATTGAACTGCTTCTTATCCATTCTTTTTAGATATGGTCCATGAGGTGTTTTTTTTCTACACTACTTCTTTATCATTTTTTTGTATCACATTTCGTGTTATGTAGTTCAGAAGTTCAGTGTCTGTACTATTTTACGAGTATTGCATAGCGGGTCATGATTTTCTTGCAATTCTTCTTGCTACTCTTACAATGCCTGTTTTCCCATTCTTTAGTGAGATTTAATGACCAGCCTCATTTGCGTACCATCTTGATGACTGACTCATACTTTCTAATTCCGACTATTGCATAGTGCCAGGAGGCTTCAATTTGTCTGAGACCTCTTCCCCTTTCCTTTGCGAGACACATTAAGTCTGTGTAACCAGCTCGAGGGCGGGCGACATTATGCAGATTGTAGTTTTCTGTTGTTTTTTTTATTCATGATTCGAAGATTCTGCTCAGTCCATTCAACTAGTCTAAAACTGTTCTCGACGAAACCTCCAAACCACGAATTGCAGATATTTTATTCCTGGAGTTCAGAGCGGACTACGGGACATGTCTCACTATTCTGTAATATCCTTCAATGTCCAGATATTTGTACGTTTTACCTGGCTAAAGGTCTCGAATAACAGTGTGTATTTCAACATCAATGCTCTCTAACATTGTCACTTTTCCTGTCTTTAATTTGTCTTTTTGCATATCTGTGAAGACCAAATTTAATGCAGATGTTATTGCTAAAATGGTTGATGACAGCATTTGGGAGAGAATCGCTTCGTTCTTTCATTCTGAGCAAACACTTTAAGATCGTCCGTGTGAAACATGTGTAATGTAATATATCATATTACATGATGATTTACGAACATTATTTATGTGTAAACCCATTGGACATTGGTCGACGCGAAGATGGAAAGAGATAGGAGGCTTTGAAAAACGAAGATGATAAAATAAGTTCAAGAGAGGACTTTTATCGATTTTAAAAGAGGAACGAATGTTTATAGAAAAGAGCAATAAGAGTTGTGCAAAAGAATATATTTGTGACAAGAAGTGAGACAGGAACTTCGATAAGTTTAATTGGACGCTGAAGTTCACATGGAGGGAAATGAAATGATAAATGTGAACTGGGAACATCCAAGGAGAAACGAAGATAAGTCAATTATGCATTGATAATAAGCTAAAAGGGAGAACGGTGCTATTAGTTCAGGGGAAAATAAAAAGGCCTTATACGGGTAGGAATCGTTAATGAAAATAATAATAGTTTCTTGTTCTGTTTTGTTTTTAAATTTTTCTTGTTCATGTAAATAAATAGAATTAATATAATTTTGTTGGTTCAACACAGAAGCTCATGATATTTATTTTTAGGTATTTATTTTATTAAACGACTATTTACTATTCTTTCATATTTTTCCAGTGTTATTTCCTACGGAGACATTCCAAAATACAAATCCATGTCCTGAAAATTGGTAAATGAAATTTTTTTGGTAATGTATTGAAGGGAAAAACTCGGGCATATTTATAAAATAATATTTCGGTACGTGAGTGTGCAACAACTCTCTCAATAGTTGTTTATTATTATTATTATTATTATTATTATTATTATTATATATTCCTGGCAAAATTAAATCCTCTAACAATTTGGCACTGATCAGAGTTTTGATTTGAAGTCCTGGATATGATTGGGGATATTGTATCTGGTATTCAAATCAAACGTCAAAATTAGCGCACTAGCGCCCTTAGCAAAAACAATGGAAAACTACCCTAGGTATAAGACCAGGGCAAGACTCTCAAGTAAGCGCTATGAGCTTCTGGAGACCAGCCTTGACACTATGAGTGTATGGCAGTAAAAGAAGAAAAAGATTCTGGGAAGAGAGCTCCCCCTCCACACGTAACAGAGAACTCTCAGCGGGCCAACAATCACCTATCAGTGGCTGGCGTTTCAACACCCGTCAAAAAGAAGTAATCTCCCGGGACGTGAAGAGAGGTTTATTAATTGTGGGGAATGGAGTCATTTGAGCCGAACAGCCCATGCCATCAGGTCGAAACGCCGATCCCAGGAAGCTGCATTCCAAGGGACACTGACCTCGCTCCTATAATACGGCGTCTCGTGTAGCTGTTGAGAAGATTACAGGAAATTTATTTTGTAAAATGGAAAGGGGACCTATATCGCACTGTTTATTATGTAGTTCTGTTTCACACATTCTTTGTTTATTAAAAAACAATATTTATTGCACGATTTTGTACGATTATTGTACTTCCCTTTACATTGATGAGATTCAGAATGGTTGCGATCTCTCACGTGTGTGTTATTCTAGTAAACTCTAACATGTTTTGTTAAGAATGTAATAATGCGTTGACTGTTTCAATTCAATTTTAATTTCAATTCAATCAAAGTCAATTTGATAATATGTACAATACCAGATAAAAATATGTTAGAGAGTGTTTACTTTTATTTTTAATTTTACTTTTACCATGTTTTCATGTTCGTTATGAATTATACAGTTATGTTTTAAGTTAATGATTTTGGTATGAAATAGCACCTGAAGATGGAGACAAGAGATCTGCAAAACGTTGCAAGGGACTTGTTGCAGTTTTACAAAGACTTTTATGTATACAAGTGATACTTTATAAATAACTGTAGTTGTCTCTAAAATACTGAAGCAATAATTTTGTATTAAATATTATAGTACTAATATAGAAAACAGTTTCACACAGAGGGTTCAGTGTGAAATTTGAAGTAAAGACATTCAGATGAACTTACTATAAAAGCTATATTTATTCGTTTAGTAATATTCAATCTATAAAACAATAACAATGTATACTCAAAGTAACTCTTTAGTGAAAAAACAAAAACTAGTGGTCCTACAACATGTCATATTTTCTCGCTTTATTTCTAATGTTGGCAATTTTCAAAAATTAAATTCAACGAAATTCAACGAGTTCGACGAAAACTAGATTTACGCCATTTTATTTTGCTGCAGACGAGAAAAAATCGAAGAAAAACTTCAGAGCCATTTTTGAGAATTTGTTGATAATATCAATTAATTGGAAGTAAAAATTCGATAAGATCTAATGGTTTTTTAAAAATTGTACATGGCCTTCTTTAATGGTTAATTTTTAATAAATTTTATTGAGTGGAAAATCTCTAGTAACAATATAACAACGATAATTTTCTACTTTGAAAGTATTTTTTTACAATTTTCAAAAATTCAGAGTTCTCTAAACACGGGAAGAGCAATATTTTTCCCATCCTTTACTAAATCTAAGGAGGAAAAACTGAGGAAGAATTTGGTTTTTGAGAAAACAGTTGTTGCATATATTTTACGCAAAATTGCGCAAAAACTTTTTTCAAAAAATTGTGCATTACCTTATTCTAAGATCTGCTTTTCAAGAACAATTCTACTAAGGGGGAATGCGTCTTCAATATGGTAGCAGTGATACCGAAAGAATTAACTTTTGCATTTTAAAAAATTCAAGAGTTCAACTGCAGAAGTTTGTTTGGCTACGTTTGCTCTATCAGATGGAAAAGTTTAATAAAAAATTGTGTAACGATTTTTATGAACATTTTGAAAATATTACACCTTAATGTAAATTCCCTCAAAAAAGTTAAAATATCTGTTCCAAAGGGTTTCGAATTCGATCAGAACGGATAGGGAATATCAGTTTTGGAGAAAATCTGAACGGTTTAGAGGCTAGCGTTGGCCACAGACGGACAGAAAGTTGCGTTTTGGCGTCAACCTAATTTTCACTTTCAAGAACCCACAAGTGGTGAATTCTGACAACACAACATGTTGAAAGAAGTAATTTACTAGATAGAGGAATAAGGCTTAACCACTTTCCCGATACAAACATTCAACTTTTTTAGTAGAAAACTTGCCGATTTTTGCCACATTACAATATTTTTACTACGTAAAAAATGTGCGGCGAGAAAGTAAATATCCTGGGAAAGGAATATTTACTTGTGCTTTACCAGGCCAATAAGCACATTGCTACCCTACCGCTACTCCTCTGATCGCCGCCGCAGCGACTCTGCTAATTGCCAGAGTTTTACTATTGAACCTGTTAAAAATGACGGGACATTATATTCTCGCATTATTAAGGTATAAAAAACCACATCTTCATTCGTTCAAAACAAAAATAATGCGAGTTGTTTTTATCTCAATTTAAGATATTAAATACAACCTTTCTCATCAGAATGCTTAATAAACATTCTCATTACATTTTTGATCTAGAGAGGCTACGTAAAACGTAAAAATTACCCATCAGAACTAAAAGCCTCGACAAGAAATTGAATACTATGTTAGTGTCAACAACAAAAATATGTGTAGTATTTACTTCAACAAGTCTGGTCTCTACACTAAAACATTTTAAAACCATTTAAACGTTGCGAGTAGAGACGTGAAAGGAGGAATAATCTGTCTTAGAGTTCTTAGAAGTCGTAAAACGCCTCTTAATTTGACGAGAGTTCACAAGCAACGCCAGATTTCATTGGATTATAACGGATTCAACTTTCACTAAATGATGACATTACTTGGGCGCGATTTTCCGCCAGGAGGAAGTGGGTTAAAAAGCGGCGAAGTTGGCTTTCGGCGCATTGTTACTCCCTAAAACATCGACGGGCAACTTGGGCGCGAACAGCTGGTAGCTACCTAGCAGCCACCGCCCGACCAACTTCGCAGGCAGAAGTGGAAGTTGCGGCCGCGGCCCCAGTAATTAGGCAGCATTTGGGGGAGAGGATTAAGGCGACGCGACGCGAGGCGGACGGAGGGCGCTCGGCGTCGCCCCACCGGACGCGCAGCGATCGCCGCGCCGCCTTATTCACTCAGCCGGGGACGGGGACGGGGACGGGGACGGGGACGGGGACGGGGACGGGGACGGGGACGGGACGGGGACGGGACGGGACGGAGGGACGGGACGGGGACGGGACGGGACGGACGGGACGGGGACGGAGGACGGGACGGGACGGGGCGGACGGGACGGACGGGACGGGACGAGGCGGGACGGGACGGACAGGACAGGGACAGGACAGGACAGGACGGGGACGGGACATGGACAGGACAGAGACAGGACAGGACAGGGCAGGTCAGGGGAGGGGGGGAGGCAGGACAGGACAGGACAGGGACAGGGCAGGGACAGGACAGGACAGGACAGGGCAGGGGCAGGACAGGGACAGGGCAGGGAGGGGATGGGAGGGCAGGACAGGACAGGACAGGGCAGGGACAGGGGCAGGGCAGGACAGGGCAGGGGCAGGGAGGACAGGACAGGACAGTGGCAGGAGGACAGGACAGGGACAGGACGGACGGGGACGGGGCGAGACGGGGACGGGACGGAGACGAGGACGGGACGGAGGACGGGACGGGGACGGGACGGGACGGGAGGACGGGACGGAGGACGGGACGGCGGGACGGGGACGAGGACGGAGACGGGACGGGACGGGCGGGGACGGGGACGGGACGGGACGGACGGGGCGGGACGGGACGGAGGACGGGGACGGACGGGGACGAGGGCGGACGGGACGGGGACAGGACAGGACAGACGGGACGGGGACATGGACAGGGACAGAGACAGGACAGGACAGGAGCAGGCAGGGAGGGAAGGAGGCAGGACAGGACAGGACAGGCAGGACAGGACAGGGCAGGGGAGGGATGGAGGCAGGACAGGCAAGGACAGGGGCAGGGACAGGCAGGGGCAGGACAGTGGCAGGGCAGGGCAGGCAGGGGAGGACAGGGACAGGGACAGTGCAGGAGGACAGGACAGGGACAGGACGGAGGGACGGGCAGGGGCGGAGACGGGACGGGACGGACGGACGGACGGGGACGGAGACGGACGGAACGGGACGGAGACGGGACGGGGCGGGGCGGGACGGAGACGGAGACGGACGGGACGGGACGGACGGGACGGACGGGGCGGGACAGGGACAGGGGCTGACGGGACGGGACAGGGCAGGGTCAGGAGGAGGGGAGGGAGGGAGGAGAGGCAGGACAGGACAGGGGCAGGACAGGGACAGGGACAGTGGCAGGGGGAGGGGGATGGGGAGGGGCAGGTACAGGTACAGGGACAGGGGCAGGGACAGGGGCAGGGTCAGGGGGAGGGACAGGACAGGGACAGTGGCAGGGGCAGGGACAGGGACGAGGACGGGGACGGGGACAGGGACGGGGGCGGGGACGGAGACGGGGACGGGGGCGGGGACGGGGACAGGGACAGGGGCTGGGACAGGGACACGGACAGGGACAGAGACAGGGACAGGACAGGACAGGACAGTGGCAGGAGTCAGGGGAGGGAGGGCAGGGACAGGGACAGGGACAGGGTAGGGACAGGACAGGACAGTGGCAGGGCAGGGAGGGGCAGGACAGGGACAGGGCAGGACAGGGCAGGACATGCAGGGGCAGTGGCAGGGGCAGAGGGAGAGACAGGGACAGGGACAGTGGCAGGGGCAGGGGGAGGGACAGGGACAGGGAAAAGGACAGGGACAGGGACAGGGACAGGGATAGTGTTGCAGGGCGGTCTTCAGCGTTTCCCACTGGATAACGCTCCGAAAAACACCAAAAACATAAAAAAACACAATATCTAAAAAAAGTATTATTTCATGTTCAATAGATATTCATGCAGAGCACTTATGCAAAGGCCAAAGGCTCTCGTGCGTTTTATCGCTGCTCGATCAAAAGAACCTGTTAACACCTGGGTACATAATTTTATATCTTACCTAATTTTAGTGATTCATGTTTAATTATTTACTAATTAATTAGATGTTAACTTGACTCGGTTTAGAATAGAATAGAATATTTATTTTGCTACTTAGGAATACATAGAATACTTCCGGTGGTAGCGTTTTCTAAGGAATTACTAAAAATACACAAATCAAACAACATTAAAAATTACATGTTACCAAATTCAATTTTACAAAATTAATTATTAACCATATTTAGTCTAATTTTAAAATTTCTGAGGGAAAGTCTCCGGCACTGCTGCAGGTAATTTGTTCCAATTTTGTATCGTTCTGTTTACAAATAAGAATTTACCTACATCTGTTCTCTGTTTTCTTTGCTGAATTTTGAAACCATAATCCTTTCGCGCGACGTAAGTTGGTTTTGATAGTCTTTCCGGTACTTCACCCCTCGGACGATCCCCTCTTATTGATTTGAATAATGCACAAAGACGCGATTTCTCTCTGCGTATTTCCAAAGGTTCCCACGATATAAATTCAGAATTTGAACGTACTCTCCTAACAATTTTGTCAGCATATTTTTGTACTTTCTCGAAAGATTTTATTTGCCTAAATGATAAGGGTCCCAACGTATGGAGCCAAATTCTAATATCGGACGTACTAGAGACGTGTACCCTAATTCCCTTGATTTTCCACTTCCTTTTCTAAGTATTCTAATTACAATGTGTAATGCCTTCCACGCCTTTTTCACTACATAATTTACGTGTTCTGTCCAACACAGATCCTCATTTAGTACAATTCCCAAATATTTACAGCATTTAGCCCTCGGAATATCCTGATTTCTAATTTATATATGATATCGTCTGTCTTTCTAGAACGCGCGAATCTAATAAACTTGCACTTGCTGGGATTTAATTTCATTTCATTTGTGATAGCCCATGATTCTAGCTTATCTATATCAACCTGCAATATTTCTGTATCACTTGTGTTCTTAATTTCTCGATAAATTATACAACCATCTGCAAAAAGACGTATTTTTTCATTTCCCTGCCAAATATCATTAATAAACGATATAAATAACAGCGGACCTAGGACACTTCCCTGTGGCACTCCGGATGTTATTTCCACCCTCTAAGAGAAATTTGACCCGATTCGCACCCGTTGAGTACGCGAGCTGAGAAATTTTCGAATCCACAGAGCAATTCTTCTGTCTACGTTAAGCTTACTAATTTTTTGTATTAATTTATCACGGGGAACGAGGTTGAACGCTTTTGTAAAATCTATAATAATTGCATAATAATTGCATAATTGCATTTGTCTTTTCATATTTCTCTCTTTTAACTCCCTACGTAAGGGAACTTGTAATATGTATTTAAATGACTTCATATTTCCCTCGTAACCACGGTCCTCTCGATCCAAGGTAAGCTGTGCAGCGTATATCGAATTCCGTAACGAAGACAACAACAAGCTCTAACGTCTCAGTAAAATTTAAAATATATTATCTGACGAGGTATGGAAATGAAAGAAATACGAAAATATTTTAAATTGTATATGATATTTATATTTTACAGTACTCGTAAACACATATATTTGTAATATTAAAATAAATATCAATATTTATATAATAGTGTACAATCTATATGCATACATTGTGTAAGCTTTGTGTCAAATAGTTTCACTGTGTGTACGAGTTACAAAACATTACACATATTTGTTTCACTCATTGCAATGATTGAAAATGATTCCTCGTTGAAAAAGATTCCCTTTAATTCGTCGGATCGTCGTTTCCATTACCTGTTTATTGCTGTGACGCGTTCCTTTTCATGAAATGTGTTGCTTTCCTCCAACAATTTTTGGTGGTGACAAATGACCGCCCAATTTTAAACGAGGTAATTCAGCAAATAAAGGCCTATAAATTTTTGTACTAGGCTTACTTATATTACAATAAATATACCTGCAATAATCAAAGGGAACTATTTCTGAACTTAGTGATTTTGTGATACAAAATACTTAAAAAAATTGAAAACTCAACGAGAACCGCCAACAAAAATTCCCCAAAAAATTTGTCTCCTAAAAATATACTTAAGCCAAAAAGACGATTATAGTATCCCTACCATTATATATTATCCATATTATATTATTACGTGGAGAAAATCCATATATATCAATCAGTCAGTCAGCCAATCTGTCTGTTTGTCTGTCTGTCTGTCTGTCCGTCCTTTCTACTCCGCCTGTCCATCTAGTCTGTTTAACCCGTCCGTCCTGTCCGTCCCTTCCCCCTTTTACTTACACACACTCTTGTGCATTGCACTACCACACATACCGAGAGAACAGTTGGGAGTTTAGAGCTTTTCCCGGCTGGGGCTGTGCCCCTCTGTCTGATTGAAGAAAAACCCCACAAGCCGACATGTAGGGCTTCGCCATTCAGCGGGCGAAGATCACCGCCACCTGCCGCGATGAAAACATGCTCTACACTTACGGGATTAATGACCTTAGAGGTTGACGCGCTCGGAAACAGTAATCAATGCAAATAATACTTGAATGTATGAGCTGCTGCGGCACTACTAGTTTGGTAACTCATCAGCATATTTTGTATAAATTCAAAGCACTAGAGAATTGCAAATGGTGTCAGGGGTGTGCTAGTAGGTCGAACTGTCACAAGCTTCTTCTCCGTCCAAGCGAGCGCAGCGGCCGCGCCGTCAGCGAGCGGTGGACGAGGGGCCGGAGGGGGGCGTGTCCTCGAGGCTATCAGTTGCCAAGTTGCGGCCCCGGCGCCCCACCCGCTCCCGCACTGGGGGCGCCACGGGTTGTCTCCCTCGGCCGCTGCGCAGGGGGTGGGGCGAGATAAGCTCTACAGCCTCTTGTGTGATGTCATTGGCAAGGGTTCTGCTTCCGAGCAGTTAACGCTCTAGACTCAAACAATTTTCATACGTACGGAAACACTACGAAAATAGATATTCAGGTAATGCTTACCAATGCTATTACAAGTGACCTTGCTAAATAATATGGAATAATTAAATCCCACCATATTACGAAATGGTGGACACATTTTAGGCGAAAGTGATAATTTCACAAGTGTCGGTAGTTTGGGTTAGGCTAGTTTAGTAATACGGACGCGTGAATTAAAAATTTGAATGAAATTGGTTTGTGTGGATGTGACGGGATATGGAGTTAATCCGTCAATGATGTCATCTCGAAGTAAAAGAAAGTCAATTCAAAAATGGTTTCTAAGAATATCGAGTAATGTAACACAAGTATATTTTTTTTTATGTTGTAAAAATTGTAATAAAAAACCTTAAGAAGGCATCGTGCATTATTAATATGAATGATATAATTGAGTTTGATATGATTTTATGATTGTGATATGAAGTGTGAATGTAGGTTAAATCAGTTTTAGTTATTATTAATACGAATGTATAGTAATTTATGTGCGTTATTAATTGTATAAACGAGTTGCAACAAGTTCGATATACGAAGTTTTTAAAATAGTTTAAATGTTTTGTTCTATGAAAAACTATCCGTCCGGTAATAAGAGTTTTCGGATGAAAATTCACCGCTTTTTCTGGGCGCGTTACGTAACTTTCTCTTCTCAAGGGCAAGAAAGTAAAAAGGACGTGATCATCTGTGTTTATAGGAAAAGGCGAGGAAAAATATATCTATGACCTTGCCATAACGCAGAAGCTGAAAATATTTTCATACACTTGCACTAAATAACAATAATATAGTTCTATAGCAAGTATATGTAATAATAGTTCTTAAATATAATACCATAATATCCGTACGAGATCTCCAGAGGTGTTGAACACCACCCTTTTCCCTGTCTTTTCATTTCCATATTAACAGGAAAGTTGTTATCAAACGTGATAACTTGTTTAAAAATGTTTAAAAGTAACTCTCATGTATAATAAAATATCAAACAAAAAAAATTTTTAAAAAATTTTGGAAATTTTGTATTAAGACATGTTCGTGGAACAATTCACAACAATTCCTTAAAAACATTTCAAGTAATAATACAATCCTCCTTAAGAGTTAACTTTTCGCATTCCTTGATAGTCAAAAATATTAGAAAAGCTTTTTACTCTTTGAAATCTACGTAAATTTTCCAATGCAAAAGTACATCATCGGGAAAAACTACCCTACTCTTTGCAATATTGAATAATTTTATTACCGAACATAGAATACACCGTGCCATTCATTCATAAATAATATCAAATAATTAGTTTAGTTTCACAAACAGTTGCAGATTCTACACAACTCTGAGAAAATGGGGTAGTATCAAGAAGTGCCGAACCAGCAAAAACGGAATAGAATAGCAATAAGATCACATCCTGTAGATTACGGTGTGTAGTACATCCTGTAGAAACGTTTCTTTGAGGTCTAAGACTTCATAATTTTATATTTTAATACTCTAGAACGCTTCGTTTATGAGTTATTACCCTATAAATTTAACAATGCTGCTAGAGTGTTGAGGGTTGGATTTGACATGGATTTTTAGATTTTTGTTTTCCTCGAGAAATCCTTCATATTGTGACTTACCAGACTGTCACATAATATTTTGATGGGAATTGGGGACAAGAATTTATTAAATTCTTCGTAAAAAGTGTAAATGTTGAAGGCATAGGCATGCAGGCAGGGCGTTCCTTAGCAACCAGGGAAGCGAAAGTAAATAAACATAGCGCGGCAAGTAACGGGCAGAAGATTGTAATATAAGGGCATGTAGGATTGGTGGTAAACTAGTAATGGGGTGTGACGTAGAAGGAAACTGGAGATTGTTTTGTAAAACAAGGGACAAGAAGGTATGAAAGTTATGGAAGGTTGAACTTCGTAATATTTGAGGAGAGGAGCTTTAGACCGCGTACCGTGCACATCATACAGGTCATTGTAAATGCTAGATGCGGGACTTGGTGGAATTTTGCGGGAAATAATTGAGCAGTGAGGAGTTATATTTTGTGTGCGTAATTCTATTTGGAACTTTGAATAATTCTGGAACCGGGAGTCGTAAGTGAAACAATTAATAAGTTGAGGAGGACATTGACCCGGCAGCGGACCGAGAACAAGATACAAGAGGGAAGATTGGTCGGAGCAGAGGATTCTTTCTGGCCTCATCGTCCAAGAGCGCATGGATATATAAATAATAAGAATAATAACGCTATTTGCAATTTTTACTACCGGTCATGACCAAGGTGACATTTTAAGTTACAAAGAATTCATCGATGAATAAACTTACAACGTTCTCATTTTGAAAAAGAAAAGCTGATTATCATTTCTTTAGCATCTTGTGCAATCCATAGTTTAATAATTTCTTTCCAGAACAAATTTCAGATTCCTCGCTTCTTCCGTATGCAGAGCGGATCGAATGATCATTTGCTAGGAAGAAGGTAAGTACCGGCAACGATGATTTTCGTGAGAACCCAACCGGCAGAGCTAATAGGATAATTATTTCTCTTTAGATGTGTTTGCGGGAAATTTTAAATCGCAACCCTTTCCTGTGCCCAAAAATTATATAAATTCGGAAACCGGTTGCTTAAATAATTTAATAGAAACGGAGAGCGTTTCAATATTTGTAAAGTCAAAGTGCAATTCTTTACGTCTCCGAGAAATTATATTTTTTAGATACCTCATTTTTAAAGATTGGTGGCGTGTAAGAGCCGCAAAACTCATTTACACTACTGAAATAACATCGATGGTGATTTAGATACCTATCCTTCAATTATTTTGCAATTTATTGATGTTGAGCGCCCCGACTACCGGAAAGTCTCTGTATGGGTCTGCTAAAACTGTACTTTCAAATAAGCCGTTTTTAGGGCTTAAGAGAAACGATTTTGTGTCGAAAATTCATTGAAGACTATTTTTCGTTTACGTACAACACACAATAAGACACTATTCTTTATTCAACACTTTACAATTTTTTATTGCTGTTCTGTGAACATATGCTACAATCGATTTCATGTGCTTAAAATATAATACATTCACTGTTACCCTTACATGGGTTAAAAAAAATTATAAAATAAATGCTGTATCCAAGCGTGAGGGAGGAGCTAGAAAATTCCCGTGGTTATCTGAGGTTGAAGACAGGAAATACGGCGGCGAATTGCGAGGTGACGGAGGTTTACGTGCAACCGTTTGCTTTGTTACAAGAAATAGATAACCCTCCAGTACAACTTTTTTACAATAATATACCGTCTAAAATATTTTTCTTGAAGAATTTGTCATTATATATTTCGTCAGTATTTACTAACAAATGTGAGATATTAACAAGTTACATGTCGATCGTCGAACAATTAAAAAACGTTGAGCTATGAAATGTACAATTAAATTCCTCTGCTAAAGCTGAAACTTTTAATTTCTTTATGATGTGATACATGCTTATTCCTTGATATTAGTATAAGAGCATTAGAACTAAGCTGGGTTATGGCGGGAAAAGCGGGAATTGTTCGAGTTAATATCCATTTGTTGAGCAACATTCACTAGTAATTAAGTAATTTAAAATTACTCAAACCACTTAGGCCTATTCTCAACATTAGGAATATTCTATGGTCATTTTCCTATTGAAAAAATAATTAAGGATTATCAAATGATTATTCAATGAGACTCGTGGTGCCAAAATCTTTTTCTAAACACTTTATTTTTTGGAAGCAATTAATTATTTACAAAATCTAGTTAAGTTGAAATGACATATTTAAGGAAAATAATTTTTAAACGAAAAAAATTGTTTACAACGTATTTTATGTAATAAAGACAGTATAAATAAAAAATTGACAATTTAAGGCTCTGATAAGCATTGGTACAACATATTTTTGCTGTTTGCTGGATTCATTGGCGTATCAGAATATAGATTGGTGGCGAAGCTAATTAGGGTAGAGCCTTGACCTCCATAGCTACAAGGGACTGACACAGAATTGGCTACTCTTTCAACGGACAATGTATTCAATAAAACTGTTATTGAAGGAACTGTTGATTTGCAGAACATTTACACAGTTGATACACACACATCCAACTCCCGCAGAATCACAGATTGTTGCAGAGTTCAGTTTGAAAATATTCTCATTGAGAATATTTTTATCCCCAACTACACTCCAAATAAACAATCTACCAATACCATAAACCCCACAAAATCAATGTGTCAGATATCTGGGGCTGAATTGTGATTCCAGACTACGTTAGAAAAACCACATTACAGTAAAATACAGCTAGTCAAAATAAAACTTATTCAATTGAACACACTTCTAAATTCCAATAGTATATTCTCATTCAACAATGCCATCAATTTTTACAATTCAATAATCAGCTCCCAATGCTTTATGCATGTCCCATCTGGATAAACTCCTCAAAACGAATATCAGCAAATTACAGGTCTTTCAAAACTATTTCCTCAGACTGGCCATCCATGCACCTTGGTTTATCTCAAACGTTCAACTATACAACATTAACGCAATAACCCAAGCAACCCATTACGACCTAGCCCAAACTACCATCTCTCAACTAGAATAAAAATAGTTATCAATTAGATTCATTCCTCAGCATATTCTCAGAGATGAATTAATCCCATAGGTGCTCTGTGAATTTCCTATTCATGAGTAGTTCGCTGTAATTAAAATTTAAGTTTAATTGAAAGTCTTGCAAGTGTATGATGTACTATACACATAATACTGATCTATGTACATTATTTCATTAATATATATGTATATTATAAAAAGCTCGGCCTCGACTGTCACTTTTGAATGGTGAAGAAACACCGCCACCTCTGGGGATATGACGTGTACTAACCTTTGTGTTTGCTGACCATACCAATTGACGCCCCCAGAATGAATAGTCGCTCAATATTTTGTTTTATTACTGAAATGTAAGCATTTACATTGAAGTTGAGCAGAGAAAGAGTAATGAAAATTGACTCTTCAATGCATAAACGAAGATTTCTTTCACACCCTACAAGCGGAAGAGTAGGCCTTAAGGTCTGAGCCTCGCCACAGATAAAGACACTTTATTACAATCCACAAAGGTTGAAATGTACAGCAACAGACGAAACGTGGAAGCAATTGCAAGCGTAACAACGAATATATAAAACGTATAATTGTTCCCACCAATTCGAATATTCATGCAATTACCAACGTCGACACTGTTGGTGTGTTTGAATACGATTCAGTGTCGACAGAGAGTAAATCTGAAATGGATTCACACAAGAGAATAGTTTGAATGTACTCGCAATTTAAATTCGTGCAAAACCCCTTTTAGTCTCATGACTAAAATTCCTTTCCTCTGCATCTCGCGTTTAGCACAAATCACACTGTACGAATCAGCATACGATTAAAACTAGACACCTTACTACTTTTTAGACTAACAAAAATACAGCCAACATGGAATCCGAATATTCACTTCCAAACAAGACCATTTAGAAATTTTCGTTTCCCCTCTCCTAAGTACAGCTTCTCGTGGAGCAAATCCCGAACTCTTTTAAAACTCAAGTTGTTGAGGCACTAGAAAATCCCATTGAGCTTGAAACATTTTACTTCTGCACCGGAACGCTACCCAAGCGCTGAATCTACTCACTATTCAGGCTGTCTTCCGATTCGCCTGCTCTTCCACCGGTCGTCGTTTCTTCCAATTTCCTTCGGAATATGAGCTTTATTGCAGCGCCCTCTTCCGAAAAACACACGAAGAGGCGGAGAGGCTCTCGGAACGCGCACGTGTTGCTGAGTAGGATCTAAGGAGTCCTCGCGACGACCTGCGTAAGCCTTGCGAAGCCCTGCCACGTCGACTTCGCAGCGCTCTCCAATTTGGCCGCAACCGCTGCGGGCTCTGGCCCGCCCCTGCTATGATGCGACGCAACACGACGCGACGCGATAGGTATATCCGCTGCGCGACTGCCATTTGCCTACTCTTTCCTCCGTGTGCGCCCCAACCCGGGACCTGCCCGCGCTCTAAACATTGTGTGGCGACGGAGGAGGCGGTGGGGAATGGTGAGGGAGGCGGAGCTTCAGAGGGGGGCAGGTTTAGAAGGGGCGGGTGTTTTTAGAGGGGTGGAGAGCGGGCGAGGGATGGCGGGAGTGGAGAGGGGGCGTGACTGGCAAGGAAGAGGGGATGGAGAGGAGGGGGGGTAGGGTGAACAACGGGTGACTGTTTAGATAGCCGGGAGGGGGCGGGGATGGAGATTGTTGGCGCGGGGGGAGAGAGGGGCGGGTAGCATGGTGAGGGGGGGGGGGGTTAAGGGGGCGCCGGGCGGGGGTTCGGGGGGTGAAGGGAGTGGGAGAGGGGGTGGGAGAGGGGGCGGACGGGGCCTGGGCGGAGCGTTCGTAGCCTCCCGTGGACTATTTACATGCGAATCCTCTCCGTTGCGCGGAGGTAACGGCGCCGGCGTTGAGCTGGGTGTTTTGGCAACGCTGCACTAAATTCGGGCGCCCCGCGGGGGCGAATGCGTTAAAAGAGCGGGAACGCAGCGGAGGCGCCACGGCCTTCCACTGGAGAGGGGGGGGCGAAGGGGGGGGGCAGATAGGGCCGTTGGCGCGAGGCACGATTTAACGCCGAAACATACGGTGTCGCGTTTGCTGCTCTTGTTCTTCCATGACATATGTTTTTCTATTACCGGCGCATAATCGAAAGCGGTACAAAACCTTCTAAACTTTAAACCAAAAGGCAATAAAATCGATACTGAATTGAAATCTACAATAAGCGATACAATATACTAAAATATATTAAAAATTGCGTACCCGTGCGAGAACTCTCGCATGAGTTTCAAATTCCTGTAGGAGCCTGTGGGAGCCGCAAAAGGTATGTACACTACTGAAATAATATAGCAGACGATATTAGTTTTGATATTTTATCTAGAGTATTTGTAATCCAATAAGAGAAACCATAATTTGGAACAAAAATATTTTAGTACAGAAGGAGAATTTAAAGAATGGATATTATGTTTATCTTTTAATGACCATTATTAGAATCTGTTTTACCAACATCGATAAAAGCAGGGATCAGAAAGGCAACGCCTTACGTCGCCAGTCATTAGGAGGTCGTGGGTTTGAACTTTGGCAAGTGCCAGGAATTTATTTTCTGAGCTCAACACATCGACGAATTTTCGACGCTGCTGGAATCGCAATCGTAGGTCGATTCTTGTGAACAGTGATTTCCTTGGCTTCCTTGATTACATCCAGGCGAATGCCGGAGCAGCATCCTAGACAACCAGTCATGGAGCTGCGCGTGAGCTCTCCTTACTATCATTATCGTTAACATTAAGAAGTTCCTCAAATCTAAGGATTTATCATTACCCCACTGTATGTATTAGTGCTCATTTTAACCGAATACCGAAGTTCAAGCCTTTCACACATTATTTTAATCAATCATGTGTTCATGAGAATCATGTTCGATCAATAAATGCTACACGCGATATTCATCGCTAATAAACACATAGTTTGATCAAATGAACGAAATATTTTTCCAATATTGAGATTTGCGTGAATTCTTGACAGCAAAATTAAATTAGTGATGTTAAGAACTGTACTGACAATCCTAAGAAAATATAGAAAACTGTTGACGAAGTGAATTCATTATTCGACCAGTTAAATTCTAACTAAAAAACTGCAATTTTTACAGAAATGTGAAACGCATTGCTCAGATAAGCGGAAAAGATTAAGTAATACCGTATTCAAAAGAATAATTTAATGATAATCCCTTTCAATTCATTTGCAGAACAGCAACAGGACAGGTCCGTTGCCTGTTCCACCACAACATTTACAATATGTGTTGGAACAATTTGAATAACTTTTAAAACAAAATCGTTTGTAAATCGCATGTTGTACCACCAGCATCCGTTGTAATGACTACAATTCTGTCTATTAGAACTGGAAATGCTCTTACTGAATTAAAGAACACTTTTTAGAATCGAAATTGAAACAGGACAATTCTACTTTTGCTTCCCATTTCCTTGAAAGTCAACACTTTTTCTATCCCTACACCAATTTTAATATATTTAGAAAACAAAATTAAGACATGAAATAGTTCTTAATTTAGAAAATTTTGAAATTCGTAAAAACATCTATCAACCTCACGCATCAATGACCAGTCATCTTTTAAACATTCATTCGTTCCCAATTTCCCTTCCGTCTTCAAATAAGTTTTTCCAGGGCACAAAATGTCCCCGGTAACTCAGTAGGTACATGTATAATATTCTAATGTGAATAACGTTTGTAAATATGCAACTAATTGCGGAAATATCTCGTGTTATCTTCCAATTTTGAAGAGTTTCTCTTAGCAATAAAACATTGAAATAAAAACTTCCGCTACCGGTCATAACGTTTGTAGAGGAAGGTCAGAGGGCAAATTGAACTCGATTAAAATAAAATGAGCGAAGTGCTCGCCTGCATTTCCATGGCTAGCGTGAGCGCGGCCATTGGCGAGCGGCGACCCGAGGTGCGTCATCAGTCTGCAACGCGCCCGAGCCTCCATTGTTATCTTCCGTCTCAACACAAGTCATTTAAATACAGATGTAATGCGTTCAGCATGATCCCGGATCTGATTTTATTACGCAAATGGAATGGCGGTGACGTATTTCAATACGTTACGCTAGCTGACTCCAAATAATGTCAAGTAATATCGAACGAATTACGCGCTCCGATTGGTCGTTCGATTAGTGCCTGCCTGGTCAGAAAGCGGGGCGGATGGGGGCAAGAGTATGGCAGGGAGGGGCCTAGATCGGCCGTCCGGGGTGGGGAGTGGAGGGGAGGGATATGCGAGTGAGCGATTGAATGGTGGAGCCGGATTGAGCGGTTGAGCCGGTTTGAGCGATTGAGCTGGGTTGAGCGGTTGGGTTGAATTGCGCGATTGAGCCCAATTCAGCGAAAGGTTGAGGGAAAGATGAGAATGCAAAGAGATACAAGTAAACGAGATGAAACTCAAGTACAGCAGATGGGCGCAAAGGTAAAGTAAATGTAATTACAGCGCAAAAGGCGTAAAACTTCAAGAAGGAAATCAGTAAGAAAATATCAGGAGCAAAATGGAACAGAATGGCTATAATCAAGTTTCCAGGAAGAACCCTAAAATAATTGGTAGGGTCGAGAAAGAAGTGAGAAGTATTTTTCTGGCATAAAAATTATTTAATGATTAAGACTGAGCTGGAAGAATGAGAATTTGGAAACAGAAAAATAGAGTTAGAAAGATACGTGAGAGGGAGTGAAAGCCAACAAGTGATGAAAGAGGACAAAAATGAAAGAAAGGAGAAGAGAAAGACAATGAGTGTGTTTGAGAGAAAGTGAGAGGTGGAGGGGAAAGAACAGAAATACCCCAAGGAGAGTAATAGAAGAAGTAGAATGGTGGCGGGCGGGCGAGAGAGTGGGCGGGCGAGAGAGTGGGCGGGCGAGAGAGTGGGCGGGCGAGAGAGTGGGCGGGCGAGAGAGTGGGCGGGCGAGAGAGTGGGCGGGCGAGAGAGAGGGCGGGCGAGAGAGTGGGCGGGCGAGAGAGTGGGCGGGCGAGAGAGGGGCGGGCGAGAGAGGGGCGGGCGAGAGAGGGGCGGGCGAGAGAGGGGCGGGCGAGAGAGGGGGCGGGCGAGGGCTGGGGGGCGAGAGAGTGGGCGGGCGAGAGAGTGTGGGCGGGCGAGAGAGTGGGCGGGCGAGAGAGTGGGCGGGCGAGAGAGTGTGGGCGGGCGAGAGAGTGGGCGGGCGAGGAGTGGGGGCGGGCGAGAGAGTGGGCGGGCGAGAGAGTGGGCGGGCGAGAGAGTGGGCGGGCGAGAGAGCGGGCGGGCGAGAGTGGGCGGCGAGAGAGTGGGCGGGCGAGAGGTGGGCGGGCGAGAGTGGGCGGGCGAGAGGTGGGCGGGCGGAGAGTGGGCGGGCGAGAGAGTGGGCGGGCGAGAGAGTGGGCGGGCGAGAGAGTGAGCGGGCGAGAGAGTGGGCGGGCGAGAGAGTGGGCGGGCGAGAGGTGGGCGGGCGAGAGAGTGGGCGGGCGAGAGGGCGGGCGGGCGAGTGCGAGCACAAAGCGCGGTGGGCGGGCGAGAGAGTGGGCGGGCGAGAGAGTGGGCGGGCGAGAGAGTGGGCGGGCGAGAGAGTGGGTGGGCGAGAGAGTGGGCGGGCGAGAGAGTGGGCGGGCGAGAGCATGGGCGGGCGAGCGTGGGCGGGCGGGTGGTCGGGTGGGCGAGAGGAGGCGGGTGACGAGGGGCGGGACTGGGCCACTGCGAGCACAAGAGCGCGCGAGGAACGAGGGAAACGACGTGCGAAGTGCACGGAATCCATCACAGCGCTGGCGCGAGCGTGTTTGGGCCTCGATATCGCTCGGGTTTATCTGCGCGTCGGACCGTGAGCGCACCCGCACCCTTCCTCTCCGGGCTCTCGCTCGCCCAGCTCCGATTCTCATGCAGGCTGCACGTAAATAGCTGCGCAGAGCAATGCGGGCGGGACGACATAGGCCGCCGATAAACCGCAGCGCTCTCATTCAGCGACATGTGTCTACGCCGCCTAGACTCTCAAAGCAGTAATGCCAAAATTGGAGAAGACTTTACCAACCCAAAGATTGTGCGATAATATTGTGAGCGAATGAAAGGTCTGCGAGAATGGAGGAACGTTTTAACCCTCAGCTACCGACGTGCAGTCCCTGGGACTCCTCCGACTTCTCGAAATTTATGAAACCTACATTTACGCTTTATTTAAAAGCTCGATTCTTCTTGAATCTTTACCTTATACAGGTTTAAGAAACGGTTCGCGAACATACTGTTGTGGAATACATTTCAGGAAACTTATTAGCCATTTTATGCGCACATGACACATAGGGACTCCATGTCAGTCTCATTGAGTGCGTGTCGCACTTTGCCATTTAGTACTGCTTGTACTGTGGCGCCTCTAAAAAAGTGCTATGTACAGGAAACCATGAATAGGCCGTTAAGAGAGTGTGTGAATATTAATGACGATTATTTTGAAAACAAAATTGCGCAATGGGTGGCGCAAAAGGACAGTAATGTGAAAGTATATCTTAGAATCATCAAATTGAATTTGACTGATTCATCAAGCGGACAACGTGTCTAGAATCTGGGAATGAAAGAGAATGAAGAAGAATTTCTTGAAGGATGAATTCGAAGAAGAACTAAATGAAAATGCAAAATACAACAACGCAATGACAAGAAAGTCACCAAGATTTGTGCAGGAAAGATACCTAAAGAAACTGTCAGAATTTTAGTGTTTGCGATTGTAACATTTTTGTACTTGATTTTCAGTTCTAGAGTTATGTTTCAGTTTTCACTAATACATTTTTTAATGTTTAATAAATTTTGACGATAAAGATAAATCCGTTAAATTAAAGTTATGCTTAATTTTACCCACCATTCCTATCTCATGATATTCCCTCATTAGTTAATTTACTAACAAATATATTCTGATTAATATTTTCTTTATTGATTATTTATTGTAAGTTTCAATGCTCTTTATTTGAAATACAATTTAATACTGTAATATTTGAAATGGAATTTGAAGAGTCCACGGGACTTCACGTGAGTACCGATGTGAGTGAACTTTCACGTCGTCAGCTAAGGGTTAAAGAAACCTTAAGAAGCACATGTCAGCTGAACAAGGAGGAGTGTGAAAGGGTTGCGGCGTGGAAGAGGAGGAGCAGAGCGCGTGGGCTGAGCACAGCCGTCGCGAGCTACGCGCCAGCCTCCGCTTCCGCTTCCGCCTCCGTCTCCACCTACGCCCACGCCCACGCGCGCGCCCACGCCCACGTCTTCGCCTTCGCCTCCGCCTCCGCCTTCGCCTTCGCCTCCGCCTCCGCCTCCGCCTTCGCCTTCGCCTTCGCCTCCGCCTCCGCCGCGCCTTCGCCTCCCCGCCTTCGCCTTCCGCCTTCGTCTACTCCTCCGACTTCACCTACGCCTACGCCTACGTCTTCAGCGCTTGTCGCTCTCTGGCGCGGAGGGGAGGAGGGCTGTCGCCCCACCAGCTTGCGCGCCCGCTCCCTTTGAACTCCACAGGCAGACTCCCAGCAAGCTTCAAATTGTTGGATTAGTTTGGACAACAATTAGGTTTAATGTTATCTTACTTAACAATTTATTCATCGTACTTCATTGGGAATTGTACTCTTGAAAGATGCTGTTTCAATTCAAGTGTAGAATAATAATCTGTCCCAATGACATCACTTTTAGAACATTGTTCACTGCGTCACCCAGCGATATGCTCCGAGGAGGAGCCGTTGCTTGCTTCTGCTCTTTCTAGCAGCTTCAGAGGCAGGCAGAACAGATTACGTCCTATTTTAGCGATCGGCGGCTTGCGGCACAGTGGGACGCGTCTTGTTTTCGGGGGGATATTTGCATCTGGGGGTATCCATTGCTCAGACTGAAAATGTCTTACTGCTCTGGAAATAATATTTCGATAGAAACAGAAATATTTTTGTAACATACACATAGTTTTCTGATTTGAAAATAAAAAAGCAATTTTCATTGCAGCAGAGAAAGAATTTTTTTGCACATCACGCCAGGTATGCCAAAGTTTTAGTTGCAAGAGATTGCTCAAGCATATTAAGAACATTACAGTTTATCATGTTGCTGACTATGAAAAAGTGTTCTAATGTTTGGCA
This sequence comes from Teleogryllus oceanicus, assembly GCA_964035755.1. Classification (NCBI taxonomy): domain Eukaryota; kingdom Metazoa; phylum Arthropoda; class Insecta; order Orthoptera; family Gryllidae; genus Teleogryllus; species Teleogryllus oceanicus. The sequence goes on along the minus strand of CAXIVR010000004.1, from coordinate 6,191,520 downwards.
AAAAACTGATCCTAAATAAACTAATAACGGAAATACTGACAGTAAATGAGATTAAAATTAAAAAAATCAAGCTAATTGAAAATCAATAATTCTTCTTTCATTTCACATTGCGATCTATAATGATACGTTGTAATGTGCGCCGCGCACCCCGCCGCGCACCCCCCCCCACGCACTCCGCCGCGCACCCCGCCGCGCACCCCGCCGCGCACCCTGCGCCCCCCCCCCCCCCCCCCCCCGTCCCTCCCCCCCCCCGCCCTGGCCCCTTTGCAGTGCTTACGAGCGGGGCGGCGCCTGGCGTGTCGCGCGCCGCCGCGTGGCATGGCGTTCTGTTGTGTTTGTGCACTGAACACGTGCGGCCGCGGCCACGGGTCCGGCGTTCCGCTCGGCGCGGAGGGGTGGGGGGCAGCGCTCATCGGCCGACAAACGCGCGCCACAATGCGGCCATCACGAACTGATGATGAGCCAACGAGCCTTCTTTCCGCGGCCCGCGCCCAACAGACGCACCAGCCCGCGTGATTTCGCGCTCATCCCGCGCCGCACGCGACTTCGCATTGGGGTCCACTCTTGCTTTGCATACAGTGAGCGCGCGACCGAGCGAGCAACACTCACGCAGTGGGAGACAGGCCAACAGACCGATTCAGGGATATTAGTGAAATGCTGTCGAGGCAGGCGAGGCGAAAAACGGAGCTGCAGACAGAGGAGGGACGTTCACACAGACAAGATAAAGAATGATGTAAAGACGGACTGAGTGAGAGAGTGCAAGAGAGAGATTGAGAGAGCGCGCGAAAGAGAGAGGGAGGGAGACCAGGAGTGAGAGAGATACCAAGAGTGAAGAAAAGAGAGAGCGAAGGCGAGAGAGAGCGACGGTGAGACAGAAAACGAAGCAGATGAGGGCGAGAGTAAGAGAGGAGGAGAGACAGCAAGACAGAGCGAGATTGAGCAAGAAAGAGAGCGAGATATAGCGAGAGCGACATTGCGAGTGAGAGCGAGCAAGAGAGAGACTGAGAGGGAGCGAGAGAGAATGTGCGAGAGCGATAGAGAGCAAAAGAGAGACAGACAGCGACAGAGATCGAGACCGAAAAACGGGCCATGTGTGCGAGAGAGATGATTTTTTTCAGTTCTATATAAATTGGTAAATTTATTGAAAGATTCAGAAAGATTTGGTGGACGTTTATAATGAGTTCCTACAACCTGTTCAATTACCACCAATAATAAAAGAGTTATTATGGATTAATAACTGAATATGAAATGATCAAATATAAATTTTTGTCTTCACGTGGATTTAATTAGAATATAAATCTCCAAGTGATATTTTGCCTTGGTATTAACACTTTGCTCCATAATCTCATATAGCGATTGCAGTTCTTTCGATTACGTAGGAAAGCACGCATAGAACAGTATAACGTAGGAACGTATTAGTATATGTAGGAATGCAATATATAATTCTTTTTGCTCTACTTTTTTATTATGACTATGGCCTGCATATCCAGGAAATACATTTCGAGGAAATGTTTATTTTTCATTAAACATGTGTCGAAAACTCTTCTTAAGGAACAACATATTTTTGCTCTCTTTAAAAGGACGCCATCAAGAAAATACATCACCAGAAAATTCTGAGCTGCTTGTAAGGAAAACGGGCGTTGTCTGCACCTACAGAATACAGTAAACGAGCTGTATGGATCTCAGCAGTTCAGAAATCTCAGATGCTTTTTCTTGGCTTAAAATTTACTGAACAACCACCACCATTGCTTTCTTTCCTAATACATCAACTATCCACAGTTTAAAATCAGAAACTATTGTTATGCCGCCTTGAAGGGTTTCCGATGAACTTCGAAGGTCGAATGAATTCTTGGCTGTCCGGGATTAGCCGCGTCATGGTCGATGGTGCTGACGTTTCGGCCATCTTGCTGTGGCCTTCTTCGGAGCTGTTCTGCAGAACAGCTCTGAAGAAGGCCACAGCAAGATGGCCGAAACGTCAGCACCATCGACCATGACGCGGCTAATCCCGGACAGCCAAGAATTCAACGACTCCGGCCGCGGAAGCCTACGACTCTACAACTTCGAAGGTCGCGTACACCACTCAGCCTCGAAGGCCTGGCGAAGATTGTGGTTTGGTTTGGTTTGATTTTTTCGTGTTTCCGGGCGCGTCAACGGTTTCGGTCATTAGTTCCGTAAGTGTAGTGCATGCTGGTTCTCGGGAGATGGCGGTGATCTTTCCCCGCTAGATGGCGAGATTCGGCGCCGACGTACCGTCGGCTAGTGGGGTTTCCCCCTAACCAGGACTCCTCACCAGCGGGGCACCGCCGCAGCCGGGACAAGCTCTAAGCTCCCGACCGGTCTCCCGGAATATGTGGTAGTGTAGTGCAGGTTAGTGTAAGTGTGTGTGTATGTGTAAGGGGAGAGGATAGGACAAGGACAAGGAAGGGAAGATCGCGCGCGGTCCGTGGCCCGTTTGGTAGGGTAGGGCATTCGCCTGGTGTAGATGGAGAAACCACGGAAAACTACCGATCAGAGCAGGCGGCCTAATGCATGTTCCTTCATCGGGAGGTGGCGGTGATGTTACCCCGATGAATGGCAACATCCATCGGCTACCATCGGCACCAACTACCATCGGCTAACGGGGTTTTCCCTAATCAGGTATCTCCCACCAGCGGGCACCGCCCCAGCCGGGACAAGTTCTAAGTCCCCGACCAGCCTCCCGGAATGGGTGGTAGTGTTGTGTATGTTAGTATAAGTCTGTGTAAGGGGTGAGGACAGGACAAGGTAGAGGAGGAAAACATCGCTTGCGGTCCGTGGCCCGTTTGTTGAGGTACTACTCGGGGTAGCTTGGTGTAGATCGGAGAAACCAAGGAAAACTATCGATCAGAACAGCCGGACGCTAGAATTCCCCTCCAGGAAGCGACTGAATTCGACCTACCTGACAAGGTAGTGTCGACAATCTTGCCGCTGTTGAGAGGGCAGGGCTAGCGAGCTTGGCAAGGGGCAGAGAGGACCAAGAGTGCGAGGAGGTGGGGTGGAAGGGCGGAGTGGAGTGGAGTGGGAAATGGAGGGGCGGAGTGAAAGGGGCGGGGAGGGGCCGCGCTGCGCGCGTGACCTGAGTCCGCCGCCTCCTCCGACGCACGCCAGCCGTCGCCCGCCCGCACGCCATTTTGAGATTGTGCGTCGTTTTGGAGCTCCATTTACTTCGCCACTTTTTTTGCTCTCCTAAGCTGTAAACTCATTCTTACAGTATATATAATTCATATGCATGTGAAATTTGTGGCGTTTTTTTACCGAGCTGAAAATTACGTAGACACATTTGAATGCACTCGCGCCAAACTGAAAAACAAGGAAAAAATCAGAAAGAGGGCAAGGATATTAACGAGAAAACTTACGAAGTGAAGATAATAGAAAATATTAAGAAACTAATCTCAAGTATAGAGTTCTGTAAATTGTTTCACTTTGTCACAAATTAGAATTTGGGAAAGAGTGTGACATTTTTAATGCATAAGTGTCTGCGGTATAATCATGATGAGAGTTGGAACAAAGATTTTTAAAGATTTAATGATAATTCCTTAACCCAAAATAAATTATTCATGATTTACTGTTATGTCTTGAAGACGAATCATTAACTAATAAAGCAGGTTATTAAGTTTTTCTACTATTAATAAGTTTAGGGCAAAAAATAGTAAATTTTCTATTTAAAACCTTAAATAATAAATTACATAGCTTGAGAAGCCAGAATTAGCCCTACTTATATCCAGCATTTTTTGCGCCGTTACTGAGATAATGCCTCAAACAAAGCGCGTGTGAGAGCGTGTTTGGAGGGAGCTAAGCAGCCTCTGCCTGGGGCGGAGATGAGAGGCTCAGCTGCAGGCGGCGAAGCGACGCCGGCGCCGGCGCCGCGGAGCAGCGGAGGGCGACCGACGCCGACGCGCAGCGACGGAAGGAGAGGAGGGCACGGAACTAAGGGACAACTGTCGAGTGGCAGAAGGAACATGGAGAGAAGGCAGAGCAACAAGCAGATGAAAAGTGCGCAAAGAATGCGAAAATGGAGCGGAAGGGAAGGAAGAGGAAGGAAGGAAAAGGGAAAAAGGCAAGGAAGGAAAGGATGGTAAAGGAAGGCAAAGGAAGAGAAGAAAGGGGACAGGAATGAAGGAAGGATAAAGGAAGGCATGGGGAGGGAAGGCAAAGGCAAAGAAAGAGAAGGCAAGGGGTGGTAGGGGAGCAAAGGAGGCATAGGAGAGGAAGGAAGGGAATGGTAAAAAAGGCAAGGGAAAGAGAATGGGAAGGAAATGAAGGGGAGGAGGGAGGATAAGACAAAGGAAGGGAGAGCATAAAGGAAGGAAGGACAAAGGAAGGCAAGGGAGGAAAAGAAAGGAAAAGAAGGGACAGGGAGGAAAGGGAAGGGAAGGCAAGGGATGGGAATGGGAGGGGAGGAAAATGAGGTAAACGGAGGAGGCAAAGGGAAGGTAGAGAAGGAAAGGGAAGGCAGGGCATTGGAAGAGGAGGGGAGGGAAGTGTGAATGCAGAGGGGAGAAAGAAGGTGGATGTGGCAGGCGAGGCGTACGGGTGACTGCCGCGAGACTCATGTGGGCGGAAAGCGAAGGACGTGCTTGCGCGGGTCGTGGCCGGCGGTGTGAGGCGAGGCGAGGTGGGGAGGAGCGAGGCGTCAGGCGGGCGGCGCGCCACTCTGCAGCGCCCTGCACTTTACTCGCGCCGCATAAACTGGGCGTATTACGCGGAGCGGTTTACGCCGCGAGCATAAACCCGCCGCGTTCGAACCTCATAATTAGGCGCGCGGTCGAGTGGCCCGGCGGCGGGCGGCGGGCGGCGGGCGGCGGGCGGCGGGCGGCGCGGGCGGCGGGCGGCGGGCGGCGGGCGGCGGCGGCGGGCGGCGGGCGGCGGGCGGCGGGCGGCGGGCGGCGGGCGGCGGGCGGCGGGCGGCGGGCGGCGGGCGGCGGGCGGCGGGCGGCGGGCGGCGGGCGGCGGGCGGCGGCGGCGGGCGGCGGGCGCGCGGTGGCCCTGGGCACGGCGAGGCGCCTGGCCCACAGCGCGTCGCCGCGCGCGCCGCTCGCAAGGGGAAAGGATAACGCGCGCGAGGGGAGACGCGATAATGAGCAGGCGAGTGCGCGGGCCACCGCAAGAAACTTGATCCAAGCGAGACGGGCAGACAAAACGTAAAATTTAGGGTACCGTTCCGACTCGTTCTCTCCTTACGCCGGCGCCTCGGCGGCGCGGCGGCTGAAGCGATGGTCTGCGAGTGCGGCGCGAGTCGTTGGGTGGGTGCGCGGAGAGCTGGGAACGGAGCTGCGCAGCGCGCGGGAGGCGCAAGCAGGTGTACCACAACGCAAATGTTCACTCTGCCACAGAGTGAGCTGAGCGGCTGATGATACGGCGACGGTGAATGGCAGGGACAGAATCAAGAATTGCGAGAACGGACCAGGTTAGTAGGTGATAGGGTATGCGACCTTCAAGGGGATAATTTCTTCTAATCTGAATTCATTTTACGTGGGAAGGACGTGTGTGTGGATAGGAGCACGGAAACCGTGTTGTGATGAATGTAACCAATCATGAATTAATGAGAGTTAGAAAAGCATTGATGCTAGGAAGATACCTGCATCTACATTTATTTTTCAGACAACCACTACAAAAAAGGGTTAGTTTTAGGCCACACACAGTGTGCTAAAAGTAAAATATTTAGCACTGTTTGTTGCAGTGAGACGAGAAAACTATGAATGCAATAAAGAAAACAAAATTTGTTTGATCTCCTCACCTACTGCTGATCTCAATGTATGTATTCATTTGTATAGTTAAAATAAAATTAAAGTCAGTAAGGCTCTGAAAAAAATAGTGGTGTATGACACACAGGGTAAATATAATTTTATTTTGCTCTTAGGATTGGGTCATTCGACCAATCGACCTCGGGTCCAACTTTTCCTACTCGCAAAATGAATTGCAGCTTTTTCCCTGGGGCTTTTTCCAGCCGACTGCAGGGTACCCTTTTCGTCCCGAAGGGATGCCTATTCGACCATACACTACGCACCAACACACTTGCGGGCACCTCTGATCTGGGGTCAGCAGAACGCGCGGCCTTTCCCAACAACACATATATGAAAGACAATGGACCATGCCCAGGGCAGGAATCGAACCCACGCCCGGTAGGACCAAAGCGCAGAGGTAGTTCACGCTCTTAGCGACCTCGATAATTATTTATATATAATATATAATTATAATTATTTATATGCCTATTATATATAAATAGATATAATTGGGACAAATTTATTTTTATCAACGATTTTGTTTAATGTGGAGCCTACGTTACCCACAATTTTATGATCATCAAACATTACTTATTTGACTCGAACAGTGTGCCATATTAGTCCAAATATAGCCAATTTACTTTACAATCATAGAATTTTTCAAATGGTCATAGCTCCAAAAATTATAATCCAAAATGCTTTTAATTTAAAGAAGATTAAAGCTTGAAATATCTGCTTTAAAACTTTGCTTTGCACAATTTAACTATTTCATGCAATCGGCTAAAATTGCGCTATGTGCCATAACTGATAACAATCCAGATTTGAGCCGCACTGCTGGGACTGATTTTTTATTCACTATTAGGCTGCATTGAATACATTTGTAGAGTCATTAAACAGGTTTGGAAGTTACTAAACTTTAAAAAATCCTTTACAGCATTCGGAAGCTTATAAGCTATTTTTTGGTCTTCGTTTCGGAGCGTGCAACAGTACGTTGGAACTGAATGAATAGAATAAGTGAACTTCATATACACAACTTAATACTATTTTAAACATCTTACTTATTAAGTTGTAACATAAAAGTAATAAACATTTAATATAAATTGAAGTAACAACTAAGTTGAACAAATAGTTTGAAAAATAGTTAGTTTTATAAATCTGCGGCGCCATGTGTTGCTTACTTCTTTGGCTGTGAGATGCTCGAACATGGAAATTTCTATAAGTTACCAACTGAGGTTTTGAAATGCAGAAGAAATCAGAAAAAAGAAAGGATGGCTTTTCAGAATGTATTAATGGGTATACCTCTTTTAGTAGTGCGCGGGGCAGGCCGGCAAGCGCTATAGTTGGACACTGTTGCAAGCACCAAAACAAAGAGGGAAAAATATCTCTTTGGTTTCCAAATGTCATACAGGATTCTTTGAAGTCTAGAAACATAAAAATCCGTTTGATTTATGTACAAATATGTTCAATGCAGTCTAATAGTGAATAAAGAAATCAGAGCGGCTCAAATGTGGGCCGATAATAGTGAGGAATCTTGGCGCAATTTAGTCGATTGCAGTGAAATAGTTAAATAGTGGAAGCACAGTTATTAAGGAGAATTTTAACCTTTAATCTTAATTAAATTAAAAGCATTTTGAAAAATTTTCGGTGTATGGCCATTTAAAAAGGTCTATTTCTGAGGTTTTAAAATGTGGCACACTGTTTGAGTGAAATAAGTAATGTTGGATGATCATAAATTGTTGCAGAGTAACGTGGGCACCACCTCAGACAAAAATATGGGGATAAAAATACCATTAAATAATATATATTCGTTATTTTCTAAAACGTAGCGAAAAAACGCCGAAAAATGGGGTGTTTGTGACACCACTACACCCATTTTGAGAACGGTTTTACTGGTGCTGCCATAGTTATTGCATCAAAAACTATTTTTTTTACTAATAAACATTTCTGTTGGATGATCTACAGGCAAGAACAAAGTATCACATGAATGTCGTACTGTAAACATGTTTATATATTCCACGAGAGCATCTCAGCGTATGTTTATATTTTTTTTTGGTAATTAAGGTTGCATCAACATCTAGGGCATTATTGCCTACTATTGGAGTTATCGTTCTGGCAACTGTGAGAATGAAGCGATATGGTGATGATAAGGGATGAAACGACGAACACAGAGTCCTGACGGCGGCAGGATTTTCGACACAAGCTTTTCAGTTAGGTCGAATTCGGTTGCTGTCTGGAGGAGAACTCTAGCGACCGGCTGCTCTGATCGGTAGTTTTCCGTGGTTTCTCCGATCAACACCAGGCGAATGCTGGAGCAGTACCCTACCAAACGGGCCACGGACCGCGCGCGATCTTTCCTTCCTCTTCCTTATCCTATCCTCTCCTCCTTACACACTTACACTAACAAGCACTACACTACCACATACTCCGGGAGACCTGTCGGGAGCTTAGAGCTTGTCCCGACTGGGGCGGTGCCCCGCTTGTGGGAGAGTCCTGGTTAGGGGGAAACCCCACTAGCCGACGGGAGGTCGGCGCCGGATCTCGCCATCCAGCGGGGGAAGATCACCGCCATCTCCCGAGAAAAAAACATGAACTACATTAACGGGACTAATGACCAAAGCAGTTGACGCGCCCGGAAACACGAAAAAACCAAACCAAACCAAACGACGAACACAAATTCAACCATGCCCGAGGTGGGAGTCGAACCCGCGATTCTTCGGTCCAAAGTCACTATGACACTACTTCCTTAGCGATATCGGCCTCCGGATCGGCATTTCAGACTTTGTACACTTTATTTCTAAGACATTAGCTCCGTCTTATCAAACGGGGCTGGAATCGTGCACTTCCTGTGCGCGGTTGCAGAGACAAGTGCCCGGTGCCTACGCCGACAGCCGTGCCATGATCGTATCCAATGAAAGGAAAACCAGCAAACAGAAGTTTCTATTAGGTTTAGAATCCGTTAGTCCAATTGGTGAAAGCACTCCACACTCTCTTCATGCTGTAACATCTCTGTACCTCAACACTCAGCTCAAGAGAATCAGATTTAACGTCCACATCGTCGGCAAACTGATGTTTACAATGGAAAGTGTTTTATGTCTTTGTGCAATTCAAAGTTTTATTCTTAGGCATCTCAACCTTAACAACAATGTCCATGTAATTTAAAGGGTACTTCAATTATGTACTAATCACCCAGTACAGAAACTGTGGTTAATTTCGTAACTTCTGCAATCAGTTACAAACTCCGCCCTATGCCCTGTACAGCGGCATTAACTGAAATCAGTGCCGCACGGTAATCTCAATGTTCGTGAGCTGAAATTGAGTCTTTTTCATGGATATAAGACTCCCTGCAAGTGCTGAAGTGCGTATAACGACGGCCTCCTACCAGAAGTCTCCGCCCCCTTCAACGCGGGTGAACTCGTCGAGTCAGTCTCCAGCTTCAAGTTCTAATTTTATGTAAAGAGTATGTGTCTCGCTTTCGCAGATGCTAGTGCATTTAAAGTGAATAAATGTTACTTGTTTTAATTATATTCATGAGTTGCACTATGTCTCCGCGACCACATCCCATTCAAATAATTCTACTGAGCTGTCTTAAGAGTTCTGCCTAAGTGTGTATAATAGTAACATCTCATTATACAGTCTACTTTAAATTCATTCATATGTTATGCCAAACATCTCTTATTCAGTTTGAAGTTTATCTTATCTCAATGATATTTGGAAGAGAAATAATTACCTTTTTATGAGAAACAATAGATATCTAAATATTTCAAACAATTAAAAGCAATCTAAAGGTCAAGATTTGTTCTAAAAGAGATATTTAATTCATAATAAATTGAGTATACAAATTTTGAAACTGAACAATATTTTGCCTCTTCACAACGCAACAAGCCTTCTAATATATTTAATAGCAAGACATCAAATCTATTTTGATGTGTTTGGCTAGGAGAAAGATGTGTTTTCGACACCATGGTAAAAATATCCTACTCCTTACCACCGTTCCTGCCCTCCATTGCATTGCATGATCCCGATACTAGCCATCTTGCCGCTAGATTGTGCGTATATTTACATTTCATTTTGTTTCATATTATTAGTGTTTATATAACGTATACACTGATATGGATAGACGAGGTGGCTAAGAGCGTGTACCGATTCAGTGCTTCGGTCCGCAGGGCCGCGGGTTCGAGTCCCGCCTTGGGCATGATTGTTCCTTGTCTCTCATATTTGTGTTGGAGAGCCTCGCGTACTGCCCAATTCAGAGAAGCCCGAAAAGTGTGTTGATGTCTAGTGTAGGTCGAATATGCGTCTCATCGGGACGTGAAGGTAACCGACAGTCGGTTGGAAAAAGTCCTAGGAAAAAAATATAACATAAACAAAAATGTAACAATATGTGCAGACATCGGGGACTTCCAGCTTTTAATTAACACGCTATTTGCTGCAATTGACCGTGTAGTTCATTCGTAAAAGGGATGTTTATGTAACTTGTTATAGAAATAATAAAAAACATTTATTATTATAGACCGGAAAAATATGTACTTTGGAACGTCAAAATATGTACGTAAGTATGTAACAAACACAGTAAGAATATGTAATAAATATTTAAAATGAATATAGATAAAACAGATTACATATTCTATAAAAATTTCCTATATAAATTTTAAAACAATGCAAACGTTTTAGAATTCATTTGGAAAGCACAGTTGATGCACAATTGCATTATACAACTTTCCCATCGGTAGTAAAATCTTCAAATATTGATATCCAGGAATGAAGTTTAGCAGCCCGACTAGAAGCAATAGAAACTATCGTAGTAGAAACTGGCAATATCCACGACCAGCAAACTATCACCGCAGCTTGGAATATTTACACGATGACAATTTCCAAGTTTCTTGGAAATTCAAATCACACATAAATGTAAAAATAATTTGTCGTAGACACGCACTTCCAGCCACAGAGAACTGAAACAGGCGGTGAATATCCGACCGCGTCTTCACGTATCGTACCTCGAGAAGAGTACGCAGAAGCACTCATAAATAATATAGGAAAAATTACTGATTTTCTTGAAAATAGTTCTTTACATAAACATATGTAAGAAAATTGATACAATAAAAATATTTTATGAAAATATGTAAAATATGTAATATATACCAATTGTAAAAATATATAACGAAAAATGAATATGTGTTTGGACGGCCAAATTCGCCAAGATTAATTTTGAGAGAAAGTAGAAAGACAAAAAATATGTAATACATAAAATGCTGTCTCTAATTATTATAATGATGTTGCTCCAATTTACTGATTGGTAGGTTGTAACTATACATTTAAAACTCACAAATTGAAATACAAAACTCTAAAAGAAACTGCTTCTAAAACAACAAAAGATACAATGAAATGGCTGACCACATAGACCTATTCAGACCCAACATATAATATGAATCATAATTTTTAAAAAAATGTTTATATTCTATGATATAAATCCTTGTGTGCCCATAGAATGACGAAGTAAGAATGACGTAATGTTGTAAGGAGCGGATGGCGTGGAACACTGGCAGTCGCCTGACAATCGCTCTGCGCGCTGCGGATGCGCAGCGGTGTGCGCAGCGGTGTGCGCAGCGGTGTGCGCAGCGGTGTGCGCAGCGGTGTGCGCAGCGGTGTGCGCAGCGGTGTGCGCAGCGGTGTGCGCAGCGGTGTGCGCAGCGGTGTGCGCAGCGGTGTGCGCAGCGGGTGCGCGCGGTGTGCGCAGCGGTGCGGTGTGCGTAGCGGTGTGCGCAGCGGTGTTCGCAATGGTGTGCGCAGCGGGGCGCGCAGCTGAGTGTCCAACGGTGTGCCCGGTGGTGTGCGCGGTGGTGTCCGCTGTGCGCCGCCACTTACGAACGCGCGCAGAAGCAGCCAAATGGCCTTTCGTTACGAGGAATAATTTTTCACCGACTCTAGACAAGGGAGGGACAAAAAAAAAGAAGCGAAAGTAGGGGCGAAATGAGCGAGAAGGCAGGGGGGAGCGAAGTGGAGAATAAAATTCAAAGTAGGTATGTTTTTCCTCTTCCCTCAATATCTTCAAAAGATTGCACGGATGTTAAAGTGGAAGCGTAATAGCGGGCCACAACACGCTTGAAGCGCGAAGTTCCGATACTTCTTCGCGGCCGCACTTAAAGCAGATACGCTCAGCCGATATCGGCTTCGGCCGCTCGCCGCCAACTCCGTGCATTACGCCCCCGCCCCGCCCTCCGGGCAGTTATTTCCATAACGGCGCCGATAACGCTACATCCCTTAAGACTTCGCAAAATAGATAAATCATCCTTCAACCCAATTTAAAGTTGATACACCCAAGTTTCTATTGGACGTAGTTGGCAAACTTGTAGATTAAGATGGATAGTGTTCGCCCGCGCTCTGAAAGATTCTGATTCGATCACCGGTATCCGCCTGTGACGCGCTGACGCTGCCAGGGAGCTTTTTGAATTTCTGGGGAGCCGGTAAGGGATGATCTGTCGGCACCTGAGGCCTCAATTAAGAGACAGGGCGAGGGCGGGGCGGTTTACAGTTTTCATCCACTTTAGGGCAGTGTTAACATCACAGGCATAAAAATGTTACGGCCAACATTACCTCGGTCGCCACAAAACTACCTCTGGCATTGGACAATCGAATGCGATATTGTTTCCAATCCCGAACCGCTCCAGAGGCGGAACATGACCTTTACAGAATCGCGATTCGCACAATCGTCAATTGAAAAACCGACGAAAGAAAGCACGGAACGTGTACACATTTCAACTGGCATAATAAGCAGCGAAGACAATAACGCAGTACACGCAACGTACATTACCTGCGAGCGGCCAACGAGACCTTATTACGGGACTTTCGATGCCGCGCGGTTATGAGGGCGCGCGGATAACGCGTGGACTTCGTAATAACCGGCCGTCGACGCGCCGCGCATTAGTCGCAGTGATTCCGCTTAATACACCGCCTCCCGCCCGCTCGCCCACCCGCACAAATCAGCGGGCCAATCGTGGGCAACGCCAGCGACTGGGCGGGGGCGGAGAGTGGGTTCGCGCCAGTGGTCGGGGCGGGGGGCCGAGCGGGGGGGGCGAGGGGCCGGGAGGGGGGCGGCGGGAAATGTGTGCAAGGTGTTGCGACGCGAGGCGGGGCGGGGTTTGGCGAAGGAAGGAGTGACGGGGGAAAGTGGGGCGGGGCGGGGGGGGGTCGGGCATCGCGACGGCGAGGATGAGACGCAAGGCGGGGCGGTGAGAGGCGGGGGGGGAGGCGGGGCGGAGGTAGGCGAAGGAGGGAGTGGCGGGGACAAGGGGCGGGGCGGGGCGGGGCGGGGGGTGGGGGGGGTGGGGCGGGGGCACGCCGGTGGGGCGGGTGGGGCGGGGTGGGGCGAGGTGGGGCGGGGTGGCGAAGGCAGGAGTGGCTGGGGAAAGTGGGGCGGGGCGGGGTGGGGCGGGGCGGGGGTCGGTCGTCGCGGCGGCGAGGGTGTGCGAAGCTTTGTGACGCGAGTCGGGGCGGTGGGAGGCGGGGCGGAGGGGGGGGGGGCGGGGCGGGGGGGGGGGCGGGCGCGGATATAGGAGCGGCGCGGATATAAGCGCCGCGCGGAATCGGGGGCGGTCGCATTCCCGGGAAAAAGCCAGCGCGGCCGCCGCCCGCCGCACAATTCGCCCGGTAATGAAGGTAACCGTATTCCAGGGCGGCGCAGGGGCGGACGGGCGCCGCGTGCCGCGAGCAGCTTAAAGGGGACGGCGCGAGACGGCTCCACCACGACCGCACTGGAGAGGGAGCGGTATGAGCCTCTGTCACCAGAGGTAGGGACTATGCCTTTACCTTCTCCTCCCAACGCAATTTTTGGGGCGATTATAAACGCATAAAGGTGCAATTTGTTGTGAACGACATGGAGTAAAATGCTTTTATATGAATTTTTAAGTAGATTCTTTATAGTTTCTGAATCTTAAATTAGTGGTAATTTTTTTGTTTATATCTAAAATTTTATAAATATACCTTTTGACGACGCTTTTGTAACGGCAACATTCGAATTAACCCTAAGATAATGTGTAAATAATACTCTTGATAATTTTTAGCACTTCCCTGAAAGAAACAAACCCAATTCGAATTCGCATTTCCGATTGCCGTCCGCTAACAGAAGCAAAACCGTGTTGGTAAGATGCAAGTAAGAGAACGTAGGAGACAATCAGCAGGGGAATATATAAAGAGCCGGAAGTTGTGATAAGAGCGGCCGATAAAGAAACACTGGTTGAAGCGAGGTGCTCATTCAAAGGCCTTTGTTCATTGAACCGGAGTAAGTGATAATGGAATGGGAGGGGAGGGGGCCGTGGAGCGACGGGCAGGAGGCTGGGTGGCGGGGATGGGGCGAGCAAGCACCTTCTCTCAGAAACGGCCTCCTGGAACAGGGTTGGGGGCGGGGGGCGGGTGCGGGGGCGGATGTGTGCGTGGATGGGTGAGGGAATATGGAAAGGCCAAGAAACTTTCTGCCCGTAAAACGCAACAAGGCGAAATACATCGTCGGTAAGGGGTTACGTGATCGAAAGAAGATGAAATAGGAGTATTACTTCTTTTACCAGACTCAGTTCGAATCCGGAAAGTTTCTCAAATATATGCAATTTAACCATTCCAAATGTGGTCATGCAATACCTTTAAAATTATGCGTAGACAATACTAGGGTTTGGCCCGAAAGATCCCAACTTCCCAGAAATTGGTTAAATATTTATAAAAACTAGTGGTGCTACAGAATGGCACAGACTTTCTCGCACTAGTTAGTTTTCTAATCTCTTTAGTCTAGGCTAGATTTGTGGTATTGGATCACTGTTTTTCTAACTAGTATCTAACGATGCCTTAAGCACAGTTTTTCACGTTTTCTCAGATTTCAGTCCCCTAACAAGAGAATTGAAATATAAATGTATTACAAAAGGAGATCGTTGATGTTGGTTTAGTAGCTGAATTGCTAGGGTAAACAAATGTTTATACAACGATGCACGTACTACTGGTGTGTTTATTTGATGAGAATAATGTTTTAGTTCACGCTGTTCAGCAGTTGATTTATTTTGTAACAGCAGTAATAGTTTAGCAGTGATTTCACAGGAGCAACAGCGAAGAATGTTGTGTTTCTCGCAAACATATACAGGTTCATTAAAAGCAATATTACGTTATACATTAATGTGCAAGTCGGACTGACATTGACAGATGCGTTCAACTCTACTAGAAGTTACAGAAAACAATAATAGCTTATATATAAATTAACAAAAATGTAACTTGACACTCGGCTCTTGAACACATTCACACCTGCGAATAGTAATCCATGATTTCTCTGAATCTTGTAAGAATATGAAAATAAAATTTCAATTTCCTAAACGCTTACCGATTCTCCCAATTTAAGTAATATGTAAAAGGTTTATTTCATAAATTGGTTATGTTATACAAAAGAAGTCATTTAAATAAATTTAATGTAAAGCACGTTCATAATTCCTGTATATCTTGAAATCTAGCATATGGAAATTATCTTCTTGAATCTCTTTTCTTTATCTAATAATTTTGAACGACAAATTAAATTCCTCTACTATATCAGAACGAAATATTAAGAAACACGATGTAAGCTATTATTAACAACATCAATAGAATTGAACAGGTTAGACAGTAAGGCTAAAAGGTCGAAAAGATATTTTTGTCTTTAGCATCTGCACTGAAAAGAGATCTCAGTTCGCATGCAGTGTGTGTGATAACGTTCTTAAAATATTCCTGACCAAATTGAAAATGTTAGATTTATAAAACTCTTATGCATTTTAACTTTTGACATAACAAAACTTCATTTTTTCTAAAACACTCTCATTCAACTCTAAAACTTCATAATAAACGGTAAGTCAAATAATACTGTCCGGCAAGCAGATAAATGGCTTGGCTATTTCTACCTGGCTATTTCTGAAAGGATTTTGAATATGTGTCAAAAATGTCACGTCGAAAGGCCGAGCGGATGGAAATTCATTTAAAATAGTACGTAATATAGATAATAGAAATGCATTACTTCTCCAGCAAAGTCTCAGAAGAAAGAAAAATGTGTACCGATATTCCTAACAAAATTCCTATAGATCTGGCGTGTGAGGTTAGGGGCAAGGTAACTTACGAGGTAAACTTAAGGTTAGGGGCAAGGTAAAATTAAATTAATTAGTTATATTTAAAATTGTCAAGAGTAGAATTAAACATTTTGAATCGAAAAATATTTTTGTTTCGTAATAAGATGTTTTTCAAAGGGCAATAGTTGCACTTTGCAAATTAGCATTAAGTTGGGGCGTTGGGGCGTTGGGGCGTTGGGGCGTTGGGGGGCTGGGGTCTGAGAGGTTGGGGGCGTCTTGGAGCCTTGCAAGGATCATGAATGACAATGACGACTGCTCTGACGGAACGCATGGCGACACGAGGGAGTTTAAGCACGGCAGGCATTCAGCAAGCGACAGCAATTGCACATGCGCACACGCTCAAAAGTAATGCAAAACTCGAAATGAACATGCACGAAGATCGATATTGCAGTCGACTGCTGCAACGCTATCCCGTGCTTGAACTCCATGCCACCTTCAACGACCGACTGGAGATTGCCCAGCGGTAGCGGTGATTGCAGTTGGGCGTGGCGTGCAGAAGAGTCTTCGTATTTCACGTTCACCATTCGGTCACCGTAGCTCGGATGCCAGAAATTAGGCGGAATTTCAGTGATATAGTGCGTGTATCTGCTGCCAAAAGGACTATAAGGAATTTCAAGTGGGGAAGACATTTCTTTTATCCCCCAAAAATCGAGGAAACGTTTCTGAAGTTGGGAAAAGATATACATGAATTTTACGAACTTTCAGTGGGGGTAAGGTGATATATAATGATCACTGATCATCTTTTGCTAATGAACTTAGAATTGGAAATTTTACATAACAAAGTTAGACATGAGGCGTTTGCCCGTAATCGCAACCTCTTATACTTGGCATGTTCACGAAAGCTAGACTGCGTCGGAAAGTCAACTGCCAAACATCTGTGCGAAAGAGGTTGCATAAGAATCAAGGGAATATGTTATTTAGGTGTAACTCCATTGTGTAAAATTATTCACTTTTTTATTGATAAAATGTGATAATTTTCGATACCCTAAAACTTAAAATATTTACTTGGTAACACCTGTAGTTTGAGAAGAAAAAGAAAAATGTCTGGATTTGACGGCCACGTTATTGAATGCTTCGTAGTAACTGTGGTGTAGGCTTTGTTGCAAAGTCAAATCGGAACAATACATGAAAATTAGATA
This sequence comes from Teleogryllus oceanicus, assembly GCA_964035755.1. Taxonomy (NCBI): domain Eukaryota; kingdom Metazoa; phylum Arthropoda; class Insecta; order Orthoptera; family Gryllidae; genus Teleogryllus; species Teleogryllus oceanicus. The sequence goes on along the minus strand of CAXIVR010000004.1, from coordinate 6,174,519 downwards.
TTGTCATTGATGGCGGGCCCGTATTGAATGCTTCTTCCACTTGCTCTGAATGGGGGGGGCTAGCGCCGCTTGCCAGAGTAGTGAACACTCGCTCTCTTGTATTCGCTGGGCAAAATGGTTGTGGGCGTGACTCACCCTCCTGGCCGTTGCCGTAGGGGATGCTCTCTCCGCCCTCTAGTCTAAGTATCTATCCCTGACTTAAGACTCTGAATGGGGCTAGCGCCGCTTGCCAGAGTAGTGAACACTCGCTCTCTTGTATTCGCTTGGGCCAAATGGTTGTGGGCGTGACTCTCCCTCCTGGCCGTTGCCGTAGGGGATGCTCTCTCCGCCCTCTAGTCTAAGTATCTATCCCTAACTTAAGACTCTGAATGGGAGCTAGCGCCGCGTGCTAGAGGAGCGATCACACGCTCTCTTGTATTTGCTAGGGCAAAATGGTTGTGGGCGTGACTCACCCTCCTGGCCGTTGCCGTAGGGGATGCTCTCTCCGCCCTCTAGTCTAAGTATCTATCCCTGACTTAAGACTCTGAATGGGAGCTAGCGCCGCGTGCTAGAGGAGCGATCACACGCTCTCTGTATTTGCTAGGGCAAAATGGTTGTGGGCGTGACTCACCCTCCTGGCCGTTGCCGTAGGGGATGCTCTCTCCGCCCTCTAGTCTAAGTATCCTATCCCTGACTTAAGACTCTGAATGGGGGCTAGCGCCGCTTGCCAGAGTAGTGAACACTCGCTCTCTTGTATTTGCTAGGGCGAAATGGTTGTGGGCGTGACTCACCCTCCTGGCCGTTGCCGTGGGAAGCTCTCTCCCCTCTAGTCTAAGTGTCCTATCCTGACTTAAGACTCTGAATGGGGGCTAGCGCCGCTTACCAGAGTAGTGAACACTCGCTCTCTTGTATTTGCTAGGGCGAAATGGTTGTGGGCGTGACTCACCCTCCTGGCCGTTGCCGTAGGGATGCTCTCTCCGCCCTCTAGTCTAAGTGTCCTATCCCTGACTTAAGACTCTGAATGGGAGCTAGCGCCGCTGCTAGAGAGCGATCACTGCTCTCTTGTATTTGCTAGGGCGAAATGGTTGTGGGCGTGACTCACCCTCCTGGCCGTTGCCGTAGGGGATGATCTCTCCGCCCTCCAGTCTAAGTATCCTATCCCTGACTTAAGACTCTGAATGGGAGCTAGCGCCGCGTGCTAGAGGAGCGATCACACGCTCTCTTGTATTTGCTAGGGCGAAATGGTTGTGGGCGTGACTCACCCTCCTGGCCGTTGCCGTAGGGGATGCTCTCTCCGCCCTCCAGTCTAAGTATCCTATCCCTGACTTAAGACTCTGAATGGGAGCTAGCGCCGCGTGCAGAGGAGCGATCACACGCCTCTTGTATTTGCTAGGCGAAATGTGTGCTGTGGCGTGACTCACCCCTCCCGGCCGTTGCGCGTAGGGGATATCTCTCCGCCCTCCGTCGTATCCGCCACGGTGATGGAGCTAGGGCGTGAGAGGAGCGATACCGCTCGTTTCAGCGCAATTTGTGGCGGACTCACCTCCGCCGTTGCCGTAGGATGCCTCTCGCCCTCGCGCCGCCACGATGGTGGGCGGGGAGCCGTCGCGCGAGCGTCGTTGGTGCCTCGCGCCATGTCCGCTCGTCGGATCGATGTCCGGCGGCACTGCAACACGAGCACACACGAACTGTAAAAACCGTTGTAAATGTGGTTGTGTTTCTGTCATGAAATAATCCTTTATTAACTCTCAAATTCAATATAAATTACATATGGAGTCTGAGGGATTCCATTACTTTGATCCAGTTAATTTCTTCTATAGTAAGCGATGTGCTCTCTTCAATTATAAAGTGAAAAATATTTGCTGATGGTGTAAATGCCCTTAACAAAAAAATGTGAGTGACCATTTCAGATTTTTCAAATATTTTAATACTAGTTATTGTAACGAAGAAAAAACTAGTTTAGTACTTTTTGTATTTCAGATAAACTTTTACGTACACCATTCTAAATGAACGGTGTTCAATTATTCATCTCTTAATTGCAATATCTCCAGTACCTTGCATATGCAAATATTTCTTGCAAACCAGCACATAAAGCGCCAACTATAATACATATTTTTCAACACATGCCTCAAATTGTAAAGATGCGTCAAATGTCTCAAAATTTCAATTATTCTTAAATGGAAATGGAAAATTATTGAACGTAACGTGTGTATAAAGGGAGTGTATAATTGTAATTCACTCGTAGTATATAAGAAAACTCGCTCCTATCGTCGCTCATTTTCTTGAACACATTACTGTGCAAATATCTTCATTATACCCTCGTATAGTTAATTACTATAACGCGCAAAGTTATCCAACTGCAGTGTTAATAATTTTCTGATTGTGCTAATGCTCAGTAATCATTCGTATACTCACAGGTGGCTACAGATAAACCTGTAAAACACTAATCTTTAGTTACACCTGCCTTCACAGAAAAACTAGCTGATAGTTTTCTGAATACTAAATGTGTGTATTTGTACAAGTTGGTAGTTTCTCTTTTTTGTGCAAAAATCACGTTAGTATTTCACGGCATGATGAAATCTTGATGCCTTCCGTACAATTTTAGAGGTTATAAATTACAAGTTTTAAAAAAGATGTCTAGTGCGGGTAATGAATTTTCGTCCATAAACACGAAAATAGCAGCGCAAAATTAATATACCTTTACCATACTTAATTAAAAACGATGATTTTAAAAAAATTCAATAAGGTCTTCAATAATGTATTTATTTACTCTCTAATTGAATTATTTTGAATACCAATGTAATGAGAAATGTCCAATGATTAAAATCAGAAACTATTTTCAAAATAAAATATTTTAATATTTTCCATATTTCCTTTAAATAGCAAGAACCAGTAAACTGGCACGGAAAGAACAGAAAAGTCTGCATTTTCCCGCCTATGGAACCGAAAGGTAGGAAAGGTAATTTCCACACGTCGTTCATCAGCCCTTGACAGAGCCGTTATTACTCCGTCATGGCATGGTGAAGCTCTCTCGACTACAATTCTGTAGCACGAAATTGCCTTTAGCCTACTTCTGCTAGTGTAGATGGGCCGTGGGAGAGAACCGGGCGGAATATTGCAACTTGGCTGGCTGAGAGACGTATTGCTTCGCAACGATTTAACCGAGTTGCCCCGGCAACAGAACATCAATTGATTTCTGCAACTGGTTATCGTGCAACCGCAGTCATTTGTTCCGAGGAGCGACAACAGACCGCGTTCTCGACATGCACTTCACGAGATATTCGCCGATCGTCGCCAGTCCGTTTCAAACGACGAGACTTCTGGACTATTCGTCCATTTACAGCGGAATTAGATAAACGAAATTCCATGACAAAACATTCCAAATTACACTCTTCCTACTTCCATTATTATTTTTATAATCTTATCGGAAAATATAGAAATAATTTAAATAGCACTCAAATCTCCGTAACTGTTGTAACTGAGCTTGTAGTGGAATAGAATTTCGAAATTGGGATATTGTAAAACATTCATTTGTTTTATTTTTTTCTGAAAATTTTGGGAAACAGAATTGTTATTCAAATGTTTTCCTTTTGAGATTGCATGGCGCGAGTGCAAATGTATTGCATTATATATTAAACCAACTGCTCTGAATAATTCAATTATGCTTATCGATCCAATAGATCTCTACTTTTCCAATCAGATATTGCTCTGCAAACTTGCAAGATACATTAATTGCGTAAAGTAGTTTTACGATTTATCTCAGACTGATGTAACTTCCAGACGAAATAATAAATATCTGCTGTACCAAAGAGTGACGGCCGAATTGCAAGTTATGGAACTTAGGGCAAGGTCGGAACTGGGCTGTAACAAAGTAGCAGTAGAAAATGTTACGACTCGAGGCTGATAGGGAGAGTGTCGCAATCCTAAGAGCAAAATAAAATCACTTTTACGACGTGTGGCGTTTACACTGTTTTTTAAAACAACCTTACTGGCTTTCATTTCATTATGATTCAAGTATACAAATCACTTAATGAAGCATTAAATCGGTAGAAGCTGATGCGATAGGACGAAATTATCATTATTATCATTATTATTATTATTGTAATTTTATTGTTAGTTATGTTCATATTCGGTTTCTTGTTGGTATGTCTCATTTTAAGTTTATAATAGCATTAAAAACGAAGTAGGAAGGTAACAAATAAATAAATATATATGGGAAATTAAACAATCAATTGTCAAGTAAATTATACTTAACAAAGCAAGTATATTAACTATAGACCCTTACGGGAAGCTAGTTTTTACCTCAGTCTTACCAAATAAATCTCTTCTCAGTATTCTTCTTACTACTCAATATTCTACTATTAGTAATCACGGTGTGTGTTGGTGTGGAGGAAATGTTTGTATGTTCTTCACTTCCTCTGAGGTGGCTAATAGTCAAGAATATGCAGCAGATTATTAAATTATGTATATACTTTGTTGGCGGTTGAAAGGTATGTAAATCTTGTTAACAACATTTTTCAATGGGTACAAATTTATGTAGATATTGTAATTGTATCTGATACGTGTTCTGGTGGATATATTATGCGTTTGCTTCCTTCTCATTTTATAAAGCCTTGAAGATGGAAATATATTTTTTGAATCGTTGACAAATAGTCGTGTTTTAAATTCTTTTTAATTCTACAGACAATTTAATTCTTATCCCCGTTAACCTGACTTCAATTATTATTATTATTATTATTATTATTATTATTATTATATAAATATTATTATGATATATTTTTATATATAAAAATAAATTCTGGGGGCCATAAACTATCTGGGGAATTGAGGTATCTACCACAAGAATATTAAATGTAATTTTAATATGAGTGGTTGAATTTTAAATGAGTGGTTAATATGAGTGGAATTCAGTGATAACCACTGAAGATGGGAAGAGTGTTCCCGAAACACGTGTCTGGCGATATGTAATCATATTAAAATTGCATTTAATACTATTGTGGTAGATACCTCAATTCCCCAGATAGTTTAATAAAAATAATATTTTGCATTCACTGATTTATATGAGGATCAATTAGACAAGCTACGTTCCATAATTTACATCAATAATGTTCACAGAGATAATAAATCAACCATTAATGTCATTGATTTTATTCTTACAAATTTTACACCTTTTCAATATGCAGGTGAATTACTAAAGTGACTTTGAACACAAATGAGATTTAACGGAAATTACATACCATTTTATTGCTCGAAGGTGTACCAGTCAAACACTGCGTAACAACCACTATTCTCTTGTAGAAGAGTTTTCAAGTCTACTTCTACAAAGAAATGGAATTAAACTAAATGCACCAAAACTAGAATAAATAGAAGAGTGCCGAATTCACTTTATTTTAATTCTCCTGAAAAAAAAACAGCAAGTCTTAACACATTTACTGCAATTGCAACAAATTACCAAGTGTAGACGAAGTAAACGCCTATCTTTTCGTATATTTCGTTAACCCATAACAAAATACATACAAGTCTTCAAACTCGTAAGTGTACAAGCAAATTACAAATTTAGAAAAAAATAAAATTTCATGTCATTCATTAAAATCGACATTGCAAGCCTGCTTCTTTCTTCCTTACTTTACCGATGTATTAAAAACATACAATTGTTGTAATTTATGGATTTAAATGTTTTACAAGATATGTAGACCAATGTTTATTTTTTATTTTTCATATTCTACATTGATTTCATAATGAATTTTAGCGTCCCGCGTAGATTATCGTTAGAGAAGCATATCTGCCTGAAAGGTTAACCAAGTATACCAACCTTTGAACACGCGTTTACTAAGGTGTTCTGAATTATATATTAAGACAGAAATATTTCAGCGGGAGGAACGAGTTGCTACTGCAGCAGCATCTTAATTTGAAACAAGAGGAGGGCATTTTAGAGCAAAAGCTACGATAAGTGGAAAGTTTCCGAAAACATTTTCATATTCTACTTTAGTTTACGGTGTAAGTTATACTTATAAGCTTCTATAGTTTCAGAGCTCAACCTTTAACACTGAATGCCATTCTTATATTTTCTAAAATGTGTTACATATTAGGTATATAACTACATTTATGAGAGTAATAAGCATAGTTTAGAATCATATTTTTAATGCAAGAAAAACACATATTATGTGTAAAAACAAAGTATAAATATAAGTTGATAATTGTTTTTCTGGATTTAAAGCATTTTTCAGTCATGAAAAGGAGCCAGAAATGCAAAATAAATTGAAAGAAACGAATATAACAGTTTCAATAAGTGAGAATGCTGGGCAGAGAGAAATCAGAAACAGACAAGTAGCGTAAGAATTACCACAATTTCATTACAAAGCACAAGAAAAATTACGAGATTTTATACAGAGGAAATATTAAAGTAGTAGAAATTCATATTACTTAAATGCAGCATTACATTCATGACGATTCTTCCTGAAAATAAATTATTTTATAGATGGTACAAACTCAATGTATTACAGTTGACGATTCATTTCGGAAAGTAATAAATCATGGAATATTTTGCATTGTGAGGAATACAACAAGTACATCTCCGCACAGAGAGTAGGATTAATGAGCTCCGTGGCTTCTTTTGTGGCGCCGGAGAGACATTGTGTGCAAGTCGAAGGAGCGAAGGAAGTGTCATGTCCTTTGTGGCTTCGGATCGAAAGCTATTAGCAGAGTCAAAGACGACGGTTCAATATGTTCTATTCTCGGAGTCCATAGGGAAAGCTAATTTAAATCTACTCAACAACCCCAATGGTACAAGGCTTTTCTCTAATGATTGTTTGAGAGCAAGTTCCATTATGATATCACAATGCAATTAAAGCACGAAGAAAATAATGCTTTACTCTAATCGTGTTGATGAAATAACTACTACACTGAAACACCTTCATTTTCTTTCAATAAATAATGGGGCTTGTACAATGAAAAGAATATGTTTATGACAGTGATTTCCAACTATATATTGTTTCAAAATGCTACATACTAAGATAATTACATAGTCGTGGTGTCAAGAGATGTTTTAAACGTGAGCTGATAATAAAGAACTAGCGATTCTATAAGGTGTCACACACATTATTTTATTTGTGACGGTTACGCAAAGTTCGTACAATTAAGTACAACCAATACTTCTATTATTACAGGCATTTCTTGAAAACCTCTCCCCGATTTGCTACAACGATGGCATATTATTTCTATTTTCTAAAATGTAAAGGTACTATTTACACTTGCGTACATGCATCTTTCCAAGTAATACGGAAAACCCGGGGAATTTTTTCAGCGACTTCAATGACACTGCATTTTCTTCTTCGTACTTGTACTATAATCTTTCTTCTCTGGCAACAATTTCACTTGCCAAATTCTAAAATATTAGATGAAGAGGTGAGAGAGTAACTGAATTTAAGGGATCTTTTAATCATTTAAAAAAAATGGACTGGATCAGTAATGTTGAAATTATCTTAGTATTTATGAAAGGTGTATGACAATGTTATGTGTAAAATTAAATATTCTTTTTATTATTTTTTCTTTTTGTTTCCTATCTGTCAATTGAAAATAATTCAATAGAAAAATATACATCTAGTGTTGAATCATCCTTCTATCACACCTTCCCTCATTTAACCCCTCCCCTCTTACCGTTCATAATTGTTTACGTCATTCTGTACCTATGATACTTGTTACGACGACTGGAACTGCTCAGGCGAAATAACACTCTCTCGACTCGAACAAGTTTCTTAATTTTATATTGCTCGCTTCTGAATGAATTTATGATGAATTCATGAATCATTTGAATTGTTAATTTCTACTGAACTGTTTTTAATTTTTAAGGTCGTACTTTATTTTACCTTGCAACAAGGCGAGACATCATGATTTTCTGTTTTGTGATCTTTTTGTAAACGTATTTGTTTTAGATTTGAATTGCCCCTTTTACTTTCACCAGATTTTCAATCAATGTTATTACGTAAAATACTTGTTTGTGTTTGGTTTTATTGTGATTACTTATTTTAAATAAAGTTTTACTATTTTAAAAGGCCTTTACATAGAGTTACATGATTTTATAACATATATTTTATTTACTTGAAGATGTAATCAATCGTAAGAAAATTTATTTTCTATTTGCTTCACTATGACATGAACATAAATGAAACTATGACATGAGATAAATACTGAACTTCCGTTAAAAATAGAAAAAAAATTTATTGATTTTTTCAAAATTAATAAGGATTCTTCCTACCCGTCTTACTTGTATTTTAGCAGTACTTTCTTGGTCCTGTAACGGGAACTGTTTGATATTATCATCTCTGAACCGCTGTTTACTGACACTTATTTCCACAACTGGAGATCGAAACATCGGACAAGAAAGTTGACACTATTGTACACACACGGTAACGTCACCCAGAAGAAAGGTAACAAAAAGATAAAGAAATTCACTTTCAAACGTTGCAGTACGAGTGAGAATGGTGTAACGGGAATAATTTATTCGTAAGCTTACTTGCACGACTCACATTCTCGTTTGGCCTTCGCATTCACTACGCAGATATACGTATCAAAAATAAAAAGTGAATAAGAAAGGTATTACTCAATAATTTAAAACTATAATAATGTATTTATAATTAACTATAATCCATGTTTATAGAGGTTTGAGAACTGATAACCTGTACTCATTTTTGCGAGCGTGTAAAATTTTACGACTGAATTAGACAACTTTAACTATATTACTTGTTACGTTTTTGAAACCATAAGAATACGGTTAACGGTTAAATGAATGAAGCATATTTTGGAGATTACCTTAATCTCCTTTCCCCTGCGAATAGCTGGGTCGATACCAAACTAAATGGGAATCAGACACAATATTATTCATCAAGAGCTGCAGAAATGCGAGCATAATGAGAAGTAAGCAGGAAACGCGACGGGAAAAAATAAGCTCGCTAATTAATTCCGCGACCGCAGCTCGCAGCTCGCAGCAGTGGCGAGGGGGGGAACAGGAGGGGGTTGGCACCTCGGCTGCGGTAAGAGGGCGGTAAATGCGCCTGGCAATAAGCCGCGATAATGCGCCACTAACTGTCGCCGGCGGATAACCAGATGACAAGTTGTCAATTCTATTTTATCATCCGTAAGCACCGGTCAAAATTCTACGCGCGGGGGGCGGCGGGGGGAGGGGCGCCAGCGAGCCCAGCAGCACGCCAAATTTAACCTGGTAATTCGGCCTAGGGATTGCGACCGAAACGATGTTCCATCACTCACGCGCGCAATTCAGCCACAATGAGAGCGCGTCAGGGAATTTGTTTTATTGCGGGAGATGCACCGCGAAAGCGTTCCGAAATCAACTGCGCGATGCACCTGACAACGATGGACTTTCGGGTTCGGCGGACGCGTTGCATGGCGAGCCGCTAATGCATGTAAGGGAGGTATCCCTAACCTAATTAAATTTGGCGCTTAAATTGAATGATGAGCGGATCGATAAGGCAGATCTCTACCGAGACGCACACGTGGATGTTAGAAAGAGTAATTGATTCAGAGACGTCACAATGTCGCAAAGATTATAGACTTGATCAAGAAACTACAAAGTAAATAATAACATTGAATGTTGTTTCTTTGTTATTATAGGTAGGATTAATAATTATAATAAATGATTATGTTATACCTTTTTGTATGAAACAATAAAAAAAGCTTTGTTATTACAGAGCAACAATTCGTGTTATTATTTCTAACTAATAGAAGAACAGATACATTACAATGCATTTAAATGTCGTCAATTGATTTATGGGTAGATTTTCTTGGCCCAATGCAACCAAGTCCTTTTACATTAACAAGTCGTTTTTTGGCTCTGTGGCTGCTAACACATGACGTAACATCAGTGTTATCGTAGCTAGGTGGGAGACTTACACACTCATTGCTTTTGATTGTAGAATAAACTCTTAAGTTGATAATAAGACGGTTGGACAATCACTACTAATGCAATATACCATGATTTCAATTCAGTCAAATGTTCTTTGCTAATATTAGTGGTACCAATAAAATTTGTAAATTACTTTAAATCTCATTATTTAATCTCTGATAAAGAACGAAAAAATGGCCAATACATCGGCAATATGAATAAGAAATATCAGGGTGACTAAACTCAAAACCCTTGTCATTGTTAATGTCCTCTCATAATAGAAAGATTTTACAAAGAAGACTTTGTGCAGTTTAATAATATTGTGGTACATTTTCTTTAGTGAATAATCGTGTCCACTAGATTAACCATAAAAGTGCTACGGATTCGGAGCCTCGCGCTGGAAACGTAGTAAGAGCTGAATAAGGAAATAGAATGTCGGCGTCTACGAAATTGAGAAAGCGCATTTTCGAAGCTCAGCTGTTTCAGCAAAGGTTGCGACGTAGTCATATTGACGGGCGACTTCAATGCGACGTTCCACTACGCAACGGTCGCCTGTCATCCCTCGGTCGCCAATTCCCGCCAGGAGTCGCTGCGCACGGGCAGGGTGCACACAGCGGCGTCGCACTTTTATTTAAATGAAGCTGCAAATATTCTAAAGCACCGCGATAAGGAGCACGCGTTATGGTAAATAGAAACATTAACTAAATTGGGAAAACAGAGAAAGAAAAAAAATCGAAACATTGTCATAAGATTTAAGTGAAAAAATTAACAAAAAAGTCAGTACATTAGTCCTACTAAGAAAAAATAATTGTTCGTTGATTTACAATTTAGAAGCTAATATCTTTACTTGTATATTTTTGAAATAATAATAATAATAATAATAATAATAATAATAATAATAATAATAATAATAATAATAATAATAATAACGAAATTCCTTGGGTGACAAAAACTTTATTACACTGCCAAAAAATTTATTTAGAAAATAAAATAAAAAAAATAGACCTTCCAGTTATTTACTTAAATGAACTTTGATTAGCTAATTACAAGAGAGATTACGTAGGTAATAAAACAAGAATTGACTCGTAGGGACGAACAAGAAACTGTTTTAGGTTCATCTTGAACACTGTCTTCCGATGTTTTATTAAGGTAGATCCAGCCTCTGAGAACGTTGAACCAATCCTCAGGCGAGCTGGTAAAAGCAATGTGTAGAATGTTTCTGGGAATGAAGAGGAAGTTTGACTGTGACTGCGCACACTTCTAGTGGAGAATTAATGGCGAGCACTTTGTAAACGGAGGCGATGGGGTCACGTCTTAAGCGACGATAACAGCTCTTCGGTACGATTTCCCTCTTAAAGTGTTTGGTCAGCAGTAACACGGACTACTACATAGAAAATGATAAGTGTGTTGTGAAGGCGGGTGGAGTTCATCGACCAATTAGTAATAGTGTCATCTCGGTGAAAAGAAATGTAACGTGAATATTGAATGTAAGAAGAGCAGGCAATAGTAACTAAGTTTTGATTGAGGTTAATAGATGGTCAATTCTGAAACAAAATCTAAAGTATACAAAGCATGAGAATTGTATGACACATTATAAATTTCACGGTGTTTCTTCGCAAAAAATAAATAAATAAATAAAATAAAAATAAAACAAATAATAAAAAAAACTGGAGGGTGGTGGTGCAATTCTGGCTTCAGTTTCGGATTCAGCCCGTCGAAATACACAGAAAAACATGTGTAAAATCTTTGGATCTGACTTTCTTTTTTTGTGTGCCTGTACTGTTATTAAATACTTCAAATACTTTACTGGGCAAGATCGTTGAGCCACACCAATTACAAAACAGATAAAACACTTAGCCAAACATGCAAGTTACTAATAAATAAAGTAAATAAAAGACGGTATGTCATTAAAATGAATTATTTTTTGAATCATGTAATCGATATGCTTTGTGTGTATTGCAGAAGAAAGGAAACGGGGCCGGCTGTCCAGCGCAGCGGCGTGGAGCGCCCTCTTGAGCGGGGCGGGGCGGGGCGCAGCGGACGCCGCTATCGCCGGCTGCGAGCGAGGACGCGGCGATACAAGGCCGGATATTTCACCCCGGAGCGCTCCACGTCCCTTCATTAATGCAAATGCGCTGGAAAAACACAATTAGAGCCGATAACCCGCCTCTGCGCGGCGCAGCGCTCGGGCAAGGGCCGGGCCAGGCCGGGGCGGGGCGAGGCGGGGCAGGGCGGGCGGGGCCGGGCGGGGCGGGGCGGGAGGGGCGGGGTGGGGCGGGGCGGGGCGGGGAGGGGCGGGGCGGGGAGGGGCGGGGCGGGTAGAGCCGGGCTATCTCGAAGGCCTCCCGCTCGCAGCCGGCGTCGCCCTGGCAGAACGAGGCAGCCTGCGGGCCAGACCCATCGCTGCTTTCCTACCAATTGCATTGTCGCCTCAACAATTAGCACTAATCAGCCTGCCTCTTGTCGATGCACTTTCCACTGCGTCAATACACGTGTACACTTCATCTAATATTGCCATTGGAACAGTCATCAGTGTTACACATTATTCACCGCAAATAGCCGTTCCGTAACTGTCCTACTTCACAGCACTGGTGCAGGTAGGTCTGTAACTGCTTTTGACATTAACAGCAGGATTTCATTAGCTGCCTCGGCTTCCTCCAGCAGCAGCTTCCTCACATTTTTACCAAGCCAGTATCTACTGCTAGCAATTACAAACTTTTCTAGATCTCCATCAGCAAACCATACACAAAACAACCATCCTTTACCACAGTACATAGTTCCTTCAACCAACTCCCGCACCTTTTACCAACAACAACACCATCCCTCCCACATCATTCCCACTCTGCCCCCCCCATCGCCAGCGCCATCGTCTCCGCTTCTTCCACGTGGGCGCGCACGTGGCCGCCGTAATGCCCTTTATGATAAGGGTGCGTATGCAAATTTTAATTGCGCCCAAGGAAGCGCCGGCAGGCCGCCGTTCGACCCCCGCCCCGCCCCGCGCACGCCCGGAATGTTAATGACGAAGCGCACGCTAATAATAGTCTCAAGGAATGCATCAGATAGCGATGCTAATGGCTATTCTAATTAAGCGTTAACATAAGGCTGGCGTCCGCCGCGGGGCTGATGTCTTGGTTGCGGCCGCGAGGGCAGGATGCGCGCTCCCGCCCCCCCCCCTCGCGCGCGAGGTCACTGGTGACCTCCCCAGGGCGCGTGAGGAAAGAGGAAATAGTTCCGACTTGATGCTTCCGTTGCTTTCGCTCACTCTCCATTGTACACTGAATGTATAGAAGAAACGTCAGGATTCTACAGCTGTCACCGTTTCTCCGGACGAATCTTCATTTCTTTCGAAACTGCATCCTTTAAATGTCTAGCCACAATCTTCGTCTTTCTTTCTCCTCCCATTTCCTTCTTTTTTTTTAATTTTTTCCTTTCATCTGTCACTTACTCTCCTCCTTCTTCCAACCAAATTAGTGTCTTTATTTATATCATTTCCAAGGTTGATTTTCCAGGTTCTATTATTGTCTTAATTCTTTGATTTTTAAATTATTTCTTCGATAGGGCTGTCATTTCCAATTTTTGGACAGGTGGTTAGATGAATTAATGAAGATTACAATTTTCATCGTTTAAAGTGAGGGGCAATTCAAAACTTGTTATGGTATGGTCTAAACAACTATGATGGTAGAATAAAGTCATTAACACACGCTCATAGTATCATAGATAATGGTACTTGCTAAGAAACGTTTTTTACAAGATGCGGTACAGAAACGGATCACAATTGTTAAAATGAGTAAACTTGGCGGTATCGGTAACTTTTGTGAGTAAGTATTAACAGTCCCAATGAAGAAGCAGAAATCGGAGGCTAAGGCACGGATGGAGGTGATAAAAAAGGAAATAGAAGCGTTACTGATACCTGCGTTGTAAATGTTGATGATTTGTAGATCGCACAACTGCTGGCAGAAAGAAAGGGAGAAGTGCAAGAGAATGTAGAAAATGGGAAAAGCAACGAGAAGCAAAGAGCTTGAAGAACTGTCGGTGCCCGAATAAAATGCAAGTAATACGTTTGGCATCAAAAATGATTATGCGAATAGGTGTGGCTACTGGAGGCGCAGTGGGGTGGGAGAGCGGAGCAAAGCGAGGGAAAGCGATTACGTTAAGCGGGAAGACGTGGGATTCTAAGAAATCGGGTTTTTTAAAATTTTCGAAAAACGATAAGAGAAAAAATATTATTTAGTACAATAAACCCTCATTAACACGAAGTACAAGGGATTAAAATGATCGGAGTCCGTGTTATAAAAATTCGTGTTACCTAGTATTATAAATGTCCGTATTACCATAATCCTTTACCGATCCGAAGGTTTGTTCTTGTAACGACGAAATTTGTGTTAAGTGAGTTCGTGCTTAAGTGAGTTAGCACGAACTGTATATTTGAAAAGCACAGAAACAGTCCAATATTCTGTATTACACTGGAAATATTTTTTGTGAATAGGCTTTGCCATATTAGCATTAAGCGAACAATTTTTGGAAAAACCGTCAGAGCAAAAACAATTTTTTTACATATTCAAAAAGCACAAAAATAGCACAATAATGGTTATAGAGAAAATTCTTTTGTGGAAATGACTTTGCCAGATTAATGCACGTGATTCTACAGCGCGCCAGGAAAGTCTCTCCGCAGTGGCACCTTGGTGCTTGCAACACAAATTACGTTGGTAGCAGCGTGTAACAAAAGAAAACGTAAATACCACACTCACCACAACATAACATGTTGGAAGTGTTGTCTCCTTCATCTGTTTCCCAGTTATCTGTTCGCTACCAACATCATTGCCATTTTTAATAGGAGGCCCTGGCTCGGCCCAGTGCAGAGAGTCGTTCCCGGCGCACTATCTTAGTAGTCGGGGCGCTGCGCCCGGGCGAGCGGCGACGAATCCTTCCGGCGCCGTTTCCACCCAAATGCGCGGCCGCCATTTGCGTCAGGAGGCGCCGGGGGCGGGGCATTCCGCTTTACTTTGCTTTGAGGGCACTGCCTTCTCCCTCGCGCCGCAGGAACATCTCAAGTGGAAAGGTAAACGCTGTGCGCCGCCTCAGCACCAGATGCAGTTGGCCAAATGTTGTGGAAGGAGGCACCAACGACAGGGCCCTACACTCCCTCAGTGAATTTACGTATACCGGGTCAGACACAAATCACACCACAATTTCATCAAATTATAAGTTTGAAAATATTTTTTAAAAACTGAGGATTATTTAAAAAATATCAAAGTGATTACATTGCACATAAATAGTATATTCGCTCCCTACACTATTATGTATTGATAAAATAATTTTTATCCCTTCAATTATAAAATGTACAAATTCATAATTTTATCGCTGGTGTTATCTTTCATTCAGTATCGGATAGAATATAAAACAATACATCTCAGTAATAAAGAATGAGATATGATTAAAAAATTAAAAACAATTGTTTTTTACAGCCTTTACCATCCATGTAACTTTAATAAAGTTTAGGATTGTATCTTCGAATTTCAATTTCTTGCATTTTTCTAGACACTTCTGGACTGTAACTATAAACTGTAATTATAGTTAATTACATCGATGAGCTTCCGAAAATGTAAAAAGCCAACGAATATGTTTGCAACTCTTTTGGGAGTGCACAGTAAATGTACAAACGGAAAACACATTTCCGAGCCGCTGAAGCAGAATACAAAATGGCGGACAGTGTCGCTGTTACGGGCCTCGCGAGTCGTGAAAGTTTTTGATCCGATTCGCGATTTGGTTTATGCAAACGACGAAATTAATGATACGAGCGGCTGTACAGCAGTTTGTTCCTCAGTTGATGACTCGGCGCCGCCGTAATGTGCTTTTCAACATTTCGCCAGATAATATTTTGAATGCGAGTAAATTGAATTCAATATTTGTAACGTTGGTGAAACGAGCTCCATCAAGTGTCCGTATCTGTGCAACTGCTGCAAAGCCCATGCAGTCGAAAGCTATCGAACTACAAATGGACGGCGCCAGTTGGCAAACGCCTCGGCCACTTGGATGCGCCCGCCAGCGAACCCACGCTCTAAACACTCGCTCGCTCACAAACCCAACCCAGCCACGAGATGAACACATTAAGCTCCTCTCTAATATTTTGCAAAATTAAATTCGTTTTCGGGACATTTATCTTACCTTTTTGGTGGTTTGGTAGAATACTGCTAGAAATAAAAAAAATCGTGCTTCTGTTTATTAGACATAATTCAGAGAGGTTCAGTTTTTGGAGGAAAAAATAACATATGTTAGAGTGTGCTCCCACCAAACAATTCTTAGCAAATTTCCGTTCTAAAGATTGCTTGAAATATAAATTTAGTTTTGTCACTGCCCGAGGTCTCGTTTATTAACGGTATGTTTCTTTTAAAAACATTTAATGAACGGTAGCCCCAAACAAAGTTTTGGAAAAAAATTCAAATCTTCTTTTTAAGCCAAAATATAATTATGAACAAGCTCGCACAGTTTAAATTAAGCGTCAAATTCCGACACTTCTGCACACGCGATTCAATTAAAAAACATTATAAAGAACCAACCAAATTAAACCAATATATTTTATGCCAAAATTACATTTTGACATTTTTCCATGGTCTGCTTATTTTGAGCGGCACCAGCAGAAAGAACGATCAAACTGAAGTTCTAATTTGAATTTTAAAAAATCAATTTTTTTATATTTACTCTCCCAATGAAACACTTTTGATATGTGATAGTATTATGCCAATCCAGTTGTCAATCAGTTTACTTTTCACATGGAATATTAATTGCTTAGAACTAAAATATTCGAATCCTCGCATATTGAAAAGCAAAACCCAACACACACACACACACACACACACACACACACACACACACACACACACACACACACACGCACGCACACGCGCACACGCACACACACGCACACACACACACACACACACACACACACACGCTCTACACTAGCACCCATGCCGTGACAACGGTCGGGAGCATAGAGCTTGTCCCGACTGGGGTGGTGCCCTGCTCGTGGGAGATACCTGCTTGAAGAAAACCCACTAGCCGACGGTAAGAATGTGCCGGAACTCACCATACAAGGAGGCAAGGCCACCTCCCGAGGAAGAAATGGATGCGTTACACGAACGAGACTAATGACCTTAGCAGTTAACGCGCCTGGAATCCCTAATCAGACTATCTTCTTCAATGGATCCTCGTAGCTTAATCATATTCACTGATTGATTGATTGATTTTTTAGTGTTTCCGGGCGCGTCAACTGCTTCGGTCATTAGTCCCGTTAGTGTAGCACAAGTTTTTTCTCGGGAGATGGCGGTGATTTTCCCCTTGCTGGATGGCGAGATCCGGCACCGACCTACCGTCGGCTAGTGGGGTTTCCCCCTAACCAGGACTCTCCCACCAGCGGGGCACCGCCCCAGCCGGGACTAGCTCTAAGCTCCCGACCGATCTCCCGGAATATGTGGGTGTGTAGTGCATGTTAGTGTAAGTGTGTGTAAGGGGAGAGGATAGGACAAGGAAGAGGAAAGACAGATCGCGCGCGGTCCGTGGCCCGTTTAGTAGGGTACTGCTCCGGCATTCGCCTGGTGCTGATCGGAAAAACAACGGATAACTACCGATCAGAGCAGCCAGTCGCTAGAGTCCCCCTCGAGGCAGCGTCTGAATTTGACCTAGCTGAAAAGCTAGTGTCGAAAATCCTGCCGCCGTCAGGACCCCCCTCCTGGTCAGAGGCGCTGCAGTGATCATGTTCATCCTGATCGATTTTCAGAGAGACTATATTTGTTGTATTTTAATACACCCTACGCTTGCTCTGCCGTTGCAGGGCGGAGCGCGCGGAGGCAGAGCGGGCAAGGGGGCGGCCCCGAGGCTCAGGCAGAGCTCCTAACGAGGAGACTTCCTTCGATGCCCGTACCCCGCCCCTCACAAACAGCCCGAAGTTCGCAAGTTCCATAATTAACATGTTGCCTCACTCGGGGCGGCATTTCTTCAGCGCATAGGCTTGCAACTTTCCAAGTGCACGTGCGAAGGCACGATTTCTAATACACATTTTAACAGGAATATATTGATCGTAATGAGATAATTATGCCGACAAAAATCTGAAATTCTTTGTAAAGCATTTTTTAAATTGAATTCTTCTTTGTGCACAAAAGAAATCATCAAGTTTTGTTAAACTTCAATGATGACTTTTTTCTCGATTCAACGCCGAAATAAAACACACGAGAGTCTTAAGAAGGAAGTGCATTTTATCCACTGTTACTTGGCAATTTTATATCCTCAACTTTTCTGACTCGTCTTACAACATTACCAAATACGTAAGTGCTACTACAACAAAGTTCAAAAGAAGTAATACAAAGTGATCGGTGAACTATGCAGGACGCAAGTAGCCGTCATGCAGCGAAGAGGGAAGAGTCACAGCGCCAGAGGAGCGGGCGGGGCCCGGGTGGAGTTTGCAAGTTGCGCGCTCCCGCGGCAGTGGCTGGCAGGGCGACGGCCCGAGCGCGGCTCGCTCCTCGCCCATTCGAACAACTTGAGGAAATGGCAGCTTCAAAGGCACCGAAGCTCTCTAACATCCAATACACTTCGTGCTGGATGCTCGGATTCACATGAAATTTCATTAGCTGGCACAACAGAAACCAATTTGGATTGGTTGGTTGGTTGTTTTTTTCGTGTTTCCGTGCGCGTCAACTGCTTCGATCATTATTCCCGTAAGTGTATGCATGTTTGTTCTCGGGAGATGGCGGTGATCTTCCCCAGCTGGATGGGCGAGATCCGGCGCCGACCTACCGTCGGCTAGTGGGGTTTCCCCCTAACCAGGACTCTCCCACCAGCGGGGCACCGCCCAAGCCGAGACAAGCTCTAAGCTCCCGACAGGTTTCCCGGAATATGTGGTAGTGTAGTGCATGTTAGTGTAAGTGTGTGTGTGTGCTTAATGGGAGAGGATAGGACAAGGAAGAGGAAGGAAAGATCGCGCGCGGTGCGTGGCCCGTTTGGTAGGGTACTGCTCCGGCATTCGCCTCCCCAGGGGGCAAGTAGCTGGTGCGGGCGCGGTTTGACGTGCCTGGTCTAAACCGTTCAGCCTATTTTCTATAAATTGATATTCCCCAGGTGATCTGGCTGTTGTTGCGGCTCCTTGAATTTTTACTGATATTGAAATTTTGGGGGGTACATGACATGAAGCCCATTGGGCATTTTCCAAATTTTCAAAAAACTTTCTGCATCAATTTTGATAAAATTTTCTTGTGGATAGTGTGAAGAAACTTTAAGACAATGGTGCAGGTCGCATGTTTGTTGAAAACTCTAATTTTTCGAAAATTACAAAAAATCAAAGTTTTTTCGGCATATTCCTATAACTAAAATTTTAAAAATCGAGATTTTTTCTCTTAAGAAAATCTGTTCCTTAAAGATAGATTTTGAAATAATGTCATGTACAATTTTTCGAACATTTGAGACATATTTGCATAATTTTGCGTGAAAGTACAAGCGAGGAAGTACGTGCTATTTTAGCACCATTAGTTTCACAATGGTAAACAAGCTGATATAACTTCATATCAATCCGCGTATCCAGCGGTGAGTGCTGCGTGGAGTGGCTAGAGTGGATCCGCACCCAAGCACACAGCATGGATAAGAGCCAAAATTTATTGCCTTTTTATCCTTGGAAATAGATTTTATTACATGGGAGCTTTTTTTTTCTCCAAAATTTAAGTAGTATATGACTTAGTGTAGGGATCACAGAATTTAGAAAATGTGCAAACAATTCACTTTTCCCCATAGCACGTCATACGCAGTTTTTATCTGCTTTTTTGACGTAAAATAAAAAATAAATAAATAAAGCACTTCCTGCCCTTCCAGGCGAATGTTTTAAGAACTCCGGCGCTGCCGTAGCCTATGTACACGTGCGCCTGCGGCGTACCTACTCTTCTTGTTCTTACACCTTTCGTTGCTTAACGACGCCGCACAAACGCCCGATCACGCCTTCTCTCACTGCCTCGCACATGTATGACAATAAATGTGTCTGGTCTAAGTCAGTATTGATAAAACTGGTCACTATGAAAACAGTAATTATTTTCTCGAATTATTTGTAAGGGTTATATTATAATAATTTACACGGTAATATTATAAGCCAGTGCTGCAAGATTGATGGGGGAATGACAATTTTAAAGAAAATCCTAACGTGGTATAGACGCTCGAGTTGTCCACTTAGATGAGCAGTCGCATAGACAGACGTTTTGTTGAAAACCACCTTTTCGAAATCAAGATGCAACAAAGCTTGAGTTCTTACTATTCAAAGTAGGCCTAATAGAGGAAATTATTTGGTACATACAAGAGCAAGAAAAATATCATTATTAGGAACACATAAGGAAAATAATTAGGAATTCATAAAAACTCATAAAACGAATATTTCTGCCGAAAAATCGGGCCCTTTTTTGTTCCAACATTACAATACTTCATACTACGTAAGTAGAATACGAATAAGTAAAAATATTGACACAAGTGAGGAAAGTAATGCAGAGCAGCTGGTAGTTAGAAATAACTCTCTCATCTCTTAAATGGATCTCTGATACATCATCAGCAAGCAGGTTCAGTATTTGTGTTGTCATTAGACGACATGTCCTCTACGAAGTGGGGCATCCAAAGGACGGGGGAGGGAAGGCTAATGGATATTCAGCCCAAATGGCGATCAAACAGTCAAGAATATAGCTTTTAATGATTTTCGGGAACAACGGTCGTACTACGAGAAACTCAATATTTAATTGAATACGTCATTAGTATGGGGGATTTTAATAAATGTATGATTTCTTTTCATCAGAACATGCCGTTTAGTACAGACATTAACTATTTTATGTTATGTTGAAAGGAAATGATCCACTTGGTCAGGTTTTGCATTTTTGTGATTTCGACTTATATGTTATTTGTATCGTTTTCCGTTCTGTTAGTGCATTTTTCGCCAATTACATTGATTTTTTTAATGGTATTTGCTTCAAATAATATTTACGGGATGCAACATACTATGTTCTCTGCAGAGTTACTGAGTAGCCTATTCGATTTCTTCGCTCATATATTGTAATGTAAGATGTGAGTACTACGTAATCTAGGTTCCCGTGATGCCATTTCGCGACAAATAAAGGCAGGGATTTTCTGGTAAAGATCAGTCCAAACCAAACGTTTGCAAGCTGAATTCACTCGAACGAAAAGAGGAAGCCTCGGTTACATTAGTAACATATCCAAGAGCTTGAGTTGTTCATCTAAACTGGTTTTGATCACTTTTTTACGTCATTTTTCTTTAATTTTAGGTCATTTTTAAAACATATAAGAGCATTTTATTTATCATTTTTGGCGATGTTTAAGGCATAAAATATTTCCCCTAGTCATTAGTAACTATACAGTAATAAAAATATTTTTTTAATTTAGCGGAAATGGAAACTTCTTTATAAGAAACATCTCCATATCTGGACATTACTCCCTACACGCACACAACAAAGAAAATCCTGGTTGCGTCAATGCGTAATAAATTACAGACTGAAATCTGATGGAGACGAATGCAGTGCGACCAGTACCGTTTGGTAGATTAGTCAGCCATTTTGCTTAGCTTTTCTTGGGATTCGGACTGTTTTTGGACCGTTTCCTAAGGATCAAGTTTTCCATCTTTTTTTAAAATTTATTTGCTTTCAGGCATACAGCCTCTTTCAGAATGGGTTGGAATACATTAGATACAGAACTACAGAACTGAGTTTAATTTAGAAGTTATATTTTTGGTTAGGATTCTTTTGAGGAGTTGTGTGTATGTTAGGCTTAAAATGGGTCGAAAAAGTGTCTGGGGAGTTTCCTGCGGATACATGCTCTATTTGGGGTTTGTTTCCCTAATTGGAAGTGGAGGGCTTGTGAGATTGAAAGAATTTTGTGGCAAAACTTAAGGGCACTTTGCTTGATGTTGGTGGTAATGAGGGGTATCCCGAGCTCGAGATGAAGTAGATTATTGGGCATGAACCAAGGTGTTTTGGTTATGGTCCTCAGGAAACGTTTTGAAAGGTCTGGGGCTTGTGGATATGAGATCTGGCTGCTGAGCCCCAAATTGGTCATGCGTATGTTAGAATAGGTCTGATCATAGCTTTGTATAGATGGGTACCGGTTTGGATTTGGAGGGTAGAAGATCGACGTAGTATGGGAAATCCGGTGAGTTCTTTGTGTGGCTAGAGCAAGACTATGGTGGATGTGGGGTTTCCAGGTTAAGCGATGGTCAAAGAGGCTCCGGTTTGCTGGGGGGCCAAGGAATTGGTGTGGACTTGTATGCTACAGGTGGTAAGGATGGTCTGCGGAGAGAGAAGAGTTTACCTTGAAATTTAGTTGGGTTGAATTTGATGCGCCATTTGCTGGCCCAATCAGAGATTTGATCCAGGTGGTTTTGAATATCAATGGTTGCGTCATCTAGTACTTGGTTTGTTGAGTATACGACTTGCTTATCGGCGAAGAGAGCGAGGGAGGTGTGAGGGGTTGTCGGTGCGTCATAGGTAAAAATATTGAAGAGAGTTGGAGCTAATACAGAGCCTTGAGGTACGCCTGCTAGGATTGGAGCAGGAACAGAAATCGCATCGCTTAGTCGTATGGAGAAGGGCCTATTCGTGAGGAAGATTTTAATAAGGAGTCTCTAAGTTGGTACTGTGGGATACCAAGTTTTAGAATTTTGAATAGTGGGCCGGGGTGCCACACCGAGTCGAAGGGTTTTTCGATGCCGAGACAGACGGCTACTGTATGGGAAAACTGATGGAAGCCTTCGACAATGTCTTCGGTAAGTTTATGGATCGAATGGTTTGATGAGACAAGCAATTGGAATCCAAATTGATGGATGGCTTAGCCATCATCATCAGTTTTCTGGTACAAGAAAAATATAAAATTAGAATTAACATAGTTACCTAATTTTAAAAAACACATCTTAAGAAATGAAAGGAGAAGAATTAAAGAAAAGAAAAAGAAAGAATGAAAGAAAGAAAGGGGGACGGAGAGTTAGATCTTTATAATATAAAATAATTTATATAATTTAAAACATCTTAATAAATGAAAGAAGAAGAAATAAAGAAAGGAAAGAAAGAAGGGGACGGAGAGTTATATCTTTATGCTTGCTTAAATTTAAAAAACTGCTATATTACATAAAGATATAACTCTCCGTCCTATGTTAATTCTAATTTTATATTTTCCTTGTACCAGAAAACTGATGATGATGGCTAAGCCATCGAAAGCTGCTATTTGTGAAATAAATACTATTGTTGACAATGACAACGCCTTCAATCATTTCAATCTTCTATGCTATTTACAATTACTTGGGTGTATTTTGATTGGTTACGGGTTTGGAATCGGTTGTATTTAGAATCTGATGGATGATTTTGAGAAGATTGGGATGATCTTGAACGTCGTGTATGATATGGGAGGAATTTTCATTGTGGTTGGGTTTGAAGTGGCAGGATTTGTTGGTGGACTTTTAGTGCTTCGGGGTCCGAAGCGATTTTGTATAGGGACGTTATACATTGTGGGAGAAAATGAGGTAGGATTTGGTACGGGTAAAGATTGATTTAGGCGGGGACGTTTGTTAGGTTGCTGGTCTTGCGTACGTATCGTTTCAGGATTGTTGGCTAGTTCTTGATTTGACTAAAGATGTTCCATAAATTCGACGTCTGGCTGCTGATAGACCTCTTGCAGTAGGTGTGTGGGAGGATTGTCGTGATACTGGTATAGATTTCTGAGCGCACTTGAAACTGCTTCTGTGACTGACTGAGCTAAAAAGTCTGGAGATTCTGCCATGACCAGTTTATACTGCGAAGATGGTGTTCGCACTTAGTATAACGCTTTAGTTCAGCTGAGAATACTACAGTTTTGTTAAAAACACTGACACAAACACTCGTTGATTTGCGGCAATACGGCATTAACGGCCGTGGGCCGTGCACGGCGACCGGTTGTCGTCCGTCCGCTGGGGCGTGGTACTGATAACACGGCGCTTGCGATAACGGCGAGCGGAGCTCAAGACACAACTTTCTCCGACCGCTGCTCGGAGCAGAATGTTCCCATCTGTTGAAGTCTATCGGATTCGCAACAGGCAGGGAAGTCGTTCTGTTATTGATGTGGTGCGATAGTAGGACAGTGCTTGCCCGAGAAGACTGTCAAAAACTGAAGGCGGATCAAAGGGGAACCTAACGAGAAGTAGTTAACGTCCTACAAGGGCAGCAGATCGTTTAGAAATGAGGAATAACAAAACAGTGTTATATAAATTAGAGATCCAATTGCACTCTTTTGGTTAGTGTCTATTTTCTGTACTGAAAAATGAAGCTTTCACTTATCTGTCATCTACTGCTCAGTTTTTGACCAATACATTTTATGTATTAAAATGCATAATTACGTACATATGTGTAAAAGTTATAAGTGGAAAATAAAACTGACAGTGACATTGAACATTCTTTTAAGAACAGACAATGTAAGACATTAATGACGAACGTGACCCCAAAAGTCTTAAATTACATTTTAATTTTAAAATACACTAATTAAACATGCCTCAAAATGACACAAAACACATTTCTAGAAAAAATTGTAATAGCATTAGATTAAATTTTTCTTCTACAATGCAATATTATTAGAATAAGCCTGGATCTACAGTTTAGAGAGAAAAGTCTTTAATATAAAATGCAAATGAATAAATATTTATTAGGTACTGATTTGTAATGTTAACACGAGAAAAAAGAGAAGTACGTTTATTCATTAAAAACCATTTTGATGACAAAGCATATATTTAATGCGATTAAAGTTGGTACGTTGTTTTATTAACTTCATAATTCCTGAATACGTTGAATTAAATCATTAAAATTAAATACGCTCGTATGGAAAGATAAACATTGGCTGTCGTTATAAAATATAAATTTTCTTCTCTAGAATCAAAAAAATATTTAAACGAGATGTTTTAAATCAATTGTAGAATTAATGTAAATATTTTCTCTTTCCACAAAAACCAACACTCAGCACATTGAATACTTGGATTCACATTAAATTTCGCTATCTGGTACCTTATCCTACGCAAAACCAAAATAATCAAATTTTGAAGTGCTGGAGAGTATAGTCTTTTATAAATAGTGTTTCAAAGACGTTTTGCGTCAACATCCTCCGTGACCTTCGCGCCCTCCAGCGCCAGAAACGTTAAGCGATGTTTATTAATCGAAGTCAAATTTCCTAGCACGTTCGTTCTTTCACGACAAATGGAAAAAGCCTTATCCAGTCTTTTTTTACTTATATTAAGGTCGCTTTTTTAATTAAGGTCATTCAGCGACCACTATAATTAACATTGATTTTGTAACTTTGGGGTAACTGTAACTGTAGCGGAACTCTCTTACTGACACACACAGACGTGTATGTCATCCATTCCCCGGGCGGAATGCGAACCAGTCACCCTTCAGGCACGAGTCAGCTACGGTCCTTCGGCCTTTCCTAGTTGGTGTCTCTCTTTAATTTCAGTGCCCAATGATACGTGTTCTTAATAATTCTATTGAAGTCATAGAAGAATACCGTAAACGAATATATTTTGAAGAAAACAAAAAGAAACTTACACATAGAAGGATTCTCCTAAGAATAAACTAAAGTGATAGTTCGCTAAAAATGTGAGCATCACGTCTAATTCAGAAAAGCATCAGTCCGACAGCTGTTCTTCCACACCTCTTAGCAAAGTGTTTGGTTATGGCTCCCGTTAGTACACATTTTGTAAAAATCTAAGAGTATTGCTGAGGTATATGCACGTACTGGAGTCCGCGAAATATGTAAATTTAAATACGTAAGTGAAAAAATCTAACATGCTCTCAAAATCAATAAAAGAAAGCTGCCACGAATGTAAATAGAAAGCTCTCAATCACAGCTCGCCACCCAACCGCACAATAACTGGAAGCACGTGCACCAGTATGCATTTCATATTGAAGTCTCGGTTTTATAATAAAAAGTATTTATCACAAAAAAGTAAATTCAATGTAAAGTTTAAAGAAAAAAATAATTTTATCGGAAGAGTACATAACACTGCAGTTCCTAATTTCAATTATTTCTCGTGGCGCACTATATTTTCGTCGGACGAGGACCTCACAAAAGGAAGCGTCGAAGCTATTTACAAGTTAGCCAACTCCAAACGAACGAATGCATGAAAGGAGTCTAATGGCTCAAGGGCACAACGACCACAGAATCTTCAGTTATGTTGCCAGCACTTGCTGTCACTTTGGCTCATTCTTAGAAAACTACTTCTATACGATGCGCTTAATGATTTTCTATGTTACACTGTTATAATATAGAGTGGAGAGGGAATCAAATTTGGAACCACTTTTGAGATGCTATTAAAATTGTTGTTGAACAAAGAAGCCCCCAAAATCAAAATATCCGTTTGAAACTCTCAGAGATTTGAGTTTGGTCACACATTAGGCACAACAATGGGCCACAGTCGAACAGACGTTTTGCGGTCAATGGATTGGCCGTATCAAAGATACAACGTATTCAAGTGAAGATATATCTATTGCACATGTAGAGAAAAGATTTATCCGCTTGTACGTTGCCAGAACCCGACAAAAACAGTTTTTTTGGTCAAAAAAATTGAATTCCGCCTCACGAATACAATACCTTCTCTTTACTACGTACACAGGAAGGCGAGGAAGTAAAATTGAAATATGTTGTCTTTCGGCGAGGATACCCCAGAGACGGGAAAAGTCGTGATTCATATCAGCCAAGGTATTTCTTCGCGACTACGATCTTCCTTCACACCCCCTTTAAGATTTCCTACTCCTCGGCCTTCGGCCCGCCCGGCTAGCGTGCTTTCGCCCCGCAGCCCAAAGCGACAGCAAAGCAGCGCGATGTAGCGCGGCATGCTCGTCGCATGTTCTGAGCGCCCCCCCTTCCCACGCTCCCGCAACGCACTGCAGAGAAGCCGGCGGTCGCGTAGCGTGCTTGCGGCCAGGAGGACGCTAAAAGGCGCGCATTTAATCCACTTAAACGGAATAAAAATCACCGTTATTGCGCTACGACGTCTGCGCTGACGGCGAAACGCGCGGACAGACGAAATCGGCTTTTCACAAAACGCGAACAGAGCAACAAAGTAATATTCGCTCCTTTAAATGCACTCTAATGAAATTGGGTTGGAAGTCAAGCAGCTGGCACCTGGAAAGGGAAGCGAGTCAAAGCCTATTATGTTAACAAGTATCGTCGAGTGGATCTAGCACTCGTAATGATTCTCCTGCATAGTAAAGAAGCAGGGACAAGATGAAAACCAAACCTGTAACACGGAATACTTATATATAGTACATATATGTTTAAAAAAAGCGCCTAAACCATCGGAAATGCAGATTTTTTAGCGTAATTTCGTGCTTGCGTTGCAACATCGAAAAGACGGTAAAGTATCATTTATGCGCTTTCCACGGTGCCTGATTGTGAAATGATAGATTTTGCATAGTAGTTTTAATTTATTTGTTTAGTCAAAACTATTGAAATTGCGTGAGACGTATTATGAGGAGTCTGCAAACATATTTTCTTAAGATCACCTACGCGAACGGGAATCCCTACCTTAACACACATACATAGTCAGAGTCACTTGGCCGGAAGACTCATAATAGACTCAGAAATGATTGATGGGTGATGAAATATAACACGATGAATTACTAAATACGTTGGAAAGTGGATTATTTCGTGGAAACCGATCGCGCTCTATTTTAGTGCACACTAATTTCATACGAGCAGCGGGATTTGATCCCGAAAACCCCTGGGCGAGAGGGGGCGTGTCGACCTCCGCGCCGAGGTCGTACCCTCTGGTGGCCCTCCACCAGGATCCTCCGTCTTCATTACTTCACCTTTCACGCAGGCAAACCCATTATAGAGCAGGGCTGCCTTCCGCTGCGTCCTTTTTTTTTATTTTTAATTTTTGAAGAAATTACATAGCTCAGTAAATATATATAAAGTATATACATATGTATTTACAGACTTATATGCTAACCTTAAATATAATCTTACATACTAACAAGGGGGAGGAAATCCCTTTTCGGGTCCTCAGTCCGGATCTAAATCTGCAAATTTTTTTAGAAATATGTGATATGGATATTTGTTTTTGATTCGTGTTTGGTAATTGGGGTTTTTGGCTAGTTTGAATGGTGATAGGGCTGGGATTTGAGGTCGGCTGCGTTCTAAGCAAATAATCTCTCTATTCACGACAGAACAGCAGATAAAAGTATCAAGTAACTATTCAATTTGTTCCTATATCCTTTACTTGAAACATATCGTTACACTGATTCTTAGAAATGTAGCATTACTTACAACATATCAAGTTTTCTGTGAATGTGCTCGTATTTGTAGTTTTATACAAAATCGCCTCTTTTCAGACAATCGGGTTTCTCTTGCACGATAAGAAAGTCAGCTATTATTATGTAGAATCAGTTTAAAGATATTTAAAAACCGGCATAGAATAGTGTGAATTTCTGAACACCGACATCAAGAACGTAACCCGCAAGACTTCACAATCTACTGGGAAGACCCCGAGACGCGTGGTAAGACAGAAGTCTGCTACAAGCTCATGTGGAATGAGTAGAATAAATATGTGACAAACATTTAGAATATCAGTATATCTATCAAGAATCGTACAGAATAAGTATTTAAATATTTGGCAAAATACGTGTTGACTGACTAAAATACGAGATGGGATTAAGCTTTTTTTAAAACTTAACTGATTAAAAAATTAAAGGGTGCAAGGAAAAATTAAAGATGTTAACGAGTTAGTTTATATAAGATCGAGTTATTAAGGTAGCACATCTTTAGAAGCGAGGGTTCCGAAGGACAGCGATTGGCAGCGCCCTCCGAGTATTCTGAGCAACGGTCCAAGCTGTGTTTCGCGAGAATACATAGACAGTAAGTTCAAAGAAGATCGAAATTATATTAACGCATTAAACTAAAGTCTTGCTGCACCCAACTGTCGAACATAAGTAATTTTAAAACAATGTTATCAGCAAAATTAAATATTACATTCATCATATATAAAATGAACTATTTTGTTTAAAAAAAATTATCTAATATGTTGATACAAATGTTTTTCTTATTTTCCGACCTACTATAATATAAAACAACAAACAGTGACTGCTTCAAAGTGAAGTTTGTGGATTCACATGCTTAACAGTCTCATATCAATTGCATTCTCCAGAGAATCACAAAGGAAGTGGGCAGGCGAACCCTAGAAGAAATTTCGAAGTAAATGAAGGAAAAAAATATTTTTAAAATTGAATTCTACATGTATTTACAATCATTTATATAAATATGCGAAAAAATAAGTTAATTTTTTAAACTGTGGAAAGACTCAGCGTGGTCGCAAATGACCATGTGCTCTTTCTGAAGAATGGTTCAACATCCACAACGTCTTCCGCTTGCAGAACTGTTCTCCGAATAGAGACATGTAAATATAAGACGTGCTTATGAACAGGTCTGGCTGTAAGAGAACGCCGCAGTTTACAACAAGTCATTACGCTGTGTCGATTTCCAAGTGTTTTGTAAAAATCCGACGAGTATTGCTAGACCAAAGTTCTAAAAGATGAAACAGTTAACTCCTTACGTAAACATACACAAAAGGAATGTTTTCTTGATTTTTTGATCGATTAATGATTTCGGGCGCATCAACTGCTAAGGTCAACTCCTGTAAGTTAATGCATGTTTTATCGTGGGGGTGATGTTTCCTCGTTGGATGGTGAGATCCGGCGCCGATCTACCCATCAGCTAACGGGGTTTTCCCTCAATCAGGTATCCTCCACCAATGGGGCATCGCTCCACCCAGGCATATAAGTGTAATTACGTGTGAGGATGGGAATTTAGTGCATGTAAGTGTAAGTATATGTAAGTAATGGGTGAGGATGAGACAAGTATGGAAAGATCGCGTGAGATTCATGGCCCATTTGTTAGGGTACTGTTGACGCATTCGTATGGTTTTGGTCGGAGAAACCACGGAAAACTACCGAACAGACTACTCGGCCGCTATAATTCTCCCCCAGACTTGAATTGGACCTAGCCATGTTGGTGTCGAAAATCCTACCATTGTCGTAACTCGGACCTAGAAACCCCGGTCAGAGGCACTGCAAAGACATCAGTTGATACCCTGAACCATATGTGAAATTCGTTCTTCATACACACATACACACACGCAAAAACACGTACACACAAATACACACACGCACAAACACACCCACGTACAAACACAAACGCATACACCCACGCATACATGCACAAACAATACGAACATACCCACGCACACAAACACCCACGTACAACAACAGACACAAAAACACGCAAGCACAAACACCCACGTAGACACGCACAAACACACACGCACAAACACACACGCACAAACACACGCACAAACACACGCACACAAACACACGCGCACAAACACACGCGCACAAACACACACACACACAAACACACACGCACAAACACACGCGCACAAACGCGCACAAAACACGCGACACACCGCAAAAACACACGCACAAACACACTCGCTCAAACACACACGCTCAAACACACGCGCACAAACACACACGCACACATACACGCACGCGCGATTGGTGGGCGCCTGCTAATGAAGTGCGTGGGCCGCGCCAGCTCGGAGCCGCAGCGCGTGGGTGCGAGGGCTTGCGCTTGCGCGCATGCGCACGGGGCATCGCGTGTGAGGCGCGCGGGGGGCTGGGGGTGGCGGGGGTGGGGGTGGGGGCAGGTCCGCTGAAGGCGCGCGCCGCCTGGCGCTATTCTCGGCACTTAACTGTTTCCGCCGCGCGCCAGATGCCAGATAAATGGCCCCTCCGTACCCCCCGCCCCTCACCTCCCCGCCACGCCCCGTCTCAAACACTGGGCCGCAAGGTGCGCGCAGGGAAAAACGCATCGCGCCACACCCATACTCTCACAACGGCAGAATGCACTCCATTGGTGGAATCACACATTTGATAAAGTCGCTGCCACATATTATTTACAAATTCCTTGATATTGGAGTTTTTGTAATGCGTAATCTGCAGCTCAATACACATTTCCAATCAGTGCTTCAACGAGAGGAAATATTATTAATGGACTACAATCTATCCATACTATAAACTTTGTGTGTTTCTTTTTTAATTCAATAGACCAAAGAGACAGAAGGAAAAGTAAATTATTTGATGTTCGAAAATGGCAATACCGTGAACGAAATAATCCTAAAGGAACTGACCTCTTCACTTGATGCATTTCAAAGAAGAAGACTGACGAAAAACACTCTTACGTGTGACAATAAATAGGCAACTCTTTCTAGATTGAATTGTTAATTTGATGCAAATAAAGATTTTTTCAAATACAGTCATTGTGAAATATTTATTGATGAGAAGAAAACGACACATTCGTAAACGAAACCATGTTAGTCATCAATAAATATGCGAGAATGCGAGGCAAACCACAAAAAAAAATGTTTATTTACCCTTCGTCCATCGTACTGAAGGAATACCTGCTTATGGCACAGGAGGTTAGAACTCCTGTCCATTAGCCATTTGGGCATTCGTTTTCCCCACTTTCAGGGTCTTCTGTAGATAATTGGACCTAAAAGATGTTGTATAGGATTTCTGAAAGTGGGAGAAGATGGCGTGGCAAGCACCATGCTTCACATGCGTACTTTCCCCAATATTTACTGTTAATAAAGCCATTAAATATTGGTCCTCATTTTGAAAGAAGGCTGAGTGAACCTCAGGATCGCCCTGAATAGGACACAACGAGTAAAAACCCCCACTATGTGTGCAAACGTGTGTCCTCACCACTGCGCTGCCATGACTCCTAAAATAAATAAATAATGAAAGAATTTATATCGTACGCTACGCTTACTGAATGACATGACGCTGTAGTGGCATTAGGATGGCTGCTACTAGACATCCCAAGTGGGAAGCCGCCGCAGCGCGCGTTGTTCGGCCCTGGGTGTGTGGCGCACTGTGGCGCGTTGCGTGGCTGCGCCGCGTTCCAGCACAATGCGCCGGCGATGCGTCGGCGCTGATAAGCCGGCGCGGCGGGGCACAGGGCGCGGGCAGGACTGTTTCGAAACTCGCGACAAAGTGCGACACGGACAAATCAGCGCCCACCACTAACTTCTTCGGCCTCTTCAACGCACGAGCGATCTCAGCGCACTCGGGCACGCAGCCGAGGTACGGAATATATGCGTGTAGGGTCTAAGAAAGTGGGTATGGGCATATTTTTAAATCAGTAGCGCAGTCAAGATGTGGGGGGGGGGCAGCGGTGATTCTGTGTCTAGGCTTTAGACCTCCAGACGTCCTTGCACAGATGGTTAAATATAGTTTTTATTAACTTTATATAATAACGA
Source organism: Teleogryllus oceanicus (assembly GCA_964035755.1). Taxonomy (NCBI): domain Eukaryota; kingdom Metazoa; phylum Arthropoda; class Insecta; order Orthoptera; family Gryllidae; genus Teleogryllus; species Teleogryllus oceanicus. The sequence goes on along the minus strand of CAXIVR010000004.1, from coordinate 6,142,282 downwards.
TAGTCATTAAATTGTGTCAATTGAATACGTTCTAAATAAATATGAATCAACAAATTAAAAAAAATTAATTCGTTATAATGGAAAAGTTATCAAGAAATGAACACTAGAATATAATATTCTTCTATAAATATCTTATTACACCACTATTCAGAACAACTGACATCGAGAATATAGCATTAACATGTTTTTATAATATGGTTGACGATCACGCAGGATTCAACAATCGATTTTACAGGTGTGTTCCTGAGGACGATTCTTCTCAAAACAATCTGTTATACAATTAGAATAAAAATATAATCGTGGATTTACTGATAAAATGATTTATTTTCAATCATTCAGTACTTTCGATAAAGTCATGTGTCTCTACATAAAAAAGCTCTCGCTGAATACCTATCGAGTCTTTTACGCAGTGAAATACACAACAACGAATTTCAAGTATCTCAGTTAGAGAAAACATAAAAATTTTGAAAGTGGGATATGTGGTAAGCGAGAAAGTGATAAAACAACAAATAAATTATTTATTTCAATATCAGTTTGTAGCGTAAATCGAAAAGCTTTAATACTAAAAAATAAACACTGCATGAGAATGTCGAGAAAACACAAAAATATGAAAGAAAAAACAGGAATAAAATTGCGTCGCGTTGGCCACAATTAAAACGGTCACGCCACTCAAACAACACAACTAAGCAAACACGAGGCGGAGTGCACTACTCGCCATGCAAAAAAACCTGCACGCGCGCCACACCACGGAGAGCCAGCGGAGGGTGATGTTCGCCCGTAGTGACACAGGGCTCTCAGGGTGATTACCGGAACATCCAAAATCGTTCCAACACAATATTCCCGCCGTCAAGTAGAACGCGCTACTCTTAACTCGGGGGAAATGTATACGAACGCAATTAAAGCGAGTAGAAAGTTTGGCTGAAACTCCCCGCGGCTCATTCAATTCGTGCGCGGCGCATGCAGCGTGGGGCGGGAGGGGGTGGGGCGGGGCGGGGCGGGGGCGGTAGGGAAAGCGCGGCTTGGGGAGACAACGAAAGAGAAGGCAAAGGCGAGGTCTGGGATAGAGCGCGCCAGGCAACGAAGCGAGACCGAAACGGGGGACCAGGCAACGGAGGGTGCAGGCAACGGAGGGGGGCGAAGGTGGAGTGGGCGGGGAAAAGGGGGTGAGGCAGGGAGGGAGGGGGGGGGGGAGGGAGGGGCGGGTGGTGAGGTAGGGGACAAACGGGGGTGAGAGTGTGGAGGGGCGGGGAGGACCGGGGCAGGGATGGGCGGAGTTGAAGAGGGCAGGCAGGTGGTCCAGTGGTATGGGGAGGGGCAGAGTAGTGCGGAGTTGGGTGGTTGGGTGGACTGGGCGGGAGGGGGAGAGCCGTTGAGTTCGTGAGTTGTACTGCACCACCGCCACCGCCGCCGCGAGTGCGGATTCTGAGGCTACGGTGTGACCCGACGTCGCGTGTTCTGTGGGAACCTCTCACGACAGATGTTTCCGCGACCTGTGCGTAACCAAACAACTTCAAGCAGCGACTCAAAGACAATGAAGTCATTAACAACTGAACTCATTTCGTAAGACACGTTACGGTTTGATTTGAGGGTAGACAGCATGTGAGAAATTAAATTTTTGTACACTCAATTGCCTACTAATTTCCATTATAAATTTTGATTTCTCTTTTGAATGCTGTTTTATTTCAATTTTCCGAATTCTCCACGGAAAGGAACACGACTACATCAATAAGTTTTGTTGAATGGATAAACACATTTTACATGCACCGACAGCTAATGTAATTGAGAGTACATTTTATGAGAGTACATGTTATGAAAATCAAAAGACGTCAGGATACGATCCCACGATCCGCCACCTCCTCTTTTCGTGCTAAACCTGTACTCTACCGCGTTGCGTGTAGGGGTCGAACTTATGTGCAGACAAATTGGAAACTTCCTGGCCGTCGCCGCCCCTCGGCCCTGTGTCAACGCCGCTGCGTGTTAACTTTAGCCGCGACACGCTGACGCGTCCCTAGAGGCCAAATGCAGCGCTTGCAAGTGCAAACTGCAGCAGAAGGCATTCCACATATCGTCGCTTTCCATTCCTTAGAATCATCGCATACATGGTTTTAATTTATAAAAGAAGTGTCAGGTAAAATATGATTTACTGTTTTTTCATCCTAAACGTACATTTAATATCGTCGTTCTTGGTAATAATATCGAGGTTGCCAACTTGCCAAGTTGGACGCGTATCAGTGTCAAGCATATGAAATGTTGATGAATGCCAATGTTCGTTGACAAATGATGAAACGGTACGAAAAGAAAATTGAAGAGGCCTGAGAATCCACCTAACTTTCTCAGGAAGTTCACTAACCTCTAAAATATATTCTCACTGTTGGTGATCATCATCATCTAAGGAGACAACAGAAGACTAGGGGTGCTACAAGAGCACTTTCTCACGTCAATAATAGATAGGTAAAATTATAATACCGCAATATCTGTCCGTATTAACCTATCTCAGCCATCACTTCTCAAACTACTACTAGTCGTGGCACATTAGGCGCGAAAAATTAATACATTATTTTAACGCTGCTGTACTCTTCGGTAAGATTTTAGGTACCGGAGCCCGGTAAAATATTCTCTGTCAAAAAATCGCATTACAATTCTTACAATACTTTCTATACTGCGCAGGGTCAGATTTAAGTATTGGGGGGGACCCCAAGCCCAAATTGTGTCCCACCCCCCGTAAAAATTGCTCCATCTTTATTAAATAAAAACTTATCTTAATTCTAGTATTTTCTGTACAATTACAAATAAAAATTAATAATTGTGTACACAATTTTACAAATATTATATTTATTTCATTTAATACTTTTTGTGTTACAAAATATGTTTTGCATATTTTCCGCCTCTCATGGATGGGGCCCCCAAGCAACCGCTTGTTTTGCTCGTAGGAAAATTCGGCACTGATACTGCGTAAGCAGTACGCGAGAAAGTAAAATCGAGAATAAATGTTATCTTCATTACCATGTGCAACATCAAACATCGTCCGCCGGAGAGAACGAATATTACACAGGGCTCTGAAAATCTGATAGGACTAAAATCAATCTGCAAACAGAACAAACTGGCTCATCTGGTCTTTGGATCTCATCTTTGGTCGTTGGAGTTCCAGGTGCAGGTCTTGATCTCCCATGACCCTACTTAATTTACTACTAAAATACTAATAATACATATAGACAGTATGTAGAGAAAATCTGAGTTCTGAGGAAAACTCAGTAATAAGGTGGTGAATATCACTATGATGAAATATCACATTTGCTTCTGTAGTTATGTGACCATGCGGCAGTAACAAAGGTACGTACTCAAACCCAATACAATTGTAGTTATCACCAAGTTGATTTTTCATCAATTATTTTCTCATTGATGTTCTATCCTCTTGGCTCCACAAAATTATCTCTTGATTGGAGACTCACGTCGACGGTTTGTTGGTTTTCTGGACGCGTCATATTTTCTGCAGAAGTTTTTTCAGTACTTCTCTTCACATAGAGTAAAACAAATACGTTTACACAAAATATTCCTGTTTCGTTTTCTCGAGAACTTAATTGAACATTCTAATTAAAAACCTAGATAGTTAATATAAGAATACCAGGAACATCAACATAGTTTTGTGTTTGCTCTACTGAAGTAAGAAATAAACGTGAATTTTATCATGTTTGTGCGTTTATGAGTAAGGAGAATATTGTATCTCTTGTATCCAACATTTTGAGCACAAAACAGTGTTTATTTAGCTAGAAATAACAACTCCCTGTAACTTAAATTTATCATCAATATTGGGCGAAAAGAAAATACGAAACTGAATAGTGTGTGAAACATGTTTATGTAAGAATGTTCTTTGTAAATTTTAACTCTTGCAATCAGCTGCGCCCTGATATGAGTAAGCCAAAAAAATATAAATTAAAACCGAACTCATTATGAAATATGAAAAGATTGTCGTAATATTAATATTCAATATAATTCATGTATATTTGTATTCAGTATAGTCGTATTAAATGTATTCAAAATATTTTATAAGTAATCTTGTGTGGTTTTTAATTCATATTCTAAGCCCACCACCATGATGTTATCCTTGAGTGAAAATGCACTTCAACGCAGTAGGTACTCCGTCGATCTCCATTCAAAATTTAACCGGGAATATCTTAATGATGTAATTATTTGCTTTATCAGGAGGTCAATTTGAACAAGTTAACGACTGTTTTTGTAAAATAATTTCCTTTTTACCAAATACTGTATGCATTTCACTCTACAAGACTAAATATTTATATTTATTATTATTATTTATTTTACGTAAAAAACAATATGCGTATGACGTTACTATATGGAGAAGTGAATTTTGTGCACATTTTCAAAATTTTGTGATACTTACACTAAGTCATATAATATTTGAATAGCCTTTACTAACTTAATTACCCTCACCATAATCATCAACATTATCATTCTCTCTGCGGCCCTCACACACCAGGAAACGTAAATGTACTTTCAAAAGAAAGACACACTCGCGGAAAAGGCAGTAGCGCGCATTAGAAACAATAAACTATAATTTTATTCTTTGTAGAATTATATTTTCTAATAATTAGAATTCATTCTTTTACATTGAACACTTTCGACATTTTTTGGGGCTACACACTTTGTCACTTACTTCAAACATCACTATTTATCTACTCGTCCCTCAATCTCGTACTTCTTGTACTTCAATCTCGCAGCAAATGCGCGACAGTCTCGAATTACGTTTCGTTTACAAATATCATTATTCGTTGAGAAAGAAAGTGTAGATGCAATTACGCAAAACACGAACGCTTAAAGGTCTGTGCCCTGAACATATTAATAAATTTATCGGCAAAAACACTTAAAATAGAATGTTGTGTACTGGACACCGCGTGTTGAAAATTCAAATATGTGATAACGTAAGGCCTTTAAACCTGATTGCGGGTTTTTCTTCACTCCGTGGAGATTCATCTTCACTCCGGTATATGTGTGGGAGGTGCAGTTTCTCGAATTCTTTGGAAATAATTTCACTTTCAAGTGGATGAAGAGGGAAAAGGAGATTCTCATTGAAGGAGTTCTCACGGAAGTATTTACTCTAGAATGAAAATAATACTGGATTAATTCATCAAAAGAAATTATATGTTTAGATCATTTTGTAATATTCATGAGAAGGTCACACTCAGAAATATTAAAAATTAATTAACAATTCCTTTCAACCAGCAAAGTAAACCTATTACGAAAGATATCGTAGTTCTTCGGAAATTTTTTGTAAATACTATAGACCAACATGACACTCTTGGTGTTTGCTTGAAGTGCTGTATTCCCTAGAAACCCGTGTAATGATAAATGCCGAAATGACTTCCGAAATTCACTTTTACCCTTTTGGGCATTTGTAATCCAATTCCTTTAAGTTTTGAGCATCAATTTCGGAACGCATTTTATCATTTTTATTTAATGCTGTAAATTTATGGGTAGCGTGTCACTGTTTTATTGAATTACCTTTTATATTTATTTAGTTGATTTAAAATTATCACTGTTTTATTCAGTGGCTGTGCATTAACATTACTTTTTCGAGTGTTTGCTTTTATATCTTTAACAAAAGCATTCTCCGTAATTTTAGTTATTCATACAATAACGAGCAATGTTATCAATCTGACCCTCTTTAGGTCTAGAGGAGACAGAGTTTTGTAATACCAGTGTGCAATCTTTCAAAATATATCAACTGTGCATCTATGACCCCACTGTGACCACAACGGGTCACCGTCTTGCGCCCGAAACCCCTCCCTTCTCCGCCGCTTTCCAAGCCGCAGCCGATGTTGCAAAACGCCTCTCCTTCCGTTTCCGCTTTCACAACCCTCCTCTCCGTCCCGTCCCGCCCCGTACGTCGATTTCATAGCAGCGGTAGCATCAGCCTGCTCATCGCGACTCTAGCCTCTCTCCCCGCCACCACGTCGCGACGCTATGGCCTCCGGCCTCCGCGCGCCGCGCTGCCCATAGTGGACGTCCCCGCCCCCGCCCCGCCCCGCCCCGCCCCCCGCCCCGCCCCCGCATCGAGTGCACAACGAGCGCGCCCGCCGCCTCCGTCGGCCCCTCCGCCCACTATCTGCCTCCCGCGCTATCGCTCCCATCGCGCGGTTGCGTCTATCCGCTGCCTTCTCTTCGGGCGCCGCTACGGCTTTTGTGGGGCGCGCTCTACTTGCATTTGCAACTGTAGCGCGCTGTTCGTTTTTTGTTGGGTCGTATGCGCCAACTTTGGACACTGTCCCCTGAATATTTTCAGCGTAATTTCCTTGTACAGTCCCCCTAGACTTTGCTGTTTGCATTTACATTTCTCTTCATTCCGTAAAACATCGCTTAGCTAACTAAAGTACACTTACTATGTGTATTAGAGACACTTATGTGCTGCACTTTATATCTGAATGATAATGAGTCTACACTCATTCCCTAGTTTTCCATTGAAAATTATTTTATTTTTGTTTATTATCACTCTACTACGGGGTCAACTTAAACACACTACTGGTGTTTACTTGTATTAAGCGCACGTTTTCTACCGTGCAGTTGTATGTATTTAAAAAGAGGACGTTAGTGATTTTGTACTTACATTTTATACACTTTTTGTTTTCCTCAATGTGCTTTCATAACTTTGTGTTTGATATACCACTACATCTGTTAATGCTCATCATTATCATTACATCTATCATAAACTTTCCCATTAGAGTTGGAGACTTTTCCCGAATTCATCACATTATATCTTTGGACTTCGGCTTCCACGTGCCTGACGCGCCAATAGCACTTTTTGAGAAGCGCCTTTGGTATGAACTTCACCATCATCTTTTCAACGTATCGCTCCCCGTCCGACGGGTCACGTCTGGGTCCGTCTTCGCCCCGACCCGTTCCGCCCCGCCCCGCCCCCGACCCGTCCCCGCCCTCTCCTCTTCCTCTCTCCTCTCCCTCTCCATCCTCTCCTCACCCCTCTCCCTCCTCTCCATACCTCTTCGCCTTCTCTCCCCTCCCATCCCCCCTTTTCTTCCCTCCCCTGCCCCGCCCTTCCCCGCCCCCGCCCGCCCCACCCCGCCTCACCCAGCTCTGCTCTCCGCCCTTTCCCTTCGCCCATCCGCACTTTCGCCTCACCTTCCCCCCCCCCCCATTCCAGCCATAGCTCAGGTGCGCGCTGCGATTCGCCCCTTCCTTCAATCTCAGTGCACGCTCCCCCCCCCAACTCCCGGCTTCCCTCGCCCCACCGCCCCCGCTCTTTTACGTAATCAAGGCAGCTTTTAAAAAGGAGTCGATGAGCGCCAACATTTGCAATCCTCGTCCTTCCCGAGAAATCGACTTCCCCTCTCGAAAAGGTCGAAAGACGAGTGTTTCCTTTCAGCGTGCCGCGATTCTCGTTATCAGATCGAGCCTGCGAGGAGTTTGCTTGTGGAAACTAGCGCAAGACAACTTGGACGGAAACTCTCGTTACTGGCGCCTTCTAGGCGAGCGTATCGAGGGGGCGACGGCGGCAACGTCGCGTAGCAGCTTGGGCGCGTCGACGCTCCGCGACGCGAAAAGCTGCGTCGCCACGCTGCGTCAAGGGAAGAGAAAGCCCTGAACTTTTAAAGCCTCTGAACACCCAAGTCAAATTCCTCAAAGACGAAGGCTGCGGGAGATGCTCCTGGAGCGGAAACACTTCCTGGCGGGATTATCTCGCGACTTCCGGTGGGTGGCTTCCGCGTCAGGGAAGGGTGGCGGGCGGCGGGGGGCGGAGGCGTTCGGAAAGAGCGACCTTCACCGCGCGGCAAAGCGTAATTGCGAATCTCGCGGCTGAAGTGCAAAGCGCGCGGGAGGCGACGGCCCGGAAACTCCCATCTCGCGGCCGCGAGCGCAGGGCGAGGCTCACGGAGAGGCCAGAGGAGAGGCGGGAGCGAGGGTGAGGGTGAGGGAGAGGACGAGAGCGGGGACGGCGATGGGGCGAAGGCCAGGGCGAGGATCATTGCGAGGCCCAGAGGAAAGGCGAGGAAGAGGGCGAAGGGGCAGGAGCGATGGCTGGGGCGAGGCCAGGGCGAGGATCAGGGCGAGGGCGATGGACAGGGCAAGGGCGAGAACGGCGGCATGGCCCACGCTTAGTGCGATAGCAACTGACCACACAAAATCTCTCTGCCATCGCCAATCCGGTCACCTGAGAACTAAAGTGGTGTACGAACGACGAAAAGGCGGATGGGAAAGAAAAAGTGGGTGGAACAGGGAGAATAGGAAGGCTACAAAGGAGGCTATTAAGAGGTGGGAACATGCTCGGGGATAAAAAGATGGCAGGTGCTGACTAGGAATTAACAGAAGGAAATCTGCAAAAGCAGTGATGAATTAAATTCCTCGCCCCCTATCTCTCCGCCCTACCCCATTCTCAACGCCTCGCCCTACTCTCACCGCCTCACTCTCACCGCCCCGCCCCACTCTCACCGCCCCGCCCCACTCTCTCTGCGCCCCGCCCCACTCTCTGCGCCCCGCCTCACTCTCTCCGCCCCGCCTTACTCTCACCGCCCTGCCCCACTCTCTCTGCGCCCGCCCCACTCTCTATGCGCCCGCCCCACTCTCTCTGCGCCCCACCCCACTCACCACCCGCCCCACTCTCCGCGCCGCTCCACTCTCACCGCCCGCCCCATCTCACCGCCCCGCCTTACTCACCGCCCCACCCCACTCTCTGCGCCACGCCCCACTCTCTCTGCCCCACCACTTCACCTGCCCCGCCCCACTCTCACCGCCCCGCCTACTTCACCGCCCCGCCCCACTCTTCTGCGCCCCGCCCCACTCTCTGCGCCCGCCTCACTTCACCGCCCGCCTCACTTCACCGCCCGCCTTACTCACCGCCCCGCCCCCCTCTCTCTGCGCCCCGCCCCACTCTCTCTGCGCCCCGCCCCACTCTCCCGCCCCGCCCACTCTCCCCCCCACCCCCCCCCCTGCCTCGCGCTCTGCCTCGCGCTCTGCCTTGCACTTGCCCGCCGCGCGGGGCGCCGCCTGCTGGTGGCGCTCCCAGGGGCCGAATTTCCGATTCGGAGGTCGGCACTCGATCACGTCTCGCGGAAACGGCCGGCGCGAGGAGCTGGGGGGCGGGGAGAGACCTCCGGGGGAGTTCGAATGACCGGAGTTCATGGAGGAACTGAGCGCCGTGAGAGGAAGAAAGGCCTATCAGTGGGGAAGAGAGAATTGCAGAAGCAGCTTACAAGAAGATGTGGCGATTTGTATTTAAACAATAGTCATTATTAGGAGAACGTGCTAGAACAGTAATATTATACCATTCCTATTAGAATAATAACACTGTACTGGCACAATAGAGAGAAAAATCAAATATTACTGAGTACACTAAAGGACTAAAGAAAAGGGACTCCCCTTAGCAACATTGATTTGTATTTTTCTGATAATTCGCAGTATAATGTCAGACTTCAAGGTTTCCCTTCCTGTTCTTATTAAACAGGTACCAAAGAGTTTTCAAATGCTTTCCAAATTTAATTAGAGGTATTAGCTTTTTTCACTTCATGGGTACAGGTTGATCTAAAGTAAATTCTATGTTATTTTTCCATTCTCAGTTGAAACGTATTCCCATGAACTGTGACAAATGTTTCTTATGCCTCAATATTTCATTTTTCGTTCTGAAAATTCTTCCATCTGCTATAAATGTTTCTTAGGCATCAAAAGTGGCGGATTCATACAGTGTGTTCTTTATATAAAATATTTTATACTTCAAAAAGATATTTAATGTATCACTCAAAATAACTTATAAAATGTATCCTTTCAAGGAATCATTTATGTACAATCCGTTTATAATTCTCTACATTCATAAATATCACTTCCAGCTGACAGTAAAGCTAGGAGTGCAAAATGACTCCAAGTATAATATTTAATGAAGAAAAAACAAAACAATTTTATTCCAGTGATAAGAAGCAATTTGAATTTCCCGTTAAACAATTCAAAATATATTCTTCGCACGATAAAATAACAGGAACTTATTATTATTTCTCAGTAAAATTAAAATGGAGACTAATAAGCACGATGTCTTATACCAGTGTCTTCCCGGAATGTGGCCATTGCGAAATGCGATGAGAGCTGTGAAACGGAGAAGTTCGCCGCTTCATGACAAAGAAACGCCTCGAACGTGCGTGTGCGTTGCGAGGAGTAGGGTGGGGCGGGGCGGGGAAGGGCGGGGAGGGGAGGGAGAAAGGAGGGAGGGAGGGGAGAGGAGGGAAGGGGTAGGAGAGGAGGGGAGGGGGAGGAGAAGAGGAGGAGAGGAGAGAGGGAGGGAGAGAGGAGAGGAGAGAGGAAGAGAGAGGAAGAGGAGAGAGGGAGAGGAGAGGTGGGGGAGGAGGGGGGGGCAGGGAGGGGGGGACAGGGAAAGGCCGACCGGGGGAGGGGGGGAAGGCCGGACGGGGAAGGAGAGGGAAGGGAAGGGGCGGGGGAGGAGAGGGGGGGGGAGGGGAGGGGGAGGCCGGAGGTCGAATCCCGCGCCGGTCCATCACCGCGGTGCGGATCGCCGCCTCAGTCGGGGCGTGAAATGGAACCGGGGCCGGACAGGCTGCTCGCGGCCGCGCGCGGGGCCTCAGGGGGCCGCCCCCCCCCCCACCCGGCGGGCCCCGCGCACCTGCGCCGCCGAGAGAAAGTCCGAAGGCGGAGAAGGAACGTGACGGCCGCGCGCCCAAAGTGATTCCCTGGAAGCAGCCCCCCCCACGACCGCACTGGCCGGCGAGGCGGCCGCCTCCACTCCCTCGGCGCGCGGAGCAGCCTACTAGCGCAAGGCTTCAGGGGAAGGATTCACGAATTTAGAAGGATTACTCGCCTGAGAACAAGTCATGGCGATCAGATTCTCACACAAGGGAACGAAATATCACAAAGAAGGCATTCCGGTAATGATCACTCATTCAGCTTATTCCTGTAAATCAAAAAATCTAGAAACCAAAGTTTATCCGCGTTGTGATAAATTACTCTTATTATCCTATATTTTCCAAGCTTACTATTATTATTGAATTATTATTTCACTTAATGAAGTTACAACGATTAAAAGTGTATTGATTTTCCTCAAAAACTTGGTTTACTCCTCTCTAGACACGTTGCAGTTATAATATACATTTTCAAAACAAATTACTGGAAGTATGGTTTTGGCATATTTGTTATTCTGTGGAAAAGGTAAATTGCCAAATAATGAACTCTTAAAAAATTACTAATGTAATGTTTGAAAGTCGCTGGTATTGTACAAAATTGCTGGTATTATACCCTGATATTGTCCGTATAATGGAAATAATGAACGCTGTAGTTAATAATTTCTAGCAGTAATACATCAGCACGATCAGTTATAAATTTTATTTATCATAATGTTGTACCATTGCAATTAGTTACTGATACAAATGGTGTTTTAAACATAAAATTTTCTAAAGAATAAGGAGTGCAGACTAAGGGAACTAAAACAATACTAAAGGAAAGCTTAATTATCAATTTTTACAGTGTTTAATTGAGCATGTTTCCTAAAGAGAACAACCAAATTTGTAAACATACTCATTCAAATATTTGCTTACACTTTATCGTTTCACAACGAACATATTACTATTCTTGCCAATCATTATAGCAATGCAAATTTCATTGTGGAGGCGGCGCGGGAAGGTCGGCGCGGGGAGGTCGGCGCGGGGAGGGCGGCGCGGGGAGGGCTGCGCGGAGAGGGCTGCGCGGAGAGGGCGGCGCGGAGAGGGCGGCGCGGAGAGGGCGGCGCGGAGAGGGCGACGCGGATAGGGCGGCGCGGGGGCGGCGCGGGGGCGGCGTGCGGCCGTGCTTCCGGAGAGGGCTGCGCGGAGAGGGCTGCGCGGAGAGGGCGGCGCGGAGAGGGCGGCGCGGAGAGGGCGACGCGGATAGGGCGGCGCGGGGGCGGCGCGGGGGCGGCGTGCGGCCGTGCTTCCTTCTGGGTTCTAAATTGCTAGGCGCACCGTCTGTCGTGGCCGCAGCCGACGTGAAACAAATGGGATGTTAGGAGTCGTTAAGGCGACGAGTGGCGGCGACGACGGCGGTGGTGGTGGTGAAGGTGCCGTGAGAGGGGGTGGCGGTGGGTGGCGGCGGATACGATGACGATCGGTCAATAGGCTTCACCTGCCCAGCTCGCCAGTCAAACAATACTAATGATCCCGCCAATTACGGTCCTTTAGGGCTCACGGATCATTTATTTCATGTTGGTGTCCCTTTTTCTTTTCGTAGCCGATGCATGAAGACATAAAAATATAAATCATGCAGAAGTAAAATCCCCCGTAATATTTAGATGGAAATGAAGTTGATAAGAATATCTTACAATCCTGACGCGATAAAAAAAGTTGCAATTGTTTCACACGTATAAAATGGGTCTGCTATTTTTCTGATTCATACATTCACTTCTCATATTGCTCGGATTTACTGGTCGTAGCTGTAATCCAGCTGCATTTCCCAAAAAGCCACCCCCTCCCCGCTCGAACGAGGATTGCCCTTAGCGGTCGGGAGAGCCGCCTTAAGGGCGTCCACACGATGCGTCACGGGATTAAAATTGCATGCGTAACGTCGAGAGACGAACGTTCAGCCCAGCGCACGTGCGCTACCTTGTCCACACAGTGCAACACTGTGCGGTGCTTCAGTTCTGTTCTGTACAATGGATCCAGCTATTTACGCGGCAATTTCGTCAGCTCATTTTATAATCGGTCGAGAGAAAAGAAAAAGAGGCGCATGTGGATGAGAGAATACTTTAAGGTAGGAAAACGCACTATTATACGTGCATGTCTTTAAGCCTAATGTACTCGGAAACTATTGCATTTAATTGTTTCCTCTACAACATTTATAAAATAAATTTCGAAAATTCGCATTACCGTAAAAATAAAGTAAAAATTAGGAAGAACTAAAAATTCTTCTCCGCAATACACCAGACTAGAAATGGAAACAATCGCATGTCGTTTTACTATTTTCAACTATATACCTAAATAAATACATATGGAAAATTGGTATTATCGTAAACATATAGTAAAAAATAATCTGCATGAAATTCGCAATAAAACGCAGACGGACACTACACAATAACTCAGAAAACCAAGGACTACTCAAAGAAAACGTACGGCACGGTATTCCGGACGACTTCGCTATTTAATACACATTCTTTGAAGGAAGCTCACAGTAAAGACAAACAAGATTCCCGTCAGCTCTGAGATGGGCTATTGCTTGCGTCTATCGTTTTCACGGAAGGAGGCATGCCTGAAACGCATGCGCTATGTGCGCTAGACGCACGCGCAAAAATTGGAGCACGTGCCTTTAGGAAGAATTCAAATAGGGTTACAAGCAGCAACTCCCCTCGCTCAATTTTCACCTTTCAGAATCAACTTCACCTGCATTACATTGTGTGAGTTATCATCACTGAATCGGAGCAAACATCACTTAATTTACAACACAGGTAGCAATTTTTCACCACTTGTATTAATTTTTAATATTTTACGTCATGTAGTTAGGTATTGTTTTATTGGACACCCGACCACACGATATTTTTACGTAACCAAAATGAAATAAAGAATTCTTATGATATGAACGCGTGTTGTAACTGAGGTTAGTAATAAAAATACGGAAGATTTGAAATCGTCTCCTTGAAGAGGAGGCCGACAAACGAGGAGGTGCCTGGCGCAGCGACGCAGAAGACTTCGCAGGAGAACTGGGGCACCTACGGCCCTTCTTTGCTCAGTGGAAGTTGGCGGTCGGCGCCGTCCGACTTCTCCGTTCTGAACCCCTCCGCCCCCCCTGCTCCCCAACCTTGACAGAGAGCGCACGGCGGCAGCGGCGGCGGCTAATGAGACTGTCGTGCCCCTATCGGCGCACCGCCGCTCGCCTTCCGGAGGGGTTGTTCGGGATGGTTTCGCGGGGGTAGGGACGAGCGGGGGTGAGGGCGAGGGGTGGTTGGGGAGAGGGGCAGGTGCGAGGGCGGAAGCGGACGCGGGAGTAAAGGCGTGAGTGAGGCGATCGACCGGGCAGTGTTCATTTTAGAAGCAAATCGTAATAGTTTAGACGCTATTGTTGTCAGCAGACGGATAGACGGATGGATGACTAATAAAACGCGTTTTTGGTATAAAAAACCTAAAACGTGTATTTCTGTTGAATTCTCGAAGTCGATTTTCCGCAGCATCACAAAACTTTCTAAATATTACATATGTTACTTCGTATATACGTATGTATGCAAAATCGTTATATAATACGTAAATTACTCTCTACATTACTTCGTATGTATTCGGAAAAGTGTTCAAGAGCATCAGCTAATGCCACTGCAGTGCCTATGACCGAGAAGTCCTAGGATTCGGGTTCCGACGGTGGCAGGATTTTTGACACTAGCTAGCTAAATCGAATTCAGCCACTGGAAGAGAATTCTTGCGGTCGCCTGCTCTGATCGGTAGTTTTCATTGGTTTCTCCGATCAATATCAGGCGAATGCCGGAGCAGTACCCTAAACAGCGGGCCAATGACTGGTTGTAATTTTTTCTTCCCCTTCCTTGTCCTATCCTCACCCCCTTACTTACACACACTTTCGCTCTCATGCACTACATTATCACACATGTCGGGAGACCAGTCGGCGGCTTGAAGCTTGTCCCGGCAGGCGCAGTGCCACGCTGGTAGGAGATATCTGGTTGGAAAAATCCCCGCAAGCCAACGTGGGTCAGAACTGGATCTCTGCCAGCCAGCAGAAAAGATCACCGCCACCTCTCGCGATAAAACGCATGCACTACACTTACGGGAGTAATTGCCTAAGCGGTTCACACGCCCGGTATTAACAATCATTCAATCAACCCTGTGTAGAAGTACGTATACGAAAAAGTAAGAAATAGTAACTAATTTTATATTACTGTAATGCAATATTAAGTTGTTTCAATTGTCTTTATAAATTATTTTCCCTTCTTTAATACATACTTGTTCCACTGCCCGCCACTAAGAGGCTTACGCTTCACAAATTTGAAATTGGGGAACCTGCAATTATTCTTTGGATTTTGTGTTTGAATAGCCATTATTGAGGAAGTGGCTCCTACTCAGCCTAAACTTACAACATGGAGGCTACTAGAAGGAACGGTTTAACATATTACG
Organism: Teleogryllus oceanicus; assembly: GCA_964035755.1. Taxonomy (NCBI): domain Eukaryota; kingdom Metazoa; phylum Arthropoda; class Insecta; order Orthoptera; family Gryllidae; genus Teleogryllus; species Teleogryllus oceanicus. The sequence continues at coordinate 6,127,181 of CAXIVR010000004.1, read as the reverse complement.
TAAATCCATTTTCTAGAGGAGATCATTATTCAAAACATACTATTATTTGGATGTTGAGAAGAGATGCGTTAGTGCATAGATCACTATAATGAGATGCATTTTGAGTGCGTAAATATTCCATGTAATATGAAATATGCAGTAAAATTAAGGAATCTATGTGAAATTGATTGATTGATTGATTGATTTTTTCGTGTTTCCGGGCGCGTCAACTGCTTTCGTCATTCTTTTTCCTCGGGAGATGGCAGTGATCTTCCCCCGCTGGATGGCGAGATCCAGCGCCGACCTACCATCGGCTAGTGGGGCTTCCCCCTAACCAGGACTCTCCCACCAGCGGGGCACTGCTCCAGCCGGGACAAGCTCTAAGCTCCTGAACGGTCTCCCGGAATATGTGGTAGTGTAGTGCATGTTAGTGTAAGTGCGTATGTGTAAGGGGAGAGGATAGGACAAGGAAGAGGAAGGATAAATCGCGCGCGATCCGTGGCCCGTTTGGTATTCGCGTTGTGTTGGTCGGAGAAACCACGAAAAACTACCGATCAGAGCAGCCGGTCGCTAGAATTCTCCTCCAGACAGTGACTGATTTCGACCTAGCGGAAAAGCTAGTGTCGAAAATCCTGCCGCCATCAGGATTCGATCCTAGGACCTCCCGGTCTGAGTCAGTTGTTGCACTGAGCTACCGCTCCCGGTGAATTTATGTGAGGTTGTCTTGCAATATATGCGAAGAACACTAACATCTGAGAAAGAAAACTAGTTTTCATTGGGACCAAATACCAACGTTCATGGGGTTGAGTTCATAGTGAATCATACCAAAGGCTACGTGTAAGCCTCGTTAAGAGGATTTATACGAGTTCGGTCTATAATCGAAACATTTAGGGGCCACGACCTGGTAACATGTTACCCACTCTCCAAATCGTGTGCCCTCATTTGTCCAATAATGAAGCGTTTAATTGAAAATGGATGGTTAATTATTCACATGACATTTACGGGAGAATCTCGCTAAAAGCTGAGTGAAAGTGTAGTCAGTTAGCACATTTCAATGTGAGACAAAATGGAGTGAAATATGTGTATAATTAGTTTTGGATGAAATATAGACACATTTTGAACAATTAAATTATCAAAAAATGCTTTTTAAAAAGATCACTTTTCGTTTGATTTAATAAACAATAAAAAAATTACATTAATCCCATTTTCGATAAACTCTTAATATTTTGGAAAATAACGAAAATGTAACAATGCAAAAGTAGAATATTGAAGTTAGAGATTTTTGTCTTAAATTAAATATGTTCTAACATCAGATCATCTAAATAGAACATGTACAATTATTAATAAAACGAATATTTTTGCGTAATTTCTTCTTGAAGTTCTTCAAAACTTTATTTAAAAAAATTTCAAAATCAACTACAATTTTTTTCTATTAATTTTTCACAATAGAAAGAAAGAGGTCCCTCCAGTTTAAAACAATGACGTAGCTCTCATTATAGTTAAACTCTCTTTACTTTTCAAAACTTTTAAAAGTTATAAATAATATGAAAAACCCAGACTTCTTCACCCTTAAAAATCCACGGCTGCAATCGGGTTGGAACCCACGAACTTGGGTATAACTGCCCGATACGCTTACCGATACACCATCGCCGCCGGGGTTGGGGTTGGGAGCGGAGTCGGAACGAGGCATGCACATGTTGGAGAACAGAGCAGGTCCGAGGCACGGGACGAGGCGCCGTGGGACGCAGGCGGAAGATGGTGATGATGGGGCGAGGGAGTCTGTCGCTGCCGATGCCTCTAGAGGAGCTCCAGGCAGTGTTCTCACCGCCATCGGATTCCATACTACGAAGGACACGGCGAAAGGAAACCAAAGGAACAAGTAAATGGAAAACAGGAGCCAAACAGAAAAGGATTAGAAAGAAAACATGATAGAAATTATAGAGGAGAAAATGAAAATAAAACTGGAAAGAAATTTAGAAGCATTTCTTTCTCTTTAATACATGTAATGACTGATAGTCACTTATATTATCATTATATGGTGTCAAAAACCTTCAATGATAATAATAATAATAATAATAATAATAATATAATAATATTATTATTATTATTATTATTATTATTATTATTATTATTATAACGCACTGTAAGGAACTTTCTCTCAAATGCAGAAATAAATACCATTAGGGAGAACGTAAGAGCATCCTTGGGTTTGAGAATAGGAATGTGACTGATGAAGGAAGAATAAAGATCCACAATCTAATCAGGAGTCTGTGGAGACGAATTCTGATGAATCCTACCTCTTAGTGCATGAGAAATTCTCTTGGACTGTGCATTACGAAGCCATGAAGACATACTTTCATCGTATCCACTTATCCTCTCGACCATGGATCCCACGAGTGGGGTACGGCCGACGTACAAATGCAGCAGAAATGGAAATAATTTTCTTTTCTAATTCTGTTTTAAATGGAAATAACCTCATGTCAGCTATCAACACTTGGGTATTACCTATGGCTGTCTATACATTTGGTGTTCTTCACTGGACAACAACTGCACTACAGGAGCTTAATCGAAAAGTTAGGACCACTCTTACCAAGTACCGCATGCACCATCTCAACAGTTCAGTGGCAAGACTATACATACCTCGGAAAGAAGGAGGTGGGGGCTCCTGGATTTTGAGTCTCTTTGCGCGATGCAAATCAACAATCTTCGAAAATACTTCCTTCAGAAAACGACGATTTTGCATGAAGCAATTTGTGCCACGGACAAGAATTTTACTCCACTGAACCTCAATGAAGTGGAATCAGAGTCTGTGTATCACCAAGGAAGATAGGCTGAGTGAATGGGCCAAGAAGCGTTTGCATGGCAGGTTTCCTGCTGAGCTCAAAGGGAACGCTGTGAACATTGCATCGTCAGTCTCCTGGCTAACAAAATCTGGCCTCTTTGCTGAGACAGAAGTCTTCGTCATTTCTATTCAGGACGAAGTAACCTCCAATCGCAATTACCAAAGGTATGTGATTGACGATATGAGTGTAGAGGACCGCTGCCGCCTTTCCAATCAACCCAGCGAAACACTCCAACACATAATGGGCGGGTGTTCTGCATTGGCACAAACAGAATATCTGAGTCAGCACAATGAGGTTGCTGCGGTTGTCCATCAGTCCCAGGCCGCAAAGTCAGAGATGGTAGAGAAAGAGGTTCCATATTACGAGTTCAAGCCGGTTTCAGTTCTGGACACGAAACCGTCGAAGCTCTTGTGGAATGTTGCAGTCACCACTCATCGCAGGGTCGAAGCCAACAGATCTGAATTCCTACTGAATTCTAGAAGACGTGCACAGATAATGAAGTTACATTTATGTCCAGAAGCAAAACAAGGTGCCATCTCCATTTGCTCAATGGACAATCTCTACAGGGCGATTTTAGCCCCTGGTTTGTCAAAGACATTTGGGATAGAGACGCCAGATTCTACATAGCCCAACATCCACGGCAATTAACGTCCTTGACGCGAACTCCTGTTCCTTCTAGGATCGCCACCTGGCGAATCTCCGAACCGCGCTCTCAGCCGCGAAGGCCGCCTGGAAGCGCCGCGCCGTGCCCCGCCGTTTTTCCTGAGGCGCGATGCGATGCGGAGCGACACAGCGCTGCTCACTCTCTCCTACGCTGGCGGGCAGAGAAGGCACGACAGGAACACAAGGAAGCGGTGGGAGAGACGGGATGAGAATGCACGGGGATGGCTAGGGAGAGGGTAGCACGGAGGGTGCCGAGGAGGGGAAGGGAGGGGGAAGGAGTGCACGGTGCGCAATGGAAGATTGATTGATTGATTGATTTTTTCGTGTTTCCGGGCGCGTCAACTGCTTCGGTCATTAGTCCCGTGAGTGTAGTGCATGTTTTTTTCTCGGGAGATGGCGGTGATCTTCCCCCGCTGGATGGCGAGATACATCACCGACCTACCGTCGGATAGTGGGGTTTCCCCCTAACCAGGACTCTCCAACCAGCGGAACACCGCCCCAGCCGGGACAAGCTCTAAACTCCCGACCGGTCTCCCGGAATATGTGATAGTGCGGTGCATGTTAGTGTAAGTAGTGTGTAAGAGAAGAGGATAAGATAAGGAAGAGGAAGGATAGATCGCGCGCGGTCCGTGGCGCGTTTGTTACGGTACTGCTCCGGCATTCGCCTGGTGGTGATCGGAGAAACCACGGAAAACTACCGATCAGAGCAGCTGGCCGCTAGAATTCACCTCCAGACAGCGACTGAATTCGACCTAGGTGGAAAGCTAGTGTCGAAAATCCTGCCGCCGTGGGGAGTGTAACCCAGGACCTCCCGGTCAGAGGCGCAGCAGTGACATCAGTTGATGCACTGAGCTACCGCTCCCGGTGCAAAATGGAAGAGACGTTGAGTAGTTGAGTAAAAAAGGAAATAAAGGATATGGACAGGTCGGGTATGTTAGCGGAGGGAACTGTGGAGGAAATTACGAAAAGGGGAAGTGAAAGACCGGACGGGGATCAACGGGACAGGAAAGGGTAGGTTGGGCAGGGGCTTGTTGGGTGCCACGAGGTGCGGCGTCGTGGATGGAGTGAGTGCTGTCTCCTTCAGAGTGCGCGAGCTGTAAGGAATGGCGGGCGTCGCGTCGCTCAAAATGCAACGCGTGCGCGGCATCTCGTCGCTCGTGGGCACGTGGCCCACTCGCGGCTGCCCCGTTACGCCCCCACCGCCCACAGCGCAGAGGGTGCATTTCAGAGCGGGAACTAGTCATCCCTCCTCAGGCTCTATGCGGCTCTGCGAACTCTTATGTATACTAGTGTGGCGATGAGACAACTGTTATATGGCCACTTTGGTTGAAAGAAAAAGAATTTTGCTGTTGTCGTAGATAATGAGAGTAATATTTCAAGTAGGACCCTTGAGACCCTCCAGTACTTTATAAATCCCTCCAGTACTTATAAAGACCCTCCAGTACTTTATAAATCATTGATTTAGAAATAAAACACATTTGTAGAAAATCCCAAGTTTGAGAAATGTCCCCCTTGAGAAATGGACTGTCCAAAAACCGTATATTTAGAAATAAAACACGTTTGTACCGGGACCCAAATTTGAACGCTCAAGCTTTGACAAGCGACCTTTCAACACGTGCAGGTCGAAATATAGCTTCATTCTTGCTCTATAAGTAGATATTTACTTTGTGCTGTGAAAAAATGTCTTCAATCTCGCACTGGAAGTTACTGCAAAAAAACAAACAAATGTCAACTCAACACTGTCGTGCGCGCGTGTTTTGTAAGGCCCTGAAAGAAGGAATGTCTGCCATAGGATCGAGCTCTCCTACGGGCACGACCTCCATCTCAGGGTAGCGAAACAGTAAGGTAATGTCATAGCTCACGCTCTTAACAAGCCTGCAATGAATTGTGGCACAGCCCCTATTCTTCCAGGCACTAGTTCGTCGACATTGAGAAACAGAAATCCAATGCCAAAGTGCGCCCGCGACATGCAAGTGTAACTAACATTTTCCCTAACCGTTTATTAGACACACACAGACACAATGTGTGATGGTTCACGATGGCACAAGATGTTCCCCCAAATGAATTATTGTTTGACGACCAGCGACCTGTTGACGTAACCGGTTAGTATAGATCTTAGCTAGAGCAGCACTATGCAACTAGTTGTCCGTAACACTGCTCGTTGCAGCAAGGGTTGTCCACGGCGTCAATAAATACAGCGCAGCCAGTACTGACGAAATTCTTATTTTATTTTAGTAACTTCCAGTGCCTGTCGGCAGCTAATTTCTGCAGAGCACATACAAACAGTGAATATCTTTCTATAGAAAAACTTGTGTAGAGAATGTTGGAAGGTCACTAGTGATTATGAACTAAGCTTTACAGCATTAGAGATGCTCTGCGCCATTGAACATTCTAATATTGCTAAGCATTTTTTAAAAAAATAAAAGCATTTAACACTGTTACAACTTGGTAAATAAATCAATGTGTAATTCAAGAATGCTGGAATGCAAGAACTGATGGATTATTTCAAAAAATCTGACAGTCTCTAAGAAAAGCAGTGGAGATAAAAGGAAAAACACTTAGGCGCGACATTCGATTAAATCTGCAGGAAATAGAAAATAATATTTATTCAATTTAATCATTTTATTCATTATATCAATTTAATTTTAATTTTTTCTCATTTTGGACCTTCCTGAAACTCCACGCTATATGTAGAAGCTAAATCTCTAAAAATTAAACTTTAGGTCCAAAACCGTTACGTTTTTCACATTCTACGGACTAAGAGACGTAACATGACGCGCTGGACGTAAAATAACGTTAAAGGCTGAAGTTGCATCACTTCCAAGCGATATGCGAAGGTAATATGTGCTACAGTGTAAAGTGTGCATATTGCTCCTAGCGATTTCTTCATAACCTAATATACCATATTTTACGTTGTTTATCTTAAAGCTGTTTGATACACTCCTGCCTGTGTGTCTGTGTGAGTATGTGTGTGTGTACTTTAGGTAAATTTCTAAGGTGGTTCTATTGCTATAGAACTTGTACGCTTTATGTGTCGATGACGACTTAAAAATACTACAAAAAGTGTTTCCTTAGTTTGGAAGAGAAAATATGAAGAGAATGAAGGTGATATTCCGTAAAAATGATAATAAAATCATTGTTAAAGTGTGAATATTAAATCATTTCCAGCGTGTTACTGCACACGTTCTCTTTGAAAATAGATTTTACTACATGGGAGTTTTTTTTCTCCCTTTCAAAATTCAAAATTTATGTAGTATATGACTTAGTGTAGGGATCACAGAATTTTGAAAATGTGCACACAATTCACTTTTCCCCATAGCACGTCATACGCAGTTTTTAACTGTTTTTTTGACGTAAAATAAAATAAATAAAAATAAATAAATAAAATTTATGAATGTTAACAAAAGTCGTCTCCGAATTCTTGAAAAATTCTTAAAATTGTACGTGCAAAATTTTCTCTATCATATTATTTAACTCTATAAAGTAGTACATTTTACAACAAAGTCAAAGGTAATATTTTCTGCGTGCAAGTAATCGTCTCTGAAAAGTTTTAATCTGTAGTTACTTCAAAAACAAGAACGTAAATATTACTGAGTTTAACTATGACAAAACATGGCTTCAAAAGAATTTAAAACAGAAAATAAGTTAAAATACTGAACACATCACACTTCAGTCATATGTGGTTCACACAACGTAACAGCACGTAGTTTTAATACGTCCGTGAACCACAATGTGTCACAGAAGTTTACAATTTCTATGGCAAATATTTCCTCGATACTCGCTATACGATCCTCGGGGCTCACGTTATTTTGGTTTGGACTTGCTAGGACAGTCATTGAATTTAGAAATATACCGAAATGTGCGGAAAGTTATTTTTATTTTTGAGAATTTTACAACAAAATTATTATTATTATTATTATTATTATTATTATTATTATTATTATTATTATTATTATTCCATAAAGTCGTTTGGACGTGCAGATATGTTTTAAGGGTTTCATAGGGACAGAGAACGTATTAAGAATATATATATATAATGATTTCTAAATTCGTAGAAAACTTTACTGTAGTGTAGTCGAGGTGAAAATTTGGCCCATTTATGCGACCAACGTAACATCTTCTTACCCAAGGATTGCCAGAGGATTGCAATAGTGCCGGCGCAGAGGTCCGGCGAGCAGCGTGGCGGGTGCTGTTGGTGGTTGGGACGGAGGGGCACCACCTGTCGCTGGCCGGGGGTTTTGTGACGCGAACCCCCCGGGGCGGGGGGTCGGCAGTGGGCGGCACAGGCATTACCGCAAAAAGGGCTGCCGCTTGCGCCTCGCCCCCGGCAAAGGGCACTGGGCATCACCTCAGACGCCTATTGTGAGGCCAGTGAGCCAATTCGAACCCTGACTGTACTTCCATATGCCTCGTTTCGTTTACGTAATAGCATGTTTAGGAGTCGCCTCTTTTTATAAATCCGCTTTAATTATTTCTAGATCAAATTGCTATATTTCTAGATTTCTAGATTGCTATATGTATCTAGATCATTTTACTATTATATATAATATATATATATATATATATATATATATATATATATATATATATATTTCGTTCAGTTTCCAGACAGCATTTCAAAAGTAGTGCATACAAAACAATAGCACATAAAAAATGCAGTAGTAATAGTAACAATATAATACATACTAAAGTATAAATAAATAAGTAAATATAAACAACAGAAATAAAAGAACTCACAGACATATTTTTAAGTTGTTCAGCCAATTAAGGGCTGCGTCAGATAAATTATGAACGTCCACCATATCTCCCTTCTCAAAACCATACAGTGCGCACGTCATTATGTGGTCTATGTCCTGTATCTCTCCACACTCACACTTAGGGTGTGCAATAACACCCCATTTATTTAGTTCGTGTTTACATCTTCCCACACCAACTCGGATTCTGTTAACATCTGTCCACAGTTTCCTCGGGAGGTCGAAGCCAGGTACCTGTTGGGTTGGATCTTTAACTAGGTTGTAGTTTCTGATCTTCCCTTTCTGCCATTCTTTCTTCCACGAGCTCGGATCAAGGGGTTGGGTTTTTAGTTGAAAGGGGTTCCGGGATTTAAGTCGCTTTTGTTGTGGAATGTATTGATGAATGGGTAGTGATGGATTATTGGGAATGGTTTCGTTCAGTTTCTGTTCTAGCTTTAGGCGTCTGTGGTGGGGAGGATCTATATGTGCCAGTACAGTACAGTACAATTGCTTGCTAAATTATCAGCATTTAATTTGCGGAAAATACAAGCAACCATTCCGTAGATTTGGTTGATTGATTGATTTGTTCCGGGCACGTGAACTTCTATGGTAATTAGACCCGATAGTGTAGTGAATGAATTTTCTGTCTAGAAGTGGCGGAATGTCTCCTCCTCTAGATGTGAAATCCGGTGCCGAACTACACATCTGGCTCGTGGGTGATTTCCCCTGCAGGTATCTCCCACCAAGGAGGCAACGCCACAGCCGCAGCATACTCTAAGCTCCTGTCTGATCTCCCAGCTTGCGTAGTAGGGGAGTGTATTAAGTCTCTATGAGAAAGGGAGAAAAGAGTTTCATCCCATTCGGACCATAGAACTAGTGGTGCTGCAGAATGGCACAGATTTCCTCGTAAAAATATTTTATAATTTCCTTGGTGTGGACATTTTTTGACATTTTTTCAAATTTTCGGTTTCCTAATTGGAGAACCGAAATATTACTTAAGAACATTAAAGAAGAGTAAAATATCGTCCTAAACAGCAATTTTCATTGAAAACTTTGTAGTCGTTTTTAAGAGGATGGTATTTAAGTGCTACTGTAAATGCTAAATTGAAAGCTCTTTTTCACAGGGTAGAGTTTGAGTGAGTTGAGTTTTCGAAAAATTTTATTTGAAGTCATTTAAAGCATTTCCACTCATGAATTCAAAAATATATAAAAATCACTGGATATGGGCATATTTACAGAGAGAGATATAAAAAAATTACATTTTTGCATTTTTTGAAAAAAAAAGTGAATACACCAAAATGAACTTTACGTCAAATTAAACAGTGTAGTTATCAATATTCGCTTGAAGGGGTTGAAGAAAAAATTTGAGCTATTTTTGAAAAAATGGCATTTGCGCGTTTCTCAGAATGCGGGAATTTGAGCTCATTTTCACAGAAAACTGTAGAATTTTCGAGAAATTTTATAGAATTGTTTAAATCACATGTACTAACCAATATTATAATGTAAAAAAAATTGCCGCTAGTGTAAATGTTAACAATGTAAGCATCGTCAATGAATTACATTTTTGTAATTTTTTGAAAACACAAAACAATAGAGTAGTACGGCGTTTATGTCATCTTAAATGGTGCATTTAGCACTATCTCTACCAAAATATTAAAGAAAAAAATTGGAATCGTTTTTCAAAAAGCATGTTTTGGTAATTTTTAATATTGCATACATTGCACACAAGGAAAAAAATGTACATGACCTTAATGAAAGAACTAAATATGGATTTTTTAAACTGCCTCTCACATCCTTAATATTTCCATTAATGGTGATTTGATAATATTATTGTATTTACGAGTACATGAGTTTTAAATAATGTCATACAAAGTTTCTCGGAAACTTAAGAGTTCTGTGAAAATGAACTCAAAATTCCCCACTTTCAGAAAAGCTCAAACGCCATTTTTTCAAAAACGGCTCCAAATTTCTTCTTTCAACTTATCCAACGGTTGTTACTAATTTCACTGTTTAATATTGGCATACTGCTTATTTTGGGGTATTTTTTTCAAAATTACAAATATGTATTTTTTTTATTTCTTAATCTTGCAATTTTCCAAATTACAAGATGTAATTTTTCAAAAAGTTTAAACAGTATTGCATTTATGAATTAATATGTTTCTGTGTGGCTAACTGCGTTAGCTCTACCTCTTGGCTGTGAGACGCTCTTATTTCAGATTGTTTGGTTCACTTTCTAGTAGTACTTCACTTCACCTACGACGATTCGACGTACTACTACAAATAAATTGGTCACAACATTACTTTAACATTACTACTCGTTGGCATGCTGATTGCGGAAAGATTTATTGATTGATTGATTTTTTCGTGTTTCCGGGCACGTCAACTGCTTTGGTCATTAGTCTCGTTAGTGTAGTGCATGTTTTTTTCGGGAGATGGCGGTGATCTTCCCCCGCTGGATGGCGAGATCCGGCGCAGGCCTACCGTCGGCTAGTGGGGTTTCCCCCTAACAAGGACTCTCCCACCAGCAGGGCACCGCCCCAGCCGGGACAAGCTCTAAGCTCCCGACCGATTTCCCAGAATATCTGGTAGTGTAGTGCATGTTAGTGTGTGTGTGTGTGTGTGTGTGTGTGTGTGTGTGTGTGTGTGTGTAAGAGGAAAGGATGGGACAAAGAAGAGAAAGGACAGATCGCGCGCGGTCCATGGCCCGTTTGGTAGGGTACTGCTTCGGAATTCGCCTGGTGTTGATCGGAGAAACAACGAAAAACTACCGATCAGAGCAGCTGGCCGCTAGAATTCTCATCCAGACAGCGATTGAATTCGATCCATTCGAAATCCTGCCGCCGTCAGGACTTGAAACTGGGACCTCCCGGTCAGAAGCACTGCAGTGACATCAGTTGATGCACTGAGCAACTGCTCTCGGGGATTGCGAAAAGAATGTTGATTATTATAGGTAACCATTTTCTGCAAAAAAGAAGGAAGAAGAAACAAAGACACAAAGAAAGAAAGAAAAAAAGAAAGAATTTCTTGAGATATTGTTTTTCACTTAAGTATCTTAGATTAATAAGTAAGAGAGAGATTTGGCGAGGGAGGCTACTAAAGCAGTATTAGCAAGGCCGTGGCAGAAGCATTCCAGCGTAATCCTGCAACAGAGAAGGCGCGTGAAAGCCCTCCTGCACCTCCGCTAGGGGCGCTTTCTAGAGGTGAATTCTGGTGGCCAACTGCTTTCATCGGTAGTATTCCGTGGTTTCTCTGATCAAAACCAAGCGAATCTTGTGATTAAAACATGTACCAAACTTACGGGGCTGATGAGTATCGCCCCGAAAACACAAAATAATCACTCAATCAATTGATTCCCTCCGGCTAAACGACCTCACCAGTGACCACGCCCACCCCCTCCCTCATCGCCTCCCGGCCCCGCCCCCTTCCCCAGCGCCGGCCAAAGGCCCCGCGGCTCACGCGTGTGCGTGCGTGCGTGCATGCGCGGGCGCATCACAACGAGCCCATTAGCGGCGCCGTGTGCGGTTAAAAAGCCGCAATGCTTTATTGATTGGGGGCGCGCGGAGCGGTGCGGTTACGGGGCGGCCAAGGCGGGGGCGGGGGCGGAGGCGGGTGCGAGGCGCACGCGGACGGCTCCGAGCGGAGCCGCGCGCAAAGCAACACGTGCTCGCTCGCGCCGTCACGACAGTGCGGGACCAAGATGCAAAGCCACTCCACTCCATTCCACTCCACTCCACTCGCCCATCAAGCATACCCACCCTTCCGCCTGCAGTGCCTTTTCATCCCTGCCTGCGGTTCTTTACTTTTACCGATTCCTCTGGAAAGAAAGTCTGTAATGGCAATAACAAATATATACGTATAAATTATTTACATTTCTAGCTCGAATTACTGACAAAAATAATGACACAATGTTGATGTTAAATGATAATTTCTTATAATTACATAACTTAATGGGCAACTTGGAAAGAAAACAGAACTTTTTTTTTATCCAATTCAATTTTTTACAATGCTGGAAAAATTCAATTCACCATATAAAATAATAATTCTCACACGAACAATCCCTTTAAAATAACCTTTCAGTTCCTAACAAGCATTAAATACTAATTAAGAAAATTTCTGTATTTTTTAAAGTAACCCATGCAATCTCAAAAGTTGAAAAAACGTTTTATACCCTCGTAGGTAAATAATTAAATCGTAGTAGGTTTTTTTATTTTTGTGCATTTTTCAGGCTTAAATTCTCCTAGTAAATCAAGAAGCAAGTAATTATTTCACCCGCTAAAAGGAACAACCATTACTGTAATAATAAACATCTATTATATATTCTGTCTATCAAAAACGTATACATTGAGTTGCATAAATCAATTCCTTTCTATGACAACTGTACTTATTTACGTACGCTATAACGTTTAGAGCAGAAAAATCATGTGTAATTATTAGATGCATTCTAAGAATAAATATATTCATACTATGAATTGATATAAATGATGGAGATATGAAGATCTGAGAAAGATACAATAGTGTGTTTACTGTAAATTTGTATATCAGAAATATTTCAAGAATACAAGCTGTACCTTAAACAAGTGACCTTAAACAAGATGACACCGTCTTCTTTCAACTTCCTTATAATCATATGGTATAAAATTTTGTATAATAAAATATACATTTTTACTACATGTATTCTGCTTCTGTCGAGGCTGCGCGTAAGGCCAAACGAAACGTCGGGAGAGAAAAAGGGAACAAGGGATGTATATGAGCTGCAGAACTGCGTGAAACGTAATTGCCTTGAATCTCGCGTGTTCCTATTGCCTTTTGTTAAGACTGATTGTAACTGAAAATGAAATAAATAGAACAATTCTATTGATAATATCATACATTATAAGAAATACGACGTATGTTTACATTGTGGTATACTCTGACATACCAGACTGTCACACAATATTTTGATGGGAATTGGGGACAAGAGTGTATTAAATTCTTCGTAAAAAGTGTAAATGTTGAGGGCATAGTGTAACGTCCACGTTACCTTGCCTTAATAACTTGCCGTTACAAATTTATTCATCCATACAACATCACTTTATTATGTTGTATCGTCACTAATTTAAATATCTTTAGTGACGTTCTTCACTTTTCATGTAACACATGAGATAGTTTCTAAAAAAAACAATTTATTCAACCTTTCAAAGGATACATACAATTCCTAATTCAATTTTTGTATTAACATATCTTTCTTTTTCTCTCAATCTCTATCAAAAACTTTTAATTCTCATGTCAACACTCCCTGTTACTATCGTAACATTTAACAACCAAACATCAGTTTCCAATATTTGTTTATAAATATCATGTTAACTTTGTGGCAAACCTGCCAGCGAAGTTGAAACGTTACAATAGGCATGCAGTCAGGGCGTTCCTTAGCAACCAGAAAGGCGGAATAAATAAACATAGCGCGGCAAGTACCGGACAGAAGATTGTGATATACGGGCATATAGGATTGGTGGTAAACTAGTAATGGGGAAGACGTAGACGTAGAAGGAAACTGGAGATTGTTTTGGTAAAACAAGAGATAAGAAAGTATGAAAGTTGTGGAGGGTTGAACTTCGTAATATTTGAAGAGAGGAGCTTTAGACCGCGTACCGTGCACATCATAGAGATCATTGTAAGTGATAGATGCCGGACTTGGTGGAATTTTGTGGGAAATAATTGAGCAGTGACGACTTATATTTTGTGTGCGTAATTCTATTAGGAACTTTGAATAATTCTTGCACCGGGAGTCGTAAGTGAAACAATTAATAAGTTGAGGAGAACATTGACCCGGCAGCGGACCGAGAACAAGATACAAGAGAGAAGATTGGTCGGAACAGTGAATTCTTCCTGGCCTCATCGTCCAAGAGCGCATGGATATATAAATAGTAAGAATAATAGCCCTATTTACAATTTTTATTACCGGTCATGACCAAGGTGACATTTTAAGTTACAAAGAATTCATCGATGAATAAACTTACAACGTTCTCATTTTGAAAAAGAAAAGCTGATTATCATTTCTTTAGCATTTTGTGCAATCCATAGTTTAATAATTTCTTTCCAGAAACAAATTCCATATTCCTCGCTTCTTCCGTATAGAGAGCGGATCGAATGATCGTTTCCTAGGAAGAAAGTAAGTACCGGCGACGATTATTTTCGTAAGAACCCAACCGGCAGAGCTAGTAGGATAATTATTTCGCTTTAGATGTGTTTGCGGGAAATTTAAAATCGCAACCCTTTCCTGGCGCCCAAAAAATGATATAAATTCGGAAACCGGTTGCATAAATGATTTAACAGAAACGGAGAGCGTTTCAATACATAGTATATAAGCAGTAATTTACTTAGTACAGAGAATGTTATGAAATGTTGCGGAAATTTGATTTCAAAGATTTTAACGAAAATACGTTCTGCGGTGCCCAGATACAGAAACTTATTTTTTCTTTCACAAACGTCCGTCCGTCGATACATGCGTCCGTCCGTCCGTCCAACCGTCCATCTATCCTGTGTCAACACTAGCGCCTAGACGTATCCCAAAATGGAATATTTCCCTGACGATCCGACCTGACTCGAAGCTCTGCGATTTTGAAAAACATTCCCCAACTTTTGGCGTTGTTTTATGTGAAACCTTTGGGATATTTTAAAAAATTTCTCAAAAATGAATCGGAAATGTTCTTTTTTTTTCAGGGTAAATTGGAATGTAATAAATTGGAATAAAATTGCTGTTGGTTCGATTTTTACAGTGACCATTGAATTTATAAAATTACAAAATATACCTGGAACGTTTCGGACACCCTCGTGCAACCACATTACTAAAAATTCTCAACAATAATTTTTAATGACTGTCATTAATATAATTTTTAATGATACGAGTAGTTTTCGCGTAATTTTGACTGAAATATGTGAACTATTTAACAAAAATGTTCTCACACGATATTAAGTATTTTCTTTAAACATTTGCACAGATACGTGATGATCTGCAGATAGTCATGCAAAGATTAACATGGCACAAAACGCCCTTCTGATGGATTCTTTTGAGTTTTATGTCTGACGCCAATAATGTTTACATTATAGTCATTTTTATAAATTTTGGCATTTGTAAGAAATAAATTATTACGATAAAGTTTTTTGAAAATGAACATAAAATTTCCCGTATGTTTAATGGTTCTTGAGTTTGGGCCACAGGAAAGAAAACAGACACTTTATATTGCCGACGTTTCGGCCATATATTTGATATTCATCGGGGCTACAGAACAGACAAAACATTTATTTACAGGAATACCTATAGTGAACCATTTCATTATGTATAGTTAACCATTTCATTCACTACACACATTCTTGTGTATAAATGATTTATCTGTTCTGATGAAGGCCAAATATATGGCTGAAATGTCGGCAATGTAAAGAGTCTGTTTTCTTTCCTGTGAGCCAAACTCAAGAACCATTTGACTTATCATTACAACGGGTCAATAATCATTGAATACTAAAATTTTCGCACATTTTCAGAAATCGTCAGACGATGTTTTCTCTAAAACGATACTAAATTTGAAATTGAAAATGTGCATGTAGAACTACGCTTTACTCTTCTATAATATTTTTTATTCATACTTCAATTCTACCTATAGGGGAACGATAAACTGAGAAAATTAAGAAAATAATATTTCAGACACCAAGAGGGGACAGCTGAAGAGTGAGATAAAACCAAAGAGATCTTCAAGATTGTTAACCTAAAGAGATAAGGAAACAATTACCAGAGAGTGAGACATTCTGTACCTTAACCACTTGATTGTATTACCTTAGACGGAAATCGATGGGGTTTTTACATCTGTTGGATTGACTTGTGTTAGTGAATTGGAAAATATCTATTTCGAGGGCTAAATTCGTGATTGTCTGGAGAGTGGTCTTGAGGCGAATGTGGACGTGCGGGAGGCGACGCTGGCGCCTGCGTTGTCGACGGTGGCGCTCCGAGGCGGCCGTCTAAGCGCCCACTCCCACGCCCCGCCTCGTGCTTTGTCCCGGGGACGCCGCCACTTAGCTGTTGTGATGCATATCTGAGCAACGCGCCCCGTCCTCCGCCCCCTCCCAGAGCCCTCGGCGCCTACAGACACCAGCCCCCTTCACTCAACGGCAGAGGCTCATTCACGTTCACTTTCTGCGCAATTGGCTAATGTATAATTCCACATATATTGAATTCTAATCGCGAGCGGTAGCTCAGTGCGTCAATTGATGTCACTGCAGCGCCTCTGACCGGGAGGCCCTAGGTTCCCACTCCCCACGGCGGCAGGATTTTCGACACTAGCTTTTCAGATAGGTCAAATTCAGTCGCTGTCTGGAGGAGAATTCTAGCGGCTGGCTGCTCTGATAGGTAGTTTTCCGTGGTTTCTCCGATCAACACCAGGCGAATGCCGGAGCAGTACCCTAACAAACGGACCACGGACCGCGCGCGATCTGTCCTTCCTCTTCCTTATCCTATCTTCTCCCCTTACACACACACACTTACACTAGCATACTCTACACATAGATGCTTTAGAGTGCAGCTATAGGGAAGCCCTGCACGCTACTGATCTCTTCCATGTGTCATCAGCGCATGTGTGCAATTACAAACATCTTCCAGTGATCATAACTATATGCATTATGATTTTCAGTTAAAGATATTAGAAGAATATCCTACAACAGTTGACCACAATGAACACGTACATATCCTGATAAATAAATTTCAATTACATTTTCAGAAGCATGATCAATTCTGGGTTGAAAAAGAATAGTGATTGTATTGTTCAAGAATTTGTTAACTTCCCCATTTCATACATTTCAGAGAACTGCAACGAGAAACAATAATTTGGAGTTTTCGATTTTTCTTGCACTTTATAAGGGGTAACCTTTGGTAGATACATTTCTACAGTTCTTTTTGTGCGAAGTATCGCAGGTGTTTAGCAAGTGCTTCTTTCTTTCATCTCATTGTGAAAAGGTCAGTAGTATTTTGAGCGCTGTGAGGCGCAGGGCCCACTGTGCTGTGCAGAGGCGCCGCGCCGCCAGCTGCCACACGGAGCGCCTCGCTTCCTTCTGCTCCGGCGGACGGAACACTTGGGCGACAGTTGCACTTGCGCGCGCTCGCCCCCGCACTCGCTACCTCCCTCGACCTCGCCCGCGTCCTTGCCCCTCGCCCGGCCGCCCTCGCCCGGCCGCCCTCCCCCGGCCGCCCTCGCCCGGCCGCCCTCGTCCGGCCGCTGTCCCCATCCGCCCTTCCCATCCGCCCTCCCATCCGCTCTCCGATCCGCTCTCCCATCCGCCCTCCCATCCGCCCTCCCATCCGCCCTCCCATCCGCCCTCCCATCCGCCCTCCCATCCGCCCTCCCATCCGCCCTCCCATCCGCCCTCCCATCCGCCCTCCCATCCGCCCTCCCATCCGCCCTCCCTCCGCCCTCCCATCCGCCCTCCCATCCGCCCTCCCATCCGCCCTCCCATCCGCCCTCCCATCCGCCCTCCCATCCGCCCTCCCATCCGCCCTCCCATCCGCCCTTCCATCCGCCCTCCCATCCGCCCTCCCATCCGCTCTCCCATTCGCCCTCATCACCCTTTTCCCCGCCCTCACCCTCGCTACCTCTCTTAACCTTGCATTTGTGCTGCGCCTTCGCCCTCGCTCCCTCCCCACGCGCCCGTCCTCAACCTTCACCTCTTCCTCGGCCACGCCCTTCGCTTCACCCCTTTCCTCCCCTTATTTTCAAAACAAACAAAATAATGCAGAAATAATTGGAAAGAGAAAAATAGTGTTACCGTTTTCTATGCGTATTATCAAATAACAATGTTGCGATAATTATAATGAAAATACCCGATCTCTATTAGAATGGAGCAGTAAATTTATTCTTTGTATTGTAACGTTCAGCTCGAGTTACGATTTGTGTTCATATCACGTGTCAATTTGCGCTGCTAAAGTCATTCATAAAGCTCGTTATATAATGGTACGGTCTGCCGTCACCAGAATATGAAAATATTACTCTCATTTTCGGGTTTCACATGTCTGTGTGAGCAGTTAATAAAGCAAAATATCATATATACCCAAACCAGTTTTGGTTTCATTTTTAAAGCAATCAACTGTGTTTTCCGAACATTTGATCATTTATTAATAATAGAACTTAGCAGAACGTCAATTATATTCCCAATATTTACAGGAGCTCTTGGAAAGAAAACGCGCTTCTAGTTCAATGTTCGGAATTGGAAGTCACCCTCGGGACAAAAACATATATTTAAGACCCTAAATAAGTACGGTTTTTAATTAAAATGAAACATTCTTGTCATGTTAACTCCCAAATGAATGTTGATATTGTTTCGGCTCGAACATTTTACTGAAATGATACGACTGTAACAGAGACAACCTATAAAAAGGGTGTACTATGAGGTAACATATCATAAGTACTCAAAAACAAGTTATAAAATTAAGTACAACATATCTATTACACCACAAGTACAGAGTGAAACATCGTGGGGGGGGGTCATCCCTCAGAAACTAACTTAATAGCGAACGAATGATTAGGAACACGACGTCTTGTTAAAACCTCTCTTGAGCAGACATTTTTTCTATCGAAAGCTAGTTCGTTACAGAAGCGTTTAACTGTAATTATATTTTTAAAGATAAACTAAACACTTATTGTTGTTCCCTGGCCGAGAAATTTACGGTTACTTTTAACTGAGAACAAAAATTAAGAGAATTAGAAATTAGCCGTACAAAAATGCACATGTACAACATTGGCAGTGCCAAAAGATATAAAACGAGCAACGACAAATTGGGCATTCAAATAGAATGTTTAATAACCTTCCCTCGCGGCCACTCAGACGAGGTCGAAGGGCAGGGCGAGTGCGTCAGCAAATGCGGTTGAGAGCACAAAGACGCTGCGGTCGAGTACAAGGACAGAGGGAAGGAGAGAATAATAGAAGAAATAGATGAATAGAGTGAGGACGAAGAGAAAACTGAGAGTGAAGGTGTTGAGAAGGAAAGGATGCGACAAAAAGAATAAAAATGGAAAAAAAAAATGAAAACGAAGGCACCGATGAAGGAAAGAGCCAGGACGAGGTCAGGGGTGGGAGCGAGAGCGAGGGAGAGGGAGAGGGAGAGGGCGAGGGTGAGAGCTATTGCCAGAGAGGGCGTGGATGAGGATGAGAGTGCAAGAGAGGGTGAGAGCGCGGGTGATGGTGCTGGTGATGGCAAGACCGTGGGGAAAGGCAAGGGTGAAGACGAAGGCAGATGATCCAATTAGCGCACGTTTTCCGTGGGCGCGCCGCAGCTAAACGATGACGTTAACGTGCGCGCCCTTGTCGCTAACTGCCCCCGGCCTCGCGTCGCGCCGGTGCGGTGCGCTCGCGGGGAGCGGAGCTAGGCTTATTACCTCTCGAACAAGAGCCCTCCACGGCCGCTCAACAGGTCCAGGCCGCGAGGCAAACAATATGCGCTTCTGAGGACGCCTGCGCGGCCGAGGACGGCTGTGTGTGTGTGTCCCGCGCCGCCCGTTAATTATCAATCGACAGCGGGCGCTCAAGAGCCGTCACCCTCGCCCCTGCCGTGAAAGCGCCACTTACCGCGCATTACGGGGCTTCCCCCTCCCTCGCCCCCCCCCCCGCACCACCACGACGCGAAGGGAAGGCTCTGCTCTTCTTTTTCTCGCAGGTTTCATTTGTCTCTAGAGCACCCCACTCTGGCATTCTGATGATGACGTCGCGTTCAATTATTATTTGCTTTTCAACAATGAGCAATTGAAAGCTCGTGATGATATCTTGGATTTTAATGTATTTACAAAGTGAATAATTGGAATTTTTTGAAAAATGTAACGAAATTAAATCTTTGCTGCGTTCTCTATCTTAAGAGTCCAAATGCCGTGGAATTAACGGTTAACGTAAATGTGGGCTGTGGTTTCCTTGGTCAGTTTCGCTTCAATTATCCTATCGACTCTCAAGAATTTCTCCGGTCATCGATGAAAAACATTCCAAACGAGTTCAACAAATCTTTGGTGTTAATATTCAATGTGACATCTGTGGAACGAAGCATATTGTAGACTGTTCAAGCACATGAAATCCAAAAGACGATTGAGAAGCTTTCCTTACATCCTGTTTTGTAGTTTCTGTTTGTATTGAATAAGATATTTTCTTTATTTCATTTAACCGCTTTAAACAGCATTTTGGAAATATATGGCTTCCGCGCCGAAGAAAATTTTTGACTGATTACCACGATAATGATTGGGTAGGAAAATATTCATTTGTGGTAAAAAAAATGACACCCAGAAACAGAAAAATATGTACTGATTTCATCAACATTTAAGAAAAGATTTCAGAAACAATTGTACGCGTATATTACAATGAACTTCAGTGTAAATATCTTTGAAGGTTTGGGTACAATCCACAAAATATTGTTGTAAGAGATGACCAATACGGTTGATTTTCAAACATATTGCGTTTTGAAATACTTAATTGGAGGGTCATTTAGAAGGAAGTCACTCGAGAAAAGTTTACTTGAAAACATTGATGCAAAAAATGGGAAAATAATAACAGGAAAACAAAGCCAGGATTTGAAGTATATGACCAGAAAATATACCATGTCAAGATCGAATATTTAGGAAAAAAATTAAAAACAAGTGAACAAAATGTGCTACGTATTTTTGGCCTTTAGAGTTACATTTTCATTTCACACGTGAACATTTTGTTTACCGGACATTCATATTTATTTTCGTTGAGTTCATTGTAGGCTGTTAATTACTGCAATCTGTAAAGTTAGCGAAGAAAAGGTTCATAAAAGTTTTTAGTTTTTCGTGTAATTAAATTTCTCTAATTGTTTAAATTGCCGTCCGACCATCAGTTCGTGAGCGTTATCCACTAAGCAAACGCTCGGGCACTCTAGTGAGTCTGCAATGTGGAAAACTTGAGTCTTCCACCCTACTCCCTAGAACAGGGCTGCTCGAGCAGAGCGATTCGGGAGCGCGGAGCCGTGATGGTCACCGAGAGCGTCACCGGAGGCCAAGTGTTCTGCGGTTTGCGATAACCTCTGTCACAGTGTCCCGGTAATTCCGACCGCGGAAACATGGAAGACGATACGCCAGCACTTCGCAATCGAGGCGTCTACACCGACAATTTTTAATGCAGCATTGGAAGAAAAGTATCTTTTCGTGTATTGCGGCAGCTATGCGAAAGTTTTAGTTTGCAAAAAAGGGCTTACCCACATGAAGTTACCGGGAGCGGCGGCTCAGATAATCAGCTGATATCTCTGCAGTGCCTCTGACCTGGAGGTTCTAAGTTCCAGTCCTGACGGCGGAAGGATTTTTGACAGTAACTTTTCAGCTAGTTCGAATTCAGTCGCTGTGTGGAGGAGAGAATTCTAGCGGCCGGTTGATCTGATCCGTAGTTTTCCGTGGTTACTCCGGACAGTACTAACAAACGAGCCACGGACCGCGCGCGATCTTTCCTTCCTCTTCCTTGTAAGGGAGTATACACACACACTAACATGCAGTACACTACCACACATGCGGGAGACCCGTCGGAAGCTTAGAGCTTGTCCTGGCTGGACGGTGCCCCACTGGTAGGAGACATCTGGTTGGGGAAAACCCCGCTAGTCGACGGTAGGACGGCGCCAGATCTCGCCATCTAGTGGGGGAAGATCACCACCACCTCCATGTGAAAAAACAAGCACTACACTTACTGGACTAATGAGCTCAGTAGTTGACGCACCCAGAAACACTAATCACTCACTCAAATCAATCAATCACTCACGTGAAATTTAATGAGCAACGACGTTATATCATACTGTTAATCATGCTGTTGAATATGATAAGTACTCTGAAGAAGCACGTAAGGAACTTTGCAGTGTTACCATAAACAATGTTGCTCAAGAAGCAAGTTTTGGATATATTTTGATGTTCCTATGTTGTTTCAACAGTAAGATAACACAACATAAAATAAGTTAATTTTATTTATTTTAAAACTGTTTTTTTAAAGAAGAATTTCTTATTCTTCTCCAAATTAGCTTCAGTGTCAAACATTCACAAAACATCCAACTTTGGAGTATGTAGATGTATTCAGAACATATAAACCGATTTAAATATTTGTTTAGTTTAGAATTAGAATTCAATACATTTGCTATACCTTTTTCTCTTAATGTGGGCTTTGTTTTTCGTAATTTTCTAATAGAAACGACTGATTTGCAGGGTGACACCAAAGTGAGGGAAACATTTCAAACAAATAAGATCAAAACAAAGATTTATTAGAATTATATTAGAAGTCCCTCAGAAACATTTTCCGAAACTGCATCGGAAGGCAGCTCGAATATTAAGTATGTTTGGATCAACGTACAATTGTGAGCGGTTTTATCTTCGAAAATTTGATAAGTACCATTACAGTCACAATATGAAATGCATAAAGAAAAGTAACTGATTTCTGAATTAGCTTAATTTTTTAATTTTTATTTCCTTTTTGGTCAGTATTTCTGTTAATGGTGTATTTAGTAATATTTTTCGGTAATCTTTAGAATAGGTTTTGTAATCAGCAACATGTGTAACAAATGTATAATGTCGCTGCAATGAAATTTCTTAATGTGATTGAGCACTCGTTTCAACTAAAAAAATGGCATAGCCCCTGCAATCTGCAAAAAGAAACTTTTTTCCGTTCAGCATTGTAAATTGGCATTTTTATTTTCAAAAAACAAAAATATTTTCGTAACTAGTAAATGTTACAAAAATATTTTATTTTTTCTCTATGTTAATATCCTTTTCCAGAGCAGTGAGACGTTTTCAGTTGAAGCAACGGAAAATACCTCGGGAAAACAAGATGCGACCAACTATACGGCTTACCGCCGATCAATAAAAGATGACGTAATCTGCTACGTCTGCCAATAGAACAGCTGGGAAGAGCAGGGAGCAAGCGGCAGCTTCTCAGAATACGCCTCTCGTCTCGGAGTACTTGGCTGAGCGGCCCTGTTCTAGAACGAACCCAGAATTTCCCCCTTGTCTGTTCGGTACGCTACAATCATTTGTGAATACCATTCAAGCAGTGCTATGTACCATTTGTATCATTTAGGTTCAAACAACTCATGTTTACTTTCTCGCATACTACTTATGTAGTATAGAAAAAATCAGGTACTAAATTTTCTTGTTTACGCCGCTTTCATTAAGTATTTCCTCTCACGATATATTTTTATCGTTATATCCAGTTTATTAAGAGGAGGCCAGGATTTCGACTATCTTCTGTGATCGACTCCTCCATTTCCACGGTCATTGTAACGTATTTGTATAAATATTTTCGTAATCATAAAATAACATTTTGTATCTCTTTTCCGAAATCGGCTTCGTTGCGTTCAATTGACAGCAGGCACAGAGTACATCGATCGCTCATTTCAGAAACACTGTATGTCCACTTATGGTAATTTTTGAGTTAATATTATTTTCCCTCGTTCATATCTACCTAGTGTTTAAAGATTGTATGTCCATACGATAGAAAGCTATTTTCAGGAAGGAAATATTGTCACTACACAAGTAATTTTGCCGTTAAAAACTTTCAAGATTGATTTTCTCGAAACTAGGAAATCCGGACATATAAACTGTTTGCTCTAAACCATTGTTACATCAATGCGAACAGGTTAGGTCCGGTTTCGAATGACTTATTTTCTTTCATTTCTCCATTTTATCTCTCTATCTCTCCCAATATCTTTCCTAGCTTCTGACATATAAAAAACGCGATTTAACCTTCATGTTCTACCTCATCTCTGCTCTTCTTCGCCACTTAACTCCTCCAGGCTGTTTCCAAAGTCAATTTTCCCCCTTTTGTTGTCCAGTTTGCTTCTCTTTGCCCTGCTCCCCTCACTGCTTCCTGCTCTGGCTGTACGCGAAGGATCATTACTCACTGCAAATCTCTCGTTTCACCCGCTCGTGCTGGGCCGCTCACGAGATCTGCAGCCAAATGCACAACTAGGGTTCCTACACAACCTCCTCAATTCAATTTTAAAGGTTATTTTCTTTACCCGTTTACGGTGATGGAAAGTTTCTATCTATGTTTATCTCTTTGTAAATACTACTATTTTAGTTTCACTTCTGCTCCCTCGCACAGAAGAGAGGATCCTTCTTTCATTGCCACGTCCCATCAACACAGGAAAACTCCAGTACCGTCTCGTCTCTTAAGATTTGCCTTTGCACTTCAATTCAATGCTTCGAAACAGACGCTCTCTGCAATATACGCCTGCTCCATTGCCACGGAATCATGAAAAATTAATTTATTATATCAATGCCAACGATGCTGACGAAGTAAACTCCCCTTTATCCATTTATGTTTTTATTAGCCTACACTTTTTGTGCATCATTCATCACGGTAATAAAATGAGAAGTTCTGTGAGAACATTTCGCGTTTGCGTGGAATACACGATTATCAACACTGGGCTATTTTCTGACTCCACGCGACTAACGTGCGTTGACGAGTCCTGGCCCCTCTGGCCGCCACCCCACCCCATTGGCCAGAGCCACAAAATAAAGTATTTTACAATACTTTTTCACTTTCTTGTATTACGGTACACTGCCTTCTTGGAAGCATATTTCCCTGCGCACTTCATTTCCTTGTGAAACTGTTCTGGCGCCACAACCTACCCGATCATACCTCATTCCAGGGTTCTGTTGGCAGCCGCCGCTGAGCGAGCATCATAGGAGACATCTGTTTATTTTTATTTTCACTAAAATCGTCTACAATAACGTGTATTATTTAATGTTTGGTGTTAGCATTTCTTGTAATTGTAAGACTTTGTGCATCGTGTTCACTATATCCTAATTCTTTCGTTGCAATTTCATATTTAATAGTGGGTTTATTAATCATGATTTTATTGATTGCTTTCTTTGGATTAAGTGTGGTACATGTAGACGCAGATATTATAAAACCTAAACTCAAGGAATCAATTGAAATGACCAACTGCTCGTTTAAATGACCAGAAAAATCACGTTAAAAGCACAGCAAAGAATAACGGATAATTAAATGCTCTGTATACACGATGCTCTAGAAAGGACAGGCAACAGGGAATCTCTTTCAGAAAGACCGTAGAAAATTTTCGTATTCATTTTTAAAGAGTGTACTAAAGGTTAGGGATTGAGGCTTACTGTCTTAAAAGTAAAGAGTCATAATTTTTATTTCTCGCCATTTCACATTGCTTGAAATTTACCAATTCCACCGAATTCGGCAATATTTTCTCTCTGAATTTGTAGCTGAAAATGCATCTTTCTCATTCGGTGGATGAAACGTGTCTTGCTCTTCACCACTAGTAGCTTCACAGAATAGAACTTTCTTCAAGTGCGAGTGCTCACCGAACACAATACAGCACGAATCGTCCTGGAGACTATTGGTTTTTACGGCCCAGTTCTAGGAAAAGTTACTTATTTTATCACTAAACGAACAATTAGCCAGACTTATAAACAATTAAAAATAATTATTTTTATTTTATAATACATCATATCAATTTACCACTATTTTTATTATATAAAAATAAATTTACCTGTACATTACGTTTTCCATAGGACTTATACAATTTATTAGTTAAAAATTGTATAACGTAAAAATAATAGTATGGATTGCAATTTTATAGCATTAAGACCAATAAGTTCTGCGTAAAATATAAGATCGCGCGCGGTCCGTGACTACATTACGCGATACGTGGCTCAATTACGTAATATAGTTTTCTTATAGTAAGTGCCGTGTTGTTGAAAGAAGGAAGATAAGTGTGGTTATCGTAGAAAATGCCTTGCAGCTCGCACAGGTTTTGCACCGAAAATCACCCAAATGCACCACTGTGCGGCTGCCCTTTGGCTTATTCCGCTTCGCCGCCCCCGGCCTTCCCCCCCCCCGCTTTCCTCCACCATCACATGACACATCCTTCCCCTCCTGTCTCGTCCCCGCCCTGTCCGTCCAA
The DNA here is from genome assembly GCA_964035755.1 of Teleogryllus oceanicus. Taxonomy (NCBI): domain Eukaryota; kingdom Metazoa; phylum Arthropoda; class Insecta; order Orthoptera; family Gryllidae; genus Teleogryllus; species Teleogryllus oceanicus. Next base: position 6,101,037 of record CAXIVR010000004.1, on the reverse strand, counting down.
CGCGTCACCCTCATTACTTGACCCGTTCCCGCCCTTCCCCTCCCCGTTCATTCACCGGGTCACTCTCCCTCTCTTGAGCCGTGCCCCGTCCCCGCCTTGTCCATCCAATGGGTCACTCCCCTTCACCCGACCCGACCCCGCCCCCTGCCGTCCACGCAGCGGGTGACTCCTCATCACTTGACCCGCCCCCGCCCCTTTCGCCCCCTGCCCACTTGAGCCGCGGGCCGGCTGCGTTGCTGGCTGCGGAGGGCGCTTTGTGCTTGCGCGCCGCGCCACACCGCTCAGTGGCCGCGTGCCGTCGCTCCTCGGGCGAAAGCACTCGCGCCGCTGCGCCATCCGCGACCTCCACCAAATTGCATCGTAATGCATTCCGGAAATGCGACTAATTTCGCGTATGATACACCAAGGAACAACAAAGAAACGTTACAATGTATTGCATCTTGGGAAGAGGCTTCAATTTGCAATTTTTTTTTTCGTTTTTGCATTCAATGCACCTTTATTTTTAAGAATGTGTGCTGAGAGAGAAACTCTGGAGTTAAATGTATTTAATCCAATTATACTACGTTTCCAACTCCATTCACAAATACTATATTTTATCATGAAATTATATGTCATTAAGGACCTGCTATTAAAACGTGATCTTTTTTATAATAAACTGTATGAATGTAAATTAAATTAAATTTGAAACAACATGCTAAAACATTTTAAGTCGCGTATTTGTGAGGTGTTTTTTTAGGCATTCTACAAATGCATAAATTATTATTTTTCATAGAAATTAAAATGTTAATACTATCCAGTGGTTTACACTCTCAAGCTTCAGACCCCTCCTAATTAAATTCAAAACTTTCGAAATTATTACATTTTTTAATGAGTTAAATGTTTTGAATAGCCAATGGAAAATAATTTAATTTTTCCCGAAAATCTGAACTATAAGTGTAGAATTATCATAAGTTGATTTTTCACCGGGATCCTCGTCTGTTCCAGGGAGCAAGAAGGCCCGCTCTAGAGTTACAGAGTAATTCATCATATTTATGGGTGGTTGAACGCATAACTCATATTTCCAATCTCCCTCCGAGCAGAAGGGCTGTGCGACCCAGGCGATGCACATTAAAATAAAAAACAATTAGTTGAGAGTAATTAGTATTGATACCAGTTTTATAACCAACAGAGCGCTTTTTAACCTGCGACGTAATTACGAAAAATATAGATATGAACACATTAAATACCGCCTGTATCTCGTATCGAGAACCGTTTTGTCAAGTGCGTTTGACAGGCAGATTCCAATCAATACGCAAGTCGGCTCCCACACATACGGTCATGAAAGTCGCGGATACGTTTAATGGCTTTGGGTATGAACCAATCAACCGCCAGCGAGCCGGGCCGGGCGGGGGCGGGGCGGGCGGGGCGGGCGGGGGCGAGGGCGGGGCGAGCGGGGGCTGGTGTAATGAAGGCCGCCTGTCATGCACCGGCGGCGGCATTGCGCACGTGGAAGGGAGGGGGGCAAATCAGAAGTGAGGAAGAGATAATGGGAAGCCATGGGAAACGCAAGCGATGGGGAGAGCAGTTAAGCGAAGGGAGGTGGAAACAGCAACGCGCCGTGCTGGGGCAAGAGGCACCTGAGCTCAGCGTTGAACACAGCGGCATGCGACGCGCCCAAGAGGCCGTGGGTTAGCAGAGGAGCAGCTTGCCACCACGTGCCACACAACCAGGGGGCCGTGAAGCGGCGGTAACGATGTGGCGAGGACGTCTGTGGATTGCTGTTGAGGAGGTGGATGGCGTCAATACTGCCCTTGGAATACGTATTAACGAATGGTAAATTTATGAATACAATGTGTTTTAGTGAAGCTTCAACATGTATGTACAACTACTTTTATAATAGTTTTGTTAATTTTTAATTAAAATCTTCCATTGAAAATAAATTTTATGATATCTAACTAAACTTTGTTGCTTTATCTCGACATTTTTTAAACATTTTGCGCAATAGTGTTTTGTTCTTACACATGTATTCTGGGTGTCCTTTTTCTTTCTAAAGAAAGAAGGCAAGATAATTTTGGAAAATTAGAAATTTGCTTTCAGTTGCAATCTACAAAAAGGTCTAATTTCACACTAATGGCAAACAAAACGCTATCGTACTTTGATTTCATTTTTCATTATAACTCCTATAAGTACCATTAAAATCTGAAAATATGTTGTCTCAATATTTTTTTAAAGTTAAGAAAGTGTTTGACTCCACTGCTTAACCAAACTAAAATTTTAGGAAACATATTATTAACGATTTCACGATAATGCACACTTCAAAACTAACCAGTCTTTAAACGACCGTACGCTCATTATAGACGATAAAAGAAACATTTATATCCTGACTGAAAAAGAAAATGGTATTTACTGTCCAAAACAAAAAAAAGTATTTTATTTTTTCCATAAAAATCACCAAATGTCAGTAGTAAGTCTTAGAGAGAGGAGTAACAGGTCGGTCATCGAACGACATTGGCCATGGCGACGGCAAGGTGGAAAATGGAAGGTGGAAGGTGGAAGGCAGGGCGAGAGCCGTGGTCGCAGTGGGCGGCGGGCGGCGGGCGGCGGAGCGGGCGGGCGGCGGGCGGCGGCGGGGCGGCGGCGGCGGCGGCGGCAGGCGGCGGCGGCGGCGCGGCGGCGGCGGGCGGCGGCGGCGGCGGCGGGCGGCGGGCGGCGGCGGCGGCGGCGGGCGGCGGGCGGCGGGCGGCGGCGGCGGGCGGCGGGCGGCGGGCGGCGGCGGCGGCGGCGGCGGCGGGCGGCGGCGGCGGGCGGCGGCGGCGGCGGCGCGGGCGGCGGGCGGCGGGCGGCGGCGGGCGGCGGGCGGCGGGCGGCGGCGGCGGCGGCGGGCGGCGGCGGCGGCGGCGGGCGGCGGCGGCGGCGGCGGCGGGCGGCGGCGGCGGGCGGCGGCGGCGGGCGGCGGGCGGCGCGGCGGCGGGCGGCGGCGGCGGGCGGCGGGCGGCGGGCGGCGGGCGGCGGGCGGCGGGCGGCGGCGGCGGGCGGCGGGCGGCGGGCGGCGGGCGGCGGCGGCGGCGGGCGGCGGGCGGCGGGCGGCGGGCGGCGGGCGGCGGGCGGCGGGCGGCGGGCGGCGGGCGGCGGGCGGCGGGCGGCGGGCGGCGGGCGGCATCTCAGTCTACCGTTTGTCTACGTCTACCAATGCTTCTTGTTTTCTCTGATCAGATTGGCAAGGTTTTTACAATGAATAACATTAAACGAACATTGATATTTCATTTACTCTAAATGACATGTGTACGCATGTATGAAATATTTCATATACAGTGTAGGTAATGGATATGATGATTATAATTCTTTTAGATAAAGATTTAAATCCCTTTACTTAAAAGAAATTTGGAAGAAATTTAGTTAGTAACTAATACAATAGCAACTCCCTAATTATCATATTTTGCGTAATTGGCGTTCTTCAATTTCGCCTAATAGACGTGCCCTCACAACTCGCATTCCGTTCTGTTCAACTGATGTCACTGCAGCGCTTCTGACCGGGAGGTCCTAGGTTCGAGTCCTGACGGCGGCACGATTTTCGACACTAGCTTACAAAAGAAATCGCGTTTTCGATATCAGAGGAACACAAAACAGTGTTTTCTTTGTCAAAAGTTGGCATTTATACCTGAAAATTGCATGATTTTCTCTTCGTACGAAGCAGATACTAAGAAGAAATATATGTTAAATATAATTTACTTAAATTATTTCTAGATGCACATGGCTGTGAGAATAGAAATCTCAGAAAAATGTGTATTATATTTATCGTGATTGGCATAAGAAATAATTTAAGATCTTTTTTCTCTTTTTATAGAACTTATTTTAAATGTTTCATTTGATAATAAATAATTATACATTGTAATATTGTAAATTAGAGATAAGTTTGAAAGATAAACGAAAATTTACTATTTACATCAGTGGATAATTTGAATATCAGTGACGATTTGGAAAGAAACTGACATTGTGTGATGTAATGAACGACAGAAATGCAATTATATATTCCATGAAGTATTATGTTTTTGCATAGATAGATCACAATAGAAGCCACTTATAATAAGAAGTAGCAAGAATTATTACAGCAACATTAATTTCGTAAGTAGAAACGCATGAAATAACATGTCGACGCTTAGTGCGAAAGTCAACATTCGAATACATTTAAGTCGAGACGACCCCGTAAGTGTCCCTGAGTGACACCTTACCCCTGATGGAGCGATCCAATGGTGCGACGAGCACAGGGCTAGCAGGGGGCGGGCGGAAGGCAAGGGTCCGCGCCCTGCCCCGCCCTCGCGTCGAGTGCAGCCGACCCAAATTACCCCTTCGCCCTCGAGGGCGGGCGGCGGGCGGCGGGCGACGCGGAAATTCGCTCCATCAATGCGTCATTTGGAGCGCGCGGCGTCGCGCGGCGCCGCGGCGGCGGAAAAGTGAGCCGGCAGCACGATCTGCCACCGCCGCCGCCGCCGCCCCCGCGGCGGGACCCGGCGCGACGCGACGCGCGCGCGCGCGCGCGTGTCTGTACAGTGTTTATACAAACCGCTAACAATCTGGCGGGCTACAAGTCAGAGTGGAGAGCCGTTAAATTGCGTCCGTGCTTGTGGAGAGCAGTACAATGTTATACGATCCTACGGGCTATTTTACATACATTTGCATGTTATTACCTCACAAATCGAGTGGAAGTTGGAGCGGCGCGGGGGAAGGGGGCGGGGCGAGAGGACGAGAGAACTAGAGGACGGGAGGTCGGAACAAGGGGCCTGCCCGAACGCCACGCGCTGAAATCCGGATCGTGTTTGCATAACAGACGCGCGAATACCGCCCTATTTATGTGTTCCTTGTACCACGCGTGTCTTCATACTCACATTAAGGCAATATGCCAACAGTCTGAGAGGACGGGGCCAATCTTAAAAGCATCAATGCTCAACGAGTAGAAACGCCGTTTAAAATACTGCGCCCGCAGGAGGGGCAACGCCATTAACTGAATTAAATGGAGCGGATGGAACTATCCAGGCAGCTTTTATAGACGCGAAAATCCCCCAAGGGACGTAATAAATATCTAAACAGCCTGCTGAGGCGGGGGTGGGGAGGCGGCTGGGGGCGGGGATTGGCGAGGCAGGGCGGGGGGCGGGGCGGCGGCAATCTGCCGCACGGGGAGCAGGATTCATTACACGGGCGCGCGAATCCGTTTGAATATTGTCACCTCGCGCCGCCGGCCCGGGCGAGGCGGGGGCGGGGCGGAAGTGGGCGAGGGGGACGGGGATGGGGTGCGCTCGCAATTCAAAACACCGGCGCGCTCTCCTTGGCAACAGCCCCGCCCGCGCCCGCAAAAAAGCGCTCGTCCTAATGAAACTGCGGAGTAATGCGCTTAACCGTCAATTAGAGTGGACCGCATGAAAATCATCACGCGGGATTGTTTTAAAAGCGAATAATAAGCGTGGAAATAGTGTGGTGGGCGATGAAGGTGCGGGTAAGTAAAGTGAGGTTGATCGCGCAGTCTAATTCACTTGGTGTTGTGGGGCAACGGTGCAATCGTTCTGTTGTCAATTAATATCCTCTGTACCCAAGCTTCTGCACTTGACATTTTAATTTAATAAAACATATTACACGTTTCAACCTGTTATTCTTTTATACTAGGCATAGTTAAAAATAAAAACCTACTATCTGGGGTCAGTGAGGTATCTACCACAATAATAGGCTATATCATTTTAATATGGTTACATTTAGCCAAACACGTGTTTCGGGAACACTCTTCCCATCCTCAATGGTTCCAAGTAACACAGATTAAACACTTAAGTTCATAGAGAGTCGTCAAAGCATGACGCCATGTTGTTCGTACGCTGTACGAATGCAGAATGCACACGGATTACTTGGAACCACTGAGGATGGGAAGAATGTTCCCGAAACACGTGTTTGGCTAAATGTAATCATATTAAAATTATATAGCCTACTATTGTGATAGATACCTCACTGACCCCAGACAGTAACTAAGTTTCATTGGAAACTGAAGAGTATGCAACCCGCAGCACCGTCCTGTATCATTGTTAATTTGGTTGCCGTCGAGCCAGGCGTACTGGAGCGAAAGAGAATGTCGGAATATTCCCTTTCTGTCTTGTTAAGGTTGATATTTTCTAACAATACAACCTTTTTTAAAAAAAGAATTAGTATGATGAATACCTTTTTCACACCTTTGCTTACTTATTTACACTCAATTACTTATTTACACACACACACACATACCATTATTTCTCTGATATTTCATTTATTATTTTATGTCTTTATTATTTATTCTGTCTTTATTATTTATTCTTTGGTATTTGTATTTTTCGTCTTTGCACATTTCTAGGACTCCAAACGACCTTCTGGGTGTATAGAAGTTTCCCTACCCGTCCCGCAGTCGATGTAGCTTGAAAGCACACATCGATCATGGGGCCCGTTTCAACTCTCGCGACAGGTAAGGCTCGTGGACCCCTTAACACAGATTAGAGGAAGGGAGTCGGTTTCTATCTAGATACTGCGACTACAGCTCCATAAGGCGCGCACCTCCATTGCCCCGCACTCACGCATTTTCTGCGTAAGGAAGTGGAAGTGGAAGTGGAAGAGACGTTGGAGGCAGTACAAGGAGTGGAAAGGAAATCCCTACGACACAACACGGCAAACATGCCATGCAAGGGATTCGAACGTACAACCAGAACGTAACTCGAACTTAGGTGTAACAGCTCCAATGTCTACGCAACAGACACAAGTGCTACGAACTGGTTGCCATGTGATAGCACCACCATGCCATAATACACAAGGAAACCTCATTGCCTGGGAGGGAATCAGATTGCAACCTGTGACGTTTTGTCCCGAGTATTCTGCTACAACATGCCTGCCTTAACCATTCCACGTACACAGATCCACAATTTATTTACTTATTTTCAATAATTAATCATTTAAAGAAATGACATGTAATGTTAATTTATACCCAAATTCATTTTTACTTTCTTCTATATTCAGTTTATTAATTTCTTTTAACTTGATATTTACTATATTTTGTTGATTTTCCAAGAAGTTAATAATATTGCTCTGATACACGCTTTTAAAATAATAATTTACGAGCATTTGTATTGTGCATATTTATCATACTTATTATATTATTATAAAATTTTAATTTTTTTAAATAACACACTTGATGGAAGGGTTGATAGTATTTTTATTTCTATGAAACGAGATTTGTATTATATTTCAATATATACTAAAATAAACATCAAATGTTTGTCTATTTTCGATATAAAATGTAAAGAGTCTTACCAAACAAACAGTTCTTTCTAGAACACAATAAAATCCTGAGTTTAAACTCAGCTTCTTTTTATGATAAAGGTATAAAGTTTGTAGGTATAGGTAAAATAGGTAATATAGGTTTGAAATAATAGGTTTGGAGGTAAAGATGTAATAATTGTAGGAAAATATCTGTAAAACCCACAAACGCTGCTCAGTTATGGTAATATTTCTAAGAGCAATCTTTCATACGGAGAGGTCGTTGCTCAATCACAGAATCTCAGGCTTTTTTAAATTTATTTATTATAAAGTTTACACTTGTATGATCATTAATTTACCAATAATACTAAAGTGTTGAATGATTCCACGAAGTACCAGTTACTTTGCGGTTCCAGCAGGCGACGTTCACAGAATTTGCGGTAACAGCAATGGCAAATTCGTTAACCACCGGTTCACGCGGTTTACAACAGGTGCAATAATTCAGCATGATGTCCGTTGTGAGCACCGAGTCCATTAATGGTGATACGTAATCCGCAGAGCAAGCAGAGGGAGAGTGTTCGCCGTGGGGCGATGGATGTATTACCTTTAAATAGTGTAAGCAGAGGTTGAGAGCTTTCGTACACGGCCTCTGCGGCATAAGGCGGCCTGCTCGGGGCCTTCGGTTGAGTTCGGGTGTCCTCGGTAGCGGTCGGCTCGCGGCGCGGCGTCGGCTGGGCTCACGTGCCGGGGCCGCGGCGCCTACGGCTTACCTTCATTACGGAGGAATTATTGAGCAGCAGAGCAAACAACGATAGTCGTAATCTTTCTATTGCGCAGTTATCACGGGCCGCATTTAGTTGGCGGCGCTAAGCAAACAACCTCAAAGCTCGCGTAGTACTAAAGCCACCTGTGATTTTATTAGTCGTTTTAATGACGAAACATGCACCGCCGAGAGCACCCGTGCAGCAACGCGGCTGTTTGATCTGGGGCTGCGAAATTCGCTTCCCTCCGCGGAGGCGAGTTGGAGGCTTCGCCTTGGTTCACGCTTCACTGCTCTCGTTGGAATCCAGGAACAAGACAAACAGCCACGGCAAGCACAGCGATCGCCGTTCGGAATGCTACGCTTCACTTTCCTTCGCTTCTTTTTGAGACGAATTAAAGGGAGTTCTGAAAATACTTGAACATTTTTAATTGGTGTGCAACTTCACATTTTTACCCACGATGTACACTCGTTACGTATTTATTCATTACAAAAGTAACTGTAAATGTGGGTGAACACTTTTTTTTAAAAATAAAAATTAAAGGTATAACGAAAACAAGAACTATGGAGCGCTGAAAAGTGTATCTTAATGACAAAATAGGGCATTGGCAGTTGATTCATTGATTCCGGGCGCGCCAACTAATGTGGTCATTAGTCCCGTAAGTGTAGTGCATGTTTTTGGTCGAGAAATGTGGCCTTCCCCCGCTGGATGGCCAGATTCGGCGCCGACCTACCATCTGCTAACTGGTTTTTTTCCAACCAGGTATCTCCCACCAGCGGGGCACAGCCCGAGCCGCGACAAGTTCTAAGTTCCCGGTCTCCCAGCATGTGTGGTAGTATGTGTGTGTGTGTGTGTGTGTGTGTGTGTGTGTGTGTAAGGGATGAGGATAGTATAAGGAAGAGTAAGGAAAGATCGCGCGCGGTCCGTGGCCCTTTTGTTACGGTACGGATCCGACATTCGCCTGATGTTGATCGGAGAAACCACGGAAAACTACCGATCAGAGCAGTTAACCGCTAGAATTCTTCTCCATACAGAGACTGACTTCCACCTAGCTGAAAATATAGTGTGTGAGTTGCAATTTTTTCTACTCGCAAAATAAAATTTCATTTTGACCATTCGTTTCATAAATAACTATTGTAACATGAATGAAAATCACTGGGTCTCTGCTTGCTTTTCGTGTGCGAAACCACTAATTTTTATTTTATGTAATTGCAAAACTCTTTCGCTGACGAGATGTTACAAAAAACCGTATACACAACACGTGCGCCAGGTGATCTGCCCGCTCATATTTTGTCCCCCCCCCCCCACCTCGTGCGCATTTGCTTGGTCGACTCATTCAACTCGTGCATGAATCATCTATTTTGCGCACTTGTTAGTCATTTGCTTCTTCGAAAGTCATGTTTTTTTTTCGACATTTCACATGATCAAGATTGTTTCGGCGCCGTGGTAGTCATGAACTGACATCCGCACCAGGGGCGCAAGGGTATGAGCCCCACGGAAGGTTGCGAAACGCACTTCCAGAGCTACCAGGGCACTTCGATGGTGACAGTTCAGCACAACCCCGACAAAGATTCTCTGCGCAGTGAAACATGTTGGAGGGGGGGCTATAGTCTACATATTCAATAAAAGAGCGTCTTTTAGTGATGCCACGCTTTAAAAACTTGCGATTAAAATTATTCCGTAACACTATGAAAGGAGAAGATATATTTTTTATCGAACTATACCCCATTTTAAACAGAGTGGCACTTCAAGGCCATGAGCTGCAAGAAAAGAGGGACATTGACATTCAGTCGGGATCTCCAATACCAAACATTTACGTCGTAACGATGCTCTCAAATGAACGACAGTGTCTCCATCTCCTTCCTGCTCGTGACCTTAAAATGCCGCACTGTTTAAATCGGAGTTTAAAGATACTACATTACGACCTACATTTACGAGTTACTTTAACTGTTACCCAATAACCTAATAATGAAACTTCTCTCCAATTAACATTCGTTCCATCTTCTGAAATATTTAAAACCAAATAAAGTGCGAGAAGTGAAGAAAAAATACCACTAATTTTTTTTTAAATATTCAAATCTAAAATGAAAATCTATTTCTTCAATTGAATTAAAAGCATTCTGTTCTATCTTTCAAATAATTTAAAGAAACAAAACATTACTTTGAGAAGTACTCGAACCTCAGTGCTTAGGATTCTGTGTTTAATGAGTTTACCACATGGTTATTTGGTGCCTCGCGTATTCATTTCTACAAATTGATTCGTATTGTAGAAACCAAGAAAATTTTAACAAATGCACAGAACTACTTAGAGAATAATAGTTCAAAAAGGGTTGATTAAACGATTTAAACATCTAATATTGAGGAAAGGAGGGCATTCAAAACTTAATTATTGAACGTGGGAGACAATTTCAAACAAAATTTGACTTATTACAATTTAATAAATTTCAGGGATTTCAATGAAAATCGAATGAAAAATTTTGAAAATGTAATAGGGATTCATGTACAGTGCTAACAAAAAGTATCGTTTCATTTTCTGGAGGCTACGACATATTCGAGGTCAGTTGGACAATATCAATTTCGGCGAAAATTCTGTGTATGTTTTACGTTCTAATGTTAACATCGAAACGAACAGACGGACGGACGAACAGACGGACAGACGTCCGTTTGATACTGAACTGAAGAAAATAACTTTTTCAGTATCAGAGATCCCCTAAAACATGTTTGGTAGTCAAAATCTCGAGATTGCTGTTGTGTAACGTGTCATAACTTCCTTTATTCTATGTATGTGAGTATGTGAAAACAATGTATATAGAAATAAACATGAATTAGATATATGTGGCGAAGAAATACTCGAAGAGCAAGTACGTAGAACAAATAAGAAGAATGAAAAGGGAAAAATACAGACGCCCAGCACAAAGATACTGACTTCACTGTACGCTGTAGTATTGCATGGTACTGGCAAAGAGAAGATAGAGCATATTCACGCTAAGACTTTGTGAGAAGGGGGAGTGGGGAGCAGTATTCGAAAGGCGACAATTAACGAAAGAAACTCCAAAAGCGTCGTTTCGAGTGGCTGAGACTGAAGGGTCCTTGGAGGGGAGGGGGTGGGGCGGTGGAATCACCGTCGTAAGCGGGCGCGGCCCCATCGTCCCGGAAGTAAAGCGCGCGGCCGCCGCCCTAACGAACGTTGATTGCGGGCAGGCGGCGCGCCCGCGCGTAAAAGTGGCGGCCAACTATCGCTTCCCCCCCCCCCAAGGCCCCATCAGAACCCACCGTGCTCGTTCGCCGTGGCCTGCCCCCGTCCCCACACACCGCCCCGGCCGCACGGCGATCACCGGCACCGCCTCTTTGATGCGCCCCCGCCCCTCCTCGCCCGGCAGAGTTGGCTCACTTGGGCGGCGCGGCGCTCCGTTAGTTACTGCCCCCCCCAGAACCCCCCCAAGGAACCCTCCGGCCCCAACCACCGCTGCAACCCACCTCAACCAGTCGCACTACATCCTCCCGCGTAATTCGCCCTAACAAGCCACAATCCCGCCTCAATTCCTCTCAACCAGCTAAACGCCTAGGAGGCGTGCCACAATTAAAACCCAATCAACCAGCAGCTACCTACCCCAACCAGTCACAACCCGCCTCAACTCCTTTTAACTAGTCACAATCCGCTTCAACCAGCTACGCGCTTCCCTCGACTGGCCACAACCCGATTCAACCAGCAGCAACCCACCCCAACCGGTTACAACCCGACTCAATTCCTCTCAAGGCAGAAGACGCTTCAAAAAGTCACACACCTCCCTCAAATGCCCACAACCTGATTAAAACAGCAACAACTCACCCTAACTAGCCACAAACAGCCTCAATCCGCTTCAACCAGCAGTAAACCACCGCAACCCGCCTCAGCTCTCAACTCGCTGCATCACCAAGCAATATCCCTGCTTACACCTCCCTTCTTCCCCCATCACCAACCCGCCTTACCACCCCTCCAGGCTCCTCCGTTTCCGCCGCCCTACTACGCCCTTCACCGCTCCGCCCTCAACCGTCATGTCACGCTCTGTCATGTCACGTCGGATCGCATCGCATCACGGCCCGCCCCGCCCCGCAGAATAGCTTCCCCTCCCCGATGGCCCCAGCGGCGCCGCTCAAAGAGTCCCGAGGCGGGTTTCCATCTGGAGTCTTCTGGCTGCACGCGCATGGAAAAGGGGTCGCATGCGAGGAAACAGCGCCGTCCAATGGGCGATGATGGTGTGGCTTTCGGCGGGGCGGACTGGCGCTGTGCGCGCAGCGGCCTGCCTGTTTACGACGCGTTTTTACCGGCGGCGGCGGTGTCGTCGCTGGACGCCCATCGGGCGGCACTCTGTCACGGTGGCCGCGCTCCATGACAATCGAAGTCGACCCTGCCCTTCCCACCAAACGAACTTTCTACCTTGAATGCGAATTTTTGTACCTAGGAAAACATATCGGTAATAAAACTAAATAATTGAAAGCCTAACCACGTCTTGTTGTATTAAACCAAAATCCTGTCAAAAAATGAATCAACTCTTCTGTTATAAGTAGTATGTATGCCGTCACATGTACCATTCTGTAGATTTGAAATGTGTGTCTTATCGAACGTATAGAAGATTTATTTATTTATATTTATTATACGTCAAAAACAGTTAAAAGCTATGTGTGACGTGCTACGGGGAGAAGTGAATTTTGTGAACGTTGAGGTCATCATATCAATATTGATATCTACGCCCGTCATCTTTCCGTCATACACAATCATTATGTTCCAGATTGATCTACAATACTTACTGAAATACATCCACTCCAGTAAAATTGGCCACTCCTCCTTGTTTTGTCGTTATGTTTTTAGAATCATCAACTGTCTACTCGTTAGTTTACTGCATAATAAAATATAGAAATTTATTGAACAACAGAAGTAGTATCACAGCACTCTCAGAAGAAGAAAGGAAAATAACATAATTTCGGCAACCATTGCTATCGCCCTGCCGATTTGTGGATAATAAAACATAAGTTTCACCGCAGTAACTTGCAAAATGATGTGTAATAACGTAAACTTGGGTGACTTTATTGTGCTTAAGGAAATAATATTTCCTCAATATCAGCCTTTACATTTGCTTTCGGGAGTGTTTTAAATTTGTTTAAATTTGAATTGCGTATCATTTCCTCGAGCTTTGATGATATATAACTGACGAATCTCCTAAACATTACACCATACAAAGCATTTATTAACATATGTCATGCCGGCGATTCATCATTAGTTCAATGACTGCGTCGCCACTCTACGTTTCCTTTAACAACGCTAATCGCACCGCGAATCGAATCAGCGAGTGGACCCTTCCTTATCCTCCCACCCCCGGTACGGAGTCTTCCGGTCTCCGCTCCTTCATACTGGTGCGCTCAGCGCCTGCCCTCCTTCCGGCGACCGGCGTCCGCGGGGCCCTGTGATCTACGGGCGGCGCTTCGGCCCATCGCCCATCGATTGCGCTCGCGCCGCGGACACAGGAAATGAGAAACCCGCGCGCCGCGGCGGGGAGGCGACGGGTGGGCGGGGCGCGGGCTGCCGGGAGTGCCGAGGATCTGAATAAAGACTTGTGGAGTGGAGGATAAATGTTGACCACACTCTTCGCATGCGACGCTTTTGTTTATTCGGTGCCGGCTGCCGCCTGCCCCCGCTCCCGTACCCGTTTCCGCCCGCGGAAGGGAGGAAGGGCGCTGAACCAACTTCCCCTCCACTCATTGTGACCCACGCCCTCCGCGTGTTCATGTACTGCACTCCAAGGGTCTCCCGGGCAGGGATTTCGACTAGTTTGATGCGAAGTGTCTCACCTTTTGCGTTTTATCCACTCTTTCTAGAATAGGCGTATTCGTACTCAACCAGAGGATGTATAGTTTTACCAACACACAGAACGTGTCATAATGAAGAGAAGGACGAAAAAGCATCACGAAACGATAATTTCATGAACTGAAAAGGGGACATTGTATACGTTGCAACATACCGACAGAACTTGCGTAACGGTAGGTTGGGAAAAGGCAACAATATCCCTCTACTAAAATCACGCACGTCCTTGTAAACAACTGTGCGGTGAGAAAGGTGAAAAACGTCCACAATAACATTGTATTTTCTTCACGCAATGACTATACCGGAAAACGGTGGCACCAGGTAATAAAGAACGGGTGACAAGCTTGGACCGCAAGACAGAACAGTGGATAGACGGGTTGCGAGACGCATGGGCGAACACCGTGAATTGACAAAGTCGAAGATAAACCACCACTTTTATTGCTCACGCACGTACATATAGTTTGTCGCACTAAGATGTCACAGCACGCGTCCAAAATTATCTAGTTAGTTAGTTAATGCCTTATTTTATGTGGTGAGACTCGGGCCATCAGGCCCGCTCTTCCGTCTAACCACGCAAATTTCGAAACGCTCCTTTCACCACCTAGCGGAGAAAAGAGGTATTATCTTGGGCGACGAAACTGGTGGCTCTCAATTTTGCTCAGAGGCTTCTTTTTGGCTTGAGGATCTTTTACATGCAGTAAATCTACTACATGGAATAGCCGGCTTTACTTCCCCTCCAAAGGAAGACGTATAAAGGATTTTGTCGCCCTTAAAAATCCACGGATTCGAATTTCGGGTTTGAACCCGCAAATTCGGGTACAACAGCCCGGTACGCTGACCGTTATACCACCGAATCCGCGCAAAATGTCCCCCGCGCGTGTAGCGTAACCAGGCGCGCATCGCTGGGTGAGTGCTTGCGCGAAGAGGACCTGCGCCGTGGCACACGCATCCTTGACCTACCTGAGGTGAAACAAATCAAGAGGCCAAACGACGGATTAACTAACTAATTGATTAGTGTTTCCGCAGCGTCAACCGGAAAGGTCATTAGTCCCGTAAGAGTAATGCATGTTTTTTAATCACAAAAGGTGGCGGCGATCTTTCTCCTTTGGATGGCAAGATTCGGCGCCGATCTTCACGGCTGGCGGGGTTTTCCCCAACCAGGTATCTCCTACCAGTGATGCACCGCCCCAGCCGGGCCAGGCTCTAAGCCGCCGACCGCTCTTCCGGTATGTTTGGTAATGAAGTGTAAGTGAAAGCGTGTGTAAGGGGTAAAGGATTGGACAATCAAAAAGAAGGAAAGATCGCGCGCGGTTCGTGATCCCTTTGCTAGGGAACTCTCCAACATTCGCCTGATATTGATCGGAGAAACCAAAGAAAATTTCCGATTAGAGCCGCCGGCCGCTAGAATTCTCCGCCAGTCAGCGTCTGAACTCAAAACAGCTATGTATCTAGCTAGTGTCGAAAATCCTGCCACCATGAGGGTTCGATCCCTAAGGCCTCCCTGTCAGAGGCACTGCAGTGATATCAACTGATGCCCTGAGCCACCTAAGCCGGTGTCAAGCGACGGGCTTCGTCGGACCAATCCAGTGACCCGCGAAGTACATATCCAGGTGAGAGGCAAAGCCCTTGATGGGATTAGTTTCGTAGTGGCCTACGACGGTTAGTACCTGCGCGCCCCGGGCTCCGGCTCCGTCTGGGCACAACAAGGTTTCCGTCTGCCTCAGCAATCACGCCAATAGTATTTTCATGATGACATACAGATGTCACCGTCAATAAATTCATCGTTGACGTATGGTGCACACGTTGCTACCTTCCGTGTGCAGATAAAGTAATACATCTGTACATGTATCATGAGATAACGGTATATATTGTAATAAAAAAGCAACATTTTTACAACATAACATTTTTTCGATAATATATAAACTATTGATTCTGGTAGAATAATATACAATCTAAATCAGCACGTACTATCTCGGCCGTATTTTTACGCAAAATTACGCAAAAACACCCAAATTTTCGAAAATGTATACCTGACTTTATTTCAAAATCTACCTTTGAGGAACATATTTCATTAAACGAAAAAGTCTCTATCTCTTTTAGTCGTAGGAAAACTCCGAAAAAAATTGGAACGTTTGAATTTTCGAAAGTTTCGAAAAGTCAGGATTTTCAACGAGCATGAGACCTGCACAATTCTCTTAAACATTCACAATATGCAACAACAAAATGTAATCAAAAGTGATAGAGCAATTTTTTGAAAATGTTCCGGGCTACATGCAAAGTAACCCCCAAAGCTAAAATATCAGTTTCAAATTCAAGATATTGCCACATCAACCATAATCCATTCAAGAATATAAATTTTGGTGAAAATAAACTGAACGGTTTACCAGCTAACGTTGTTCACAGACATTTTGTCGGCATTCAATTTTTCGGTATCAAGAACTCACAAAACATGGATTCTGCCTACATAATGTGGTAGAAGATTTCTTCTAAATTTAGAAACTACATTTATCCACGTTTTAGTTATCAGGGCCCCACAATAAGAGTTTTTCTGCCGAGAATTCCCCTTTTTTCGCGCAACATTACATAACTTTCTCTCTACTCCGTAGCAAGAATTGATCCGTGCAAGCACCTTTAACAGGAGAGTCATCTGGTGTAGATTCGTTTGTTCCAGACTGTCGCTCTTCGGGTAACCCAATAAGGGTTGTTATTATTATTATTATTATTATTATTATTATTATTATACAAAATTATTAAGAAAATATTATTTTTAAACAGAAATGTACATTATATCACATATCCTTATATAAAATTTTGGTAACCATTTTGTTATCAGTAGTTGCTGACACCATATATAAGTTAGAGCTTCGTTCTTTGTCAGTCTGGCATTGAAGGACTGTTTCCAGATGGAATGAACACGCACATTATTGTATATTTCATTCTATATTGTATTAAACCAGGTTGTTACAATGTGATGCTGAATAAGTATCAAGTGTGAATTATAGGGGTTGGAAACGAATTGTGTGTAAATAACTAGTATCGAATTAAATCTAGATAGAAAATTTCGAATCTGGAATGCTATTCAGCGCTCGCTGACGTTCAGTTGTTTTCCGGAGCCTCGCGCCTCCCATGTGACGTCACTTGAGCAGGAGTCTCCGATTGATGCGGTTTTTTATTTCGGGTTTTATCTCATCGCGCTACACCAGAGAGTCAATGACTCGTGAATGAAAATGCGGACGTGTTTGCAATCACGAATGATAACAGCTTCGCATTCGTAATCAAATGAAATCACGTCACCATGAAACAAGATAAGCATCAATTGCTTATTGCTGTTAGCTTTGTTGCGTCATTTCATGCAAGTAACTTATTACTATTGGAAATGGGAGTTCATAAAATTTATAAAATAAACTAAAACATCACACGATTCGTCCTAATGACATATAAAATGCGCCAATTAATAAGAGATGTAAATATTATGTTGAAAGTTTCATCCTTTCACGTTGCTTGTAATTAACACTGCGAGTGAAAAGGTTAACCATATGGCATGCTGATCAGCACTTGACTGCATCTCCCTAGATATTTCAATTGGTTGCATTTGTAGCTGTTTTATAAATCAAACTCTCAGGCCTCTATTAATGTAAAGTAAAATAGCAATTTCCCTTCTAGCAACAATGAACTATATGAAATCTTGCAATTCTCCCAGCACAAGCGAGGCAAGTTACGAGTATCAATTTTGGAAGATCTTAGTAACAAGAAACGTCGTAGATAAAGAACATCAAAATTAAATTTAATCCGTAACTGCGTGATTTATTTGTAAAAATTATTACCCCACAATTTCAATTCTAATTCAATACACCTAAAACACTGTAGATGAACAAATATCAAACATTTTACGGTTCGCATAATGTTATATTAATTAAAATCCTTTTATAATTAATAAAAATAAAACTCGCAAAAAATGATCAAATAAATTTTCCGGTTTCAGACTAAAATATTGAAACGTAGAACGCGGGATACATCACAGCAAAATTCTCATTAATAATAGCACAATTCAAAACTATAGTTAGATATTCACTAATAACACTTTAACAGAAAATTTATTATATTTAAAAAAAAAAAGAAATTAGATTTATGAAGTTATAAAATTAGGTTTAATAAAAATACCCCTTTCTTTAGTTTTATTTCATTTTGATTCGATTTATTTTCCTCAAAGAACAGTACAAGCTATATGTGACGTATGAGGGAATAGTAGAATCAGAGCACGTTTCCTACACTACAATATTGAAAATATAAATTTTTATTGAAAATAATTTTCTCTACCATAATTTTTTTAATTAACGTTAACATTAATTAATACTTTAATTAAAGTTAATTAATTCATTTTAAACAGTAATTTTGGCACAATTTTGATTTAAATAATCACAGTATTAAAAATAAGATATCTTAAAACGGCTACAATTTTTTAAATTTTAAAAGCAACATTGATGTATTATTTTCAAAAATTAAACCAATTATTTTTTTGAAGTATAAAGGCACATAAGTAAAATTTTCTTTGTGGGCATTTTTAAACATTATTGCATTTATGAACATAACTGCTTCAGATGATTCCTGAAGAAATTTTCAAACATTCAAAAGTTTTCAGTGAAAACAAGCTTAAATTGCTTATTTGCAGACACGCTCAAACAACTTTTTCTAAAGAATGGGTCCAAATTTTGGAATGAAAATTGTCATATAGAACTATATCTTACTATTCTATAATATTCTTATAATCATATTAAAATTGTACCTTTAGGATGAAGGAAAAAAACGATTGAAAAAAGGTGTAGGAGCAATACTAAAAAACTAGCCTAGACAAAAGAGATTTCTAACTAGTACGAGAAACTATGTGTCATTCTGTTGCACCACACGTTTTAACTTGATGTTTTATTAGTAGTTCATTTTTTAATTGATTTACGTTAATTCATGTTCTATTTATTCGACGTTTTCTTTCAAATGACAAAATTTCTGTGCCTAATTTGTGGAAATTTAGGATTACAAACTGTTGTTATGTGAATGAATAAAATGACCCTGCAATAAGAAATTACAACATTGATTCTTTTTAATTACACCCGTAACCCTCATTCTTGTTACAAGTTATAAATAAAAACAATCATATTAACTATTTTTTTATTGCTAAGATATTTGGGTTTCCTTTGTTTTGAAACAGGAAATAGGCGCGATTCAATTTTTTTTGTACTGTTTGGATTATTGGAAAACCTAATCCAATATGTGATGACCACCATTATTAATAAAGAATATTATTAATTTTAAAAAAGTCAGAAGTTTTCAGAAAATGAGAAAAGTTATAATTTTGTTTGTAGGAAAGCATATTTTATAATATGTCATCAACAATCGTGAATGTGTAGCATGGAGTTTAGAAAGTATTTTATTGCAACTAATGTTTTCTTTTTAGCCCAAAAAATACTTTTCTTCGGTCAAGCTGAAATACATAAACTTAACAACACTTCGGGTCTTTAATACACTTCGGGTGTCGTGAACATCAATATTAATGTAGGAATGTTGTGAATTTGATATGAGTTTATTATTAATGGATATGCTAAATATTAGGAATGATCAATACTTCATTTGGAAAAAGGAATGTATCTTTAATAAGGTTCCTAAAACATCACTAAAAATAGTATTTTAAAGGAATCTAATTGAAAGATTATCACACTCCATACGTAAAATATTTAGGAAACAAAAAAATTCATGGTCTCAGAACCGAATCCACATTCTGCATTTTTATGAATTTAAGACACGTAAGTTTTTAATGAAAGTACTTACCATAAAATGTAATACATTCAACGAAATTTCTTGTAAAGAAGAAATACGTCTGTGCATACAGTTTATTATTCTATTACAAATAAACCTTCAGGCATAAAAGGGTTGAAGGAGTGTTTTGAATGAAAATATTGAATATTTATTTTAAGGAAAGCAGGAACATGGTTTGGTCATTACTGTTCGCATTGTGTTCTCTAACGCTAAATTGAAGGGGAAGTACACATTAAACAACATTATAAACTCCTTTTGTTTATGTATATAAAACGGAGTACCTGTGGAATATGTAATTGCAGTATTTGCATCGAAATGACTATCATAACATTTGATTCTGTCAAAATAATACTGCTCTGCCCGCAAGTACTTCCCAGTTGAACGCGCCCTTCGCACACTGTAGCACGTGCCGAGGGTAATACCTCACATCCTCCAAACTAAGGCTGCATCATAGTTGAATCGACCACAATCACAGAAAAATATCGTACTATCGGCTAGGTATAACTTATTCAGATCTACCATTATTTAGTTATTATTAAAAAATACCACTACCACTATATTCATATATTTACTCGTTGAACTGGTGTTCATAGTCTTTAAAGTATTTATAGATAATTTATTATAATCATAATCAATAGTTATGTTATGTATCAATATGCATTTTTCATAACAAATACATAATGTGTAGGTGTCATAGACAAATGTAAAAAACGTATTCGGCATGTAGAAAATCGAAGATCACTTTTTGACAATGAATATGGTTGAAATTATCATATACCGAAATTACACCAGAGACTTTTGTCCCTGATCAGTATGTGATTAATGTACACGGGTTTTTAGCACGATCACGCACGTGGCATGTGACACGTTCTGACGCAGACAAAGAGATCTCGCAAATGTTCATTAGTGAAAAGTGATCTCTGACCCATATTTACTGTATTCACAGTAACTACTGTTGAAAGTTCTCAATAACCAAATCTTCTCATGCTTTTATGATGTATGTAAAGTCGGGACCAATAACTTCAGTTTCCCACAACATTTTTATATATTCGAGTGCGATGTTTCCACAGCTCATTAAAGTGTCACTAATCTGCCATAGTGGGGACAGGAACTAGGTCTTTCCAATCAAAGGCGTTGCCGTTGCTGTGTTTCTGACTCACCCCAGCCAGTTAGAAAAGTAGGGTGCCACTCATTCATAAACATTCCATTCACAATAGAGAGCGTAACTATTTTTTAATATCTTGAAACTTCTCATATAGCGATAAATCACTTGGTACAAATGCATTTCCTGTTGTGATATTATACATAAAATAGATGGGAATTCGATTCAGTGCATCAAATGTTTAACTTTGTTAAATATATAAATGTAAAGTGTGCATTTTTCATGACATCGAAAATTAATTAAATTAAAACATACAAAATGTGTATTATTTGTCCTAAAATATCATTTATAGAAATATCAACAGTTTTTCTCTAGATTTTTAGATCAACTGAACCGTAACTCAGAACTCTCTTAAAGCGCGTTCTATTGGATATAAAATGTCCGAGTTCGGGAATTGCGTATTCATCCTCAAAAAACAAATTAATAAAAACAACAAACTAATATTTCCAATGATGCAGAAATATCATGAAATTTTGTTGCTCAGTAGAAGAGTTAATGAGTAGCGGTCGTCCCAGATTATTGTGTTTTATTTTACACAAATACCTTCCATCCGCTGTAACGTGTGATGAATTCACCACAAACACGTTTAGCATTCCTCGTGATTTTTTTAGGAAAATAAAGAACATATACTCTATTCGTTTACAAATTAAAACGCGAAAACATTGCGAGTTTTAAGAACAAAAACTGCAATAATTTCCACAGAATGAGATTCCTACATCTACTTCTAATTATGAACCCAGAATGTGAACCCCAAGAAGATGGTAATTAAGTTATTTGGTGCATCTGAATGGGAAGAAATATCGGAGAATTGCATTCAAAAGGTAGGCTTCCCATGCTCTAAATTATAAACTGTATTATTATAGTCCTACTAGACCTGAATTCCGTTCTACGTCTCAGGTGGCGTGATGACGCATTCAATGTTATAAATCACACACGGTATACATAGTGATTATATTAATAGCTAGTAGCCTGCAGCTGCAAAAATGCTGCTAAAAAAAACAAATTAGTTTTCCAAACGTAGCACGCACACTGATTAAAAACTACAAATAAAATATTCTCTTATGTCATTAGAATAAATTGCATATTTTATCAAAACTATTCTCACAAATTCTACAATAACAAAACGTGGTTCGAGGTGTGACCGTTGACAGATCTTGACCGTTGAAAATTGAGACCGTTGAGAAGTCTGACTTATCCACTTTTTCGGTAACAGGGTCCCTCAATACGAGTTTTTCAATCGGAAAACTGTTGTCGAATCATTACATTTCTCTGTAATTCGTTAGTAGTATGCTAGAAAGTAAAAGTAAGGGATTTCAAAGGTGCTAGTGAACACTACTCTACGAAAAGTTAGATGAATACAAATATTATTCGCTTTCATAAAAACAATTTCAACGACGTTTGTTAACTCTTAAATTTATCAACCACTCACTCATCAATTAAAAATTTACTCTAAATTAAATAATCTTACAAATAACTATGTAAAATATATTTCAACATTGTCTCAATTAACAAGAATTGGTTTTTCGGCGCCCTCCTATCAGAACATCATTGAAGAGAGATTTTTGATAACGAAATATAGATAGATATACAGAATACAGAGGAAAGCGAATAAGTTTACCTATAGAACTTACGCAATAAGAAAGGCATGGGAACTTCTAGAAACGAGAAGAACAAGGGCGAGGCGTATCGTACGTAGGTACCAGCTTGGAAGGAAATTCAAGTTACACTAGAAAAAACAAATTATTTCGGCCGAAGCGATCACACTCACAAAATTCAAACAAGGAAACAAAATTCAGATCTTGGGAAATTTTCCTTTTGTAACAGAACTATTAAAGATTGGAACAGTTTACCCGCAGAAATTTTCAAAGCTTTTCCTCTAAAGAAGTTTTAGAAATAAGTTAGAACAAGATGAGAGTAATAGATATTAAATAAGTGCTGTGAAGTGCGGTGAAGTGCTGGCAAGTGTAATTCAAAGCAAAACAGTGTAGTGCAGTGCAGTGCAGTGTAGTGAACGCAATCAATGAATTTAAAAAAATCTAACTTAGCCAATATTATGTAGTTTGTATTAAAGTTTGGTATCACCAACATAATTATTGGATATCATAACAGAGTTGAAATAATTGTTATTATACTTAGTATTAGGATAGTATGATTATGGCATCCTCGTCATGTACAGTACTCGTTTATTATTATTATTTCATTTTTATTATATTATTATTATTATTATTATTATTATTATTATTATTATTATTATTATTATTATTACTGTAATTAATGTTATTTAACTGCCACCGGGTCATACCCAATTGCAATTCAAATAAATGTATGTAAAGATGTTCTTAAAAAATCAGGTTTTTTATTAACGTCCTCGCATTTGGCATTGGGAAGTCTTTTCAGAATGTAAGTAATTTCATTGCAATTGCACGTGAAATCCTCCTCCTCCTCCTCCAGTCCGTCCGTCTGTCTGTCCGTCGACTGCCCGCCCGCGTGCAGCTCCGCCGTCGCCGCTTGCGGGTCGCGGGTTTATTGTGGCCGCCCGCCCGAGTGAGCGGTCGGGCCGAGCAAATATCGCCGGACGCCGTAAAGCGAGGCGGGGCCGGGGGTGGGACGGGGGCGGGGGCGGGGGCGGCTGCAGAGGGCGCGCTGCCACAGGTGTGCGGCGGCGGCCGCCGCGCAGTCACGGCCGCCCCGCAAGTACGTGCGCACCTGCGCCGCGCAGAAAGAAGCATCGAGCTGCGCCGCTCCGAGCATCCGGCGCGTGGCCCCCGCACAGCAGGCCGCCGCACGTTTCACGTCCTCTCGTTCAGTGGCCGGCTTTTCTCAGATTCCTTACAAACCAATGTTGGCCTATACAGGCACGAGATATTCTTTGAGGGGTTATTCAGAGGATTTCTGATGGTTGGTTGTTAGTGATTGCGTATCAGTCCCGTAAGTGTAGTGTATGTTTTTCCTCGGGAGATGGCGATGATATTCCCCCGCTGGATGGCGATATCCGGCGCCGATCTACCGCCGGCTAGCGGGATTTCCCCCTAACGTACAAAATCTATTGTCATATTGTAGAAAAAAAAATCGAATCAGTATCCTTTTGATGATGGATGAAAGCAATTCACCTTCGTTTGACGACACAGGTTTTTTTTGATTGATTGATATTTTTCGTGTTTCCGGGCGCGTCAACTAATTTGGTCCTTAGTCCCGTTAGTGTAGTGAATGTTTTTCTCGGGAGATGGCGGTGATCTTCCCCCGCTGGATGGCGAGATCCCCCGCTGGATGGCCGACCTATTGTCGGCAAGGGGGTTTCCCCCTAACCAGGACTCTCCCACCAGCGGAGCACCGCCCCAGCCGGGACAAGCTCCAAGCTCCTGACCGGTTTCCCGGAATATGTAGAAGTGTAGTGCATGTTAGTGTAAGTGTATGTGTGTAAGAGAAGAGCACGGACTAGGAAGATGAAGGAAAGATCGCGCCCGGTCCGTGGTCTGTTTTTTAAGGTGTTGATCCGGCATTCGCCTGGTGTTGATCGGAGAAACGACGGCGACTGAATTCGACCTAGCTGAAATGTTAGTGTCCTGCCGCCGTCAGGGCTCGAACCTAGGACCTCCCGGTTAGAGGCGCTGCAGTGCCATCATTGAGCTACCGCTCTCGGTCAGATCTCTGATACATCTTGTTAAAATCAAGAGAAAACACAGCATTCTGTTCATCATTTTAGTTTAAAAAATATGGAAACAAGAAATTTTACTAGTAATTCAATGATCTAATGAATCTCAAGGTGATGTTATCAAAAGTTTGACGACACATCAGAAATGTTGTATTAACCTTCCAAAATATAATGCACGTGTCGTGTCTTGACTAACACGAACTAGTTTCGGAGGGAATTGCATTAGGCGCACCCCGCTTTCTTACAGAGCCTAGCGAATAAACTGCAACGACACAAGAATTCGAAGTGAGTACTTTTAAAGTGTAGAACAGTTATATTTTGCGTACAATGTATTATTTTACATCTTGATTCACGATTAGTACCTTTAGAGATCGTACCTTCTTGTTGCCGTAAGCAATATATTCCAGAACACGAGTGAACAGGCATTGATACGCCTGGTTTGGTGTGCAGTGGCTGAGACGAGTCGAGCGCGGTCGCCTTGAATGGCGAGAGGACTGTCCGGCCCTTGTCCCCCGGCCCGCCCGCGCGAATTAGCTGAGTGCTCAGCCCACCCCGTCGGCCCGCGCTCGCGCCAGCGCTGGGCGGCGGACGGCGCTAATGCCATTAGGGCGGCGCAATCTCCAGGTGGCCCCCCCCGCGGCGAATCACTTGCACCGCCGGCCGGGCGGCCTTTCCAAAGAAGCTCCGGCGCAATTACAGCGCTCCCTCTGTCAGAGGCGCGAGAGAGCGTACTAGGCGCTTTCCGCCCCCTCGACAGGGGAGAGGGCGAATCAGTGTCAGCGTGGGGAGGTAGCTGAGAAGGCAGGTAGGTAGAGATAGGTAGGTAAGTGGGTGGGTGAGTGGATGGATGATAGGTAGGTAAGTGGGTAGTAGGTAGATTGATAGGTATATGGATAGGTATGTAGGTAAGTGGATAGGAAGTTAGATTGGTTTGGTTTGGTTTGGTTTGGTTTGTTTTTTTTTGTGTTTCCGGGCGCGTCAACTGCTTTGGTTATTAGTCCCGTTAGTGTAGTGCATGTTGTTCTCGGAAGATGGCGGTGGTCTTCCCCCGCTGGATGGCGAGATCCGGCGCCGACCTACCGTCGGCTAGTGGAGTTTCCCCCTAACCAGGACTCTCCCACCAGCGGGGAACCGCCTCAGCCGGGACAAGCTCTGAGCTCCCGACCGGTCTCCCGGAATATGTGGTAGTGTAGCGCATGTTAGTGTAAGTGTGTGTGTAAGGGGAGAGGATTGGACAAGGAAGAGGAAGGAAGGATCGCGCGCGGTCCGTGGCCCGTTTGGTAGGGTACTGCTCCGGCATTCGCCTGGTGTTGATCGGAGAAACCACGGAAAACTACCGATCAGAGAGCAGCCGGCCGCTAGAATTCTCCTCCAGGCAGCGACTGAATTCGACCTAGCTGAAAAGCTACTGTCGAAAACCCTGCCGCAATCAGGGCTCGAACCTAGGACCTCCCGACATCAGTTGATGCACACAGCTACCGCTCCCGGCAGGACGTAAGAAGAGTAAGTAGGTTGGCAAGTGAGGGGTGGGGCGGGAGTGGGGGGGGGGGTGGGGGGGGTGGTGGTATGTGGGTGCGTGAAGGGACTGCAGGGGGGGGGGGGGATAGATGGTACGTGGTACGTGAGTAGACGGACAGGTAGGTGAGCAGATGTGTGGGTATAGAGTTGGACAATTAACTGGAAGTGTAGGCGTGTGGGTGTGTGTGGATGAGCGATTGAATGCTTGTGCGGGATTGTAGGTTTTGGGTCTGGTGGAGGATGGGTTTTGATTCAGCAAGTGGCGTGGACGATTGAGTGGGCGGGAGGATTTGTACCCTTTGTGTGTATGGAGAGATTTCGGGCGTTTGGGGCGCGCCAGAGCGGTGTTCAAAAGAGCAGGCGGATCAGCGCGGACTCTTCGCTCTAGACATGGAGACTCGCAATTCCGTCTATCAGTGCCTCTTTTTCAAGCATTGGAACCTCGACTGCTAGGACGTTCCCTTTTCAGTTCTCATTGATTTTGCAAATGAGAGCGTGTGATTGAGGGGTTGACACCTTTACAATCAGAAAAAACGTTCAGAATATTCACCAACGATTTTCAGTCTTTTAAAATATATTAGTTTTTGGTTGAAGAGCTGTTTTTAATTTTAAGAGTACCTCTCCCCGGCATTTCTGACATATGATGCTGACGACATAGTCGTCGAAATCTTATTCTCGAATGTGGAAACTTGACGAAATGGAGCAACCCAGGCGGCGAGTGATGACATCAGCTTTTGAGAAGAGGGACAGCCCTGTGGAGCTGATGGTGCGGTGCAAAGGGGGGGGTATCTGCCCACGACTCCTTCCGAGCAGGACGAGGTTCTAGAGGGAACAACAGATCGACATTGGGTAGTGCCCTTGTAATACATTGTGTCTTGATTGGCTCCGACGACTGTGCTGTATTCTAGATTATTGCCCTGTTTAAGTGGTTCATGTGGATGTTGATTTTTTGGACTTTACTGTGGAAATTTAAATACGGTGTGGTTAGTTTTCTGGTAGCAATGGTACTTGCACTTGAGAATACAAGTTCACCACGTTACCCTAATTTCGAAACTACTGACAAATACACCAAACATTATTTCTCGTGTGTTCGTATTAGAAATGTGCATTCTGTCTACATTACTTGCATTCAATGGTCTTTTATACCTAATATTTCTAGATTTTGTGACACATCTTGATAATATCTGGAGATATGTAACTTTTTTCAGAGGATTATAAGATATTAAACATATTAAAAACGTCTGTTCTACCGAAATTTTAATTTTCCAACTTCATTTTCTGTCCTTCACCATTTGCTTTAACTTTGTTTATAAATTTCTTTTACCCAATTTCCTGCCTATTCGTACGTCTTAGTGTTTGAATGTCACAGTCTTCACACGTATATCCGAGAAGTTGACACAAACAACGTCTGTTGAATCGTGAAAAGCTACGTTTATACACATAAGATGAGCAAATTACGTTTTATTCGTCTATACTTGCAATTTGCTTGACTTCATTATGGACACAGTTTCTGTTCTTTCTTGTACGGTTTCTGTTGCCATACCTTTCTGTCAAAGATTCGTTTTCATCCAATCCAGACTACCTGGAACCTTCGTATTTCGTCTTTATTGGTACAAGGAATTCATATTTTAGAAATCTGCGTACTTCGGATTTTTCTTTAATGCATAGATACCTTTAAAGGTAAAATTTCCTATATGGTTATTTTTACTTTCTCGCGCTTAAGGAATTTCTTAAGAAGATAAAGTTGTCATGCTGGGCGAGAAAAACGGCGAATGTTCAGCAGAAAAACTCTTATCACAGGGCTACGGTAACGAAAAAGTGGATAACTTCAGTTGCTAAATTTACAAAAAAAAGTCCTCTAACACGTGGTGTAGCCGGAATCCATGTTTTATGGCTCCTTGATACTGAAAAATCGATTGACGGCACAACGTCTGTCCGTCTGTCTGTCCACAACGCTAGCGGCAATACCGTTCAGCCGATTTTCATCAAAATTGATATTTCCCAATTATCTGGCAGATATGACGGCCCCTTGAATTTGAAATCGACATATTAATTTTGGAGGGTACTTTAAATGAATCCCCTCGGACATCAGAATTTTGAAAAAAATCGCGCCATCGATTTTGATTAAATTTTGTTGTTGGATAATCTAAAGGACCTTTAAGAGAATGTTGCAAGTCTCATGTTTGTTAACCCTGATTTTTCTAAAATTGAAAAAAATCATTTTTTTCGGCGTCTTCCTACAACTAAAGTAATGAAGATACAATTTTTTAAAATGAAATGTGTTAATCACAAACAGATCTTGAAATAAAGTCATGTTAAATTTTTCGAAAATATGAGTATTTTTTGAGTAATTGGGCGGCAAACTTAGTCGCCCGCTCTGATAATTCTGCGCTTCCAGATCTTACTTTTAGTGTTTCGAGGAATTTGGATGTAACGTAAGTTAGAATATGTATATTATTTTATATTTCTTTGTTAATTCCTTATATTGGAGCTTTTGTTAGACGTATACAAACTAATCTTTTAGAAATTATTTAAAATCTATTTGAAATAGGAAATAAAATTTGCTAGCCTTCAGTCGCCTGCTCCCAATTTACGCAGTTGGATGCTACATAAGTTAGAATTTCTATATTATTTCATTTTATTATTATTTATTATATTTATATTATATTTATGTTATTTCATTTTAAATTGCGTCATATAATTGTGTTAAATGTGAAAACTAATCGATGAGCGGTCATTGTTGGTTTTGTACCTTTACAATTCTAGTTCATTCACTAGAATACAGAATTGTGATTCATTTAAGAAAATAATTATCAAAATATATCAGTTTGTTGTAGTTATGATGTATGAAGTAAAAACCTACATTTTGGTCAATTGTTTATTATGAAATGGAAATAGAAATAATGTAAAAATTATTTTATATTTAAAAGCATAAAAAATCACACGTTTAACAGAAAACAGAATAGACATAAAATTCTTAATTATATTTTTCAGGCAGGCACCTTAAAGCTAAAGTACATTTTTTCAAAAATATGATTTGTTTTCGCATAATTCCAATTTGAAATTAAAACTTTTTTAAAATTTTAAACGCTCTAAATTTGTTCTTTATTTTTTTTCGCACGGGTATTGAAAAGAACGTTTCAAAATGGGACAGGTGTCATTTTCATTGAACCCTCCACATTTTAGAAGGAAGCAAAAGTTATTTGATTGATTGATTGATTGATTCATGTTTCCGGGCGCGGCAACTACTCTGGTCATTAGTCCCGTTAGTGTAGTGCATGTTTCTTTCTCGTGAGATGGCGGTGATCTTCCCCCGCTGGATGGCGAGATCCGGCGCCAACCTACCGTCGGCTAGTGGGGTTTCCCCCTAACCAGGACTCTCCCACCAGCAGGGCACCGCCCTAGCCGGGACAATCACTAAGCTCCCGACCGGTCTCCCGGAATATGTGGTAGTGTAGTGCATGTTAGTGTAAGTGTGTGTGTGTAAGAGGAGAGGATAGGACAAGGAAGGGCAAACCGCGAGCGGTCCGCGGCCCGTTTGGCAGGGTACTGCTCCGGCATTCGCCTGGTGTTGATCGGAGAAACCACGGAAAACTACCGATCAGAGCAGCCGGCCGCTAGAATTCTCCTCCAGACAGCGACTGAATTCGACCTAGCTGAAAAGCTGGTGTCGAAAATCCTGCCGCCGTGGGGAGGGGGAACCTAGGACCTCCCGGTCAGAGTCGCTGCAGTGACATCAGTTGATGCACTGAGCTACCGCTCCCGGCAGCGAAAATTAGAAAACTCCGAGAAAGTTTGTGCTGTTGAGCGCCTCTCGGTTCATGACGTGCCTAATGCGCCCCTGGGCCGCGCTGCGGAGTGGCTGTGCGCTCGTGCTGCGTCGCGTGGCGTCGCGGGGCCAAACAAAGCTGAGCGCTCGCCAGCGGCGTGCGCTGCAGCGTTCATCCCGCCGATCGGCGCCACAATGGAATCGCCGTCTCCATCCACCCGAATTTAGAGCGGCGCACGTCAAACCCGCGCCCGGGCGCCGATTATTTGCCCCGCGACAGACAGGCGAGGGGCAGGCAGCGGGAGGTCGCAGGGGCTGTGCGTGATGCCGGCGAGGGCAGAGGGCGAAGGTCGAAGGCGGAGGGCGCGGACCAATGGGTGGAGGATGAAGGTAGATGTGAAGCGTGGAATGCAGACCGCAGAGGGCACAGAAACAAGAATTTAGAGCACATGGGGAAATACGTGTAAAGGACAGTAAATGAACGTTTCTGAATTATTCTCGAAATAATAAATGAAGTTCCTTATACAGTATTACATAAATAATATTGATACATTTTCAAACTTTCTCTAATATTTGATTAATTGATGTTTCCAGGCTCGTTAACTGATATGGTCATTAGTCCCGTTAAGATAATAAATATTATATCGCGAGAGGAGGTGGCGGTCTTGCTCGGTGAATGGTGACTTTCGGTGCCGATTTACAAGTCTGTTTGTGGGAGTATTTTTTTCTCCACATATCTCCCTGATCGGGGCACAGCTCCATCTGCAACAACCTCAAAGATCTCCACTTAAAGATCACAAGTTCCGACATATTTATTAGTATAGTGCACGAATGACGGTGTAAGTGGAGAAGATTGATTTGATTTATTAAACCTTCTCGGCCATTTGTTATACAAAATACATATTTACATATATCTATAGATAAAATCTATTAACGTTTTACAAAATTAATTTCTACTTTGATATTTTTTATAATTTTTCTTTTAAATTCTTCAATTTCTTTACTTTTTTTATTTCTAACTGTAATTTATTATATAATTCAGATCTTTTGTCACTCTTTTTTACTCTTTTGATTTGTTTTAATAAATATCCTGTTATATGATTATTAATTAATTTAAAAATAAAAATTAACTCTTGTAATAAATTCTCTCCTTTATTGACATACATTTCAGAATGTCTAGCCACTGGAGTGTATCTGTTGCATTGAATTATTACCCTCATGGCTCTATTATGTTCTATTTGGAATTTTTTAAATTTCAGTTTCATGGGCTCCAACTAGTATTGTTGCACAGTAATCAAAATGTTGTGCAATTATGGATTTATGTATCAAACATCTTGTATTGCCATTTATATATTGACCAGAGGGAGCAACAAAGTAGGTGAGGGTAGGACAAGGAAGATGAAGAATATCACGAGCGGTATGGTCCGTTTTGTAGGGCATTCAACTTCGGCATTCAACTGTTCATTGGAGAAAACACGAAAAACTACCTTATCAGACCAGCCGTCCGCTAGAATTGTCTCCCAGAAGAGCGATTGATTGATTGATTGATTGATTTTGTTATGTTTCCGGGCGCGTCAACAGCTTTGGTCATTAGTCCCGTTAGTGTAGTGCATGTTTTTATCTCGGGAGATGGCGGTGATCTTCCCCGCTGGATGGCGAGATCCGGCGCCATCCTACCGTCAGCTAGTGGGGTTTCCCCCTAACCAGGACTCTCCCACCAGCGGGGCACCGCCCCAGCCCGGACAAGCTCTAAGCTCCAGAACGGTCTCCCGGAATATGTGGTTGTGTAGTGCATGTTAGTGTAAGTGTGTGTGTAAGGGGAGAGGATTGGACATGGAAGAGGAAGGAAAGATCGCGCGCGGTCTGTGGCCCGTTTGTTAGGGTACTGCTCCGGCATTCGCCTGGTGTTGATCGGAGAAAGCACGAAAAACTACCTTATCAGAGCAGCCATCCGCTAGAATTGTCTCACAGAAGAGCGGCTGGATACCACTTAGCAATTAAGCGAGTGACTAAAAATCCACCACGTCGGGACTCGAAGCCCAGCCTGCTCACTCCAGTGGGGTCGCGGGCCGCTCCGAGACGATCGCAGTGCCCAAGCCCAGAAATTGCGTTCGCGAACTGCGAAGTGTTGTGGAGGGGGTCATTCAGCTTCAGAGGAAATTCTTTCGGAAAGGGGGTACTGGGCGGTTGAACGTCTAACAGCCATCGGCTTCAAAGCGCGCGACAAAGGGGGCAATGCGAAATATCTTTCTCTTCCTGGGCTTTAAATGAGACAGTTTACGCAAACACGCAATACAGTGGGATTAGAATTAGAAAATAATGTAATATACTTGGTTTAAACATAGGTTCAGTTGACATAAATCCGCTGTTACTGTGTCGTCCATTCAGGAAGTTGAACGTCACCATAGTTACACCACTGTAGTGACGTATAAGCCCCCGATTAGATGACACCGTAACAGCTAATGATCTGTCAAATGAAGCTCTAAATAAATTAGTATAGGTACAGTGATGTAGAGCATGAATATCGATATTGAACTACTTACCTTCTTGCAAAACCTTGTGCTGTGAACATACTAAAAGTCAAATCACAAAGAAGAGTGGAGTTAAATAATTTCAGAGTGTCTTGCATTTAAAAATGTTTTACGTAAAATAGATATGCAAACACTTCATTAGTACTTGCAGAAATTTCGAAAATTTCTGTCGTGGAAAATATATTACTAATTTAAATAAAAATAATTCGTAAAACATTATTATGAAGAATTTATATTTTAAAAGGTACAAAGCATTTATAAACATAATAAAAGGTAAAAACCACGATTTTCATTGACTATTGCCGTAGAATCCAAAACAAAATTTATTTTTGATGAAAATAATTATAAAAAGGTATTTTACTTGGTTTTCTTGCCGTCTTATCCGGCTAGAATATTTTTTAAACATAAATATTGCATGATGAAATTTGAATGTTTGTCGTGTAAATTAACATTAAACAGTTTGCGTAATTGAAAAAAACATGAAATATCAACGCGTTTGTTAGCCCAATTCACAGCTTCCTGTCCCTGGGAACTTGTAATCGGGTCCGCCATACACGATGCGTTCGTAAAACTGTTCGGAAGGTTACTGGCTTACCCTTTCGTCAAAAGGCGTTGCCTATTCAGTCCTCACTTCACACTTTGCCTTTCCATCAGAAGCGACTCCCTTCTGAACGTCATAACTTCCTTTCCAACTCGGAGCTCAACTCAGAACCGAGACGACCGCTGGCGCCCTGTGGAAGTAAGTTGAGCAGGCCCTAGGAGCACTAGGACCTCCCCATCTCAGTCGGTGCAGAGGCAGCGACAACGAGCTTAAACTCAGACGATCTATTTTATTGGATGTGAATATAGTCCCTCTTTTGCAATGTACGGAAACACACTTTACGCAAATTTGTATTATAGGAAACTACTCCTCGTATACTGTACAAATCAGCAATCTTTACACGTGTTGCTATTTGCACTGCGTTCAAAGCAAAAATGATCAAGTGTAGGCATTTTGAACCGTACGCCTTCAGTGCAAGTGGAGGCGCTCATCTTTAAGTGACCACGACCTCCGCAACGCGCCGCGCCGCGCCGCGCCGCCCCTTGGGCCCCGGCAGCGCGCACAACCCCTGAGTGCGGCCCGCGCGCTCGGCCGCCCACCCGCGCACGGCCCCTCGGCGCTGCCCGCTCTCACTCGCCCGTTCGCTCGCTCGCCCGTTCGCTCGCTCGCCCGTTCGCTCGCTCGCCCGTTCGCTCGCTCGCCCGTTCGCTCGCCCGCCCGTTCGCCCGCCCACTCTCTCGCCCACCCTCGCCCTCCTCGCCCCTCGTCGCCCTGCCCCCCGCTCGCTCACTCTCTCGCTCACTCTCTCGCCCATTCTCTCGCCCACCCTCTCGCCGGTTTTTCTCGCAAGTTCGTTCGCCCGTTTGCTCACCCGCTCGCTCGCCGCTCTTGCCCAACCCCAGATTGCGCTCTCGTTTCTGTACCCATCGCATCTTCAGCTATTCCGATTTCTTGTTTGCCCGTTTGTCAGCTTCTCACACCCCCGTCCAACTCCCAATGATCAAAAGAACTCATTTTTACTTTCTAGAAATCGGCTTTTCACCTTTTTCGATACTTTCGACAGAAAAAGTTATCGCCGGGTCGTGATAATGAAAAATGTGATAAATATTGTTCCTATATATAGTAAATCACACGTTTTGAAGACAGAATCGGTGAATTATGAGTTCTTGATACCAAAAAATCGACTGGTGGCAAAACGTCTGTCACTCTGTCGGTCTGCATCTATCTGCCTGTGTGTTGCCTCAGTACCTTCTAAACAGTTAAACCCATTTTCTCCTAAATTGATATTTCCTGACTCTCCTAAATTGATATTTTCAATCTAAACGAACCCAAGGCCTGCGTGTTTGAAACGGATATTTGTTTTCTGGGAATACATGAACTTAAACATTTTCAAAATTTCCTCAAATATTGGTTTCAATGTTTTATTAAACTTTGCTCTCGGAAGCGTAAAAAATCTTTAAAATTTGGGGCCGGTCTTATTTTCTTTGACGTCTCTGACCTTTCGAAAAGTGCAAAAGCTCAAACAAATTATCAGTGTCCTTTTACGACCACAATATTCAATAAAGAGATTTTTTCCTTAATGAAATTGTTGCTCAAATATCCGAAAACGATCAGATACAAGTTTTTGAAAATATTAATAATTTTTGTGTAACTGGGTGAAATATGGCAAATGAAGAAACAAATATTTTATCAAAAACGACTCCATACTTTTTTTAAACATATTTTACCTTCAGGACGGTATAAAATTTGATGCTGCAACCATCTTCGGCGAACTCTCAATTTTCTCTCTCTCTCTCTCTCTCTCTCTCTCTCTCTCTCTCTCTCTCTCTCTCTCTCTCTCCCTCTCTCCACACACACACTCTCTCACTTTCTCTCACTCTCTCTCACTCTCTCTCACTTTCTTTCTTCCTCTTGAAATAAATTAAAAAAATAATAAATTAAATAAAAAATAAATAAGGCAAGAGTACAATATCAAAGATATAAATTTTGCTTCCAATGAACTCTGTTCTAAAAATAAACTCTTTAAAAACGGTCAAGTAAAAAGTTTGAGAAAAAGCGAGTAATTTTCGCATTATTGCTGCAACAAATTAAAGCAAGAAAACATGATCAAAAATGGATTCAAATTTTTCTTGAAATTATTTCAGGGATTGAGACGCATACAATAGGGTGCAGACCTCATTTTAGTTGAACTATCTAATTTTTTTAAATTACAAAAGTTAGAAAAAACGCGGGTGTATGCTGTTGTAGCATCACTAACGTATCTTTGCTGTAGATATAAAAAATCTCTTAGGATAATTTGCTTGTGTAGCAACGATATTTACATATTATCATGTACCGAAACATATTGTGAAATTCCGTCTTGTCTCTTTCCTGCTAGTTGTTCCTTCTTGCCCAGAAACTCCGACAATCGCGCATCTCATTTCGCGATCATCCGCTTCCGAAAGCGTTTACCCGACCTTTCACTTTTTCTCCTGCTCTCCCCTCCAAGTCTCTCTCCCTAGCCTCAAGGCAGCGCCCTTCTGCTCGCTCTCCATAGCGCCCCCTCACACAACCAATACCTCACACAATATATATAATTTTGTTTGTAGCGCTTTAGTAAACCAATTACACAGACATATAAAACCTAAGCCAGAATTGCGCTACCATCCTACAGTATTTTGTTTTGGGGAAAACACATGTCAATGCAAGATTGGTGTCTTGTAGCTTTATACTCCACGGACACTAAAGACGGGGCGAAATTCTGGCTTCCGATTCGGAGTCAGCGCGTATACAAACATCGAGGAACATGTAAACATGTGGCAAGTGTTGGGTCTGACAACTTTTTTTAATTTGTGTACCTGTGTTATTAATGGGCGGTTATCGAAAAGAAACATTGAAATTTTCCCACTCAGTATTTGTTACGGTGACGTCATCGTAGAGAGGTCTGGTGCGACTGTGAAATTTTCGTTTGGTAAGTGATTAAAAACTTATTCCCTATTTTATTGAAATAACATTTTTATTTTGTAATTCACTTTCAATCATTTCAATATTACCTCTTTCCCGAAAGGTTATGGAGAAATAATTATTCTTAGAAATTTTAAGTTATCTCCCGGAAACATCAAATTATTTTTTTAATACTTCTAATAAAAGGATGAGATGAAATGTTCATGGATCCTATATTATGTGGAGAAGCTGTGAATATTAAAGAAACGTGTAAGTACTTTTTACAACAGGAATTTTACTCAGGTTATTGCACGTTTTGTCGCAGGTATTCCATATCAATATTGGCAGCCCGAATATTAATTCTTTGAAGAGAGTCGGGGGTGTTTACAGCCAAACATTATGGATTTTACTTTCATATCGACAGAATTCATTCCATTTGCATGACCCTACGCGAAGCCACTGCATCTGCATTCTCGTGAATGATGAGCCAGCTGCGTGGAGCAAATCAAGCACCGCAGAGCCCTCCCGTCCTGTTTCACTAAGTGGTGACAGCGCGGAAGGATTTAAATGCGCTACCCACTCCATCAGCGCCCCGCCCCGTTCCACCCCGCCCCGCCGCGCCCCGCTTCGTGCCACGCGTCCCACTCTGCCCCGCCCCGCCCCGCCCCAGCCGGACCCGCCCTTCTCTTCTCCGCCCCACCCCGGCCGGTCCCGCCCTTCTCCGCTCCGCCCCACCCCGCCGCGCTCCATTCCGCCTCGCACCGCTCCATTCCGCCTCGCCCCACCCCTCCTCTCCCCGCTCCTCCTCTCTCCGCCCCTCCTCTCCCTGCCCCACCCGCTCCGCCCCGCCTCTCCTCTCCCCATCCCTACTCTTCTCACTCCGCCCGTTCCGCCCCACCCCTCATCTCACCTCCCCTCCTTTCCCCACCCCTCCTCTACCCGCTCCGCTCAACCTCTTCCCTCCCGCCCACCCCTCCTCCCCTCCCCTCCCCTCCTTTCCCAACCCCTCCTCTCCCCGCCCCTCCTCTCCCACTCCGCTCCGCCCTGCCCCTCCCCATCGCTGAACGTGGCTTCCAGAGCCTCCTCGCGCGAGGGACTAACGAATGCAATCCGCGCTGAAACAACAGCCCAGAGCGCGCAGCCTCGAAAATTGCGATCGAGCCCCGGCAGATAAGCGCTGTTCATTTCGTCGCCAGGAGGCGCACGAGGACGAGGACTCTGAGAGGGGAAGGCGGCTGGGGACTGTGGAGGGGCGGTGGTGTGTGACGAACAGTGTGTATAGGGTTGGCGAGGGAAGGACGATATGGGGCAAATGTGGTGGAACGGTAAATGGGAATGAAGCGCGGATATGTGGAACGACACGCGTGGAACGACAACATGTACGAAGACAGTGTGAGAAGTGGCTTGTGAGGACAACGTGTGGGGTATGCAAGTGGAGGCGGCAGGTGCACATGGAGGGGCGGCCGCGGAGAGCGTGAAGAGCGCAGGGGGGCGGGGGGGCGGGGGGCGGTGAATAGCGAGGGGTGGCTGGCGGGCGGCCACAGTGGCAGCCACGCACCTCCCGTCCCCGCGTTCACCGACCGCGGCGTCTCCACCTCACCCCGCCGCGCTCTCATCGATATTCAAAAGAAGGCCGAGGCCGCCCCTCCAAACCCACCGCTCCAGAGACCTCCATCCAATAATTTACTTACAATAGGATCAGATTCTAAAGGCTTCTGTATATATTGCTCTATTTTCTCTAGGCACGGCCCGAGATTTGCTACCCCTTAGCTGGAATTTATGTTCAATAAAGAGCTGACCTGGTTTGCGTAACTTGGCACTGTTCGTTGCAAAACAAAATCGAAAGAACCGATCAGAGCCCAATATCATTTTTTACAAACTTTTTTCTCTCTTAAAACATCTGTACAATTTCATGTCACAAAATAAAATAAATATTGGTATGAATTAAATATCCAATTGATTATGTGTCGTCATTAATAATGTTTCGTTTTGCTATAATTGTATTAAATATAATTGTTGTATTAATTATTGTTATAATTTTAAATTTTGAAAACGTAATATGACTATTCCAATAATATTACGTAACGTCCGATAACAAAGAAATATTTATCGTTGTTAGATGCAAAGTACAAAGTGTTATTCTCACAAATTTTCTTTACAAAGTGACAACAGATTTTACTGTTTCCCAAATTATTTAAGTAGTATAGAAAACATATTGTAATGCTGCACCTAAAACGGCAATTTTCCTGCAGAAAAAGACGTTTTGTTGGTTATCGAGGCCAAAAAGTGGATCTTCCTTGTATCTCTACATAGTCAATAACTTATTCGAACACTTTGTGTAGTCAGAATCAATGTTTGTGGATTTTTTACGGCAGTACGTCTGTCTGTCTGTGAACAACGGTAGCGGCTAAACCGTAAGCAGGATTTTCAACAAAATTGATATTTTTCGATCGATATGGCTGATGTCACGGCCTCTTGAATTTGAAAAGAATATTTTGATTTTTCTTGGTACTTTACAGAAAACCTCAATATGATTTCAATTTTTTTTCAGAAATAGCTCAATTTTTTTTTCGAACAGAAGAAAATCTGTCGTTTTATTTTCGTTAAAATTATTGAATTTTTGAAAATTGCAGTTCTAATTTTTTGCTAATCTAAATTATAATTATACTAATTTTCCAATTTGAAAGAAAAGTAGTTTCCATGTAAATCGAAAAATTTTAAAAAAAAAATACCAACTTTTCAATAATTTGTATCGACTCAAGACGCTTATAAAATTAAGCATTTCCTATTTTCGACAAAATCTGTGTATTTTTGAAAATTGCAAAACGTCAATCTTGCAAAAGTACAATACCGATGACGTTTTCGTTAATAAAAATCTATTTACAAATTAGATCTTGAAATAAGGTCATGAACAAAATGTTTCAGAATGTGAATGGTTCCTGCAAAAATTTGACTTGAAATAGGATAAATAAAAATGTTTTTCGGGCATGTATCACGAGTTTCATATTAAAGATAAGACATTTATTTCTCAGTGCAATCAATCTGCGGCAAATATCGGAAATTTTTTGTCAGGAAAACTCCTAGTGTGGTGTCATGAAAACAAAAAAGTGGATAAATCTTGTTTCTATATGAAGTAAATTACTTTCACTAACACTTTGTGTAATCAGAATCAAAATTTTGTAGATTATTAAGTCAAAAAATGGTTAAAAGGTAAACGGCTGACTGCCCGGCTGTCCGTAAACACTAGCGCCAAAATTGGCCAGAGAAATTGCTCGGAAAACGGATATACCCCGATCGATATTGACGAATTCAAGGCTCTGTGGGACCAAAAGGAATATTTTGATTTTTGAGGGTAATTGACGTGACGTCTCAATAATTACGTGACGTTTTCCAAGCTTTATAGAAATTTAAGAGAATGAGTATTGGTGATTTACTGTTGTCAATTGCGATTCTGGACTTAAAAGTACAGTTCTTGTACTTTTGCCTGTCGGAACCCAGGTTGTTCGCTTATGAGTTTTTTGCAGTCTAGATAGTTCAAAATTCGATGTCACGATTTGGCGATTGGCTCATTATTGAGCAAGGATGTTTGACGCTGCACAGATTGCAGTTTTGATAGCTGACGTCATAATCATATATTTTCTTTAAAAGAAATAATTTTGTACAAACGTTTCTATTATGTTCTAAATGTAATATTTAAATGACAAAATGCACTGGATTTGTGAACTTATTTTAATGCATTCACAAGGCGAAATTCTGGTTGTCCTTCATGCGATATTCTGTAAGTTTAATTTATAATTCTTTCCATTTAAAAAGGTTTGATAGGTATAATTCTATGATCATTCAAAGATTGGATACTTACTTTGATGTAATTAAGTCAAGATTGAGTGAAATTATACTAGCTTTTCTGTAAAATGTGTTTCGTGTGTAATAGTTCTGATTTATTCATATTTGTTCCCCTTGCAAAAGAAGGAAATGAGTACGTTTCTGGATGACAAAATAATTGGAGATTAGCGGACAAGTGCTTCGTGTGATTGGTTGGGAATTCTTGAAGTAAATCTAAAGTGTTAGTACGGCAGAAATTGCAATATTAAATTACGTAACCTTTCCCAATAAAGCGAGAAAGTATACGTTGCAGCAGCAGCAGCAGCAGTAGTTTAAGAGGATCTGACGAGCTGACTTTAATGGAGGGATTACATATTGCGACTTTACATTCCTCATTTACGCCTGTTCTTTCCATCATAAAAGATCTTCGGAATCAATGTCCATTTCGTTTCCCCATTCCGCTCCCAATCCCTTCGAGAGCGTTGCCATCTAACGAACGAGGCAAGAAGGCGATCGACAAGATAAATTCGACGGCAGCGTCAAAAGACGAGCGCCGCCCGCTCGCACCGGGAGTCTCCATTGGCGCAAAAAGCGAGGACAGGAATCCAATTCGATTAAAGGCCTCAGCCAGGCATAAACCGGGGCAGCGCGCGGAAGCTCCTAAAATTCCCGGGGGTATTAAAAACGAATGACATGATAGGGAGTGACAAAAATGGGGGAGATAAGAATAAGTAGGCCCACCCTCCGTGTAATTAGATAAGTGATGCTAAGTAACTTAGCGCTAAGCCGCTAAGTAGAGGAAGTTACACAGCCGGGGTGAGGGTGCGGGGTGGGGGGTGGGGGAGGGCCAGGGGCTGTAAAGGCAAAGCGAGCGCCAGAGAAAGACGACGAAGGCAGCTAGGGCTACCAAGATCCTAAAAGGGGCGCTGTCATCACTAATTAACGACTGCCATCAACGAGGAATTTGATTTAATCATCTGGAAACGACTAAGCTCTAACTTTTCGCAGTGAAAGTCTGATATATATTTGTGCTTCCAGCGTTTGCGACTTCGTTACACCCCCAACGCGTAGGACGGGACCGAACGCGCAGGTCTGTCTTTCCAGATCGAATCGTAGGGATGGAACGCTGTTCTAACACTTGCAAAATTTGCCTCATTCAAAAAGAATGAAAGGAAACAATGACAGTAAAATAGTTTTTACTATCATTTTTGACGTAAAACAAATAAATAAATAAATAAATAAATAAATAAGTAAGTAAATAAATAAATAAATAAATAAAAAGTTCTACCTTTATTCGGATAAAATCAAAACGTGATGTACCTGTGGTCAGGAGGAAAAGAGTTATTGAAACGACACCTCTACATTTTGCATGTCCCTCCCCTCTGCGGAAGGGGCGTGGAGGCTCCAGCAACCGAGCGCGCGTCTGCCCCACCTGCAGGTGGCAGCGCGGGCATGCCATGGGGCGTCCGGGTCAGACGAAATACGCGGCAAGTGGCGCTTCATGGGAAGAGGCGGCGAGAGCAGTAAATGGCGATGAGGTGGTCATGGGCGTGACGATTGATTGATTGAATGATTTTTTCGTGTTTCCCGGTTTTCGTGTTTTTTCGTGTTTCCTGACCTACCGTCGGCTAGCGGGGTTTCCCCCTAAGCATGACTCTCCCACCAGCGGGGCACCGCCCCAGTCGGGACAGGTTCTAAGCTCCCAACCGGTCTCCCGGAATATGTGGTAGTGTAGTGCATGTTAGAGTAAGTGAGTGTAATGGGAGAGGATAGAACAAGGAAGAGGAAGGAGAGAGCGCGCGCGGTCCGTGACCCGTTTGGTAGGATACTGCTCCGGCATTCGCCTGGTGTTGATCGGAGAAATCACGGAAAACTACCGATCAGAGCAGCCGGCCGCTAGAATTCTCCTCCGGACAGTGACTAAATTCGACCTAGCTGAAAACCTAGGGCCGAAAATCCTGCCTCCGTCAGGACTCGAACCTAGGACCTCCCGGTTAGAGGCGCTGCAGTGACATCAGTTGATGCACTGAGCTACCGCTACCGGTGGGAATGCTCGGAAATAACGATGTGATAAGCGGTGCGGGGGGCGGAGGAGAGGGAGTCTGGAAGAGTTGAGATGCTAAGCAGAGGACGGAGATAAGGTGGGGGGGATATGGGAGGGGAAAAAGGGAGGGCGGGGGGGATGTGAGAGTAAGGGGTGATTCGGTCCTGTGGAGAAGCA
Organism: Teleogryllus oceanicus; assembly: GCA_964035755.1. NCBI lineage: Eukaryota > Metazoa > Arthropoda > Insecta > Orthoptera > Gryllidae > Teleogryllus > Teleogryllus oceanicus. The sequence goes on along the minus strand of CAXIVR010000004.1, from coordinate 6,059,255 downwards.
GGAAAACGGTGGGAAGGCAACGTTGATGGAGGATGTGCCGGAAGGGGGTATGTAGAGGATCTGGGGAGGGGGGCGGGGAGGAAGACTCCGCGGACGGACGCAGCCGATTGCGCGGTAGAACGAGGTGGGGGCACATTTACATCCAGCGATTGAGCCCTGTCGCTGCGGTTGTGCCTCGACCCTACAGGTGGATGGGGCCACCCGAAGCACTCGGTTGACAAGGAGCTGGCAAGTTCTTTCTCTAAGCCCAATTTGCTCCCCAGGTGAGCAAGGGATTTTCAGTCATTTTCAACAGAATAAAATATTTGTAGCCTATCGAGAATACCAACTGATTTCTTCCCTGAAAAGCTACAGGATATTTAATTGCTATCAATGTTTATGGAGTTGGGAAACTCTACGCAACTCCTCTCAATAGATCTTTCCCATTAGCGTAGATTAAGTACGCTTAATGCGAGGCTCAAAGAAAATAAGTTATTAATTTGACGACTAAGCATACCTGGAACTGATTGAATTAACCTTGTGCCAACCCCATACGATTTCCCTGTTGTCTCGTAGCTAGAATTGATTAGATATTCTCAGTGCCAAATTTATGAGTTATTCATTTTCTGACATGTCGAGAACTGACCAGGTTATCACCACAATGATGTTCTCCTATCGTTGACCTGCCTAGAAGTGATCAGATTTCTCGCTGATTCACTGATTTTGAAATCACGGCGTACGTGGGCGGGGCGTCCTCGGACCAATCTCCACGATGGCTTTTGAAAAACATTATCTCTAACGTTCGAAATGCTTTTCTCACTCCCAGCTTGATCTCGTGCAGCAGATTTTCCTCCGCCCGATCGGGTTGTATGTTTCTTACCGCAGCGGTGGCGGCCGCTCTTGGAAGTCCAGTTCGGCGGGAGCAAGCGGAGTTGCCCAATGAGGTACCCGATACCCACTCCAGTTGTCCGCGTCGCGAGAAATAACTTCAAAAATTGCGAACGGCCACTCGTGTGGGCAAACAGCCACAACTTTGGGTGGTGTTACGAGTTCGTAATTGTCGGGCCATCACCCTCTGAAGCATGGACGCGATACTCTCGCGGACGTTGCGATCTCACCGACATACCCGCCCCGCCCACCCGCGGCGCAACGAACGCTGTACTCATTGCGCTTTTACTTTTATTAAGTGATATCGCGCAATGTCACAGTTTGTTAGAGGAATTTTAGCTTAGATTGATGATGAAAACTTTTATCTCATTCCTTCAGAATTTTGCAATTTAAACTTAATCTTTCGCAACATTACAAAAAGAACACAACACTAAAATCCTTTTTCGGTGAAAGTTCCCCTGTTTTCCAAAGAATTCTGAACTCCGAGCGTACCGAAGTGAAAGAATTAAATACGAGATATAATAACGTTCAGGGTTTCGTCATTCCAGAAGAGCAGAATTCTATGCTTCCCATCGCCGTTTCTCTTTCAGTGCCAAAATTAGTGTCTGAATTACTGCATTTTAATCGGTCCCATAATGTTTGTGGTAGATCTCGCCAGAGAATGTGTAATTAAGGGCCAGTTGGCTTCTCGATTCGAAGCGATGTGGTGGGGATAAATATGCATGAAAATGCTCTCGCACCGTCAGCCTGCTTACGCAGTGTTTATTTTGTTATCATTTGGGGCGCGCAATGAGGATTCCGCCGCACGTGGAGAGCGCGCAAATTCAATTCCATATCAGTTTATTTGCCCGCACGCGATCGCATATTCATTTACTGATGCCGCCCTTGGTAGCAAAACATGGAACGGTTGCGAAGTGCGAATAATGAAGAGGGACACTGACGAGCAACTGTTGGGTGCCCTCAAGTCAGGTCCCCGAATATACGGTAGTTATCTCTAATGAATTAATGTGCGATAAAATTTGATAGTCGCTTAACAATATTAGTGGGGAAATTTATTGTATGCTTTCTAGTGATGAGTAAAATTAACTCATTTTAAACGAATTATTTCTACAAGAAACTGGAGGTGCCACAAAATGGTACAGACTTTCTTTAGTAGAGTGTTCTAATTTCCTTGGTGTGGACTAACTTTTCGGTCTTGCCCCATTCTCTTGCCAGCAGACACATATCGCAACTCTAAGTACATTATTTTGACAATTTTTTCAAGTTTTCTGTTTCCTAATAATGGAACTGAAATATTACTTTAAGAATATTAAAGAAGAGTAAAACCTCGTCATAAATGGCAGTTTTCATTGAAAAATGTAGACGTTTTTAAGAAAATGGCGTTTAAGCGGTACTATAAATGCGAAATTTGAAGCTCTTTTTACAGGAATCTACTGAGTTTTCGAAAAAGGTAATTTGAAGTCATTTAAAGTACTTACACTTACAGATGCAAAAATGTATACAAATCGATGGAAGTGGGTATATGACAGATATTTTAATAAAATACATTTGTGTTATTTTTGAAAGAAAAAGAGTACACCGAAATAAACTTTATCAAATAGTGTCATAATAAATAAGTCATATCAAATAGTGCAATTAGTTTTCTTGTCTGGATCTCTTGGACAAGTTTTAAGAAAAAAATTATAGCTATTTTTTAGAAAATGGCATTTGAGCGTTTCTCAAAATGCGTAAATTTGTGTTCATTTTCAAAGAAAACTGTTGAGTTTTCCAGAACTTTCATGTGATATTATTTAAAGCACATGTACTCATAAATACCACAATGTGATCAAATTTTCGGTAATGTAAATATTAATAACGTGAGAGACAAGTCAAAAAATTACATTTTTTATTTTTGAAAAAACAACAACAACAAACAAACAAAAGAATAGAGCAATATGGCGTTTATGTCATCTTATATAGTAAATTGAGCACTATCTGTATATAAAATTCAAAGAAAAAATTTGAAATGTTTTTTGAGAAAATCTTGTTTTTGTACTTTTCTATAATTGCAAGCATTGCAATATTGCAAATATTGCACACAATATTGCGCGAAAACTACTAAAATTTTCAAAAGAGTCTACATGGCCTTATTAAAAGAACTGATTATGAGCAATAAATTTCATTTGAAGGAAAAATCTCAAACTTTAATTTTGTAGTTGCCGGAAGACGCTGGAAATAATTCAGCTTTTAAAATTTTCAAAAATTCAGAGTTAAGCGTGAAAATTGGACCTATGCCATGTTCATAAGTGTACTTTACTCTATTTTTACAAGAAATTTAATGAAAAAAAATTGAAGCAGTTTTCGAGAAAATTTTGAAAATGTCCGAGGGTCTTCGTGTAAAGAATGTTTTTCAAAATCTCAAAGTTTCAACTAGAGCCAGAATTCTGGTAGTCCCTGAGACTCTTCACGCTTGTCTGCTTTCAAAGAGAAACGATTGTGTCGTGGGTGTATTTCCGTCGACATGTGAGGTGGCGGGAAGAGCATCTCCCTTGGCTATGTTCTCGCCACAACTCGCCTCCATCCCCCCGCCGCGCTACAGCCTCATTTCATACCCCGCGTCTCTCTCAGCCGAGGGAACCAAGATACGGTGCATCTTCCACCATCACAACCCACAAAATACCTCGGAGTTCATCTGGACACAAAACTAACCTGAAAAACCCACATAGATATCAAAATTAAACAAGCAAGAAATAAATTATTCCAACTCCGGCCACTAATTTACAAACATAAATCTCTGTCATACACATAAAAGTACAACACTATACAAAACAATAATCAGACCACTACTGCTTTATGCATGCCCCATATGGACAAACGCAGCCCCCACAAATGTCAATAAAATTCAAGTAATGCAAAATAAATTTTTAAGATTAATCACAAATGCCCCCTGGTTCATAAGTAATCAACAACTTCGTTCAGAATTAAACATCAATACAATAATAAACCAAATGGCACAAATATCACACAACTTCTACCAAAACCTAACAGACATACCAGCAGCATCCCGTTACAAACTACCGAAAAATCCAACCCACGCTCCAATAAAAAATAGATTCCCTTTTGAAGCATTCCTCAAAATCTTAGCCAACCACGATTCTTAACACCGAGGTTCTCCCCTAGAGTGTCCTCTCCAATATATAGACTAAGTTAGCTTAGCTATTTTAACTAGATTAAGTCTGAAAAAATACACCTGTAAAGTAATTGTACTGAACGGTGTAAATCTACCAAAATGAATACAAAAGATTTATAAATAAAAAACGGTGCATTGGACCGTCGCGAAGCGCTGTCAAATTTTCAAATTTTCTGCTGAAAATCCACACTAAGGGGAACAAAATAGATTTATTACCACTTCATTTTGGTATTTTTTTTATTTTCTTAGTATTTTAGAGAGAATCGCTGAATCACTGAACCTCCTGCACGAGTTGCCAGTGCATCACGAGTATCCCTTATCAGGTTATCTCTTTCACGGCATTCTAATAGCGCCTGTGGTGTGTACTTATTCAAAACGTTGATACGATGGCAAGTGTTTTTGAATTTTTCAATCTAGTGTCGCAATTATCTGTGTCAGCTACATTTTCCCCACGGCATTCTTTCCGCAAGGAAACCTGGTAACATGTGTCTCGAGTAAATTTTAATTTTCTCAGGAGTGGCGATTGCGAGTGTGAGACTACAATGAAGCAGTTTTCCAGAAATTTCGGAATAATTGCGTCCATTTCGGCATATTTTATGTGCATTTATGCCGCATGAATTTATGTATTTTCATGCCATTTTTCATTGCAATAATTCCACATGTTAATTGTGCAGAGTGTTTCGAGTATGATTTACGCCTGATGCAAGTTGTCAGAGCAAATCATCATGCATTCATAACTGTTTGTCCTGCTTCAAATTCGGTTAATTTAATTTTGTATTGTTTAATTTACGTCGTCTGTCATGCTTCAACCACAGTTAATTTCTCGGAATACTATTTAACTTACAACCTTAATTGTAATATTTCAATATCTATTACCAAATATTATGTGTTAAAAATAGTTTTTAACTCACTTCCTTAGTTACTAACTACAATGATTATATAACACAACTATTTGATGACTTTGTTTGACCTATCAGGTGTTTGTGGTAAATGAGAGTTTCATTGCGTAGATATATAAGCAACAGATTATGTTGGCACTCTGTGAAGATCAAAATTCGAATTTATTCTTTATAGTTTTCTAGTGAAAATCTCAATGAATCATCTATTGTCTTGATTCTTTGCCATGTGATTCATTAGAAATTTGCCCAATGAGAATTTTACTTGAAAATATTACAATATCGCCATGCACTGAAATCATGTGTAGTCACAGTAATCTGAAACCAAGTGTAAATTTAAATAAAAAAACGCTGCTTTTCAATTGTAGTCGTTTAATGCTTATACGTCTACAGCATAGCCAGATGACAGTTTATAAAGTAACTCCGAAATAACATTAAAATTGCATTAATTCAGTAATTTCAATCATCAGACCACAAATAACTTACAGGGAACGTATATAATTAACTCAGCTACGTGGTTAGAGGAATATTGTAAAAGAAGATTCTTAGCGCGGGGACTGAGATTCGGGTTGGCGCTGGGGGCGAGGTCAGAGCAGAGCTAGGATAAGAGTATTAGCGTGGGCGTAGGAGTGGCGGGCGGGCGGCGGGCGGGCGGTGGCGGACGGGCGGTGGCGGACGGTGGCGGGCGGTGGCGGGGGGGCGGGCGGGGGCGGGCGGAGGCGGGCGGGGCGGGCAGGGGCGGAGCGGTGGCGGGCGGGGGTGGGGGCGGGCGGGGCGTGGGCGGACGTTCTTGGAGCCGGTGTTTTTGTGATCTTTGAGGCTTCAAGCGCATAACGAGATTGTTATCCCGGGGCAGACATTAGCGGCACATCAGAAGCGAAGCGATGTGAAGGGGTGGGCGTTGCAGATGACCAGGTGCCACTAGCCGCGCCCTGTATCTTTACTCTGGGCTTACCTTTGGGTTTGCCCAACCTTCTTAATGGCTGCCTAACAGTGCGCTAGTTTTGGCACCTATGTGAGATTTTTACAGATTTTCAGTTTCTCTCTGTTTTCCTCTAATTGTAGAATTGAAATATGTCTTTAATAATATTACAGAGTAAATTAGATGTAAATTTCCATTGAATCGTGCGGAGGTAGGGGAGTTGGGTTGGTCGGCTGGAAATATTGCTAGCGATGCGTTGAAGGGAATAAAACTTGTATTTGAATGACGAACGAGCATAGACTGCCAATACTAAATCCATTGATTGGCAGGTCAGAAAGTGAAGTCTGTAAAATTGAATCTCTATTCTCGGAAATCAGTGGTGTACAGCAAAATGTAAAACTTCAAAACTAGGGATTTCCTCTTATCGATGGGATCCCATTTGCCTTTTGGATACTTGGTCCTTGCAATACAAAATTAAATGTGTTTCTGACACACATATATGCTTGCGGCACATACGACATTCTTGATACCTAAGCTTAGTTAAAGAGCATTTTTCATTTAGCAGAATATTTTTTAATTTTTCCATCATCTCACACAATTTTTATTCATTTGAATGCCATGGGACAGAAAAAGGTTTACATTCCCGCATAGAAGCTTACGCAGTAAAAATAAAGTTTTGTAATGCTGTGGGGATAAAATCTGTAATTTTTTGACAGCAAAACTCTAACTGACGAGCACTGTTAACGAAAAAAGTGGATAAATATTTTTTCCTTTATGTAATAAATTACTTCCCCTAATCCGCTATGTAGTCAGACTATCAGTGTTACGTGAATCCTAGTCACCAAAAACTCGATTGACAGAAAAATGTCTATAAACGCAAAGCCTAAACCGTTCAGTCTATTTTCTGCAAAATTTATATTCCTCTATTGATATGAATAAACTCTACGCTCTGCAAGTTTGAAACTAATATTTTAATTTTTGAAGTTACTTTACATAAACCCTGAAGTTTTAAACTTTTCCAAAAATGGCTCCTAATTATTTGATTAAACTTTGTTCTAGAATAGCGAAAAGGGAGCTTTAAAGAATTAAACAGATCTCGTGAAAGAATAAAACATTTTCGTTGAAATCGCTGATTTGTCGGAAATTGCACCGAATTAGGTGGCTCAGGACATTAACTGAGATAATTGCAATGCCTCTGACTAGGCTTCGAGTTCCGATAAGGGAGGTATTTTCAACACTAAATAGTTAGGTCGAGTTCAGCCGCTGTCTGGAGGAGAATTCTTGCGGTCAGTTGCTCTGAATTTTAGTTTCAAAAATGCTGCTGAACAAAACTCCACAAAATTTCCCAAAATCTAGTGCTCATACTACTCAAAAACGATAAGTGAAATACTCTCTATTGACAGTATTACATTGGCCACTCTCGTATAAATTATTTTACCAAAACCCGATTCCAGAAATACAGCAGTAATATCGTGTACAATACAACAGTTCTCTGAACACCAAAAATATGCTTGGACTTATCGATGGACTTATTTTGAGAATATGCAGAAAAAAACACTATCAAATATTTGATATTTTCAGAACAAAACTGAACATGCTTCGTTGTTTTTGCACTTTTTCGAGATCCTGGGCGTCTAACAAAACAAGTGACACCTCTGACTTGGCCATAGACTTCTTAAGGTTTCTCTCGCATTCTGGGTGCATACGAAACTTAGTAATATAGATTCTAAGGGGGGGGGCAATTAGCTGCAACCCATCAGTCACAGATGGCCTGCCGAGCGCCGCGGAGTATTGTGAAAGATATTTCATTAATTTGTTAGTTTTGACTTTCCCCCTACGAAGTAGAGAGATTGATGTAATGCTGCGCGAAAAAACGGCGAATTTCCGCAGAATAAGTCTTATTATATCCTGGTATCAAGAAAGTGGATAAATCCAGACGCTAAATTTAGAAAAAAAATCCTCTATCACGTGGTGTAGCCAGAATCCATGTTTTGTGGGTCCTTGATACCAAAAATTGAATGACGGTAAAACGTCTTTACGTCTGTAAACAATGCTAGCGAGTAAATAGTTCAGCTAATTTTCTCCAAAATTGATATTCCCCAATCGATCTGGCGGATGTCGCGGTCCCTTGAAATTGAAACCGATATTTGAATTTTGGTGAGTACTTTACATAAAGCCTATGGGACATTTTCAAAATTAAAAAAACATGGATTCATTGTTTTTTATTACATTTTGTCGTTGGATAGTGTTAAGGACGTTTAAGAGAATAGTGAAGGCCTCGTATTGAAAAAAAACCCTTATTTTTAAAAATTGCAAAAGTTCAAAATTTTTAGGAGTCTTCCTACAACTACAATATTAAAGATAAATAGTTTTTACCTTAATGAAATCTATTACTTAAAGGTACATTTTGAAATAAAGTCATGAACAATTATTCGAAAATTTGAGTACTTTTCGTGCTTAGAATTACGTTTTTCGGTGAATATCGAATCTGTTTCATTGTTTTTGTATTTTTTGGATACTGAATAGATAATAGGAATTTATAATAACAGTAATATAATAATTTCACTCATAAAATTAATATAGTGTGTTAGGGTTACATTTTAGTACAAATTAGGTAAATATGTTTTCATAAAAATTGCTTCAAGTTTATTTTGAGCACTTAAAAAAACACAATCATATTGTGTATTCCTTATTTGGTATACTTTTCAACACATTAAATATTATGTGAAGACGGATTAGCTTTTCTTTCTATCTCTGCAAGTCTTCACGTCAAACTTAAAGCTCAATACAAATAGAATGTACAAACATTCTAGTAAGGTTTTCAAATGTCTCATAAAAACAGTAGAGTCTACTATTTATAACAAGAATTAACGGCAAACATCAGCGCTTGCGCGTGCGTTCTCGTGACCAGCCTGAAGACAAATGAACGGTGTCTGGGGGTGGGGGTGGGGGTGGGGGTGGGAGCGGTCAGGTGCGCGCGAGGAGCATCGGACGGGTGGGGGTGGGGGGCACATGCAACCGGTACAGGCGGGGAGGGGGACGGACGGTGCAACTCAGGAACCGCCAAAGCAACAGCGAAGGGTCCCAGAAAGCCAGATTTCTCTCGGAGGGGGTCGCCAAAGAAACTTTTGGCACAGGAACAATTGGCCGACATGAATTCCAAGGACAACATTTTACAACTATGTCAGGCTGTATTTGGTCTTTTATTTTAAAAACAGGAAATTGTTTAGGATAACTTTTTGACGTAAAAATTACAATATGATTGCAATATGTTTCATGTGATACATAATAGTAATAGTAACGTTTCTGAAAATAATTATTTCCATCTTCAGGTTTAAATGTCAAAACATATAAAATAATTACATAAAATTTAAAATTTCGACATTTAAGTCTGAAGATAGAAATAATTATTTTACGAAACGTTGCTTTTGGTATTATGTATCACACACAATATATTGCAATCATATTTTAATTTTTATGTAAAACAGTTATCCACAACAATGTGCCATGAACTATTTTATGTGTTTTTTCAATAAGAAGCAATACCGTTAGAACATAGCTGTATACGCCCTGTCAGCTTCGGCGCGGACCAACCACCGTTTGCTTAACACTCACCTCTCCCTCCGACTTAACCGACACAGGCAGATACGCACTGTTTTAGATGATTCGAATCAATGCAAATCATATGTACACCCTGTCCAGGAGTGAACGTTGTCTTGGCGACCACGGCTATATTGACAACTGACCACCTGCAATTGTTGTTAAAGCGAAATCCAAGAGAAAGATTTTAATACATCATTAATAGTCTGAGAAAAGGTAAACCTGGATAAGATGGTAACATGTTCTCTGAAAGCAAATGACATTTGAGTTGTTACACTGTAACTGTTACTCAAAAATATGATTTTTGAAAGGTTTCTTAGCCCCCGTCTCAGAACTCACACCGCTCTACAACCGTAAACTTTTTTATTTCAATTTTTTCCCTCAACTTAACACTATTTAATCTGCTTGAAAATATATTAATAAAAAGAAAATAATTTACTCTATCATAACAAAAAAACATTTTTCTTATTTTCTTTGAACCAAATTCAAAAGGAATATTTTTTAAAACAACAAAAAATAATTTCTACTGTCTTAGAACGCAGAATCCTGGAACAGGTTCGAAAAAATCTCAAACTTTCCTCTCAAAACACAAATTGTGATTTTTTGTTTTTTCGACTGCCTGGTTGTGGTTTAAAAAATTAAAACCATTTTTACCATTTCTAGCGTTTAAATCAACTTGACTTTAATTACACTGTGAAAATGATTGCAACATTAATATTTTGACCTCAGAATGTAGTTACAAATTACCAAGTTGTTAAAGCTTTATAGTCTTTTATATCATACAAGGAAAGATGATTTTGGCAGTTTACGAGAAAGCAATTCCGGTACAGGTGAAGGATAACTAACGGACATATGGGGAATGAAGGGGAACGTATTGAACTCGGATTTACAAGAACCGTTTTACCGTGTCTTAGAACACCGGCTAACGCGAAAAAAATCTCAAACTTTCCTCCAAAAGTACCTGTTGAATTTCTTTCAGATTTTTTCAACTGCTGAGCCATAGTTCAAAAATAAAAAAAACTAAGACGTTGTAGTTAACTCTTTGGCAGTCCGGGAGACACCGCGTCCTGGGCACTGAATGCTGGCCGAAGCATTGGCCCCTGCGCCTTGGACGGGATGTCTCCCCGACTGCCAAGTAGTTATCTCCGGGCTAAGTAGTTACTGTCTCCGTGCTAAGTAGTTACTGTCTCCGGGCGCGAAAGCCTTCGCGCTCACATCTGTAGTTGTTTCAAACTAGACAAAAAGTTGTCTTTTCCCTCACAAAGTGCGAAAACACAGTAGTTCTCTCTAATTTGTATTTGTAAATAATAATTGTATGAAAACTGAAATTTGATTTAAAGTAGAACCCAACTGAGAAAGCCCATCCCCGAAATGTCTATTAAGGCGCGTTCCCACAATGCGTCTTTTCGTTCAATTTTGCGCTCGTCTTGCGCACGCAGCGCATGAATTTTGGTCATGCATCCTTTGGTCAAAACGATGCGCACGCAAAAGTGCAATCTTTGCCAGAGCTGACGAGAATCTCGTTCGTCTTTCTCGTGCGGTTCCTCTAAAGTATGAAGCAAAGTCATCTGGAATAACGAGCCGTATGAGTTCTTTGAGTATTCTTGGGTAGACTTTCGAGTTGTTGTGTGGTGTCCGTCTGCGTTTTATTGCAAATTTCTTGCAGATTATTCTTTTATTATATATTTGTATAGTACATAGTAATATCAATTTTCAATACCTATTCATTTAGCTACATGGTGGAAACTAGTAACAACGAACACGTAATTATTTGCATTTCCAGTTCGGTGTGTTGCAGTGACAGGAGAAGAATATTTAGTTCTCTCTAATTTTTATTTTATTTTTACGGTAATGCCCATTTTTGAAATTTATTTAATAAGTTAAATAGCTTAAACAATTAAATGCAATAGTTTTCAAATATAATAGACTTAAAGTCATTCACGTATAATAATGTGTTTTCCTTGCTTAAAGTATACCCTTATCCACATGCACCTTTCTCTTTCTCTCTTCTTTCGATTGATTATAAAATAATCTGCCTAAATCGCCGCGAAAATAGCTGGATCCATTGAATAGAACGAAACTGAAGCACCACATAGTGTAGCAGTGTGCACAGGGTAGCGCACGTGTGCTCTGTTGAACGTTCGTCTTTCAACTTTGCGCATGCAATTTTATTCCCGTGACGCACAGAGAATACTCATCGTACGGACGTATCATACGTAATTTTAGAACCGGTACTGTGTGTGAGAAACTATTCCAATATTGCTGAGCGTCGAGATTAAAATGCACAAAATATAAAATTATCCCTTTAAATTTATCGTGAAATATAGTTTCGGTGTTTTCCTTTAATTTAATATCATACTGATTTCGGATTCTGCACTTTTCTGACTACGCATGCTATAGAGTGGGGGCACCCAAAAGAAGTAAATCTGCAAAATTACAAAAAAACATTCAAAAAAGTGTTATTTTGTAACATACTGCCTAAGAACATAATCCGGACCCAACATTACCCACTTAATTTCTCCCACTGTCCCCCCATCTATCCATCACCTGCACTGTAACTGACACTAATCATTTCCCCATTTGTCATCTACCCGTCCCCCCAAAACACGTTGTCTGGCAGAATTTATGTCATCAAGAGAATCGTGTCCCTACAGAAGACGTAAATCTTTAAAAGGCCCGGGACGCATCGTTTCTAAGTTATGCACAATTTTAATGTGTGTTGCAATAATCTCATTTGTATGTCATAATCTGCAAACTTCTATTCTTTCTTCTGAAATCTGTTCGATATGGAACTGAGGTGCAATTCTCTATCCATTACTGAAGATAAACAATTGGAGATCAATAACACAAAAGACAGACAGATGACGAAAAATAATTGGGATTTAAAAGTTTAGAAGAGATATCAGCGGCCAATTTAAGTTCATCGACAGTAGAGATCAAAGTTCAGTTACTAGAGGAATATGATCAGAAAACACAAAGTTACTATAATGAGGACATCTGATAGGAGGGTCGAAAAAGAAAACGTGAATTTTGTGCTTTAATTAGTTGGCATGACCTCTATCACCTTTGAAAAACTAGACAACCGATTCAAATTTCCTTTCAACTTGCAGACCCGGATATATAAAACGTATGATATGAAAATTAATCAGAAAGAAATCCTAGAATTGTTACAGATCTCCACATTATAATTGAAGCGTCCACGTGAAAAGAGAATAAATGATATGAAAATCCGCAGGTGCCTGGTGAATGGCAGATGGAATGAAAGTATTAAAGTAATAATCTAAATGACGGTAGTCGGACTGCAGATTATTGCTGAAATTCATGTAAAATTCACCTGAACGTTACTCCCTTGAAAACGAAATTCTCACTATAATTAATATAGAAGTTTTAACAAACATTAATGAAAAAAGTATCTTCAGTATTTGCAAGAGTTCAAAGTTATTTCGCGTGCTTTATACCCTAATTTGACGGAGAGGAGTGTGTAATTAAGTTTCAATGAAGCATAAACAAGAGAACGATTTATAATATTTATTAATAATCATTGTTGAAGTAGTGGTAAGTTATGCAGTATTAATTTTTGTTGATATAACCGAGGATGCTAAGGAACAAGATGTTATATAGCAACCTAAAATAAAAGTACGTATGTATTTGTATATTCCGGGTCGGATACTCCTACTTTTTTTTCCGGTTAGCGGTGTTGCCTGGGCAGATTTTATTCAATATCCACACCTCTGGGTAAGGGAGACGTAACAATTATGACAAATTCCCTTCCCCATATCTGGTGTACATGGACACCTCTTTGTCAAACATATAAACACACGATTTTAATGAAAAGATACAACTCTATCATAGCCCCGATCGGGAATTGAACCCGGGATCGCATTACCAAAAGCTAGCAAACATTAAGCCAACTAAGTGGCTCTTAAAATATATTTAAAAGAATGAAAAAATGTGTAATATTTGCTTTTTATGAGAGATGTCCCCAACAGAATATTAAATAATTGAACACGTGGTGTACAAATATATGGGTTTTATAATGAGCGTTCTAGTGAATGAAAATCCATAGGTTGTGATATGCTTTAGGAGAGCATAACCCATGCTTCGATGTCTCACATGTATAAATGATGTTTACGGAATTGGCGTGCTCGTTTATGAAAGGAAGGGGCGCGGCTAACTGTGAATTCCAATGAGGGAGGGGCTGGCAGCGTTCGAATGCGAGCGAGCGGCAAAGGCCCCGCAGGGCCGGGAGGCGGAGGGCGGAAGGGTGCGGCCCCAGAGCCCTTCCTTTCCAAGGGCGACGGCGGCGGTGACAGCGGGGGTGGGGGCGGGGAGGAGGCCCCGCGGGAGGGCAGGTGCGCGCGGCGGACGTCGCGATGCGACGCGAAGCGAAGCGACAGCTGAGCGGACGCCGCGCCGGCCCGCGCCGCCGGCAGTTGCCACATCACCCACACACGGCCCCCCCCCCCCCCCCCCAGCCCGGCCCCCCCCTCGCTCTCGCAGCTCCTCGCCCATAAACTCACTTCCACCCCACCTCACTTCCTTCCCTAGCCCTCTAACTATCCGCCCAACCCCTCCGGCACCGCCGCCATCGCCTTCGTCCGCGCCCCCGCCATCTCCCTTCCCTTACCCCCTTCGGCATCGCCCCCCTCTACGCACACTTCCACCCCCACCTTCGACCTCCCCTCCCCCACACCCTCGTTGCTCTCGCCCCCGCCCCAGCCCCTCCTCCCTTATCCACCTGCCCAACCCTTCGTGCACTCTCGCCATCCCCTTCGTCTCCGTCCCCGCCCCCCGCCGTGGACCTCTCCCTCACCCTCCCCTACACTCCAGCCCTCGTCCCCGCCCCGTCTCTAACCTCGTTACTGCCGCCCGGACACAGTTTTCCCCGTCTCCCCGCCATCCTGTAAATTCACTTCCACCCGCCCCCACCCTACCTTTCCGGTACCATCGCCTTCGTTCCCACCTCAATCTTGCCTCCACCCTCCCTGGCGCTCTCGCCATCCCCCTCGATCTCGCTTGGGTTCTCGCTCCCGCCACCGGTCCGCAGGTTCGAATCCCGGGAGTGACAGATTTTCCACATCAGCTCACGACCTGGTTGGATGCAGAGCACCGCGTGAATGGGAATGCTCTGGCGTGCTGTTCTTTGTTTTCCTGCGATGAAATCCAGCTGCATACTGGGCCACAAACCACCATTGTCAACCGAGCCCCGGACAGACGCGCGAGATGAGCGTTGTGGCCGGTGACGAGAGATATTAGCAAAAGCGAGAATATTGACTAGTTTCGAAATTAGTATCTCATATTTTGAACGTTTGCCCTAAGTTCCAGGAAGAAAGAGATGGCCTATCACCGGAGCAACAATTCGAAGCAGTTATACATTCCAAGTCCTATCAACAGAAAATCATAAGATTCTGCCAGAACATTAATATATTTAATAAAATATAAGTGTAGTGTAATGTAAGTAATGTAATGTAATGTAATGTAAGTGTAATATGTAAAATACTGGAAAGTCGCTAAGAACCTTTGGTTGATGCTACTATAATAAACAAAAAAAAATTAGTAAAATTATTCAGAATCACTGCGTTGAACTTAACGTGCAGTCTTTTCGAAAATCCCAGCTACAAGATGAACAAACCTTTTTTTTATCAAATTTTCTCAGTTGGATAAGTTATATTTAACATTCCATATGATCTCCGACTCGAGCCCTGACGCACTATTGGGTGTTCATAGTGGCTGGCACGAACAGATAGATCTTGAAAAGACAAGTCAGCAATACGGTATTACGCATATTGTTTTTTGATGAATACAGTAGAGTCGCGTTAATCGGGGGTAATTTGAGCTGATGGTACCTCGGATTACATGCGAAAAAGGAAAACACATAACGTAATTTTCAACTACAATGTATAACGAAGACAAATTTAATATGCAGATAATTACTGATAGAAACATAATAGAACGCGACAACAATGCAGCAGAAAGACCGGCATTGTCACCTATCGCAGTACACGTTACTGTTAAATTTGGAAATTTAAGTAATCACAAATGTTGAATATTGGTGTTAAAACAGCTATTAGAAGCCAACGATCATCTGAGAAGACCTACCGAGAAGATTTTATATCCATAGCTTGTAAGCTCTTGCTCTGTAATTAGATTAAGTATGCTAGTATATGGGTAATTTTTCATCTTTAATGTTCTCAAAAATGGTAACTTGCAAAAATCAAACTGTGATCTCATGGCCATGAGAAGGTTCCAAAAACCTAAGAAATTGGTAATAAGATCTGATTTTTTGGTTTATTGAGTGCTGAGAAAAATTGGCATTTTGTGTAAGACTTTTCACTAGTTTCAAAACAGGTTTTCACTTATTGTAAGAAAACCAATGATTGTAGCGAGTTCTAACAACAAAATCTGCAATTTAGAGTAAATTTAGGGTTGTATGGACACCTCGTTTGCCTTTGTAGCCCTAAAATTAAGATTTTTATGGCAAATCAAAATATTATCTTTATCTATTAGTATGATTCTTTGCTTTGCTACTAGAAGCCGCCACTAGCACCTGCGCGCTACGCGTAAAGTGTAAAAGCTCTGAGGCAGAGAGTTCTGTACTTCTCTATGTTTATATCGATATTTCCCCGTTACCCCCTCTTCACCATTTCAGTGTTACCCCTTCTGGGTCTGGTATAAAAGACGTGCGCTTCTCGCGCACAGGGCCTTTCGCTACCTTTTGCTATGTAGCCTTTCGCCACTTTTAGCCTTACGTCTCTTTTAATTTTTGTTACTAGTCTCAGGAAAGCTTGTCCATTGTTTTCGTATATTATCTCTTACCAGCATGACGGGTGCATGCTGTTTTGTAATTTTTATGAGCCATTAATGGTATTTTTAGGAAAGGCCCGGTTCCTTAAGAACCGTATTGTATTATTGTAAATATATGTATGAGTGCATAATAGTCTAGACTTTTAGGAATGAGTGTTTTTATGACATGGAATTGGATCTTGTATTTGAAATATTTGTTGATTCATATGGTTGCGTAAATTTGCTAATGGTTTGAAGCAGGTTTACTCTGTATTTTGTTCTTGATTTGTATTTGCAGCTTTTTGAAGCGACTTGTTTGTATGCTGGCCTCCAATTGTATCGTGGAGAGCTAGTTTTTAGTACTGTGCATTACTTATGTGATTGTTAATGTTGCAGTTTTTGTTCCTGCCGTGAGTAAGACGGCGCTTGGCCGCATTCGGCAGTTTTTGGATTGTTGTTCCTGCCGAGAGTAAGACGGCGTTCGGCCGCATTCGGCAGTTTGAAGCTTTGGTTAGGCGTCTGCTAGGCCCGTGCGGTAGTCTCGAACCGCGGCCATTGGAAAGAAGCGCTACGCATCCGGTCCCGTAGCCGGCAAAGAAGTCGGCTGGGCAACAGCGCGTCATCGGCACGAATTGGTTCGATCACATGCGGGCATTGTTCGGCCGTGTGGCGATCGGCATTCGTATGCGGTCACGGTTCTGTTGAATGAGATACGAGCGGGCATGAGGACCGTTCCTTCTCATTCCGGAGTATTCCTGTTTCATTGTTAAATTTGTTAGAAGGTTGTAAGTTATGGTAAGAGATCCATTTCAATGTAATTTGGTAACTATGCACTCATACAAAACTTGGTTCTTATAGGTAATGGCTCATTCTTAGTAGTTCAGTTTTTCACTCCTTTTTGTATTGAAAGAAGACCGAGGTCGGCTTCTTTGTTAATTTTGCATATGCGTGTATTCAACTTCCTCACCCTAAAGTGGGCATTGTCGAGGTTGTTTATAATACCGTAATTCTGTTTAGGTATAGGCGCATTGTCGGAAGCGCCGTTTAATAGTGTTCCTGTTTCATAACAGTGTTTTGGTATAGAGACGGCACCGCCGTCTGTCAATCTTGTATTCCTATTTGTAGTTCTGTATTGTTTTTCTTGCAGCAATTTTTGTATCTGCACAGCAGGAAAAATTGATTTTGTATTCATTTATGGTCTTGTAATAAATGTAATATTTATGAGTTATTTGAATTGTTATATCTCCAAGTACTGAGATCCTTTAAAATTTATGATCCTGTTTTATTTAGAACCTGGAGCGTCCTTTCGAAAGTTTTCGAATGTGACGACAGTCTTCATGAATCTGATAGCTTAGGGGTTCTCTGTGTTAGCCCTGAATTCATTAGGTAAACGCATGGTCACCTCGCTTTTTGTTTTATAGTGAGGCTTCGTTTAAAATTTGTGCTGTCTTAAACAGCTGGCGACCGTACCTTGTCATTTGTAATTGTTACATTTCCCAAGTCACGAGGTTAGCCAAGTTTGAAATATAACACGTTACCTTCAACCCAGTGTTGCCTCCCCGCCCCGCCACGCCCCGCCCCGCCACAGAAGATGAATTTATGGTGGACAATACAGTGATTCATGTGCTGAAATTATTTGTAAATCTGGAAGAAAATATTTATCAGTTCCGTCCAGGTACACCAAAAGGCACATTGCCAATGTTCGATTTCCTTGTGGGGTTACTCCTGAGAGTAAAACTCTTATTTAGGAAGAATCATTCAAAAAATGTTTTTCTCAGTCAATAGTTCGGATGATTGTGGCACATTCAAATGAAGCCGAAAGAAGAAATATTGAAGGGGCGAATGAAGCAGAGATGTATACATTGATTGGTGTACTTCTACTTATGGGTGTCTATCAAGACAATGTTTCTATGTAGGATTTATGTTCAGATATGCTTGGGAGAGCAATACACGGAGCCACTTTTAGTAGAAACAGACTTTTACAATTGCTCTCAATTATTAGATTTGACGATAAGAGCACGAGAGCTAAACGTCGAAAAAATGACAAGTTCGCTCTCTTTTCGGATGTGTTCGAGAGTCTAAATGCTTCACTTCCCCTGTACTTCCGTCTTACATTTCACAATACTGTTGATGAAATATAATTACTCTGAGGAAAATGTCCATTCTGAGTTTTCAAGAAAACAAAACCAGGAAAGTACGATATGTTGATAAGAATTTTAGCAAGTGCAGATCATCTATATGTGTTATATATGGAAGCGTATGCTGGGAAAGACAACAGAGAGAAATCAGAAAGGAGTCCTCTTAAAATTGTAAAAAGATTGGTTCATTACATAAAAAAAATTGGTGTCAATGTAACAACAGATAGATACCATACATCAGTCGAACTGATGTATCCTGAAAAATCCTGTTTCCTGATTACAGGCATACCCTTGTGGGAACACTAACGGCCAAGAGGAATCATTTTCTTGAGGAGCTAAAAGTAACCATGGGTAGAGAATTAAATTATTCAAAATACGCGTTTACCGTTATGTCTGCCAACTTGCCTCCTGCGAATCTTCTGTCTTACATCACGAAGGACAAACCAAAAAGACTTATGCTATCAACCCAACATTAAGATTCACATGATGACGGCAGCACTGAGGAAATATGTTACAAAAAGTTTTATTATAATGCTACTAAGGGAGGGGTAGATAGTTAGGCGGGTTCCAGCCAGCCCAATCTTTCCCCTCTCCGCCGCTGATAAGTGCAGGCCAGACGGTGAAAAGGGCCATTAGAATCTGGTTCGTCATAGCTACACGCCTCTTACTTCGGCAGATAGACATTTCCTTTGTTGTTATTAATGTTGCCAAACCGCCAAGTTGAATATACTATAATGCCTTGAAAACATTTATTTTATCATTCACACGCTGGTCATCACGTATAATCATTTTAACTTTTACTAAATGTATTGCTTTAAATCTTCAAGTGTTTGGTTAATGCGACACTCACCTCGTTCTCGGTTCGCATCAACAGGTTATAAAATTCAAGGCATCACCATGTAGTATACAAGGCAGTATCAAGAAATGAATTTCCAAGGCTTTGCTAAAACTAAACTGTTCTAAATGTAAAAATTAACACATGCACCGGACAAACGAAATTGTAAATGGGTTTAGGGGGTGCCTGAAACCCACCTAAAACCGTATTTTCCACCTTTTTGAGCCGACGTTTTATAAATTAAAAAAGGATTTTTATTTTGAGGTATTTTTTAAGGGAATTTTGACTGAGGTGGTGCAACTGAAGTCTAATTTACATTTGAACATAGTCTAATAATGTACACACACACACACACACACACACACACACACCTCACATAAAACTCGAAATAATTCTCTGGTACCTAATTCTTTACTCAAGAATGGAGTGCTCCACACTCACCCATATGCTTTTCGCTAGCGCTTAGATCACATCCAGTAGATGTTTCATTTGAAATCTAGATACACTCGAAAGTTTATTTTATATAATACGTCAAGAAAATATTTCGTATTAAGAGAATTATATTCATTAAACTACACGCAAGTATCTCAACAGTTCTAATACGTATTTTATCATAGTAAAATTTTAAACAATATTACCTTCATGAACTGAGTAAAGTATCTGGTGGCGCTGCTTTTGCCTATGCCCTTTGGTGAGCGCGCGCAAAGCCGAAGCTGATGGAAAAACCAAGTGGAGCCGCAACAGGTACGCAACAAACACGCGCGAACAGGGCTGCGGTGCGGACGGGGAGGTCGGCGCCCCGCACTCGGCCATTGATTGGGAGACGCGCGATCTCCGCGGGCGCAGGAGGAGGGGAAGGTAATGCGAATGGGGATGGGGGCGGATTCAGGAATAGGGACGAGGACGGGAATGGTGACGGGGACGAGGATGGGGACGGCAACGAGGACGGAATGGGACGGGAACGGGGAGGGATGGGGACGGGGTCGGGTTCGGGAATGTGGACGAGAAGGAAGTGGTGAGGGGGGGATGAGGAGGGATGGCGGGTTCGGGAATGGCGACGGGAATGGTTAGAAGAACGGGGATGAGGATGGGGACGGGATGGGTTCGTGAATGGGGACGAGGACGGGAATGCTGATGGGGTTGGAGATAAGGATGGGGACGGGAGGGGAGGGAGAGGGGGGGGAGACGGGGCGGGAATGAGGACGGGAGGGGAATGGGGACGGGGTTACGGCGAACTCTATGAGAGTGATCAGGCGGAGACGAATTGGGGAGGTTTGGAATGTTGGCCTACTTAAAGCAGGAAAATGGAGGTGCAGCAGGGCAGAACTGGGGCGCGGGGGCCAGGGAACGCAGCTTAGGCAGACGGGTACGCAGTGTGTTTGCGTAGGTGCGGCGAGCGAGGGTGAGCAAAAGGGGGAATGAGTTACGCAGGCAATTGGGGAGCGAGTTGAAGGGGATGCGAATTGCGACGGGGTTGGGACCACGCCACTGCGGTGCCGTGTGAGCGCTAGCTCATGGCCCACGCTACCCACACGCGCGTAGAAGCGATGGGTCGTGGCGACTGAAATGGAACGGAAATCAGCGTGTATAATGTGAGAGGACGCTAACGCAGAGCCGGCAGCTGCACTGGCTTTGCGCGAAATGCAAGAGGCGAGACGGTCGCTTGGGGATGGATCTAGCACCACTTGCCTTCCCAGAGGCACACGAGGGGGCGGGGTCGAGGAGAACTAATGACGCCTGATGCCTCTCATTTCCCAGACTACTGTGATAAACTGTTCCATGAAGTCTCGGCGTTAAAACTACAGCATTCCACTAACTACGAAATGCGATTAATATTATTTACGAAAAACAGACCGGCGTGGGGTTCGATGAAGAAAGAGAGTGCTGGGATCAAGGTATACAGAAAGATCAATCTGAAGGAAAATATAAAGAATGAGACGACCGGATAGAAACCTAGAACAAAAGAGGACAAGATTAAGATGAGGTGTGGAATGTTCCCTGAAAGGGGAATGATACCGAGGCGCAATGATCTTGTAGAGAAGCAAGAGATGGGAATGTATGGGAAGAGGAAAAGCTTCGGCCTTGGCAAAAGCGCAAACGACCGAGCACAAGAGGACGCAGGAGAGGCGGTGACGCGAAGGTCGTGGGTTTTAAATCGCAGCCGAAGGGCGTTGAGGCGCAACATGGAGAGGAGAGGAAGAATAGGATGGACTGAGCTAACATCATTTCCGCGATTCCAGTGCCTTCGATTTCAAGGCCTAACCGGCTGAGCAATGGAGAGAAGCTGATGATGTGGTAGAGGGAATGAATTTAATGACTCGAGAACTCCGAAAAGCCAGCATCGACCGGGATTCGAATCCGGTACCTTGAAGTGTAACGGTAACTCGCTGAACGCAATACCGGCATCAGAATTCAGCGCATTAGAACAGGTGGGGCCGTGGCGGCGAAGGTTTAAGAGGGCGGGAGCCTTGACAACACGCAGCAGAACGCGGCTTTTCACAGCTACGTTCAGTAACGGACGACAAGGGAGCTACGACGATGTTGCATTGTGCATCTAAAGGGGAAGCGGTGGCAGGAGAGACTGGCGATGGAGGTGCAGGCGGAGGTGGATGCGTAACCGCAACTCGGGATGGAAGCGTGGTAAAGCGGCGACGGAGGTGGGTGTGAAGGCAGGGTCGGTGGCGGGGTCGGAGGCGGGGACGGAGGCGGGGACGGAGGCGGGGATGGAGGCGGGGACGGAGGCGGGGACGGGGGGGGCACGGAGGCGGGGACGGAGGCGGGGCGGGCGGGGCGGAGGCGGGGCGGAGGGGGGGGGGGGCAGGCGCGACGGAGGTGGGCCGCAGTAGGGTGAATGCAGAGGGGATAGTGGGGGACTGTAGGTGGACAGTTACGCGATAATTGGGGATGGTGGGGAACAATGCGAGGACGGCACCGGTGCTGAGGGCCGAAATGAATTTGCATTGGCTATTAGCGGGTGCTCGACTTTCAACAAGCGTCCACTACGGCGCTTTTAGTTTGCGTCCTCGCTCCTACGCAGGGATCCTCTGCGGGGTTGGTTGCTACTACAACATCCAAACTCTACATTGAATACGTACGTTTCCTCGGCAGCAGTAATGACGAAAAAATATATTTTTCATGTTGAGTTTTTCAATTGCAGACGCTTGTAGCGGATATTTGGGGAAATTCCTGGATTTGAAAAGATGCAGAGGGAACTATCAAAATACGTGGCAATTGAACGATTCTTTTAAATGTAGATCAACCTTATTTTCAATTGTATCTAGTCTCCTGTACTTAATATATTTACTTGTTTACTTATATCGAATTTTTCGTTTAAATTATATTTTTGACAGCGAAATGTCAGGAAGGACAACTAAATACAACATTCGTGACATTTTCAAATGCTCCTAAAATTCTGGAATAACAGAAAAGAAACGGACAATTTTATTAATAAAAACAAAAACAAACTTCGTAATCACAGATAAATATTTTCATAATTAATTAGATTATGAATTATATTGTAATTTGAAACGAAAATGAGTATCTTTTTTGCAGAAATAAATGGTTTTTACGCAAAAAAGACGAAAAACGTGAAAAACATTGAACAGGGAGGTATCTCTCGTACTGAATATGGTTCTCACTCTGTCGTGCACCAAAATTTGATAACCCTGTGGGCAAATTAACTTTTGTGTAACAATTAATCAAGTTCAAATTAAATAATTTGTGCGCCTCCAACCGTGCGGTGCGAGGGACCCGCGCCAGAGGGCGCTCAATTAAATAAATGAATTGCGTCCCCACACTCACTGGCCTAAGAATAAACATTTTGTAATGAGCGGTCCTCCATACGCCATACAAGCACTCTATTCCATGACTGAATTATTGTAAATCAATTGTGTTAAGAACTTCAGTGTTAGGCAAATATTTCTCTGCATATTCACGATTTAATTCAGGTTCATATACTTTAAACCAATTTTAATCACAATTAAAATTTGAGATATATGTTTACGAAATAGTTTACAATGGTTACACTAGAGAGAAATGCAGCAAATTTTACTTTCGCGCACCCTACTAACATAGTAGGAGAGCAATGTATGAACTTCTGCAGCGAAAAAGTAGTTTTGTGGAACCTTTACACCGAAAAAGTGGATAATTCCTGTTTCTATATGTAATACGTTACTTCTTCTAACACGTTATGTAATCAAAACCTACGCATTTTGGGTCATTGATAACGAAATATTGGTTTAGGACCTAACGTGTGATTATCCACTCATAGATCTGTGAATAACACTTGTGGCTCAACCCTAAGCAGAATTTTAACTACAACAGATATTCGATCTGACTGATGTCCCGGATCCTTGAATTTGAAACATATTTTGATTTTAAATAACATTTTTTCTAAACAAAATTGGATCCAACGTTTTGGATTATTTTTTAACGGATAGAGAAAAGACAGCTTATACAAATTGGACTTGTCTCATTTCCTTGAATTCGCTGAATTATTTTAAAATTGATAAACTTATTTTTGCGTCAGTCTACATCTACATAAGATATGAAGTTAGTGATTTTTCCTTAATTAAATCTGTTCTTCAAAATTGTGTCTGATTTTATTCATGCGTCAGCAACGTTTCAGAGTATCCTTTACTCCACCTTCAGGCTATACTTTACTCATAAACATGACAGAAATTCTATACATGCTAATGAAACATTCATCTATTATCAAATTATAAACATGTTTTAAGACAACTCCAATTAAAATACATTAAATACATTAAAACTCACCATATTACTTCTGTAGTAAATTGTATAACCGGTTGATAAAATATCATCTTCTAAGAACATTATTATGTGCATTAATATTAAGCATATTGATGAATAATATAACATGTATGTAACACATACTCACATAACATTTCCATTAGTACATTGTACCTTCGTCAACTACATTACTATATACCCAGAAAAGCAATATGTACAACAATAACCACACCTAATCACATTCACAAGACTAACGAAAGAAGTATTCAGTGAATAATTCAGTTCGTTGAAAAATGTTGATCAGAGACAACACATAGGTAATAAAAAATAATAGGCAAATATAAAATAAAAATAACATACCAATTATTCCCGCAGTGCAATTGCTGGAAACGTGCTGAATAAGGGTTCAAATTGCATTTTATACATTAAAAAAAATATTGTTACGTCCTTCAATAACACACCTCTTTGTAGCGTTTGGCTCAGACCAGTGATTAGTTTTTTCGAAACGAACATAACTACCTTCTTTTCAGTATCATATTTCGATTAATTTTGACCATTGTTCTACCAACCGTGGAACGGCGGCGAAAATTGCATCGTTGCGGCAAAAATTACAGTCTATGGAATCATTGCCTATATGATTTTTTTGGCAAATTAACCTATACGTTCTACACAGGCATTCACGACGTGAGCAAAGCTTATGTCATCACCATTGTTTTTTAGTAATTCTTAATATGTATGTGGCAACCTTCTCTGCCCACCTTCCTACAGCTTTCTTATGTGACTTCAATATTGTGAGTTGTGAATTAGGCGCTTTGGAAAACAAAACTTTCTACCTACAGTCATGAATTATCTGCCGCTGCGTTAAAATTGTATTCAGGGAAAGAGTGGAAATAAAATAATGTCGCAGCTACACAAGAAGTTTCGTAAATGTCCTGGCTACATAGCGTCCGATAAAGCGGAAGGCTAAATGATTGAAGAATTGTAAAAATATAAAAAGAAATATTGGAAATTCTACATTTTCGCAATAAGTACACATCTGAATGCAAAAAATGTTGTTATTATAATATTTTACACTTAATAATTCTATAACTTATAATTTGTGCTCAAATCAAAACAATCTTGTACCCTGTTGACTATTACTTGATATCGCTAGTAATGTTATGAACACATGAGTAAAATTAGTTCTTAAAATAACATTTAACCAATGTAACTGGCAAATGTTGAAGAACATTAATTAATTAGACCTTGTTCCGGCTGAGGCGGTTCTCCGCTGGTGGGAGATACCTTGTTGGGAAAACCCCGCAAGCGGAGGCGCAGGTCGACGCCGATCTCGCCATCCACCGAGGGGAGATCTGCCACCTCCAGCAATAAAAACATGCACTACACATACGGAAGCAATGACCTTAGGAGATGTCCAGAAACATTAATCAATCAGTCGATTTTTTCTTGAGATAAGGTTTTTAATGTACATAACAAAATCATCGACTTTAAGGAAGACTGAAAAAAGCAATGAATTTGAAGTTAAAAAATTGCAAATAATGGGGAAACTTGCAATAATATGTATTAAGAAGTGTTGGGGGGAAATCTAGTAATTGTAAGTGATAGGAAAGAGGAAAAGGGGTAGAAATATATTATTTTAGGAGGAAAGGGTGAGAGTATAAAGATAAACAATAAAGGAAACATTCATGGAATGAAAAGAGAAAAGAAGACAAACCAAACATTGGATGAGATTAAACGGAAAAGTAATAGTTACATTTTCAATAGTTCAGTAACATTTTCAATTTCCATTTTAATTGTTTGAAATATTAACATTGTGCCACATCATAGCTAAAATAAGAGTGATATTTACTATATCTATATTAAAGATAAGAAATTTATGGTCTGTTACGTCCAATATTTTCAGTGAAATAGATTCATGGAGACCTTGAATCAACATAATAGAAAAATGTATAAAAATTACAAAACAATTTATTTAAAAATCTCACAAGCACAGTCCAAACTTGGTAAGATAATGAACCTTAATTGGTAATGAAGGGGTTGGTCATTCCTTTATCTCTGTATAAAATACTGTAGACTGCAAGCTAAAGGCACGTTTTCATAATAAATTCCGCAAAGTGTACGCGCCTACTCGACGATGCAACTTTCATATTTCCCTCGCAATACGCATTCGCCCGATGTGACAGAGAGGGAGTCGCGATCGCAAGAGCTGCAGTCGCGATTTTGAGGTCGTTAAACATTTCAGGGGCTGTAATGGCCTTTGCAAGCCGTATGAGTTCCCGGTGGCGATACATAGCGCGGCGGCCGCGCCCGGCCCTCGGAAGCGCGCAAAGCCAGCGCCCCCGCGCGGCGCGACGCGACGCGACGCGTCCCGGCTTCGACCGCTTTGGAATCTTCGTGAACAGTTTTGTCGATAGTCGCGTTTGAACAGCTGCCGCGATGCCAAACAAGCCCGCTACTCGCCCGCATGCGACTTGTGTACAATTAAACGATTCAGTAAACACTACGGGCGCCCCGAAAGACGACAAAAGGCGGCGGATAGTTGACATGCAAATGCAAGTGCAGCGCCAGAAAGTTCTTTAAATTAATTTCGGGCCCCGTGTTTGTCCTCCGCGAACCGATTATTATGGAACCATAAATTCGCGCGCCTTTATTGGAAACGAGCGAAATGGAATCACAGCGACGCTCAACGAAAAATCAATCCCCGCTGGCCTTGCGCCAAAAGTAATTAAGAATTCAAGATGCACTCGATATTACTAAATCGTCCCATAATTCAATGAAAATAGTGCGGGACATTTCGCGCGACTTTAAAAGGCGCGACCGTAAACCGCCTCCAGCCCGCGCGCCCCGCCCCTTTCAGTCGCAGGCGCTGATTTATCACGCGCAGCTCCCAATCCGTAAATTCGTCACAGGAAATTACGTATCCGCTCCGGAGATATGATAGCACGCCGTGAGATCAGGAGCGCACAGATCGAAGTGACCCCGAGAGCCATCGCGCCCGGAGCATTTTGCAGGCACCGTTGAGCCGATGCTCGCCATAACTCAACGCACTTTACGAGAGAGAAAGAATCCATCCTCTCTCGAAGCGTGTTTAGGCGCGGACCCGAGTAGGTGTACTTTAAAAAAGTTAATATAGGAAGATGAAAGGACTTGTGAGGCGGGGTGTGGGGCGGAGCGGCGCGGCGCGGAGTGGGGGCGATAGGACCGACAGCGTCCGGGGGCATAAAACATAATAATTGCCTTTATGTGGCCCGTGATTCACCGTTGACAACTGCAACCTTCCAAAATGAGAGCCGCCGCCCGAGGGAAAATGTTAGGTGTTATCCGAAATTTATTATAGTAATAACCGCGTGTGACTGCTGACACCAAATAATTGTGCGACGCGCGTAACTACCGCGTATACGTCACGACGCACGGGTTGCGACTCCACTAGGCCCAGCGCCTCGCCGCCTCCCTCGCCGCCACGCTGTGAGGCCCAGGCCACGGGCCATGGAATTCAGACGGCCGTGCGCCGGGGCCAAACCAGATGCTCCCCGATAAACCACAGCGAAATAGCAAAGCGGTGCATCGTCTATCAATTGCATCTCTTCAGAACTTCACAAATGAGTTTGCTTACTCTAATAAATGCTTTATTCAGGTATGCTACTCTTAATAAATTTAACGAACGAGAAGATATATGTACTTTTCAAACATTTATCAAGTCTACTAAATCAAAATAGTGCAGCTAGACAAAGCCACAGAAATTTACTTATAGGTAACGGTTGTGAAAAGTGATGCAAATTCTATATTACGTTGATTTTAAAAATCAACGTATATTGTCATCAACGTATATTGCATATCAAAATATTGCCAAACTCTTTTAACCTAACGGCTTCAATGGCAACGTTTATTTGTTTTCATGTTTATTTCTGAAAAATGTGGTTCATGGTACCACACACGGGTGAAAGCAGTAATGATCCATACACCACACTTTTTCAAATTGGTCCCCAAGGTCCCATTGGTCAATATTTTTTTATCAAATACTTTAAACTAAAAAAGTCGTGTTTCTTGTAGACAATAAAATTAGAGATACGTGAAAATAAATTTAATGAACAGCAAAAACTGTATTTCCGTTCAAATCTTGATATCGAATTTTTGTGTTATTTATAACTTTCTACTCTATGCATGAGAGAGTAAAAAACATTGTATTACTTTGGAGATGAAAACCATTCTGTATTGCTATGGAAATTGATCTGATTTCACATTATTACGCAGAAATATATGATAGATTTAATGGTTTAAATTCCAGCGAGAAATTTTGTTCATGGTAGTTGATGTACTACAATGAATATCACAGTAGTTGGGTAAAAGACGATAGTTCCTACCTTCTCTTTACGGAGATATCTTACAATTTCAAAGTCACACACATTCCTTCGTAACAAGCCCTGCACTTTTGAGCTAATGTAAGACAACACATGATAATGTAAAGTGTTTATAGTCTCTGTTTGTTAAGTTCATGTAAGTTTGATATGTTGATATAAAACTACAAAATGTATTATTTTATTCGCTTTTGATAGAATATAAAACTTCTCAACTTCCTCACATCCGAACACAGTCGCCCCTTTAACAAAAACGTCATCGCCTCCCAACCCGCAACCTGCTGTTGTTTCTTCCAACATGAGGCGAATTGCAGGGTGCAAACGAGTGCCACGACAAAGAGTTTCTACTAATTGTTTCATTTACGAAATCTTACAGAAAACTATACGTTGATTCGGGTACAAAATTATTCCAATAAGCTAACAAGTAACTTATTTAAACCTTACATTTTTTACCATACAATTGCAACCATACAATTGCGAATATTTAAGTATCAGTACACATAAAAAAGGATTTTGACAAAATAAATTTAATCCTGAAACATATCGGTTGTTAGGCCTTGAAATGTCATAGACTTGTAAGCTAAAATCCAATTGAAACATCTTGACAAAATATATTATTCTACAAAATTGAATTTATTTCAAATCTGATACTATTCCGAATCGTACATTCTACACAAAAGAGGAAATTAGAATTTTGTGAATACTATTTACATTGAGAATAATAGTTTGAAACAATACCCGAAACGGAGCAATTACATTAATTTTAATTTTAAGTCAATTTCAATTCTAAATTATATAACGTTCTACCCCCTGTACGTAAAAAAGCATAAAATACTTTTTTCCGAATAGACGTAGCAAGGAAAGGATAGTCTATTACTCACTTAGTTTAAGTACAAGTTACTTTATTTTCTGAAGAAGATTTGTCAGGTTGGAGTCAAATTTTGAAAATTACTTTAAAAAGTATATAAAATGAACAATTATAATTTTTGAAAGATGGCGAAAACATTTTTTGTCAAATGGATTAAAACATGAGACATTTTACGTTGATTTTCTTTTACCACCAATTTATTTGTTAAAACAATTGCAAAGAGGAATGTAGTTGCATTATATATCAAGGCTAGGCATGCAACACGTTAATTAAAGTATTTTCTTCTTCCCTAGAGTGACATAGATTGAACTACATAAGCGCAGCAATGTATTGATAGACATCTTACGTTTATTTTTGGAAATAAAATTCTCGGTAAAAACAACAGAAGAACTCGATTTTTGCCAAATGGACATGTCACCTTTTGAATGTTTGCTCCTTAATTATCTAGTAAGAAAACAAATTACTATTAGTTGTACATAATATATAATTTAGTTTAAATTACTACATATAATATTGTGAATCTCTGAAAATGAAAATGTAAAATTGCCACACAATATTGGCAAATAAAGAAAAATAAGTCCACAGAGGTAAATTATAAAATTAAATTGTTAACAATCTTGAAACAACATTAGAAGATTAATTCGAGTCATTCTGAGAGAAAACTATCCATTTATTTTGGCAGAGCTCTTGTGATGCGACCGTGCAGTGCAGTAAAATGAAAATCACTTGTAGTTTCGTGTGCAGGGCATTGTATATACTCTCGGGTGTATCATGGCACGGTGACGACTTTATTTTCAGCTCCTGTGTACAAGCTACTGAGCCGCTGCCCCGAAACAGCTCGTATGCAACAGTTACTCTCCAAACATAAAATTCCATTATACAATGGCCAGCAGTAAAGTGATTTTATTGACGACAGTCTAATTTGAATTACACCGCCATGTGCGAGCGGCGGTTTCATCAAGCATTTTAGAGATTCTCGGGAGCCGGCGCTCGATGCGATCATGAATTATAATTTGGGGCCGGCGCAGTGTTTACGGTTACGTGTAATGGCAGCCATCGTCGCGTATTTGGACTGCGCCACATCGTTGGTCGACGCGGCGGCTGTCTGGATTAGCGACGGTGGGGTGGGGCCGAGGCCGGGAGCGGGAGTGATGGCGAGGAAGGAACGGGACGGAACGAGTCGGAACGGACCGGGCCGGGCTGGGCCGGTTGGAGCAGAATGGGTAGGGTGGGATGGAGTGGGGTGGTGTGGGGTGAGGTGAGGTGAGATGAGGTGGGGTGGGGTGGGTGGGGTGGGGTGGGGTGGGTGGGGTGGGGCGGGGCGGAGCGGGGCGGGGCGGGGTGGGATGGGGCGGGACGGGGCGGGGTGGGGCGGGGCGGGGTCGGGCGGGGCGGGGCGGGGCGGGTGGGGCCGGGCGGGGCCGGCCGGGTCGGGACGGGACCGAATCGCACGCCACGCGACGCGACACGATACGGCGCGACGAGACGGAACGGGACGGGACGGGACGGAACCGGACGGGGCAGGACGGACGGGACATGGTATGGTTGGAGGGAGGGGTGACGTGGGGATCGGAGTGAGTGCGAGGCGGGTTGGTTGCGAAATCAGGGATCTGTAATTAGTGTGGTGTGGTATGGTGGGGTGCGGGCCCTGCCTAGGAGGGGGCGGGCCTCATATGAAGGGAAAGCGCCGTTTAGGGCGAGAGGCGCCAAAATTCGCAGCGCTGTGGCCTGGCGAGGGCCGCTTATGTGTATTGGATACGCAAAAAGCCGCGGGGCCGGTGGGATTTGCAGATGATCACAGGGAGCGCGATTCGGTGGGCGTGGCCGCGAGGGCAGAGCGCCAAGGCCTTTAAAACGATATTCTGCAAATCCACTTAACGCTGGGCTGCTCTCGAAACGACGTAATTGAATATATTTATGAGTGTTCATAGGTTTCTCGTTTAGGAAATTAATAACTTTGAACTTTTCTACATTTAAAACAACTGCAAGAATAAGATAAAAACGTATTAGAATAGTTATTCGAATCCCTATACCAGAAGAGTCGATTCTTTTTAAACAATACATCTAATGAAATTTGAGAGAGGTTCCGAAATGCTTCGCCAACGTCCGCAAAATGCAAACCTGTCGGCCTTCACGTATCCATGCACCGTCAGTTCCGTGCCCCGGCCACATCCGAGAATCTGTCGATATGTTTGCCGTTCCATGAGGTTATCGACACTGGAAGTCCTCATTAAATTTGCAGGAAGCTCTTCTTTATCCGCGCTCACGTGTTTCCCTTCCGTCGGGAAGAAGGCGCATTCAGTGCCCTCCCCAGTGCTCTTAGTATGGGCTAGAATTTTTACGGGAGGATGTTAAGGCAATCTAAGGGGGGGGGACAGGGAGTGATGTGACTCGAATACAGTTCCTGTAGAAGCTTCACCATCGCAAGTAAGCTACATCGAATGTGAAATTGATGGCTACATTAACTAGAGGTGTACTACCCAATACGGTTATCGACATCACATTCTCCATGGCCAAATGATCTGATGAGATACAATGAAGTATCCATAAAAGCTCACATTGTTTTGAATAGTTCACTAGTATATTCTGTCAATATTACAAATGAATCGAAGCCATGATTAACAACACGCCAACAAATGTAATACACTATTCAACTCACGTTTCTTTAAAAAAGACAAAAATTATTGAGACTGCATGCATATTGGGCAAATTATCTTGATGTACAACATAAATGATTAATTCATGTGGAAGTAATACAGTTTTCTTAATCAAGGCATTTGTTTGTGATATTTATATTTACAATTTCGCATAAACGTATTTCATACAAAATGACCTACCACATTAAAGTATGTTTATTTGAAGATACGAACTTTTGAAAGTAGCATCTACGTTGTGTGCTCTTATTAATATAGTAATATAATTTTCTACAAATTGCTTTCTGCAGTGCTATATCGCGGCCACATCAAATGCAAAAGATGTTAAAAGAACGCTAGGCCTGTCCTTACTCCTCGAATCCGAACACATATATTTAACTTCATTATAATCTATTTTACATACAAAATTTTGCGAATTCTCTACTCGGTTCTAAACTTTTTCTCGTGTAAACCCTTCGCGTCCGTGGGAGTTGCACCGCGCCGCGCACTTTGGGCAGCCCTGGGCTTTGAGACGGCGCTAAGCTCGTCCGCGCGCTGCACGAAACATTCTAACCGGCCGCGCCCGCCACCTAGAGCGCGCCACCCGCTTAGGAAAACTTCTTTGCGGCTGCTGCATATTTTATGGGTGTCTTCCAACTCCCATCTATCTCTTTCTACAGTCTTTCATGCCGAAGTTTGGGAATCTCTTTATATCGCGGGTCTTTCCCCCGAAAATTCAATAAGGCGCTCATTTCATTTGAAGGGGGAGGTGTCTGTCTGCGCAGAGTGCGAGGGTGGGGAGGGGGGGCGAACGCAAGGGCCCCCTTCTAAGAGTTTACACGGTCTCTTGGAGGCCTGCAACCCAACTCTTAGCGACGAGCGTAGATTTCGAAGTGTGTTCATTTTGGATGAATATTCTTTCCTTGTCGCAAATGTATAGACATAATACGCTGTACTAATTGATACGTTACATGTAGATAAAGAATGAGTTTTTCTTTCCCGTTGCTTTCATAACTCTTCTAATTCCTTCTAGTAAAATCATTACACTTCCATTCAAGTAAAATCATTATACTTCCAAAATAATAATGAATTATTAAATCCTTGAAAATAAGTAAACTAGCTTAATGCAAAAAAGAGCCATGTATATTTATTATTATACAGGATTTGACAACACAAAATAAATGAGAGGGCGTAATTCTCATGGAGACATATTACTCCTCCCAAGTTATTTTCGCAAAGGCTTAGCCTGTGTGCGAACCCGTACAAAATCTATTCTTATATTGTAGAAAAATAAACCGTATAAGTATCCTTTTGATGATGGATGAAAGCAACTCACCTTCGTTTGATGACAAAGGTTTTTTTTTATTGATTGATTTTTTCGTGTTTCCGGGTGCGTCCACTGCTTTGGTCATTAGTCCCGTTAATGCATGTTTTTTCTCCGGAGATGGCCGTGATCTTCCTCCGCTGGATGGCGAGATCCGGCGCCCACCTACCGTCGACTAGTGGGTTTCCCCCGAACCAGGACACTCCCATCAGCGGGGCACCGCCCCAGCCGGGACCAGCTCTAAGCTCCCGACCGGTCTCCCGAAATATGTGGTAATGTAGGGCACGTTAGTGTAAGTGTGTGTGTAAAGGGACATGATAAGACAAGGAAGAGGAAGGACAGATCGCGCGTGGTCCGTGGCCCGTTTGTTAGGGTACTGCTCCGGCATTCGCCTGGTGTTGATCGGAGAAACCACGGAATACTACCGATAAGAGCAG
The DNA here is from genome assembly GCA_964035755.1 of Teleogryllus oceanicus. NCBI lineage: Eukaryota > Metazoa > Arthropoda > Insecta > Orthoptera > Gryllidae > Teleogryllus > Teleogryllus oceanicus. The sequence continues at coordinate 6,025,676 of CAXIVR010000004.1, read as the reverse complement.
CCAGCCGCTAGAATTCTCCTCCAGACCGCGACTGAATTCGACCTAGCTGAAAGGCTAGTGTCGAAAATCCTGCCGCTGTCAGGACTCGAACCTAGGACCTCCCGGTCAGAAGCGCTGCAGTGACATCAGTTGATGCACTGAGCTACCGCTCCCGGTTTGGCGACAAAGGAATTATTATTATTATTATTATTATTATTATTATTATTATTATTATTATTATTATTATTATTATTATTATTATTATGTATTGCAAGTCTGTACATCCCTTTGTAGGGCAAAGGTCTCCTGCTTAGAGCACGGAGGTTTCACATCAGCGGATCTTCAGGTGACGGTGATTGATAGTCTATTAAGCCAACATGAAAATTTTATTAATGCTTTCCAATGTTCACGGTCCTTCGTTGCTCTAGTCCACTGTACTCCCAATGCCTTCTTCAAGTAGAGAGACAATCTACTTTCTTGCCGGTCTTGTCGTCTCCAACACACTCGCGGGTCCCATCCTGTTGCAAGACCTTTCGTGCTCGTCTCATCAAGTGTCCATCCCATTTTCATTTAATACACATTGCTTGTTCTGCGGAATCTAGAATGCCACTTTTTCTTCCAATAACCGAATTTCGTATTCTATCTTTAATAGAAATGTAGAGCATCTTTCTTTCTATCTTCTGTTGACATATTCTCAGCATATTCTTCTCTTTTGGGTTAGTGACCACGTCTAGTATCCATACAACAAAGCCGGTAATACACAAGAGTCCATTACTTTCCGTCTGTTGTTGATCTTTAGTCGGCTTTTATCCAGTAAGATAAAAGCCAGATTCCAAGATGAAAGCCAGATTTGTACCTCTGTTTTTAAAGGAGACGATCTGTCCTAGCTAAGTATATTCAACATATTCTACTTGTTTTTTATCAATAATTATTTATACTTCATGATGATTGGTCATACCTTTTTTTAAATTTATTTATTTAAGGTCGCTTTATAACAACGAGGTCATCAGCAATCACTATCATTATACAATCTTAATGAAAAACAATAGTTACATTTTTACAACAACTTTCAATCTAAGGTATTAAATTTTTAATTTTTTTTTTTTTTAGTATTGACCTTAGAGTCACAACTTTTGTTTTAGAAATATTAATCTTTCGACTCGTCCTAAATAGATCCTCTAACATTTCTGTCATTTATTGTGCCGATTTGGCATATACCACTACATCATCTGCGAAGCGAACATTTGTTAGCCTTCCTCCATCGATTAGAATACCGGAGTTGGCATTCCAGTCCAGTTTTCTAAAACAATCTTCTAGAACACAAGTGAAGAGTTTCGGTGAGATTGGGTCTCCTTGTTTGACTCCCCTTTCTAAAGGGATAGGTTCTCCATCAATTTCCGTTCGTAATTTTGCATTGCTTTGTTGGTATATCTTGTTCAGTAATCGTATATATTTGCCGTGAATGCCTTGTTCTTTCAGAGCTTGAAAACTGCTTGGTTCTAAGTCAAATGCTTTCTTAATATATATGAAAGTCAAACATAATTTAAAACTGAAATGTTTCTTTTTTCTATTACCTGATTTTCTGTTTGAAGTGGTGGTCGGCTGTAGAAAATCTCCGTCTAGTTATCTTCTTGGGTGTTTCAGCTTTGGATGTATAACTTATTCATGCTGCTGAGATGCTCTTTTCAAGTTCGTAGTAGTATTCTAGATGTTCCTGGCAGCGAAGGTCTACAAATTTATTTTCCACTCTTCCTTGAATTTATCTCCACCTGTATTCAGTTGTGATTTTTTTTTAATTGTAATATTTTTTCCTGGGGACGTTTGCTATCGCAACTATCATTCTGTGACCTGAGTCAAATTTGAGATCATTGATAGCCATCATGCTTTCTAAACTTTGAATATAGTTTCTCAGTAAGATGTCGATTTCATTCCAAGTCTTTCCATCTGGAGAGCACCATGTCCAACCCACTTATCTTCTGGCTTGTTGTTGAAAAATGTGTTTACAATCTTGAATTTAGTCGGCCCGGTGGCCGAGATCGCTAAGGCAGTAGTGTCGTAGCAATCTCGGACCGAAGGGTCGCGCGTTCGAGTCCCGCCTCGGACATGGTTGTATTTATGTTCATCCTTTCACCCCTTATCACCATTTCGTTTCACCTTCATAGTTACCATAACGTTAATGCCAACAGTGGTCGTTAATGATCTAGATGTTAATGCGATCTTAAATAACCCCCCAAAAAATCTTGAATTTGTGACCCTCTGCGAAATAGATTAGTCTTTATCCTCTATCGTATCGTTTTCCGTAACCATTCCGTAAGAGTCCTCTTGCTTCCTCGTCAGTAAAGTGTGTGACCTACTTTTTCATTAAAATCCATTACAAAATTAATCTTTGACCTGTGATTGTTTAATGTGTCGTCCAGGTCATACAATTTCTCCAATTCCTCTTGTAAACTGGCTTTTGTCGGAGCATGTATTTGAATTACTAATTTTTGTAAGAAATCTCTTCATCTTCAAGAAAGCAATTCTTTCGAAAATTCCTTTATATTCTCTATAAAATTATTTATTCTTGTATTGATCCAGAAATCCGCCCCTATTTGACCCTTTGTTGCCTTTGAATATGTATACATCTCTATTCAGTTTTTCTATAATTGCTTCATCAATTTTTCTAACTTTGCTTAAACCTATGATGTCGTACGTCTTGTCCTTTGGAGCATTTTCTAGCTCATCTACTCTTTCTCAGATGAGGGTACGCGCGTTAAGAGTTGCTATAGATAGAGGATAATCCTTTACTTTATCTCTGTTTTGCCTTCTTAATTTGCGATTTTCTTGGTTGTAATCTTTAACAAAATTCTTTTTTGTTATATTTGTCTCTCTTATTTCTTGGATCTTTCCCTCCAGATTTTTCGTGGGTTTCCCCACGTCTCCCGTTTTCCATTTATTTGTATACTTTGATATCCTATTTTAACATTATTACCCCTATCTCATTCTTGCTTACCTCTTTCCCTAATTGCTGCCTGAATCTCCCTTCCTGTTTCGTCATGTCATTGTCAATGAGAATATCGTGTCCTCTAAGATTAATATGGTTTCTCATTATTTCTAGCTAGTCTTCAAAGCTATTCAACTTCACATTTTATCAGACTTCGTTTCTAGTCTTGGCCTATGTAGATAGCATTTTCAAACTTTTTATTAATGTCAATTCGGTTCATTGTGTTGACGACACCTTCTTTTACAGTTCCTGATGGCATATCCTTTACTTTTATGATTATATTTTTTTCTTCCCTCGTTTTTTTTTATTTGTTTCCACATTTTTTACGTCGCTTTCCAGTTTTACTTGTCTTTCCCTTACATTGATATCCATTGCTTTGACTTTGTTTTTTAACTTTAATAGTTCATTTCTTATCTCTTTTCGAAAATTTTCCCCTTGATTCTTCAATTCTTTTATTTCTCATAGGATTTCCGGTGTTCTGTTATTTTCTTCCCCTTTTTGTATGCGTTCAGATCACTCCGGGCTTAGTGGTGTGTTGACGTTTTAGAACCAGGTATCGTCGCATTTTGGAGTAGAGTAGTTTGTCTTCCACTGCGGTCCCTAACGACCAGTTATATAGCGCTACATACAGTGATCAAAGTAGATGTAGAGCTATTACTTGCTGACAGGTAGCGCTGTTGTAGAATGTGCTCTGTGCTCGTTTCTTTACGGTTGATTAAAAAAATTATTTGGTAGCAGCGTTTGTGAATTATAACCTCACTATAACGTTCCTTATCTTTTGATTGTGCAATTCACTTAAGTCTTATTATGACAAGATTTGCGCTTACTTTCTTGGCTTCGTTATGTCTTGTATTTTTTAACTGTACTAATTGAATTTCTTGGCTCTTCCTTTTACTTGTTTTTGATGGTTTTAAAAACTCACTATTCGTAGATTAATACATTACAACCGAACAGGTCTACCAACCATAAGACAAAGGAAAGGTCAAAGAAATATACCGGTTTAAATACTGTTAATTCATTTTAATTTTTCAGTTAAACTAATGAGTTCATACATTTCTTTCTGATATTTTTTTGTAATAACATGGCATTACATTACCAAGAAACCTCTGAGTAAATATGAAACGAAGCACAGTGCGGCTTTTACCGCCGGCATCAATTCAATTTTTTTTCGAGCAGATAGGCCATGGTCCAATGGAAAGTGCTTTTTCCGACAAAGCTGTAAACAAAACCTTTGAAAAAATATTTTCCATTGAACCACAGCCGATGAGTCTCGAAAAAATCGTAAAAATGTAAAGGCATATTTTCAGTCAGTTTGAAAAACAGATTCAATGTTCTTCTTAAGAAAAATATTCGTATAACATATCTCAGAGTTAAATTGACAACCTCACGAAAATGACAATCTCGAAACCTTTGCCTGTTGTGTATTTAGATTACAATATTAGCACTTGTGAAACGGCATTCGCCGACCTGGATGGCCGAGGTGACTAAGAGCGAGTACCGACTCAGCGCTTCGGTCCGAAGGGTCGCGAGTTCGAGTCTCACCTTGGGCATGGTTGTTTGTCCCCTGTCTTTGTATGTATTTGTTGTCGCGGAAGGCCTCGCGTTCTGCTGACCCCAGATCAGAGGAGCCCGCAAGTGTGTTGGTGTCTAGTGTATGGTCAAATATGCGTCCCATCGAGACGTAAAGGGTAACCTGCGGTCGGCAGGATAAAAACCCTAGAAAGAAAGAAGAAGAAGAAACGGCATTCCTGTTTGAGAGACCTTTATTTTTCTTTGTTTTTATTTTGAGCACAGTATTTAGTTGCACCGAGGAGGAATGCAAATCTCCTGCCACCACTCAACGTCACATAAAATGATTACTTTTCGACGCAAATAATAAATGAATAAAGCGCAAATATGAGTTCGAGTGGCCGGTATTCGTCTGCAAGCGTGCGGTGTCGCTGAAGGCAGCGCGGGAGACGGCAGGCGCCGCTGCCCCAGCGAAGGGGCAGCGAGCGATCACGCGAACCCGAAATGCGGCCACGCCTTAAATATTATCTGATGCTAAACACCGGCTTCTCTGTCATTACCGAGAGCTGGGGGGGCCACGAGCAGCGGGGAGGGAGCCGTTATTTCGAGAGCATCGATCAGCGTGTCACTGCTTGATGCTCGAGTTCCGCGTAGGCGTCGCCAGGGGTGCAGGGGAACGGGGGGGGGGGGCAAGGCCAAGGAAAGCAAGGCAGACGGCGCAGACAGTCAAATCACTCTCTGAACAGCGGTGAGATCATGGCTGCCTTCTCAGGCAAATTTGCAGCCCTAATGCCCTCGCGGGATACCGCAAGTTTACTGGTATCAGCCAAACTAGTGACATGAAACGAAACGGTCCGAGTACGCATTCGGTTTCCCCGTAACAATGGCGCTTTCGGAATCTGCAACACCGATATCGTAAAGGATATTGTAGGGTCGTGTCACTAAAACAGCGTGGGCACGTGGCGCGTGGTGGGCACCGGATGCGTAGACAAAGGCAGAATCTATGACGCACGGGGTTTTTCTGACAGGGTGTGCGCATCGTTAGGGCGGAGGCAGTGGAAGTGGCGGGCAGCGTCGCGAGGGCTATTTAAGGGCCGCTTTTCTTTCTTGTGATACTGGCAGCGGCAGCGTGGGTCGTCCGTGAGAGGTGCGAAGTGCATTGGTTATGTATGACTGCGGTCTAAAATTGTGAATAAACCTGCTGTTATTACAGTCCACTCTCGTCTGTGTACTGATTCACCCGTATGCCACAAAAATTCTAATCCGATGAAAAAAGTTGTGCAAATGAAAATTATTATTAAAATGTTAATAAACCTAACCACCATACGTAATTTAATTAAGTTCTCACACTATCACTAGTAGTAACTTGTAATTCATGCGTAAGTTTCAGAGTGGAAGTTCACTACTTCCACTACCGTGTGGCCAACTACAAGTAGGGGAGTTTCCATTGTGCAACCGCTCACGTTTATTGACGGCCACGACCTTGTCACCGCAGCTGTACAACAAAAGAAAAAGATTTTGTTGCATGCAGTCAAAAAATGTTTTACATAGTGGAGCCATTCTATACGAGATGACGATGTTGGAAATAGTTTGACAGAAGCAATAACATCGCATCATAGCTTCAAACTATGTCACGTTATTCAAGATGCTTTCTGTACAGGAAAATACAAACTTTTTTTGTTGTTGTTTCTTAAGGTCGCATCAACATCTAGGTCATTAGCGATCACTATTGGAGTTGACGTTATGGTAACTGTGATGATGAAACGATATGGTGATGATAAGGGGTGAAAGGACGAACACAGGGACGGGGACAGAGGACAGAGGCGGGACTCGAACACGCGACCCTTCAGTCCGAGATCGCTACATTACTGCCTTAGCGATTTCGCTCACCGGATCGAGAAAACTCAAACTTTGATTAATGTTTTGAAGTAGATTCGTCATCGATCGAATCAGACAAATTGAATGTAAACCGAACACAGCTCGTCAACCTCTCGGGACACGCCACCCTGGGCGGTCTGCGAGTGCAGAGCCCGCCAAGAGGGAACGGATGTTAATCGGAATACCTTGCACACATCCCATAAAGCGTAACCCAAATAGACAATGTTTTGCAATAATTTGCGAGGGGATATGCATCTGGCTGTGAAAGTGCTTTTGAGAGAATATCAGACATTGTTGTAACCATGTTCTTATGACATTGGTATTGACAAGCGCCTTGCAGAATTGGATAAATTAATTACGCATGTTCATAAGGTGTAAGGAATGTCTTTTTGTGGACATACTTTACATGAATTTGTCTTTTTTTTGGGGTCTACCAATAACTTAGTGGAATAGGTAATAGTTTATTTGTTAATTTTTTGCTGCCGCAAGGACCAAAAATCATACGTTTACGGATTAATTCATTACTCTTTTGATTGACTCGTATTTTCAACAGTTATAGTAATTTTTCGATTGCAAATATTTCAATGTGAATAAAATATAGAACAAGATATGAATGTAAATTTCTATACAAAAATTTAGTAATCACAAAAACAGCTCAGAAATAATCCGCAATTTTCTATCCATAATTATTTTAAAATTAGTAAGTAAAATAAAAATAGATAAAAAATGCCGGGCAGAAAAGACACAGAAAGGATGCTTTTTTCTCTATTATTTAGATATGACCTAGAAAAGGAGTAGGTGAACCGTGGGCAAAGGACAAAGAAGGGACCGGGAATCTTAACAAAGCAAGCCTGCACAACGGCTGCTTCGGCGGGTTTTCTGCAGCCAAGTGCCGGGCATCTGCCAGCCAGAGCGGGGAAAGTGCAGGTAGAGCGGCCGAGGCAGCTTTGCGGGCAGAGGAGCAGCCTGGCATCGCACAGTGAGGACGACGCGGCGCGTAGCTTGCCCTGGGCGTCTAATGCGTCTCTTTATTTTATCTTTCAGATCCCCCTAAAATATGTTTTAAGACAAAACGTGCCTACTTACATAATGAGAGCAATTTCTCACGTCAAGATTGACATAAAAATGAAATATAGACAATTCCAAGAAGAGGAATGTTTGGCAGCACATGCATTTATGACCATTTTTTCCTCACTATGAATATTAATGAGAGATACCATCAAGCCAACCTCTCTCACGATATGTTCCGGGCAATCATAAGATTATTATGAGTGTTGTTAAATATCATGCAAAGGACTTTCTCTTTTCTATACGATGTAGTAAACGATTATGAATAAATACCGTTCGATTATTTTATATTAGAAATATACAGTGTTCATTTTATCGTTCGCCGAAGATTCGAGCTACGTCTCCCGGGCAGCCGAGAGCTTATTCGCACAGCGAACCGCTGACTCACTTCCGGGCTGACACATGGAAACTATTGCTGCGCTTATCTTACCTTAAGATGCTTAAAGTGGTGTCCTTCGTCTCAAATGCATTCTTCGCACCTCCGAAACATATTCTGATTTATCCTTTGAAGTAAGTCTCGAGAAATTGTTGTGATTTTCTCTTTAGTAGAGTGCTGGAGCTCTTCCTCCGAATGCGGGTTTTCTGCATACATCTGATCTTTCAAGAACCTCCAAAGGAAAAAATCACAAGGAGTCAAATCAGGAGATCCAGGAGGCCATAACCGACGACTAATTATTCAATCGTCACTATAAACAGTATTTAAAATGTCATGAATCGTACAGCAGTGTGAGCAGTTGCCGAATCCTGTTGAAAGTAACCACAGACGCCTCAAAGATTTTCTTGGAGATTGTCATAATCAGGAAGAGATTTTGTTCACCTTCTCTTCTGTCACAGCATGGCGCTTTCCACACTTTTGTCAATTACAATTCCATGGATGCGAAGTTTCTTAGAGAAGCTTAGAAATTGCTGATGTAGAATTTCACGCCCGGAAATTGGTTAATAAACATTTTGTAGGACTTACTGGCAGACTTAAGTCGAACGAAGGTGTCGTAGAGAAATATTCTTTGCTCCAAAGAAAATTTCATGTTGCAGCTGAAGGCTCTCGGAACACTGGTGTATCGGCCTGTGGCGTCGAACGTCGACCGAGACGGATGACAAATCCCCGGGGAACCGACGACTCTATCGTTGAAGCAAGCGGCGCGAGACCTTCGGCGAAAGATAAAAGAAACACCGGGTGTAATGTACTCTTGCCAGTTATTGGAGCAGAAAGTAAACATGATTTTTTCAGAATAAAATTATTCAGCTTTTTGGAACCGTCTTATGCAATTAAACATAGTTAATCGTCTGTGGTGGCAAAGACAAGGACAAAAATCTCAAGAACAGTATTACTTTAGTAATGAAATGACGTTCGTTTTGAGAATTTTATCACTGATGAGAGCAAAGATACAAAGAGGTATGCTCTTGAAGGTTGTAACAAGAAATACAAATGTATTGGCAGAAAACGCAATATGAACCTCTTTGCTGAAGGTCTCGTCCAATTCCTCTGCGCCTGACAGTCGATATGGGATTTGTAATTGTATTTCTCCTTTATCCTTGCCACCAGAGTGTGTTTATCTGTAAGTACTCGTAACCTCGTCTTCCCCAGACCTGCGACGGTTGATTGATTGATTGAATTTTTCGTGTTTCCGGGCGCGTCAACTGCTCTGGTCATTAGTCCCGTTAGTGTAGTGCATGTTTTTTTCTCGGGAGATGGCGGTGATCTTCCCCCGCTGGATGGCGATATTCGGCGCCGAGCTACCGACGGCTAGTGGGATTTCCCCCTAACCAGGACTCTCCCACCAGCTGAGCATCGCCCGAGCCGGGACAAGCTCTAAACTCCCGACCGATCTCCCGGAATTTGTAGTAGTGTAGTGCATGTTAGTGTATGTGTGTAAGGGGAGAGGATAGGACAAGGAAGAGGAAGGAGAGATCGCGCGCGGTCCGTGGCCCGTTTGGTAGGGTACTGCTCCGGCATTCGCCTGGTGTTGATCGGAGAAACCACGGAAAACTACCGACCAGAGCAGCCGGCCGCTAGAATTCTCCTCCAGACAGCGACTGTATTCAACCGAGTTGAAAAGCTAGTGTCGAAAATCCTGCCGCCGTGGGGAGTGGGAACCTAGGACCTCCCGGTGAGAGGCGCTGCAGTGACATCAGTTGATGCACTGAGCTACCGCTCCCGGTCCCTGCGACGGTTCCTGCCTTTGGTGCCCGCAACTCACCGCCGTCATTCAGGACGAGGATATACCCATGCGCTCGGCTGGTGCAACACAAGTGACACTGTACATATCCGCCCGCTGAATAAGTCAAAAAAATTATCTGAAATTGATTGATAAATATAATTAACATATTTTTTAATATTTCAAAAAAATACTTTATGCACTAATTGTCTAAACTAAGGTCTTCAGAATTAAAACTGAATAATGATATCTAATCTTTGTTTAATTCTACTTCGCAGTGTGACAAAATTATTAAATTTTTATGTGCTGCACAATTAGAAATATATATTGCATTTTTTGTAGTAAAAAGAAAAAGTAACAAGCTTGTTATAAAGATGTATGTTTGTGAATATTTTAACTTGTTAAAAGACAAAGTCATAAAATTTGGTTTTATAATTAAATGTGCATTTTGACATATTGTGACCGTCCGTTTTCTTAGATTCCGAAAACGTGTCACATACCGCCCTAAGAAAGCGAGGGAAAAGAATATTTTGAACGCGCGCCAACGCGGATGGATATTTGGAATGATAATTAGAATTTAGAACAAGAGAGACCGCCACCTTATCCCAAGGCGAGACCGGAGGTCGGATGAAGAAAAGTTCTTTCTGAAGGTAGCAGCTGAACTGGGCGGACGTATGGAAAACGGTACCCAGGAAGTGACATTGCAGCGGATTTCAGATTTGCAACTTTTTGAGAAAACTCTTCTAGAAGACCAGAAGAGGTAATTATTCTATTATAAATTGATTTAAACATAATCTTAGAAGAAGATAATAAAAATGTTATGAATTTATAATGGAAGAATTAGGGAGAGAAATTTTGAATAGATGGCAGTAATTAATAGCTTGCATTCATTTCTCTTTCCAGTTTTTTTTTTTTCTCTCTCTCACATGCTTTTCGTATATTTAAATACTCTCTTGAAGTTGGTGTTCATATAAAAAGGGGTGATCTCTGGATTCATTTCCTCTGAATACCCAGTGGGTCATTAACTGTAATCAAAAATAAAGTAAAATACATATGAGAGTATTCAAGCATATAAAACTTGAACGAGAAGAAGAAGGCGATTTCTGAGGAGCAACGGCGTTCTCAACCGAGGCCACGACCTTCAAGGCCGAAGCAGCTCAGTGGAAAGGTGTAGAAGGAAGCAAAGTGGACTGCTCTACGCGGCCGAGAACACAGTAAGGTCGTTCCAAATAAAATGTTTTGTAGGGATAGGAGTGATTCAGTTTAATAAGAAGCTCATTCTGTATCTATCCGTAGAAAGAAAAGGGAGGGTAACAGATTTACCACGCTTAAAAGATAAGAAAAGTAAAAGTACATTTGTTTCCGACTTCTAATACGTGAGAACAGAATCAATCTTTTCTTTCAAAAGGGATTTCAAGATCAAATATTGTAATATAGTGATTAAGAGTTTGTGTAAGAGTATAATTATAATAATAGTAATTCTCTGGATTTTAGAGAGAAAGAGTTTCCTTTTGTTGTAAAAGTAATGTTAAGGAAAAGTATTAATTTTGATTTTCAATGTGTGTTTCTTTCAAATTTTGTAAAGTAATATTTTAACGATTCTTTCAATTTCTGAAAGTGTGTTTGTTAAACAATTGGTTTTGTAGATGAAAGTAAGAAATTGTGTATTGTGTTATTAGTGTGTTTTTCAGTCAAAGTATTCTGTATTTGATTTTTCTGTGTGCCATTGTTTTGTATTTGTCATAGCAGCAAATATTTTTGAATATATTCTGAATTTAGTGAAAAGTGATTCTCACCGAGTTGTTTGTAATTTTTGCATCAATCCATAAACGATCTTACGACCCTGCCCCTATTTTTATTTATTTTTCCACACTGGGACGTCTATACTGAGCTAGTCGACCATCTGGTGATTTGTGTTCTCCACCCCAAGACGTCTCAGGTCGGGTGCTGGCCTTACGGCTTGTACCGCACACGACTGTGGCTCGCAATTGGCGCCCATAAGCGGGCTCGATTATTGGATGCATTTACGACAAACTCGATTTGGAATAACTGAGACCAAAATTTGGTGTAACTAAAATTACTAGTACAATTGAATCACTGTTCACTAAAATTTCTGACCAGGTTGCAGAGTACAAGTGGGTTGAGTAAAAGTGTGTTATTTCAGGAGTGGTTTTTCTCGAAAGGATATTTATTATAGAGTTTTATCAGTTTCAAATTGTGTCTGGTATTTCTGTGAAAATATTTTGTGAGAGGTGTATGGTGTCTGGGAAAGAATTGATTGATTCTAGGCAGTTAATAGATTCAAATGGCAGATAAGTATAACGTGGCTAGGAATTTACCTACCGTGGAAGGAACTCGAGGAATCAGATAGCGATAGGAAACTGGGGACAAGCACCAGGTACGATGATCGTGGAGGAAACGACAGGAGTAGAACTAGGAACGCAGGAGAAACTAGTGCGACGTCGCCGACAGAATCACAGCCAACGCCAACACGAGATCAGGATGAGGAAGAACGAAACCTCGAGAGGGCTAATTCAATGATGCAACGGTTAATAGGTCAATTTATGCAACAATTAGATGTGAGGTTAGTCATGCAGGATGAAAAACAGGGGAAACCATAAAAAATTAGGGGTTACTTTGGAAACTAAACTAGAGGAGAACAAGGCTACTTTGGAAACTAAATTAGAGGAGAATAACTCGGCAATAAATGCTTTGGAAACAAATTAGAAGAAAATAACTCGGCAATAAATGCATTGGAAACTAAACTAGAGGAGAACAAGTTATTTTGGAAACTAAACTAGGGAGAACAAGGTTACTTTGGAAACTAAACTGAGGAGAACAAGGCTACTTGGAAACCAAATTAGAGGAAAATAACTCGGCAATAAATGCTTTGGGAAACAAAATTCACAGAATTCGACACGAAATTAGAAGAAAATAATGAAGTTAGAAGAAAATTTAAAAGCACAGTTTACTGAATTAGGAGCAGTGGAAGGTCGAATTTAGAGCGAGTTCAACAAATTAGCACAGGAACATGAGAACTTAGAAAAAATTCACGGAGCTGGACTTGAATTAGAAGAAAAGGTTGATCAAGTAACGAAAGAATTTGAAAATAGGATCGAAACACAATCGGATCTTATAACCGCCGTATCCGACAGGCAGATTGAGGTAGAACAAGGAGTAGAAAAGTTCCAGAAATTAGTTACTGAACAAGTTCAGGTTCAAGCTAATAAATTAGATAGTGGAATAAAGGCTCTTTCTGAACAGGATGGCGTTCTACAACATCAAATTAATGCATATAAGAATGAAGTAGTAGAATTGAAAAATCAATTAGAAAATTTACCGAGTGGAGGAAGTCAGCCCACGTATGTTTCATTACCTGTACTCCTAATTTCAGTGCAGCGGAGATGAAAATCCATGTGTATTTATGAAGAAGTAGATAATTTCTTTTCTTTAAATTGTGTTCCGGACAGTAAGAAAACTAGAATCGTTTATCAGATGTTGCAGGGTAATGCACGAATCTGGGCAGATAGTTTAGGAGAGTTTCCCAAAACTATGGCCGAACTCAAAGAAAAATTTTATTCGAGATATTGGAATAACGAAACTCAAATCAATTTTAAAGTTAACGTAATGTATGGTACGTGGAAGAAGGGTACGATGTCCATGCAGGAATATGCAACGGAGAAATTAGCTTGTTTCAAATTATGTACTCCGACGATACCGGATGAAGAAATTGTCTGTTTATTAATACGTCATTTTCCTTCCTCGACGCAAAATTTTAAGAATCTCTTACCAATGCCCACTGAAAAATTAATAACGCAGCTAGGATTGTATGATGCCACTTTCGTGTATAATGAAGGTTACAGAAGCAGGGCAAATGCTAATGGTCCGGTAAATGGTCAAGATAGCAGACAGCAACAACATAATGTAAGCAAACCAGAAACAGGAGAAACTTACAAACCGAAACATCACCAAGAAAAACAAACTTATGCTAGACAAGACAGGACCTCGTCTAGGGATAGAAATAGAAAAAATTCTATTGATAGAGGAGTTTTCCAACCCAGAAATACAGGACCAAGTACATCTCGCGGACATGAGTCGGAAAATTAGAAAGGTTTGTTTCGACACGCCATCCGCCGCAACCAAATAGAACAATCTAGTGAAGAAGAGGTGGCGATATTATCAATCGAATTAATCTCATTTGATGATGAACCGTGGAACGAAGAAGAACAAATGCAGATCGGATCCAGGAGGCAGTGTCCGAGAATTAAAGTTAAATGTGAGAGTGTTGATACTTCGGTATTAGTAGACAAGGTTTGCAACTTCCGTCATAGCTGAAAGTTTGTTGCATGAATTAAAGAACAAAGGAGTGGAGAGTACCTACATTGCCGCTCGTGAAATCTTTTCTGATAGGTGCGAATCGGAAAAAATCAAACCAATAACAAGACAAGTTTATTTGGATATAGAGATAGGCAAGAATAAGTATCAAGTTGTGTGTCTTGTAGCGTCAGAACTTTTATATCCACTCATACTGGGAGTCGATTTCATGAAACAACACGGAGTTGTTATCAATTTAGAGAACAATACTTTAACTTTGAAACCGAATAATCAGCAGGATCTTGAATTCTATTCATTCACGTGGAATTATTGGGAGGCTAATTGTTTGGAGGAAGAAGATGTGAACCTACAAATTCGTTCGAGTGTGCAGAGAAACGATAATCTCAATGCATATCAGAAAAAACAGTTAACTGAAGTATTGCTTAGGAATCAAAGGTGTTTGCAAAACAAGAATCCAGTAAAGATTTTCAATTCGAAATAGAATTAACAGATAAAACACCATTCACGGGTTACCAATATGTCATTCCAGAAAAACATAAGGAAGAGGTGGATAAGCTCATTGCTACCATGGTCAAGATGATATCATCATGAAGTCAAAACCTCTTATCTAAATCCGATAGTGCTCGTAGAAAGAGTAATGGGAAGATAAGGTTGTGTTTAGATGAGACGATTGAATCAAGTTACCCTACCGTACAGAGACAGACCGTTGCGTGTAGAGGATTTAACTAATCAATTATCCGGCATCAAGTGGTTGAGTTCAACCGACTTCACTGCATCGTATTGGCAGATAGCGATAGCACCTGAATGTAGACAATATACAGGATTTATTCACGGGAATTTCGTATGTTTTCAAAAGAATGCCATTTGGACTCAAGAACAGTGCATCTGCTCTTGTGCAATGTTTAGACAATATCATTGACAGAGAGGTGTCCAGCGATGTTTTTATCTATATTGATGACGTGCTCGTGTATTCGAAGACATTTGAAGAACACATGAACAAGCTAGATATTTTGTTGAAACGTCTAATTGAAAATAATTTACAACTGAATTTGGAGAAAAGTAATTTCTGCACTAAACAAGTTAAGTTCCTGGGTTATGATGTGACAGTTAACGGAGTCAAAATGAATATGGAAAAGATGCGAGAGATAGATAAAATTGCACCGCCAAAAAACACGAAACAACTTAAAAGTTTGTTAGGTTGCGTCAATTATTACGCCAGATTTATTCCTAATTTCGCCATGCACATTGAAATATTTCTTCCGTGCTGCGAAAGCACACTAGATGAAAGTGGTAATACAATCGGAAAGTACAATTTCCACAGTTTGCGACCATTTAAAGAATGAAATAAGTGGCAAAATGATGAAACAAACAAACAGATAAAGTAACCGACAAGAATCATGAGAAAAAAGAAAATAGAAAACAAGAGAGAAAGAGGGAGAAAGAAGGAGGAAAAATAAGGAAGATGAGGAAGAAGAAAAGGAGTAAGAGTACAAGAGGGAAGAGAATAAGATTGCTCGACGTTCTAGAATCAAGAAAAAAAGAAGAGCATAAATTTTAGTGAAAAGATTTTACGGCATATGAAATCAAATCCCATAAAATCTTTTTTTCCGAAAGAAGGGTTATGTGACCGTCCGTTTTCTTAGATTCCGAAAACGTGTCACATACCGCCCTAAGAAAGCGAGGGAAAAGAATATTTTGAACGCGCGCCAACGCGGATGGATATTTGGAATGATAATTAGAATTTAGAACAAGAGAGACCGCCACCTTATACCAAGGGCGAGACCGGAGGTCGGATGAAGAAAAGTTCTTTCTGAAGGTAGCAGCTGAACTGGGCGGACGTATGGAAAACGGTACCCCAGGAAGTGACATTGCAGCATTTCAGATTTGCAACTTTTTGAGGAAAACTCTTCTAGAAGACCAGAAGAGGTAATTATTCTATTATAAATTGATTTAAACATAATCTTAAAAAAAGATAATAAGAAATGTTATGAATTTATAATGGAAGAATTAGGAGAGAAATTTTGAATAGATGGCAGTAATTAATAGCTTGCATTCATTTCTCTTTCCAGTTTTTTTGTCTCTCTACATGCTTTTCGTATATTTAAATACTCTCTTGAAGTTGGTGTTCATATAAAGGGGTGATCTCTGGATTCATTTTCACTCTGAATATCAGTGGGTCATTAACTGTAATCGAAAATAAAGTAAAATACATATGAGAGTATTCAAGCATATAAAACTTGAACGAGAAGAAGAAGGCGATTTCTGAGGCAACGGCGTTCTCAACGAGGCCACGACGCTTTAAGGCCGAAGCAGCTCGGTGGAAAGGTGTAGAAGGAAGCAAGTGGACTGCTCTACGACCGAGAACACAGTAAGGTCGTTCCAAATAAAATGTTTGTAGGGATAGAGTGATTCAGTTTAATAAGAAAGCTCATTCTGTATCTATCACGTAGAAAGAAAAGGAGGGTAACAGATTTACCACGCTAAAGATAGAAAAGTAAAAGTACATTTGTTTCCGACTTCTAATACGTGAGAACAGAATCAATCTTTTCTTTCAAAAGGATTTCAAGATCAAATATTGTAATATAGTGATTAAGAGTTTGTGTAAGAGTATAATTATAATAATAGTAATTCTCTGGATTTTAGAGAAAGAGTTTCCTTTTTGTTGTAAAAGTAATGTTAGGAAAAGTATTAATTTTTGATTTTCAATGTGTGTTTCTTTCAAATTTTTTAAAGTAATATTTTAACGATTCTTTCGAATTTCTGAAAGTGTGTTTGTTAAACAATTGGGTTGTAGATGAAAGTAAGAAATTGTGTATTGTGTTATTAGTGTGTTTTTTTTCAGTCAAGAGTATTCTGTATTTGATTTTTTTCTGTGTGCCATTGTATGTATTTGTCATAGCAGCAAATATTTTTGAATATATTCTGAATTTAGTGAAAGTGATTCTCACCGAGTTGTTTGTAATTTTTGCATCAATCCATAAACGATCTTCACGACCCTGCCCCCTATTTTTTTATTGTGTCCACACTGGGACGTCTATACTGAGCTAGTCGACCATCTGGTGATTTTGTTCGCCACCCCCAAGACGTCTCAGGTCGGGTGCTGGCCTTACGGCTTGTACCGCACACGACTGTGGCTCGCAATATAATGTAAAATTGTAAAACATGTTTTTATCGCTTATGACCATGTAGTTACAGATTGACAATAAATAAATGTAAAAAAGGTCTTCAGAACTTTATTCAAATATAATTATAAATTGAGAATTTCAAGACTATTCAGTTAATTATAAACAGATGTTAAATAGAAAATAATCACATAAAGCAGATATAATGGATCATTTGATTAAAAATGAGCTCTTGCTCCGAAGTACTTGCTGCGGAGCAAAGTAAATCTACTCCGCGACACTCAACAAAATCTCCATTTCAAAATTAATAAAAACTTAGTATGTCTTCGAAAAACTAGCGTACGTCTCGCGAGCATTTGCTAGTTGTGAACAAGTGACAGTGAAAGGCTAAGAGTTTTGATACGTCGTCATGGACCTATGAATTCACGCACGTCGCGCATATTATTTGTTTTCTTCCGTCTACTTTTGTGAGGAAGCATTGAAAAGTACTACTTGTGCAACTTTTCTTGAACGATAGAATGAAGAAATGCGGGTGGATATCGAGTAATACTTACAGAGTCGGCCACTACAGTATTTACAGTAATGCCAATCTCTGAAAAATCAAAGTCAAACCTGCTACGTGTGCGGCCAGGCCATGGCTCTTGCTAAGTGACAGCAGGGACAGTATTAAGGAGTTTTATGTGCCTTCCTTGAAGGATCTGGACCTGCCTCAGACATTTCTTTAGATAATGGTAATAAAGCTGAACAGTTCTCGACTATGAAAGCAACAAGCTCTGTTTAGCTTCTGTTTCGCGCCAACAAGTTTTAATGCATGGAATGTTGTCATCAGTGCTCGGGGCGAGCTTTTGCCTTCAACTGTTTTGCTCAAGTGAGGGGGAAGCAAGGTCATCGTTCAAGAAAAGCTGCGCGAGTAGTAGTGAGCACGTTCTCTTCTCGTTATTCTAATTTGGAAACGCGCAGCAGTGAAGACGAACAGAAGGCGCCAGAGGCCCAGCTAATTTTTGTCGAAATGCTCAGCAAGCATCTGATTCTATTGGAGAAGAGCCAGCTTCCGGAGGCACGCTGCCGCCGGAAAGAAGCTCTGCAAAATTTGAAGAAACAGTTCTCGGAAAAATTCGGAGTTCTGTTGAGCGATGACCAATTGACCAAAAAAATTTCAATATCAAAACGCGTTTAAAAACAAAAACTGACAAAAATTGCACTGGAAACAAAAAAATTAAAAGCATGAGGGAAAAGTTATGAATTAATGAACGGGGACAGTAACCCAACTATGTTGAATAGAAGGTAAGAAAACTTGTATTCTTCATATTTTTAATAATAATAATAATTATTATTATTATTATGTTAACTGAATATATTCATAATAATATTTACATTATATTTTATGTTTTATGGAGCACTTCTTTAGCTGAAACTAGGAATGAAGGAAGTGTTTCTAGTGGAGAAGCAATACTTTGTACGGAGAATAGCAGCGGCACCCAGGGGAGGGTGCTATCTCGCTAAAGAAAATTAGTAGACTTAGAAACAGGAAACATAACCTATGTCAAACGTAATTAACAAGAGTCGTTTTATTGGAGGAATTGCAAGGACTGCGATTAAAGAAGGAGAAATATCTGTGAGAAAAAAAAAGTTTGTTTTCCAAAATGAATAAAGTAAATTTTACTTAAAAATTAAAATATGTATGTCATTCTTGACATCATCCCTCCTACGTTGTCCTATCAATCTTTCAGAAGTTCGCCCTCCTTCTGGGCAGTTGTAATTCTCATTCAGGTTCAACGATGTCAGTTACAAAAGCCTCATCATGTAAGTATTTTGATATATTGTGCAAAATAAAACAGCACAAAACAACTGATGAGGTCTTCTCCGCAGCTAGTATTATCCTGCTTCCCAAAATCTGAAAGCATTATTTTGGTTGCCCGAAACACGTTCAATGGTAACTCGCTCTCTTTTCAAATATCTATTGAAAGAAAATTGCTCTGGCGTTACAGGATTCGTATATGGCACCATGAGCCATGGAGCAATTCCATAGCCTGAATCGCCAAGTAGCAACAGGTCGCTTTGGCCTGACATTAGCCCGCATGGATGGAAATTTTTCCAATTAAAAAACCAAGAAGTGTCCATGCTAGTACATTCTTCTTTAGCATGGAATGTTGCTTGAATATTATTAGAATGAAGGTCTTTTCTATTGATGTACTCATCAGCATGTCGCTTCTTCATCAGAGTATGTGTGCAGTCAAGAGCACCACTTGCATTAAGAAAAGTGTATCTTTCCTGCCACAGATCTCTTGCATGCTGGAGAGCTAGCGTAGTTCTTGGGAACTGTATCCAATACTGTTTTTTTCTTTTATTTTTCTCCATGCCGAAACTTTACGTCATGCTCACTGTGGATTAATCTACGCCAAAACATCATCTGCCACTGCTACCTGAAGACCAGGATTGGTCACGTAGCGAAGAAAAATTTTAATTTTTAGCTCATTGTTTAGAGCTTTGCCTGTTATTTCTTCATGATCACCGAGAAAATGTTGCGTCAACCATACAACATTGTTATTTTTGACTCTGTATAAATTATAATCTACGTCACGAGAATCTCGTATCTGGTTATTTTTTTTAGTCCGCTGCATTTGCATGTGAGTACACGGCATAAACTCGGGCATTTTAACCTTACTTTTTAAACGTGAGTCTGCTACTGAGGTCCCTCCAAAATTTCGAAGCAAGTGCTTAAATAGAGAGTAAACGCTTAACTTTATTCATACCAACTCTGAACACTCGCTCGTCAGGTGAGAGCACGCTCAGAGGCGGAGTAAGTGCTCAGAGACTGAGCAATTGCTCACCCTTATATTCATACGAAATTGAGAAGGTTCTTCGAAACTCGGACA
Organism: Teleogryllus oceanicus; assembly: GCA_964035755.1. Lineage (NCBI taxonomy): Eukaryota > Metazoa > Arthropoda > Insecta > Orthoptera > Gryllidae > Teleogryllus > Teleogryllus oceanicus. The sequence continues at coordinate 6,005,770 of CAXIVR010000004.1, read as the reverse complement.
AAACGTAATTGCTTATTTTTATTCATACCACCCAATATGTTTATGTTGTTTATTACACACAGGTCTATTATCTGCCTGCATGCATTAAAAAATTAAAACTTTTGTATTTAACTTGTTTCTATTCGTAATCCCACAAATTCAAATAAATTAAATATTGTACAATTATAAAATATTTATATTAGAGCTATCTTCTTTTTAACGTCGATTTCATATTTTTAATTTGTTTATTCATAAACTTCGATAATTTTTCAAGCTTAACTAGTAAATATGATCAAATAATGCACCAAAATATATTAAACCAATTCTTGTTTTATTGTTAGGAAGACATCAAGATGTTTGCCAAAAAATTATGTTACAACTATTATGTGTATCATTGATTTATGTAGTAACAGATTAAAACATACAAGAACTTTTCTTTCCCTAACGGATAATTCCAATATTTACAACACAAATCATTTTATAAATTCGAATACATTTCTAATTAAAAGGAACTTTCATTAAATTTATTAATCAATTGCCTTCTTACCATTCATAGAGCAATGAAAAATAACAAGCTATGTGTTTAGTTTCTTGTAACGATTCATTGTCAGACTTAAATGGTTGATAAAAGATGCTCCTGTGTACCGGTACGTTAATCGCAATGTTGCGTGAAGAAACTTAGTGGATGAGGGTTAACACGCACCAGACAATATAAGAGTGGAAAGTTTACGTTTGTAACTTAAAAAACTCTGGGTGTTCTACATCTCTTTTCACAGAGGTGTTTAGTTGGGTGCAACTTGAAGTCCAGTGTTTTCATTTCAGAAGATACCTTGTGTTATACTACGTCGTGCCTGTTTGTGAATGATGAAGTTACGTGGATATTATTTTTATACATAATGTCTGAGACTAAACGTTACAAACTTCGAGGACTTGTAGAGGGATATATGATCATATTTTGCCAATGAATTATTTATTTAACGTCAAAAAATGTTAAAAACTGTCCGTGATATACTATGGAGACAAATGTATTCTCTGCACGTTTTCTTAGATTGTGGGATCCCTACCCTACCCAATTAGAAGCGAAATTATGAATTGAGATGGAAATGAGCGGTTCTGACAAGAATTGATTAGTGAATATTTGCTCTCGTGTAATAAAAACTGCAAAGGCAAATCTGCCATGGATATGGATTATTATTCCTCATCGTGCACTTTGCGAAGGATTCGACTGCTGTGAAGACTGCTGTGAGAATGTGTAGAACAATGTTGCAGGCTTCCACAGTCATAGATATGCTTTTGGCTGCTCAGGCGGAGCCAAGTTTCCACCATCTTTTCATGGTCTTCCTTGGGGGAGAAGTAACCAAAAGACGTCAGGGATGTGCCAGCAATTATCTCTTGGTGTCTGGCAGTTTTGTTCTGACGCAGTCAAAGAGCATTCGTTTTCCTGCCGAACACCATTACATGAGACGTTGCCAAACAATTAGAGGCGAATGTACCATGTGCAACTTCATTACAGGAAAATATCCATGTGAACATTGCTAAAAAGTTGTCATTTTCGACCCCTCCCCCTAAAGATTCTAAAAGTTTAACAAATTTGTTCTGAGACTTCCTTTATAATTAGTGCAGAATGTTTAATAATTAATTGTTCAAAAAATTCAAGGAAGACGATAAGTATTTACAACATCAATTTAGTTTTATTCGAATACCCTATTGATCATCCCTGCTCTTTAATTTCAAGATAACATCATTGTCCATTACGATAATTAATTACAAATAAATTGACGTTAATGTCTTCTTCGGTCCTGAATTGCATCAGATACGTCGTTCTGAAATTTCTTTCACGAAGGGAATCCGAAGGCGAGCAATTACGAGTTCTTTGATGCGATTCTGACATCGAGACGACAAAGAAACGAGATGTAATTGCCTGGCTTCCCCGTCGCCTGTGCCAAACGATGTTTCAATTAGCTGCAATTGATCTTCAGTCAATCGAGCAGAAGACAGAATTCCACGAAGCAAGAAATGTACAGCAAATGCTCCCCGTGAAAAAAGTCCAAATGGTAAGAAAAATAATATATGCAATAGCAGCAGAGATATTTGTGCTTTGCAATACGTCTCTGATAGGCATTGAAACAAACTGTCTAATTTAATTTTTAAATTTAATATCTCCTCTGCCCTTCTAATATTATTAAATATTAATTCAACGTAACCCGTTCCAAAAGTATATAATAATATGGGCGCCGGAAAAGGTTTTAATTAAAATTAATCTTCTACTGCTATTTCCAATAAATTAATATCCGGCTAACTGGGTCGACGGGTCTTATAAGAAGTAATCGCTATTGACTACTAATAGCCGATTATTCGATCTTCCATCTGTATAGAGTGGCCGAGGAACCTGAAAAGCAAATATACATTTCTAGCTACTCATTTGCTGGAATTGACTAAAAGAAAATCATATTTTCTATTCACAAAAACTTGTAAGTTTATTCAATGTCCATGAAATTTTAAATTGGTAACAGTACGAAACGTACTTTCGGTCATGACCAGTTTCAAACCTTATTCTGCAGTACCCGTCTTCGCGCGCTCTTGGCCGATGTCGCCGCGTAGAACCATTTTCATTTTTTCCCGGTGTCGATGGCTCCAGGTCCAAATACCATCTTCTTTTCTTCTGTTCTGGCACACGTGTACTCAAGTCACTGATCCTCACCGCCTCATAAGTTGATAAGTCTTAATTAATTTGCCTTTTAAAAGTTCCCAGTTCTTTCTGCACAGTACACATACACCCATTCCAATTTGCACTTCATCAATATTCAAGTCCAACCCCAAAAACCCAAACATCAATTATCTACACACGATCCGCACAGCACCACGGCATAAGTCGGAATGAATCCATATTCCCCTCTTTCAGCCCTTCAAAACTCGGTCCATATTTTCTACTGTTTCTTTTCAGAAAAAATTGACCCACTTCCGTCGTAATACATTGTCATTCCATGCCTCGCCAATCCCTAAATTACTTACAATTCAACTAGCCGCGCCCCAGACTGTGATTGCTTTCTCGGCCAATCCCCAAACAGTTTACTTTATCAACTAGCCGCGCCCAGTGGTTCAAAGCAATGAAGTTTTTTGACCTTGACGACAACTCGTCTACCGTTGCTAGTCCGCTATATTTACATATGTCTATGCTTACAATTCGCCCTGTTTACAATAAATGTCACGCAATACAATGTCCCACATATTGGTATGCCACAGTATGAATAAAAATTTCCAGATAATATATTTTTTGAAACAAATCATTTTTAATAAAATAGAGGTTAAAGAAGGTATAGTATATCAACAAATTTACATGTAATGGTCAACCGACAAATTTATCGTCAACGTTCTCACACTTTAGTGCAGCAGTCTCTCGAAAGTTTTATCAAAATATTAATTCCTCTTTGTATTCTTCTTACATCTTACATTTTCGAGTAATCAGTAAAATTGTCTCTTGTTAACAAAACACAAAAGATAATATTTCAATAATCACATCTATTTCTATTTACTTTCATTTCGTAAAACCCATTTTTCCAACAAGTTTAGACACAACGCATAATATATAAACGAATTTATCTCCGCATGTAGAGTTGAATTAAAAAGTTTATAAATTGAAGCACACTTTGTATTATTTTAAATCCTTAACACAGCTTTCCCTTTTTTGACGTTGTAATTGTTATTTCACAAGAATTTCTCAGACCATTAAAATTTTAATTTATTTCACGGAGGTTTTGGAAAGAGCAAATTTCAATTGCAGTTACACGACGAGAAAAAGTCGAGGTAAAGAGCAGAGTAGTTAACGACTTAACTTCGGTAAAAGCATTTAAAACGAAAAGCTATTTACGGGTATTGCCTCTCTCACTTGCAATATTACGGCTTACTGCTAATGTTGAAGTTTTGCCCTACAGACTTGTGTGTATTTAAAGTTTTTGTAATTACATATCAAACAATCAAAGTTTAAAGGTCAGCAAAAACAACAAAGAACTGTAGAAACTCTGACAAATGAAAGCTATTCTTTGAAAAAAAAATATTTAAATAGATTTTGATTTGTTTTCGCGATAGAGACGGATTTTATACGTCATTTAAAAGTTATAGTTAAAAAAATCATATTTCTGTATAAATTGTCTATGTTTTAGGATACTTCAGCAAGTTAAATAAATGTTTGCATCAGATATGTTTCTCTGTTTGTAAAGTAAGGTATCAGAATCATACAAACTTTTCTAACCATCTGTAATACAAAATTATTTGTGAATTCAGCATGCACAATCGTTTCATTTGGAAGATAGAGTCGTGCTAAAAGGAGTAGAGACATTAATTTTCTGCCATTGAAACGGAAGAAATAATTTATCAGTGCTGGCACAGACATCTATGAGTTAAAAAGTGTGTAATATATATATATATATATATATATATATATATATATATATATATATATATATATATTTTGTGTTTGTGAGTTCAAGAATGTTGACGAGTAAATAACTATTGCTCGTTCACCGAGCAAAACTTATCAAACATAACGAAAGCACAACTACTCGTTGCCAAAGAAACATCGATTCAAGTAAAAGTCATATGCAAGCATCACAAAGTTCTTGGTTTCCCAAAAGAGAAAATGCTATAGGAATAGACTCAACCAACCTTGCACCCATGATTGACTTTATTCAAGCTCTATCAAAGAAAATTAACCCGTCTCAAATACGTTTTGCATCACAGATTTCCAACAATAAGATGTGTAGGTGTTGCGTTTTCCATCTTCAACGTCTGCTGAACGAGTATGAAAAGTGTATCATACATTAATTCTGTTACAAATGTGCATCCTTTTGCGATGTGACTCTTTGGGTCATAGATGTTAAGTGATTAAGTGGGATAATGGCAGCCACCAAAATTCTGGTTTCAGAGTAGAACGTAATATAAGCTGTAATGATGTGTGATTTTCACATAGTACATATAAAGGGCTGATATTGTTAGATCAAAAATATATAAGAATACCATTAAAAAATTGTTTAACAATAGTGAAGCAAGACAGTATTAACAAACCATTCATACATACGTAAGACACCAGGATGATTGGAAATGTAGGTAATACTTCAAAACTACATTTGTTATGTCTAAATGTTTCATGTTTCAGAAAATTACTATTTTATTCCGATGAATTTATTTTAAAACGTTTAGTATGTGTGCACGAATTATGGAAAACGAAAGATTTTGAAGAAGTTTTATTTTGCGTTTCTGCCTAAACAATAACGAGATCTACAATAGGTAAATATTTCTTTCTACAATGCAATTCGATTGTTGCAGACCGGACATTAGAATCATGGCACTGCGTTGCATCTTCATCTTCCCCACAGTTGCCAGGTGTGGACTGCATGAAGTTCACAGGCACTCTGAGTTTCATCCGGTGAAAACGCCAGAACGGCCAAACGCGGATTCGGTGGTATAACGGTTAGCGTACCGAACTGTTATACTCGAGTTTGCGGGTTCATACCCGATCGAATCCGTGGGTTTTTAAGGGCGAAAAATCCTTCGTACGCCTTCCTTCGGAGGGGAAGTAAAGCCGGCTGTCCCATGTTAGTAGATTTACTGCATGTGAAAGATCATCAAGCCTAAAAGAAGCCTCTGAGCAAAATTGAGATCCGCCTGTTTCGTAGCCCAAGATAATACCTTCTTTCTCCGCTAGGTGGTGAAAGGAGCGTAACGAAATTTGCGGGGTTAGACGGAAGAGCGGGCCTGATGGCCCGAGTCTCGCCACGTAAAATAAGGCATTAACTCACTAACTAATTTTAAACGTGGGAAGACGACTTAGTAACTATAATGGATAAACGAATTACCATTTTGTACAAAAGGCAGAGCTGTTATAATGTGCCAAACCCGCAAGAAAACTGAGTAAAATACGCAAAATGAAAACATTTTCGGAAATGTGTTAGTTTGAGTCAAAAAATGTCCTGTTCTTTTAATAGTTATTGTTTTAAATTAAAGTTGAAACTAAAATTTTGACTTTTTAATTCATGTATGCCCTCTTTTAAATAAAACTTTTCTGCTAAAATGGATTTAAAGAAATTTATTAGTACTTTAAACTCCATTTTTGATATATTTTTGTTTTTACTACTTATTTTTAACGTTTTTAAATTCCTTTGGAAAAGTCTACAACGTAACGATATAGTATTTTGTCACCCGATGTCTTGGTGTGACATAATTTGGGAATGTGAATATTGTGAATTCGTAATTAGAGTTCAAGTATTCGTATTTCATTGTTTAAATATTGTGAATATTGGAAATTGGTTTAATTTCCTCGTAGATTGTAAGCCGTTGAAACGCTTAACACCACCATAAAACTGGTTAAAAGCAGCGGATTTCAGAAAAAAGACTTTCTTACTGTATGAAAAAAGTTTCATGCAAGTCACAACACAAAAGTTATGTATTGCGACTGACGTACAACCGACCGTGACTAAACCGACAATGACCACCTTAAAGGCCCAAACTGGACTTCCAATTGCGATATGTAAACCGCCGAAAAATTTCAAATATTGTGCACTTCCAGATCAATAAATCTTCACCTCAGAATCAGCAGTTACAATAAGCATAAAAGTCTCAGAATAAGTAAAAGAATTTCGTAACACCAGTACTCGCGCGTTGGACCCGTCCAACACAACTATTAAGGAGTTTATTTTTCTCATTATCATTTATACATTTTTCTTATATATCTGCGCTTATATTATAATTTAATATACCATGGAAAGATACGTAAATAATTAGTTGCAAACCATTTTGAAGATTTTATTAAATTTCCGTCATTCGCGCGGCCATTCATAGCACGAGCACTCGCGCGTTGGACTGCGTCCAACGCCCGCATTATTTAGTTATAACATTTATGTTTTTGCACACTAACGAATAAAAATGCATCAGCACAACATTTAAAATATTAAATATTCTCATATTACAGAAAAATATCATTTTTATCAATTATACAAAAACATCGTTCTATACGCCAGTACCCGCATGTTGGATTCTATCAAACAGGCACTAAGATTTTACTTCATGGTATATCAACACTACGCATAATAGAGATAAGACGTTTATCGACATCCATCCCAGATACCATACGTGGAATAGAAGCATTGTTTTTGTACGTGGAAGGCTAACATTCCTTTCTTAACAAGAAAAGAATCTTCTGTTTGACTCTATCCAACAGCGCGAGTGACGGAGTGTTAAGAAATGAATGTAAGTTCAAATATTAAAAAAAACATTGCAATGTGGAACCTGAAAAATGAGTAAGAATCGAAGAGAATATTGTGGGTAATAAATCGGCAGCATTGGGGCTAAACTTAAGCCCCAATCGTGTACAGACAGAAGCAGCTGGGCATGCGCAAATGTGATCGCAGAGCCCGCGCGGGCGCCGGCACTCACCCACCACCTCGAGGTAGCCGACCTGGCTCTTCATGGGGTCGGTGTTGATCTGGCACATGTACCAGCCGCGGTCCGTCTCGCGCACGTCGCGGATGTGCAGGAACCACGTGCGGTGGTCGCTGTGCGTCACGGCGATGCGGTGGTTCTTGGTGATCACGTGACTGGCGATCGTCAGGATGGTCTGCGTGTCTACACGCAACCACGCCACCTGCGGCACCCGCCATAATTAAATCTCAGGGAGAGGGGGTGGAGAGGGGCGCGGGGCACGGAAGGCGCGCCGAGGGTGCCAGCGGAAAGGGAAGGGAGAAAGGGAGCGGCTGCCCAAGCCCAGCACTGGGCCGAGTGCCGCCCTGCGTGGACACAAATTATCGCAATGCACTCAAGTGCCTCGCAGCACAATCACAAAATATATGCATCCACAATGCAACAACAAACACATTACAAAAGTCCTAGCAAGTAATACACTTATTATGCCTTCTCATATTCACTTTACACCCATGCTTCGTGTGCAGTAATGGCTTCAACGGTGTATGACATCGATTGTAATTGTGGACGAAATTGAGATAATGATTAGGAAAATCAATATTATAGCGATCAGTATTTGTCTTGGGAATTAGAAGCCATCATCCAGCAGCTTTTTCAAGATGTGTACTTGAATCTTACGGTTCCCATTAGTGCAACTTATTGACTTTCTTGCACAACACTAAACCGAAACATATTATATAATTCGTTGCCAAACACAGAAAATTTCGTGTGTGATGCATGAAAGATACCTTCGTGTCTTCTCAAGTTTGATTAATAAATACAATCAAAGAAGCAATAAATATTAAAATAAATAAAATTATAATATTTTAATACCTTTTATTAAAAAGTGCTCAAATGATGAAAAGTAATAGTCACAGATGCTTTATTGCAAAATAATATTCTATCATATTTTATGAATGTTATTGTAGCAAAATTTGTTTCTAATATAAGTACTCACTCCTAATTCAATGATGAGTAAATGTTCACTAGGCACACCGTAAATGACACACTCAAATATCTTTATTAGGATGCATTAGGTAAAAGCGACAAAAAAGTTCTGTCAGTTCAGGAACAGGTTCTAACGTTCGATACATGACTCGTACAAGTGAACTCCGTCCACTGTGCGTTCCGAGGCGGCGCGGGGGCGGGGACGGGTGCGGGGGTCGGCGGACGCGAGGGCGGACGCGAGGGCGGACGCGAGGACGAGCGCGAGGGCGAGCGCGAGGGCGAGCGCGAGGTGGGCGTGGTGGCGGGGCGCGGGGTGGGCGCGTGGGTGGGCGTGGGGCGGGCGTAGGACGGGCTAGGGGCGGGTGCGGGCGGGTGCGGGCGGTGCGGGCGGGCGCTAGGGCGGGCGCGAGGGCGGGCGCGAGGGCGGGCGCGAGGGCGGGCGCGAGGGCGGGCGCGAGGGCGGGCGCGAGGGCGGGCGCGAGGGCGGGCGCGAGGGCGGGCGCGAGGGCGGGCGCGAGGGTGGGCGCGAGGTGGGCGCGAGGGCGGGCGAGAGGGTGGGCGTGAGGGTGGGCGCGGGGTGGGCGTGGTGGCGGGGCGCGGGGTGGGCGCGTGGGGGGGCGTGGGCGGGCGCGGGGCGGGCGCGAGGGCGGGCGCGAGGGCGGGCGTGACGGTGGGCGCGAGGGTGGGCGCGAGGTGGGCGCGAGGTGGGCGCGAGGTGGGCGCGAGGGCGGGCGCGAGGGCGGGCGCGAGGTGGGCGCGAGGGCGGGCGCGAGGGCGGGCGCGAGGGCGGGCGCGAGGGCGGGCGCGAGGGCGGGCGCGGGGTGGGCGCGAGGGTGGGCGCGAGGGTGGGCGCGAGGGCGGGCGAGAGGTGGGCGTGAGGTGGGCGCGAGGGTGGGCGTGGTGGCAGGGCGCGGGGTGGGCGCGTGGGCGGGCGTGGGGCGGGCGCGGGGCGGGCGCGAGGGCGGGCGCGAGGGCGGCGTGACGGTGGGCGCGAGGTGGACGCGAGGTGGGCGCGAGGGTTGGCGCGAGGGTGGGCGCGAGGGTGGGCGCGAGGGTGGGCGCGAGGTGGGCGCGAGGGCGGGCGCGAGGGCGGGCGCGAGGGCGGGCGCGAGGGCGGGCGCGAGGGCGGGCGCGAGGGCAGGCAAGAGGGCGGGAAGGCGCGCCCCGGACGGTAGCCAACGCTTCCCGGGCTGCAGCGCACAATGCATCAAAACCACACTCCCGGCCAGGCGTATCACCTGGCATCACACAAGCCTGTGTTTAAACCCAATTAGCTAAGTTTGTTTTACGCCATCTATTACGCTTATGACGCTGAGAAGCGGCTGAGAGCTGCGCCCGCGTCTGCGCCTCAAAGAGATCCCATTGTCTGCGCCCCGCGGAGCAGCGACCGCCGCGCGCGGCGCCGCCGCAGGGCTGCGTGCGGGAGGCGATCCCCAGCCCCGCGCCCCCGCGCCGCCTCCCAGGAAAAGCTACGGACTAAGGCGAACTAGCCACGAAACCGGAGACAATGGGAAAATACGGAGAGCTGTCCAAATGGAGCGCCTCACAAGGATCCCAACAATCGCCCAACGAGAATTTATTGTTCGCGGGACGCAACACTGGTGTAATTCGAAAGTGGGGTTACAACAGCACATAATTCTCGCATTATTTGTTGTGTCTAAGGAATATATTATTAAATTAACGTGCAAAAGAGTTTCCAAACAGCAAGATTGTTTTCCTGTATGAATTCGAAGACAGATGACTGGAGTTAACATCCCAGTAACATTAACCTCACAGCACCAGTCTCACAGAAAACCTAACATTCCCGACATTTAAAACAACTTAAAATTTGCGTTTGTAATTTTCAAATATTGAGGGTTTTTCATTATATTATTTCATGGTCTAGTTTTCAAGAACTGATTTCACTGGAGTAAACATCTATCAGAAATATTGTACTTTTGCAATGTTAATTTTTTTGAAGAATAGAAAAGAGGAGAACAAAAAGTACCAAATTGTTAACTGCGCGCTAGAACGCATGCAAATCCACAAGTGGTAATATCTCTTGGAAGAATTGCAAAAAAAAAAAAGTTTGCTTATTGATTTCACTCTTCACCTAACTAGCGATCATTTGCCTTACAACACCCGTGCACGGAGTTCTTGGTTGACCAATATTAATTAATGAAATTTAACTTTTCCTACATTTCCTGGATTGATTCACCAGTACACATTATCACAGGTCTTACTGCTATACACATACAAATTTTTTCTTGTTTATAATAACATACGCAAAATGAGGAACACAAATTAACTATCTTTACTACAGCTTCTGAATGAAATGTACCACCGGCGTACGAGTTATATCAAATCTTCGCCGTTACTCAGTTTTAAGGAACATACAAAATTTAGTATTCTGGTTTCTGGCGCCAACATTATCTTTCAGTTCCTGCTCACTTCAGTTTTATCAATTTGGAAATCCAGGGCCTGCTGCCACTCGCGTTCCTGCACGAGCCCGCTTCACGTGCCATCCGAAAGGCGCTGGTCTCTTTGCGCCCGCCACCAGATCCAGGGGCCAGTCTCTTACGCCGCCCAGATCCACGGACTAGTCGTCTTAACGCCCGCCACTAGATCTACGTCGTCTTAATTTCGCCCGCCTATCTTGCGACACGCGTACGTGTATTCCCCAGTCTCTCTGCGTGTGCTAGCTGGCGTGTCGTTTCACTAATGTTTTATAAAAGACGCACAGTTCCGCAGCCGCGGCCACTATTCTGCTCCGTCCTAAATTTTCACAGTTCTTACAACCGTCTCATACAGTGTTCTACTTAAATCACGTATCCTCGTAACTATATCACTTCTCCCACTTCCTAACGCCTCAATAACTACTACGGCTCCTCTCCAACAACTACCCCGCTATCTTACTCGACCTCTCACCTCGACGTCTCACACTAGAAGGACCCTTTTTTTCGCTGCTCCGACGTTTAAATAGTGACGTGACGTCACGGTGCAACCCTGCCGCGCTGCCCATAATGCGGAAGTACACCGCCGCCGCGCTTCAGGCTGCAACTAATAGGTAGCGGCTTTTGCGATCTGTAATCGGCTTTCTGGTATTCCTTCGATCTTCACTTCTCCGCCGATGCTGCGCGGGCGTTGTGGGGTTTGTGGCGATGCCTCGAACGTCACTATATATATATATATATATATATATATATATATATATATATATGTGTGTGTGTGTGTGTGTGTGTGTAAGCATTTATGCACATGTATATTGATGCATGCGCGCATGCATACTCTAAAACTACTTTTTTCTTGTTTATTTTCACAAATGAAAACAGCTTTCCGACATTAGAGATGTTGACTCAAAATCATCTGGAAATATTTTCACCTCTTATGTGATCTGCGACTTTCCAATCGACACAACTCTTGCCGTATTGTTTCCTCGTTTGACAGCTCACTTGGCGACATGACCACTCGTCCCTCGCCGATGCGATCGCCCCCCGCCCGTTTGTCAGCTCGTTCGCCCTCGCCCGCCCCGTCGCCCCGCTCGCGCGGTGGCCTCGCGCCAGTCGAAACCTCTCCACAGAGACAATTATGAATTACGGACGTCGCTCGTTGCTGGATTACGCTGATAGCAGGCGGCGATATGGCGTCCGCCGTGTGATGGATGGTGATGTTTCGATTCGGAATAAGAGAGCAATATGTATTCAGGCGGACACAAGAGGCCGTCTGCGCGCGAAATAAACGTCAAGTCGATTTCAATACACGGCATTAATTCTAAAAGATAAAATATTCTATACAACTAGCGTTTGACGAGAGGGACAGTGGGGCGGGGCGCGGGACCTGGCCCAATTGCGACGCCGCCCCACGCCACGCCACGCAACGCCACGCAACCCCGCTCGGCCGCCTCGTTATTTACATGGCATTTAGTTGGCTCGCGCGCGGACTGAACATTCGTTTGATAAACTTTAATCAAAGCACGGTGATGACACCCAGAATTTTGACAGTTCATTAGCACTTCAATGACTACATGACGCTGGCCGTTTATTAGGAGGCTGATTTAGTCCATTTGAGGATTCATTACAGAAAGAGGCCCGGCGTTTGGGCCCATCAAAGCGCTGATGGCACAACACAGTTTGCGGGTCATTATCATTCTTGCTTGAGGATTTTATGATTTTTTAATCGAATTATTCGCTTACATTTTGGTTTCAATTTGCACAATGATGCCTGTAAATGCATTCGCGCCAGATTTCCTTTTTGAATTCCACGCTCGACTGGGGACGTCGATTACGCTTTTTTCACAGGAATGCTGCGAGTGCAATATTTTGTTTCACCATATCAATGAATAATCAAAAAATTCATGTGAGATTTGTTTATCAAATGTTAACAAGCACGCTGGTCGAGAGTTGTAACTGAAAAGTATGTTTAAAGAAGAGCCGCTGCAATGAAACCACACACACTTTGTTACGACGCACATATCGTCGTGCGGTTGAGAAAGGTCCTTAGTAGTGAAAAATGCTGGCCATTGTAGTTCCCGCTCCCACAATTATTTCCAGAAAATAAGTTTAGCTTTGTGGCGTTCCTTATGATGTATTAGTAAGAAGCTAAAGTACAGAGGCCTGGCAAAGAAGAGAGAAATATCCTGGTAATTTAAGTTTTCTCCTTGAATGTGATGCAAAAAAAACTTTAAGAGATGAAAGCGCTGCAGTCAATGGGGATGCTATTTAGCTCAACTCATAACTGAAAAAATTAAACGCGAAGAATTCATGTGGATTCTACGAAAGCTTTTTTGAGATATGTTTCACAATGCTCTTTGTACGTCGTTCATACACACACAGTTTGTTTTGTCATATTTGTCTTCATTGTTCTCGGTAAAAGGAAAATTAAATATTGAATGTTGAATGAGAAGAAAACATACACACAGTTCATTCTAACGATTTTATATAGCCAATAAAATTTATAATTTCCTGAATAATCATATTTTTTCTAATGAAAATTAACGAAGGTTTGAGATTCATAAAGTTAATTGGAATGTTTTGTGAAAGTCAAAACTTCACAGAACGAAAATGTGATATAATACAAGAAACTTAATGACACTTACATACATAGACGAGCTTCAATAGATTCAGTGTCATATCTCCCCAACCTACCGTTCTAGAGAGGTTTAAATAAGATCCATAGGAACATCTTTCTATAAATTGTTAGAGTGATTCGACTTTCAGTATTAAAAAAGGCTCCACTGTCAGAACTATATTTGTCACCTTTTGTAGTCCCTTGTCAACTTTCCTGTCCTGCACGCACATTGGAGTGTGCGGGCATGTGTGTATTATTTGCTAGTACGTATATCACTCAACCTTTTTTTCCTTCTCTTTCTCTCTTTCAATCACCCCGTCTTTCTCTCTCTTACAATCTCCTTCTCTTTCTCTCTCTTACAATCTCCCCCTATTTCCTCGTTACAATCTCCCCATCTTTCTCTCTTACAATCCTCTCCTCTTTCCCTTACTATCTCTCTCCCTCTCTCTCCTCTCTCTCTCCCTCTCTCTGCATCTCAGTCGTATAAATACACAAACACATATTCTTCTTACACACATCATCCATTTACCGATTTTATTTTTCCAGTTCCTGTGTTACCATCCTCTTTATCAGTGCATTACAGCTCTCTCGCTGTGTTTTCCTGCGTCGTGTCAGTTGATTTGCTTCAGCACTGGAGGCGCCGCGGCGAGCGCGCAGCGCAGAGAGCGGCCCGGGTCGTCGGGGCCTCCGCCCGACTCGTTACCTGCGCGGCGGCGGCGGCGGCCCGGCCCGGCCAGCTTTATCGGGCACTCGACGCCATTAGCATAACGGCCCCGGCGCCGCTGCCCTCGCCACAAATTAAGAGCGCGCCACCTTGCGACGCTGCGGCTGACGCGGCGCGGCTGCGCTCCGCTCGCCGTTCCCCGCTCGCCCCGCCCCGCCTCCTGCCCTGCCTCGCGCCCTCCTCGCTGCCCGCCCCGCCCCGCCGGAAGTGGCGCCGGCGCCTCCGCTTCGGCCCTGCGGGGGCCCGGGGCGGGGGGGGGGAACGGGAGGAAGCGGGGAGAGGGGGCGGGGTTCGTGCGGAAAACGCAACGCGCCCGGGTGTCGCCCTCCGTTGCGGCGGCTTTGTCCTTCAGGACGTCGAGCGCCCGGCGCAGACAAACGCCCCTTTCTTCGACCCTCTCCCTCCGCCTCCAGAAACACAGCAGATAACACTAGAGTGATGCTCATAACAGAAAGTTTGCCTTGTAGTTCAGATTCCCTAAAAGTACATGATGCAAATCCTCAGTACCTATACTGAGAGAGTAAAGAAGTCAAAATCTGCGACAGTCTTTTCTCATAAATATTAATACTTCTTTCACAATTCACGTAATATTTGTCAATATAATATCTAGCCTATCAGGGCAAAAAGAGTACAAGTCAGAAAATAATCGAAATGAGTTAGGCCCATGTTCTGAATCCTGGAAGCGAGTTCAATCTTTTCATGCTTACACTATAAAGCTGTTTCGAATAATTATGAGTTTTTCTATGCTTTGATAACGAAGGGCATAAAGGTACTTCTCTCCTGCAAAATGTTTCTTTTACTTTTTGACTTATACTCTTTCTCTCTAGCAGCCTAGATATTACACCAAATGTCTTCATATTTTTCATATAAAATTTTAGTTTTTGACTTGTGTCTTTCTAAATTTGATTCTTTTTAATCTAGTTGTGTCATTGGGAGACAATGCAAAAGAGCACCTAGTTTTAATACCTAGATCGTGGCCCGCGCACGTGGGTTTTCCGGAGCTCGTCTGCCGCAGGCAGGAGAGAGGGCGGGAAACGATGTTTAATCCTTAAAGAGAAATGCTTCGTGCAAGCGTTTGCTCCGTCGGGCGGCCGCTGGGATACACGGAGGTGCGATGTGCGGCGGACTGGCGGCATGGTGGGCAGCTTTGCCCACATTTTCATAAATAGACACTATTTTAATGCAGGCAGAGTGTAGGATGAGGTGAACAAATGCGCTATTTGGCAACGTGAGGCAAGCGGGGGGATGAAGGCGGAGGGTGGGCGAATGGCGGGGCGGGACGTGGGGCAAGGGCGCAAGGGGGTTTGGGCAATGGGCAAGAGAAGGGGAGGGAAAGGCGAGAGGGGAGTGAGGATGGAGGGAGGACAGAGGGCAGTGGGGCCGGGAGGTCGGGGGCAAGGCGGGGCAGGCGGGAAGGGGGGGGGCAAGGGGGAAGGGGGCGGGCAGGGGGGCAAGGGCGGGGGCAAGGGGGGCAGGGGAAGGGAAGGGTAAAGGGTATAAGAAGGGGTGAAGGGAAGGAAGGGAGGAAGGAAAGGGTTAAAGGGGAAGGGAGGGAATATGGAAGGTGAGGGAAGGGTAAAAGGAAGTAAAGGCATGGAGGTGGTAAGTATGTAAAGGGTAAAGGGGTAAGGGGGGAAAAGTATGGCAAAGAGGGATGGGCATGGGGGAAGAAGGGGGGGAAGGGGGGGCAAGGGGGGGGAAAAAGGGATGGGGAAGGGGCAAGGGAAGGGGTGGGGGCAAGAGGGGAAGGTGAAGGGAAGGGGGAAGGTATGGAGGGAAGGGCGGGGCAAGTGTGGAAGGGATGGAAGGGAAGGTGGAAGGTGGCAAGGGCAAGGGGCATGGGCAAGGGGGGAAGGAAAGGCATGGGGGAAGATGAATGGGGCAATGGAAGGGCGGAGGGAAGGAGGGCAAGGGCGGGGAAGGGCGGGGGCAGGGGGGGCAAGGGGCAAGGGAGGGGGAAGGACAAGGGCGGGGGCAAGCATGGGGCAAGGGCGGGGCAAGGGCGGAAGGTGGAAGGGGGCAAGGAGGAGGGCGGGGAAGGAGGGGGGGCAAGGGGAAGGGATGGGGCAAGGGCAAGGGAACGGGGCAAGGGGGGGACAAGGGCGGGGCAAGGGCGGGCAAGGGATGGGGCAAGGGCGGGGCAAGGGCGGGGCAAGGGGGGCAAATGGGCAAGGGGAGGGCGAGGGCAGGAATGAAGGGGGCAAGGGCGGGCAAGGGCGGGGGCAAGGGGGAAGGGCGGGGCAAGGGCGGGGCAAGGGCGGGCAAGGGCGGGAAGGGCGGGGCAAGGGGGCGGGCAAGGGCGGGGCAGGGCGGGGCAGGGCGGGGCAAGGGGGCAGGGGGGGCAAGCGGCAGGCGGGGCGGGCGCGGGGCAGGCGGGCGGGGGGCAAGGGCGGGGCAGGGCGCAGGGCGGGCAAGGGCAGGCGGGCAGTGGGCAAAGGCAAGGGCGAGGGCGGGGGTGGGGGCAATGATGAGAGCGAGGGGGGCGGGGGCAGGATGAGGGCGAGGGGGGCGGGGGTGAGGGATGGGCAGCCGGCCGAAATCGCAGTCGTCCAAGCAGTGCATCCTCAAACCTCGTTGTCGCGGGCGTATCTCTGCCCATCGGCTTGCGCTCGTTTTCCACACAGATCAATTATTTACGCTTTTCATTATTAAGTGGTGTCATCAGCTTTAGGCTTTTGGGAGAGAACACCGGTCGCCTACATGGTTGGACTGTTGCTTGATAGTCACTGCGTTTGTATATAGGATCTCCGAAAGTATTCGTGATATTTTTGCTAACTCGGTAAAAGGATTTTATACGTAAGACCAGCAAGAATACAACCCAAACAATGTTTCAAAGCCAGATTTCATTTTTTGTAGACTTATTCTTCCAACCCAAGCCATTCTCAAGGATGAGAGTGATCATTCAAACTTGAGTCAGTTAACACGAACCTTATTTGACACGATGGAAAATTATTTTATATTTTTTTAGCCGTAATCACCTTCGCCAGTGTTTGTTCTTCATCTATGCACTGCTACTTAATATGACTACCCACGGGTAACGGGTAGTTCACAGAATTATTATGGCCTAACGCGTTTCTATAAATCTTTTGCTACCTATATCTGTACCTGGCACCGGACAAATATTCTTCTTGATTAAGATATTGGTCTCTTTGAAATAAACATACACGAATATTGGCATCGGAGTCATCAAACTGCCATATCATGAGCTTTCACCACATTCTCTACACTATTCAAGGTTTCATTTCACCTTCGCCGCAACCAGACTCAGGGACACCAATTCCCAGACAACGTTCACGAAGAAGCACCAGCACTATTCAAGGAGGAGAGTGGTACATCTTTCCTGCGCGCCGGGTCGTCCTCTTTTTTTCTCCTCCGGAGACGTCGTCGCCCGGGCGTTGCACATACCCTGCCGCCTCCCCCCCCCCAAGTCCTTTTGGTGGAGGCATCGTGAGCGGCGGGGCTGCGTGGCGTTGAGTGGGCGGGGGGGATAGGGGGCGTGGCTTTTAACTGAGGACGCGGCCGCCATTGAGGGTGGATGGGCGATGCGACACGAGGCGCTCGGCGAGGGAAAACCTCCACCTGAGGGCGCCTCCCGCGCGCCCAACGCTGTGCCGTATTTGAACGAGTGGTGCTAAAAGGAGCACGTACATTCTCGCCCGTATTTCCACGTAAAATTACGCGTGAAGTACACAAATTTTACTGTTTTAAATTTACTATTTTAAAATGTACTTTTTTCAAAATCTATTTTTAACGAACAGATTTCTTTAAGAAAATAATACTTATCTTCGTAATTTGTAGTTTTAGGAAGACGCTGAAAAAATTTGAAATTTTAGCACTTTTCGAAAAATCAGGGTTAAAAACGAACATGAGACTTGCACCATTCTCTTTAACGCCCTTTACACTTTCTAACAACAAAATTTAATACAAAAGGATGGAGTATTTTTTCAATTTAAAATGTGCCAAGAGCTTCATGTAAAGTCCTCCCCAAAATTAGAATATCGATTTCAAGAGACCGCAACATCAGCCAGATAAATCGGGGAATATCAATTTTGGAGAAAATCAAGTAAATGGTTTAGCCGCTAGCGTTGTTCAGAGACGAACAGATGGACGGACGTTTTGCCGTCAATAGATTTTTCGGTTTCCAGGACCCACAAAACATAGATTCTGGCTACACCACGTGTTAGAGTATTTTGTTTCTAAATTTAGCAACTGGATTTACGCACTTTTTTGTTTCCATCAATAAGAGTTTTTCTGTCGAAAATTCACCGTTTTTCCCCCGCAGCATTACATAACTCTCTACTCCGTAGCGAAAAGGTAAAAAGATCTATGAACCCATTCTCGGAAGTGTTTGGCTTGTCAATTTGGGAAAACACTTCACGCAATTTTTCCTTATTCTTGTGTTAGTATAAGGTATGAATATTTATTATTTCAAAGTGTCCAGGTGAATCCCAGAGCTGTATTCTAACGAACAGACCCTGGACCGACCCTGATTTTTATCATCCCTTGTTTTCTTTTACATGCACACACTCGCACGCACACACACATGCAAAGCCCTACCTCATATATCGGAAACACTTGGAAACTTAGAACTTATCCCGCATGGGGCTGTGCCCTCTGCTCTGGAAGACGGAATACTCGGTATGTGTAGATTGGCATCAAATCTCACGTCTCAGCGAGAGAAAAATATATTCACCTCCCGGGATATAGCATATACTAAACCTATGAAACGAATCCCCAAAGCAGTAAGCGCATTCAGAATCAGGAAGTACTCACTCACACTCTAGAAAGGATCTTTGGAAATAAAAATAAAATTCCAGGTAAGTTCTTACAGTTATTTAAGGAAATTCGATGCAGTTTCGCGTCAATTCTTATTTTCACTTTCAATAAAAATCGATTCCTTTCTTACTTCCAGGAGCGCAATTTAAATACTCTGCGCTGCACAGACCACACTGTAGCTGCACTGCGTTGATACTAAAAGAAAAAGGAGAATGAAAAACCGAGCCGTCCCACTGCTGCGCCCCGCGTACTTCTCTTGAACTCACATCTCTCCTACGTGCCAATGCAGTGCTGGTGATCGTGCATTGCAGTGTGTTTCAATTGCGGACCCGAAAGTGGCGAAGAAGATAAGATTTCTCGAAAACGAATATTTTCGACAAGAAATCGATTGCACCAAATTCTCATCGAATTTCAATTGTCATCGAATATGACAAGAAACTACATGATTTTTTGTTGAAATATGGGATAGACTGTATAATGATGTACGTTCCTAGAAGACTGGTGCAGAGTTGTGATGGCTACAGCAGTGTAGTGTAGGGGAGTACTGAAGTGATTTCTTTGTCCTTAAGTAGTTCGTAGCAATGTAACTGCAGTTGAGCGATTTAAATGTGCCAAAAGTCACCTCGAGTGTATGGTTTATAGGTCGATAGACTCTTCATTATTATTCAACCGAATACACTAGTATTTATTATTATTATTATTATTATTATTATTATTATTAATTATTATTATTATTAATTATTATTATCATGCTTATTCTTTTACTTTGCAAGAAAAGTCGGAGCCTTTCCTATCAATGCACAGTTGGTCTGTACAAATATGTGGAGCTACAGTAAAGAATTCTTTGTTAACCTTTGCAGTCTTTCAGTGATACGTATGGTGATGTTTTCACTTCTTTGACCGTTCATTTTTCCTCACACAATGATCAAAAACTTTCTGATGAAACTCGCAGTACTCAGTAAAGCGACCTTCTGCATAGTTCAAATGTGTTTTTCTCGTAACTGCAGACTTTTTCTCGCCTTATTACAATCCTTCGTGACTACACAGTTTGCTGATACAATCACAGGTACAATCACCACTCTCTGCAATCTGCACATATCCTTCAACTCAAGAGCCTGTGGCTGGAATTTTCGTTTTTCCTCAGCAACAGTGGTCACTAGATCGTTATGCTCGGCAATGCAACATCAATAGATCCCGTGGTCTCTCCCCTCTCAATAGAGAACTGTCTTAAATAGCGGGCAATGCCCTTCACCCTCGCTGTCTTGTTTGGACCGAGGCCCTCAGCCGCCTCAGAATCGGTATGCCAGTTTGCTCATCAAAAGTTATTTATTCAGTTATATATTTGCCTACATTATTTGTATTTAATTTATTTTTCTTCACTTCAGAATAGTACATCTGCTATTAGTACTCTCTATTCAAAATTATGTTTATATGTTGACATTTTATATTCCAATTTTCTATTTCACTTAAATTCTAACGTTATTTATAATAATATCATATATTTGACTCTAAAAATGTAATTGTCTATTGATGTTGTAGTTGTTATAATAATAATAATAATAATAATAATAATAATAATAATAATATTATTATTATTATTATTATTATTATTATTATTTTTTATTTGTAGCACTGAAGATGTCCGCAATGCGCCGAAAAAGCTTTCTGATGAAATAATAAATAAATACGACAAAACAATTCCTCAATTCCATTTCTATTTTTATTAAGGTTTTTGGAGCTCATTCTGATTTGGAACCTCCTAGCTATTGATCTGATTCCTGTTTTCACTCTTTTGGAGACGTCTCCACCCTTTGAAAAATACTACGTCAGATACCCTAGCTTTATCAACTTTGTCACCTTTCCCAGATCTATTGATTTTGTTCTGGATACTCCTCTCCCATTAGGGCCAACACTCAAGCCTCAGTGTAGGGGAAGTTACTCGCTTGTGTTTGTTATGTTCAATACAATATTTGCTCCTATACTCACATAACCGGCCACGGTAGCACAATGAAGTTTTACAGCTAGTTATTCTACGAAATTAGGTGTGGAAGCTAGTTGGTCGAAAAAAGTATTCATCACTTTACGTGCTCTAGTTAAAATGGTATCATTAACACTGACCGCTGTTATTTCTTAAACTTTGGCTACAGGTTTTTCTCTGAATGTTGCCTCTCCAGTTCCATTGCAGTAGTAAAAAGTCTCATTTTCTCCGTCTGATTCATTCAGACGTAATGTTAATGAAAAATGTAAACAGTCAGTCCAATTTTGTTCTAACTCTTTTATTTTACTTTTGCTTTTACAATAAAACTGATTAAAACATTCTAAATATATAAAACTAGTCGTACAATCCATGTGGATAAATGTCTTGACTTAATAGGAATTTCAAACTCCATGCCCGCCTTCGAATATATCTTCTGATCCTATATCTCCCCGTGGTCGTATCTCCACGTTCTCAAACGTCTTCGCTTCCGTATTCACCCCTCCTCCCTTTGCTGCTCGGTTTTCCTTGGTTTCTACCTGTCCTCTCCTCGTCCACTGCTGCTGCTTCATGTCGCTGCCGCGCTCTTCCGCCGCAGCCGCCGCATTGGCAGCCCCGCCGCGCGGCGCGACGCTCGTCTTATTGCCCAACGGGCTGGGCGGGGGCAGCGGAGGGGGCAGGGAAGGGGAGAGCGCGTACAGCCGTTATGTGCCCGGGGCACGGCACCGCCCGGCTGCGATCCAGCGAAAAGCCGGATTACGTTATCGATTATCCAGTAGCTGCGGGAAAGTGTTGAGCAAACTCTCCATAAGTCGCGCGATCTGTTTGATCAACGCAATTTACGAGATTAGGACGAATATAAAGGTACTAACTTGTGTCCTCGATTGTGCACTGCATTTAACCACTGTATTCATTACCATTTCCTCACTAATGCTCGCGTTCCGGCAAACGTTTCTCTAACACAGACCTCCCTAATGACGTCGCTAAAATTGAACTACACAGACTTTGTAATTTGCAATTTACATAGGAGTCACTTTTAGTAAGCTTGGTTTTGTAGTGACTGATCGTCAATTTTGGCATTAATAAAAAAAAATCTCATTCCAAAACCAAAAGTCATTTAAAAAAATTCTGAACACATTCTTGGCATCGCTCGCGGGTCCAAACAAACGACACGACTTCTCAAAGTCAAGCATTTTCATCAAGCACGAGTGACGGTTTTGTTTTAATACACATTGGAAAGAGACTAGAGTCTCAGAAACGTTTTACAAATCACGTTCACTCAGTCCCCTTAATAAGTGCGCTAAGGCAGCATATCAACGGCAAAGTGATTGCTTTGTCCGCGCCCTCACCGAAAGCCCGCCGCTCTCAAAGTAATTTAATGTGTATTTTCATCTCTTGATGGGGAAAGGGGGTCTGTCTAAAAGAGCTGACGCACTGCTAGTCGACATGAGCCCAAAACGCTCTTCCAAACAAGAGAAAGCGTTTCTGGTCTGCACACAGAGTAATTAGCTCAAAAGTAGGAAAATTCGCAGAAAAAGCTTACGCGATGTTTAACAAATGCTACCAAAGTACAAAAAACAGACGTACATTTGACTAAATTAAAATAATAACCTGCTATTATCTAGAATCTAGATTTTACGTTTATTCTCAATAACATACACTTACAAATATATCTACAAACACGACTGTCAGCTATTTTCTTCTCTTGTTGTTTCCGATTTCACTTGCGATTTCATTTCTCATTACTTAATACTTTTGTCACTGCTGTTTTTTGTTGAAAATAATTCAAAAATGAGTTAAAAGATTTTTAATTGCACAACATCAAAACAAGTGTTTTGGAAGGAAGTAGACTCATTTTCTTTCATTCCTTTCAGTCATTTCCTCCCTACATTGTAAAATGTCTACATTACGAGATGAGGAACAACGAGCACTTCTTCCAGTGGAGAATAGTCGCTCAGTTTTGGTAATTTACGCGGAAAATTTGAACCATTGCCCGACCTTTGAACAAATATTAGTTTAACGTTCAAAGCCAGATGCAGATGTTGAAAAAAAAAAAACACATAACAAATATTAGGAGAAAAAGAGTAATGAGCATGATATTGATTATTCTTATAAGGATGTGATATTTATGTTTCTGACAATTCGAATAGAGGTCATCTTCATACCTGAGAGCAGGTAACTAATTAATTTATTTTAACATGCCCTTCGCCCATCACCCCTGCGGCGGCGGCTAACGACTGCAATCGATGCGAAGGATTGGCGCCGAATGCGGCAGCCGCCCACCCATCGATTGCCGCCGCCTGCCCCGCTCCCCGCGGGTGCGCTTCCGCCCTACGCCGCCCAACGCGACGGGGAAATAGAGCGGGGTTTGGTGAATCGCCCAGACAGGAAGCGGGAGACGGGAGGGCTGGGGTGGGGACGGGTGGCACGAGGCGGGGAGGAAGGAGGGTGGGGGTGGAGTGGGGTGAAGTGTGAGTGTGTGTGAGGTGTGAGTGTGAGAGTGTGAGTGTGTGTGAGAGTGTGAGAGTGTGTGAGAGTGTGAGTGTGTGAGAGTGTGAGTGTGTGTGAGGTGTGAGGTGTGTGAGAGTGTGAGTGTGTGTGAGAGTGTGAGTGGTGTGTGAGTGTGAGTGTGTGAGAGTGTGAGAGAGTGTGTGAGTGTGTGAGTGTGTGAGTGTGAGAGTGAGTGTGTGTGTATGGGGGTGGAGTGGAGTCGCGGGTCGCAGCTGCCGATCCTTCCTAATGCGCCTGTGTTCTTGTTGAACCTTCGCCTCTGTTTGTTCCTTCGGAACGACATCGCCGCTGCCATTGCGACGGAATCCAAGGACACACAACTAGCAGCTGAATACGTATACACGAATGCGAAGAAGCGCGACAATCAATGAAAGAATTTAGAATATTATTTTCTGTGTTTTCTTTATAATTCGCATTCCCATAATGCACCAATTTCTCTTTTATGGTCTACTTCAAATTCAGTAATATACTTCTCTACTTGTTGTGTTCAGAACCATGGAATTTCCACATATTGATAAAATAAAATTTGGAACAAGTTTGGAGTCATCTAATAAATAGAACACAAAAAATTATTCCATTTCACTGACTTACATTATACACTTTAAGTCTTCAAATTCTCTTGGCAATTCTCGATTTTTATTAGTTTGTTTTAAAATGTTTCGTATTAGTGGACCTATTTTTCGAAAACAAGAATGCTAACGGATCCCCTTTAATTATGTTCATCTTTTATGATAATCCCAAAAGAAATTTAATCTCATTCTATAAACGGAAACTCGTGACGATTTATTTTGAACACGTTCGAATATCTTGCGCCAGACAAGCGACTCGCGACAGGCTGTTATAGTAGTGACAGTGTTTGTGCAATTGACACCAAATATTTTGCTTTCAGATAATGGCAGTCGGATGGCAGTTTGGAAGTTCTTGAACGTAATGTAGTGTATGATTCCTGGAATGAACAGTTTGTCGGCAAGAAGGAAATCAGCTTCTCATCGTTATAAATGTTCTTGATTTATCTCGAAAATTACAGTGTTGGGTGAATACACCCTCGGGCTACCTAAGTGCCCTCCTTATCGACCCTCGTTCCCCTAAACACACAGCTTTGTAGATTTTCTCGCCACCCAACACCTGCGCCTCCACACGAAACGGAATACAAAGTGTGAGAGAAAAGACACCAAACCCGTCCTTATCCCAACCATCAGCTGTCATTTACGTCACGCTAGAGAGAAGGAAACATAAAAACAAGTAAAATCGTATACGAAGGTCCAGAGGGTGGAGTCTGCCAGCGCTGCTAGGCTGCCAGAAGCGGCGTTGATCTGTCTTCGCGCTGCGTGAGCGCGCGCGCGCGTGGGAGCAGGCGTGGGAGCGGGCGCGGCCGCCGCAAAAACACGTCAGAGCGGTGTTTTACGAGCGGCAGAGCACACAAGACATCCGTCACCATCGGTCGCAGAGCACACAATCGAGAGCGAGGGCCGTCATTAGGGCGCGCCAGCACGCGAGCCCTGCGCCGCCCAGCGCCGCCGGTGTTTGTGTATGGCGGAGGCAGCGCCTGCTTTTTCATCGGCCCTCCCGCGGCGCGCCACCGCTCGCACGTCGGGGCGGGGTCAGAGGGGCCGGAGGCAGAGGGAATGAGGTAAGAGATGGTGGGAGGAAAGACATCGAGGGAGCAAGAGGGGGTGGGTCACAGTGAGCCCAGATAGAATGGTGCAAGAGAGGGGCGGGGCAAGAGAGGGGCGGGGCAACAGAGGGGCGGGGCAACAGAGGGGCGGGGCAACAGAGGGGCGGGGCAACAGAGGAGGGGGCAACAGAGGGGCGGGGCAACAGAGGGCCGGGGCAACAGAAGAACGGGGCAACAGCGGGCGGGGCAACAGAGGGCGGGGCAACAGAGGGCGGGGCAACAGAGGGCGGGGCAACAGAGGGGCGGGGCAACAGAGGGGCGGGGCAACAGAGGGGCGGGGCAACAGAGGGGCGGGGCAACAGAGGGGCGGGGCAACAGAGGGGCGGGGCAACAGAGGGGCGGGGCAACAGAGGGGCGGCAACAGAGGGCGGGGCAACAGAGGGCGGGCAACAGAGGAGCGGGCAACAGAGAGCGGGGCAACAGAGGGCGGGGCAACAGAGGGCGGGGCAACAGAGGGCGGGGCAACAGAGGGCGGGGCAACAGAGGGCGGGGCAACAGAGGGGCGGGGGAGGATGGGGGCAGAGGAGGAAGGGTCGAGACGGAGTGGGACGAGGCGTGAAGGAGCGGGCCGGGCGCGGCAGGGCGAGAGGAGGGTGGCCGGGAGCACCGCCAGGGGGAGGCCGGGATGGCGCACGCTCAACTTGCGGGGCACAAGGTCGTGTTAAGTAATTCCCATTGTTTGAGTGACCCGGCGACTGACTCCAACAAAGGTCGCCGCGAACAATGGAAGCGGCGGCGGCGGCTGCGCGGATCTCCTCGGGGAGGCGCGCTCGCCAGCCGCCCCCGCCTCACCCCCCCCGCCCTCTGCACTGTCGTCCGCGCAGAGATGTCGCCGTCGACACCACCTTCAGCCCCGCGGCGCGCACACTTTTGTTCTCCTCCGCGACTTCCTTCGCCGCCGCCTCCGCAAAACCCAGAATTCTCGCCAGAAACAAAACTCTTCCTCTCAATTCCTTAAAACTGATTCTTTTATTTTGAAATAGTTGTTGTGTTTTTTCCTAATATCACATCAAACATAAGCTTGAAATTAACATATGTTTGATCTGTTTGTGTCAGTTCGTCAGGTGTTTTCTCAGAATGCTGTAAGTCTAAAAGTTAGAGAAAGAAATAGGATGAAGTTTCTAACTGTGGACCTTCCGGCTAGCCCAAAACTTGTGGAACGCGTTCGTGTTCTAGCCCGCCAACTTCTTTCGTAGTGTGGACAGAAGCGACATAACACGGATATACAACCGTGAGATTAACCGCGTGAGCAGGGAAGCCGCACGTCGTATACACCAAGCTGCCCTGCGCTGTGTATGTGGCAGCAAATGCAAGCAGAAGAGCACGCAGCGGCAGATCGCCGATGACCACCGCTTGAGAGTGAGGAACACGCACGAGATAGGAACCGAACAGCTGGGCTAGTCGCCTGCTCTGGCAGAGAAACTGTTCCACTGTTTGATTAATTGTTTTTTTCGGGCACGTCAATTGCTTTGGTCATTAGTCCCGTTAGTGTAGTGCATGTTTTTTCTCCGGATGGCGGTGACCTTCCCCCGCTGGATGGCGAGACCTACCGTCGGCTAGTGGGGTTTCCCCCTAACTTGGACTCTCCCACCAGCGGGGCACCGCCTAAGCCGAGACAAACTCTAAGCTCCCGACCTGTCTCCCGGAATACGTGGTTGTGCAGTGTATGTTTGTGTGTGTGAAAGGGGAGAGGAGAGGACAAGGAAGAGGAAGGACAGATTGCGCGCGGTCCGTGGCCCGTTTCGCCTGGCGTTGAACGGAAAACCACGGAAAACTACCGATCAGAGCAGCCGGCTGCAAGAATTCTCCTCCAGACAGCGACTAAATGCGACCTAGCTGAAAAGCTAGTGTCGAAAATCCTGCCGCCGTCACGATTCTAACCTAGGACCTCCCGGTCAGAGGCGCTGCAGTGACATCAGTTGATGCACTGAGCTACCGCTCCCGGTGTTCCACTGATTTTACTAATAATTTTAACATATTGTGATAAGCCAAGAACCCGGGCCTTGCATTTAATGATATAAGCGGCATCCAGTATTAGTAATAACAGGATTGTTTGCAAACTCGGAAGTCAAAGAATACGCGTTGTTAGGACAACGGATCAACAAAGTGTGATATTCCATGCTTGATGTCATAGCGCTGTGCTGATAGACACGGCCACGAATATATTACAAGAAAAAGGTGACGTGTGGACAACATTCTGATAGTCAGCAGAGAAGTCATCTCTGAAGACATTATAGTAAGCTTACGAATTATAGTTAAACGCGTCAAATACGTCTAAACTAAGAAAGCTTTTATTTATTTATTTATTTATTTATTTTACGTCAAAAAAACAGTTAAAAACTGCGTATGACGTCCTATGGGGAAAAGTGAATTATGTGCACATTTTCAAAATTCTGTGATCCCTACACCAAGTCATATACTACTTAAATTTTGAATTTTGAAAGGGAGAAAAAAATAAACTTTTAGGTAACATGCTTTTCTGAGATGTTTCAAATCCATGGAAATTGTGGGAAGTATTTGGTGAAAGTTTGTCTGAAGATTTAATTAGAAGATTTTTACTTTGTTCAGAATTTGTTGTAAATATTTATATGACAAATAAACGACCTACTGCAAGACGTGATCGTTTCATTAAGTGGTAAGACAATCGAGAAATTGTGGTTGCCGACGTCTCGTACGAGTTTGATATGAATAGATACTCAATTGAACAATTAAACTCCGACTCAATTCAATTTAACTGGACAATTGAAAAAGGGAATTAAATTTATATCTCAAGCAAAGACAAATTTGTGAACAGATACTGAAGAGCATTGATACAGTTGCTTGCCGTGATGTTTAGTGCTCGAAGTGCTAGGACAAAGAATTTATCATTAATTTAATTTAAAAAACGAATATGGTCATCGCACTCATATCATCAGTTATAAGTCGACTCTTGGCAGAACTACATACTCATTGTTTAAAGTACCAAAAGCACCAGTATCAAAAGATTGAATGGAATATCCTGTGTGCGGTATTTCTAAAATACAGTCGGAGAGGCAAAATGTTTCAAACCTGTGTTTACATCGTAAGATATAGCCAGAAATAACGAAATGGTATATTGCGAGAAAATTTGAATTATATCTAGAAAATACCCATTTCAGTTTAGGAGACTTCAATTTACTGATAAAAATGTGTTTTAATGAATATCAACAAAGCAGAAGGGCAGACCTTTTTAAAGTAGGCATAGATTTATGTAAAAATTATTTACTAATAAGTATGTTCATGAACCATACTCTGGAGTGAGAGATTTCACAAAAGGATCGGTGCTGACTCTTGAATGTAAAACCAAAAAGAGTGTAAATTATTGTAATATTAAGGTAAAAAAGTTTCAAATAATTTTTTCAGCGTCTTTTTTTTCATTTTTTAACCTGTCTAAATTAATTCAAGACTGCACGCAACAGAAGCTGAGAGTACAGTTAGTAATAATAATAGTAACGATAAT
Source organism: Teleogryllus oceanicus (assembly GCA_964035755.1). NCBI lineage: Eukaryota > Metazoa > Arthropoda > Insecta > Orthoptera > Gryllidae > Teleogryllus > Teleogryllus oceanicus. Next base: position 5,977,206 of record CAXIVR010000004.1, on the reverse strand, counting down.
AATCTTATTAATAATAGTGATTATTTTAGAAATAATTGTTTGGTATTGAACAAATTATGATTTCGTATCACTTTTAAATTCTGGTGACCATTAAATGTAATAAAGTTTAGTATATTCAATGCAACGACTGTTAAAGATGTTCTATTTATTCTAGAATGAATACAACCTACTCCAATTCACCTTCTTCCATCACTTTAAGTGAGAAAGTTACTTTCCGTACCTCTTGAGGACTTTCGAGAACATACACGATGCATGAAGACTAAGATGTGATGTAATTCTCAATCCGTGCTGCTTATCCCATTCTTGCGATCTGCCCTCGCCTTTGTTGCATGCCCTGCGTTGTGCGAGCGCCGCCCTCCAGGCCATCGCCCCGCAGCCTCTGCGCCTTTGTCTCCCGCCCCCCTCCTTGGACGAGCCCCTAACGAGATCCAAACCGCCTCCACGTGGCCAGACGAGAGACCTCGGCCCCCGGCCCGTCCTTGGAAGACGCGTCGCCGTCCCCTTCTCCACACTTCGCTGCCCTTATCGCGCCCGTTCACCCTCCCCCCGTCACCGACCCCTCCCCCACGGGAGCGGTTACTCAGTGCATCAACTGATGTCACTGCAGCGCTTCTGTCCGGGGAGTCCTAGGTTCCCACTCCCCACGGCGGCAGGATTTTCGACACTAGCTTTTCAGCTAGGTGGTGGAGAATTCTAGCGGCCGGCTGCTCTGATCGGTAGTTTACCGTGGTTTTTCCGATCAACGCCAGACGAATGCCGGAGCAGTACCCTACCAAACGGGCCACGGACCGCGCGCGATCTGTCCTTCCTCTTCCTTGTCCTCTCCTCTCCCCTTACACACACACATACACTAACATGCACTACACTACCACATATTCCGGGAGACCGGTCGGGATCTTAGAGCTTGTCCCGGCTGGGGCGGTGCCCCGCTGGTGGGAGAGTCCTGGTTAGGGGGAAACCCCCACTAGCCGACGGTAGGTCGGTGCCGGATCTCGCCATCCAGCGGGGGAAGATCACCGCCATCTCCCGAGAAACAAACATGCACTACACTAACGGCACTAATTACCGAAGCAGTTCACGCGCCCGGAAACACGAAAAAAATCAATTAATCAATCAAACCGGCCCCTCCCCCTCGTGGCTACGCCACCAGGGCCTCTTCCTCCTCCAGCAGCCCTGCCGCCCCGCCTCCACCACATCGCCCCTTGTCCTCCTTGCATCCCCTCGCCCCCTCGCTGCTTTCACTCTCTCCCCCGCCCACCCAGCCGTCACCGTCTCTTCCCCCAACGCCTTGACGTCTCCACCCCCTCCCCCGCCGCAGGCCCAACCGCCACGAGGTCCCCGCCGCCTCCGCCCGCCACCGCGAGCGCCACTGTCGCGCCGCCGCAGGCCCCGCCGCGTCAAGGAGCAGGTTAATTGTCCTTCATACTTCACCCGGATGCTAATTAGCAGGTGAAAAGTGAGTGGGAGGTCCGCGGACAAAGAGATGCGACAATTATACAAAGATCTTTTCCTTATTCCAGCTGTAAATTAATGGCGAGAGCGTCCTGGGGGACCCTCGACGCGGCAAGGCGCTCCGGCCTTGTAATTCTCAGCAAACGAGGAGCGCGAGGACAGGCGGGGGCTCTTTTCTTGCCGTCGACAGACTTCCCCACGCAGCGCCACTCACAGACGTGGCCGCGAAAAAATTGTTGAAAGTTACTTTACAAATAATGACTGGCTGAAACCACTTTGGAAGTGTGACTTCTTTCAAATATTTTTTAGACTTTTTGCAGCGTTGGGGGTCGCCGCCGCTGGCTAAGTTCGTCGACGGAGATGCATCTTCTCATTTATTTGCGATCATTCAATCGATATTTTACATTAAAGAAGTGACGTTCAGGGTTGATCGGATGAGAGGAAAACATTTCCCCTGAAAGTATTTTCAACGCAAAGTTTTGATATTTCATCAATAAAGATGGAAGCGTGAACAAAAACAGCCAACATGTGGAAATTGATACCCATTTAATAAGAAAGTTTACTAATAAATCACTCTTTATCAACCGCATATTTCTTTTAGAATCCAAAGTAGGAGACTAAAAATATTTGCCTGCCAGGTTCTTCGTTTCCCTGACACTTAAAGTAATGTAATAACCTATATTGCTATTTTACAATTCGCACTTCCGATGAAAAAAAATTACAAACTCCGGCCATGTGAGGGAAGTCTCTGGATTCTCTATACTCGGGAACTCGAGAAAAGCCAAAAATGAACAGATGAAAATTTGACTGAAAAATGCACATTCTTAATTTTGTAATTCCGCCTATTCTCAGTCTAAGTACCAACTGGATTCTGATACTCAGTGCGTCATTGCTTACGACCTACCTAACGTCATGCACGTCTCCAAGGAAGTGGCCGATATTTATATATACTAATACGATACCGCCGTGTTCATAAGGACTATTTTTGATAAAATGTGTAATTCAATGTAGTGTTATTTGGAAGTATTTTATTTGTTCTTGAGTATACGGCGAGATTCCTTTTGGAAAATCATTTTCTATGGTTTTTATTCATAAGCATATTTACTATTGAGGGCCACTAGTTTATTATTACACTTTCTTTTCAGTGATTTTTCCCCTTATAATTCAAATTATTACAATGCTTATCATATATTTATGTCCATTTGTGTACCATTGGTTTTGTAACTTTAGGAACAAACGAGCAAGAGCAAAAGACTTACATTTCCAACAATTAATAGATATCAATATCTCAGAAAATACAACCTCCCAAGAAGTATGACACGGTTCTCTAGAAGCCTCATGCACTATAGCACCAACAGCATTGCAATATTCTTAATCAATCAAAAATGACATTGTTATTCAAGCAAATAACTAATATTTATTTAATGATAAAGTGATATTTGAGGAGTGAATGGCAGAATTATGTATAAAAAGTCTCCACCTTCTATCCAAACAGCAAATCTCTGTGAAAATTACCTGCAATTGATATTAAGAATTACAATATAAAGATCAATTTAATAATATGAAATTTGCATTTTATGTGAATGTTTTTTAATTTCTAGGAGTAAAGTTATCTGCTTTCAGCAAGCTGTAGAATGTGAAATATCTCAACTACAGCGTACGTAAGTGTCGCCTACGCTAGCGGGAATGCAAGTTGGTATCACGCTGCCTCTACCATGTGACAAAACCGCAGGCTGTGACAGCTTCTTCGTACGACAGCATGTAAGAATCGTTCGTGGTTCTCAGCATCTATTTCTGTGACCGCACTTACATTGGAATCTACGTAACGTTTGCTACATTCCAATAACTTTTAAATCGAAAATTATAGGGAATTCACAAATGGTTTTCCCCCAAATGCGGATGCATTTGGTTCGATCGTAAGAAGCCACAAAGTCTTGTGAACCTTCGTAGAATCTGATAAAGAGTTGTGAAGTGAAATGGATAAATGGATCAGTAATATCGTTAACGTAATTTGGCCAGAAATATCGTTTAAATACCTAGATTCAGTAAATATCACCAAAAACCAAACAAGTCTCAAATTAAGGAATTTCGTGCTTTCGATCAAGATGATTTGGTATGTTGACAGCACCATTAATTTCATAGCGTACGGACAAAGTATGTACACCCTGACAGTTTTCTCGAACTTGTTATTCATTGGATATTTCTCAGAAGAATTACGGTCATATAGAGATTAAATTCGCGGCCCATGACTTTTCCCTGAAACTGAAAAACTACCCAATTTTCTCTCCATGACTGAAACCGTCTCGCCAATTTATTACTCCATGCATTTTATCATCGGGCATACACGTTGAGGGGACTACTTTGCCTACAATGTTATCAGCAAAATTCTCTCGTGCGGTTGCAAGGGGCGTGGCGGTTGGGCAAGGGGAGGGGAGAGGGCTGCACCGCGCAGAGACATTTGCGAGCGGACGGCCTCGCCTCCGCCATCGCCTTTTGCTGCGCGATCACGCCACACTACCCACAGCTGTAATTCGCCCTTGCGAGAGGTCGCGCAGGCCGATTGGTTGATAAGTTCAAGCATGGCACAAGTCTCTATTGATTGCTCCGCGGTCAGATAGTGCACAGTTTTGAGCCTGAATACAGCAAGTCGAAGAGAACAAGAATTCCGTCATAACGGTCGGTTTGCAAGAAAGGAATGGTTCCTTTTCCATGCAGGAAACTTATCACGTTGCCAGAGGGCAACTGAAGGGTGACAAATAGTACTATGCCATTTCAGACTGAATTTGAGTTACAAAGCGTACGTATTACGTATCGGGTATCAACAACGAACTTTACTGTATTACCATGACTTTTGTTACAGATGTCATGCTTCTTTCCTTTTGTATATCTGCAAGGACGAGAGTCCTAGTATCATCTCAATTTTTACCTTAGTGTAGTACAGTGCTATTTGATCTCAACCCCTTCAATTATTATAAATTAATTCCTGTGACAACAATAATTTAAACACAGCACAGTACTATACATTTCACATGTCTGTTTTGACAATAATAAATTGTACATTTTTAATTAAGTGTAATGTGAAGCCCAACAATTGTTCATGAAATACATCGAAGTCGGCATTCATGTATATCAATTGTATACCTGATGAGCAAATCAAACATGACATATGTTCTCCTCGGAGAGCAAAAATCTACATTGGGACATTTCATAGTTGTACTCACGATATGTAACCAAATAATTAAATTCGTTGAAGCATATTTTTTTCTGGTATGTCAATTCGGATGTTGTAAAGAGGATGATATGTAATGTAGCCACACAGAATTTGTGTAATGCTCATTTAGTGTTACGAAGTCTCCTGCTGATGGTAGAGTAGAGAGCGCTGAGCGTTCAGCAAAAGTGAAGTAACGCACGAGGCTGAAAATGAGGCTGGAAGAGTTGAAGGGGGATGGAGAGGGAAAGGATCAACATTCGAGTAGTGATAATTTTTTTACAATTTATTTTATCCTATCGACCAAATGACCATACAGAAGTGAGTACATTATTTATACATTAACATAATGGAAACTTCCTAAAGTTTTTTCGAGTGTTCTTACTCGGTAAGTAATATATAAATATTGTAATTTGATTTTATTGTTATTGGCTGGATATTTGGGGAAGGATTAGCATAGGTAAAAAGTTTTGGGGGTTTTTGTTCAGTTATGATTTTAAGGCGGTTTGAAAATGTCTTTAGGGAATCTAGATTTGCTTCTGTTTGGTGAGTTTGCTTGTTGTCCTAGTTGAAAATGGCTGTACTTGGGCAGGATGGTAAGAGACTGAAAATTGGAGAATAAGTTGATCAGATGATCTGTGATTGATGGTATTTGGAGTTCATAATTAATTTATTTATTGGGTATAAACTATGATGCGTTGATGAGCGCGATAAGTTTTCAAAATATAATACAGTTGGAATATTTTCTCAGATTAATGATGATATGAGAAGGAGCAGTAGTGGGAAAAATTCACTTGTCGTATGTTTGCTAGAGATGATTGTGTCAACTTTGTGCGAGATTACACCCATTCACACTTTATAAAGTTTCGTTTTTGGCACAGTTGCGTGGAAGGAAACGCGATATCAAAAGTGCTAGGATTAGGAAACCAGTGCGTGTAGATCACAGGAAGCAAATCGGCGGACTAACAGGTGTTCACGGAGAAGCTGAACGCACGGAGTGCAGTGTAGCAAGCAAGTATGTGTGTGAAATGTAAAAGCACTTGTGGGCGATAACGATAGTGATAGGTTCGTGGGGAATGACGGGAGCGATTAGCAGCTGGAAAGGGAGTGGATGGAAAACCTTAAGGGGGGGGAGTGATGAGGAAGGCCAGTGGAGGCGGGTGGAAGGCGAGAGAAAGGGAGTGGGAGATAAGGAGGCATATGAGACGATACTGCATGGTCAGTGGGAGGCGACTAGAAAGCGAGTGCGAGGCATGTGGGAGTCGTGAGAAAGAAGGGGGAGGGGAGAGCGAGGAGAGAAGAGAGGTGAGCGTGTGGGACGCGAGTGCGAGACGAGCGAGAACGGAGAGGTAGGATATTGTTTGGTCAGGGGGCGGCGAGCGGCAGGCGAGTGAGAGGCGAGTAGGAGAAGAGGGGTGAGCGAGGGGGGGATGAGAGGCAAGTGGGAGCGCTGGAGGGAGGCGCGTGGGAGGGTGCTGCAGGCGCGGGGTCGGGTGGGCAGCTGAGGGACATCTTCCGGCGGTCAGCTCCGCGGGCGCCGCCGCCATCCACCCGGCGCGGCGAGGGGGGCGGCGCGGGGCAGAAATAATGGCGTGGCCCACGCCCTTCCGCGTGCGCGAAGCTGTTTTGACAGCAGAAAGAGCTCGAGAAATATCTCCGGCTCTCCGGAGCCGGGGGGAGGGGAGGCGCGACTTGCGTCAGATCTCAGCAGGGGGCGCGCGCTTCTTTGTCAGAGTCAAATGCGAGAGGGCAACTTAATCCAGAGCGCCTTCAGCGCCGCGCCATCTCCTACGTGCCAAATGCGACATTTCCGCTGACTTATAACCATTTCCTCGCGCCAGCGGCGGCGGCGCGGCCTTTGTCTTAGGCGCGTTGCGGTGCGGGGCGCCATCCATTACCCGCGGGCGCAGTGACCGACAGACGGCGGGGCCAGCGACTTCATTACGGTTCAAGACCAACTTATTCTAAACACATTGATTGATTGATTGATTGATTTTTTCATGTTTCCGGGCGCGTCAACTGCTTTGGTCATTAGTCCCGTTAGTGTAGTGCATGTTTTTTTCGCGGGAGATGGCGGTGATCTTCCCCCGTTGAATGGCGAGATCCGGCGCCGACCTACCGTCGGCTTGTGGGGTTTCCCCCTAACCAGGACTCTCCCACCAGCGGGGCAACGCTCCAGCCGAGACAAGCTCTAAGCTCGCGACCGGTCTCCCGGAATATGTGATAGTGTAGTGCATGTTAGTGTAAGTGTGTGTGTGTGTAAGGGGAGATGATAGGACTAGGAAGAGGAAGGACAGATCGCGCGCGGTCCGTGGCTCGTTTGTTAGCGTACTGCTCCGGCATTCGCCTGGTGTTGATCTGCAAAACCACGGAAAACTACCGATGAGAGCAGCCGGCCGCTAGAATTCTCCTCCATATAGCGACTGAATTCGACCTACTTGAAAAGCTAGTGTCGAAAATCCTGCCGCCGTCAGGACTCGAACCTAGGACTTCCCGGTCAGAAGCGCTGCAGTGACATCAGTTGATGCACTGAGCTACCGATCCCGGTATATTCTAAACACACTTTTTCAAATAATGCAAATGAAGTTCTGGGTTCCTTAATGTTTTTCCATATGATGATTTATGTAACCCGCGAGCGAACGCGCGGGCGGTATAAATGTCGCCTTGAAAAATAAAACGGCGCTGCGCCTTGATGCTTTAACTCAGCATGGCGGGATGCCAGAAATTCTCTAGTTATCTATTGAGACACAAGATAGTGGTAACGGCTTCTGTTACCACTATCGGGCGAGGGCGACGGCGAGGGCGAGGGCGAGGGCGAGGGCGAGGGCGAGGCGCGGGGCGAGGGCGAGGGCGAGGGCGAGGGCGAGGCGAGGCGAGGCGAGGGCGAGGCGGGGCGAGGGCGAGGCGAGGGCGAGGGCGAGGGCGAGGGCGAGGGCGGAGGCGTGGCGGAGGGGGCGAGGAGCGGGGAGGGGGGAGGGCGAGGGGGCGAGGAGGCGAGGGCGAGGGCGAGGGCGAGGGCGAGGGCGAGGGCGAGGGCGAGGGCGAGGGCGAGGGCGAGGGCGAGGGCGAGGGCGAGTGCGCGGGCGAGTGCGCGGGCGAGGGCGAGGGCGAGGGCGAGGGCGAGGGCGAGGGCGAGGGCGAGGGCGAGGGCGAGGGCGAGGGCGAGGGCGAGGGCGAGTGCGAGTGCGCGGCGCGGGCGAGGGCGAGGGCGAGGGCGAGGGCGCGGGCGCGGGCGCGGGCGCGGGCGCGGGCGATAGCGCGTTGGGTCGCGGCTTCGCATGAGCGGCGCGACACGGAGGCCGCAGCTGCGAACCGCCTCCCCGCCCGCCCCTTCACGCGCTGATTCAGCAGTGGTCGTCAGCGCCCTCCCCGTATTGCGTGAAGCGCCACATGCGACACGGGCGCGCAACCGTGCCTGTTTTTTCTCGTCAGGTAGAGCGAGTGACAATGCGTGGTCACATGCACTTGTCCGACGATTTCACTGTTCGTTTGAGAAACGGAGCTTTCACAACAATAAATTTTTACTTGTCATCCTTTACTCATAATTAGCAATTTAATACATTATATTCTAACACTCTATATTAAATTCAATATCTTAGCCGAATTAATATAGCAACCGGAGGCAAGATACAATTACGGAAATTACGATATCTGAACTTTATTTGTTATATAACGTAATTGTCTACATATTTATACAGACAATATATAGAAATCTCGAAATCTGTATCTAAAATAATGCATTACAGTGAAATACAATCGATAAATACTATCATAAAATTATTTATATTGTTTTCCGACGTTTACAGCACGCAACTACAAATAACTGCAGTGATCTGCTTTACTGCCTTCAACCGCTTCAATGACTTCAATTGGTACGTTCCTAATTATGAGCATATTACCACTTTGTATCAATTGTGTGTGTGTGTGTGTGTGTGTGTATCATACCGGTCAGAGCCGGCAGACGTGTGTACAAGCTGACAGATAGATAGGGGCAAACAGACAGACCGACAAGCAGACAGATGGCCAAGCAGGCAGACAGAGAGGCGGGCAAGCAGACGGCGAGAGAGCGATTTGCGCTCTAGTCTGCCACGTAACGTACCACCCTAGGAAACGCTTGGTTGCCTTTGCCGATAGCTAGTCAGACATGTAAGCTGCCGTCGTCACCGCCAGCACCAACGAGCAAGAAGTTTGAACGCGTTCGGGAAAACAGCGACTGATCACCTACACAACAAGAGGTGGGAATCAGGAGGCACTCGTCACGTGATCACCGACGACAGGACGGTCTCCGGAGAGGCCGGCGGACGTCCACGAATTTTGGAGAGCTGCGCGGCTACGGTTAGGAGGACCACTCGCTTTTGAGGACGCGAGCACTGTGGGTTAGCACTGTCAGTCAGTTAGCAGAGCGCCAAACATATGACCGCGTTATATGCGAGAAATTCCGAGTCAGCTGCCCGTATAGTTGCGCACATTAATCTCAATAAGCATCGCTTTAGTCTTTTTAATATCGCTAAAGATTTTAATTTAAAATTATCCTCATTCAAAACCGAAGTCATGGCTTTTAAAGGAGTCTTTCCGCTTCGAGCAAAGATCCTGTGATCATTCTAAAGACTTAGAACAAAAACTCTCTAAATTCCTGCAGCTACTTGGTACATTGAAGTAACATCTGCTAAAGAAAGTAAGAAAAGACACTGTTCTTAAATTCTATTGAACTATGGCGGTTTCAGCCCTCTTGTATGGTTCAGAGGCATGGACTATAAAAACTCAACAGAGAAAAAAGATTGAAGCAGCAGAAATGAGGTTGCTGAGACCACTAGCTGGATACTCTTTGAGGGACTACAAGAAAAATGAAGGCATTAGGTCAGAACTTCAAGTTTGCAATAGGCCAAATATCAGATTCACAAAGATCCCAATGACACACCCATCTTCGGAGAATGGATAGTCCGCGCATCCTCCTTCAAATTTTCGGATTCAGACCGCAAAGCAGAAGAAATGTAGGACGTCCACGACTGCGATGGAATGATCAAATGAAACTCCTGAAGGCGAATGCCGGAGCAGTACCTTACCAAACGGGCCACGGACCGCGCGCGATCTCTCCTTCCTCTTCCTTGTCCTCTCCTCTCCCCTTACACACACACTTACACTAACATGCACCACACTATCACATATTCCGGGACATTGGTCGGGAGCTTAGAGCTTGTCCCGACTGGGGTGGTTCCCTGCTAGTGGGAGAGTCCTGGTTAGGGGGAAACCCCCCTAGCCGACGGTAAGTCGGCGCCAGATCTCGTCATCCAGCGGGGGAAGATCACCGCCATCTCCCGAGGAAAAAAATTCACTACACTAACGGGACTAATGACCAAAGCAGTTGACGCACCCGGAAACACGAAAAAAAAACCAAACGAAAGCAATCCTGGAGACGGAACAGGACTAAAGGCTTAATCCATGCTGTATATGATGATGATGATGAAGTATCGCTGATAGTGTGCCTGACGGCGCCGTCACTGGAATCGGTTTCGAACAAGTAACCGGGATGAACCGCGCCGCTTCCCCGCCATGGGTGTCGATGACCGCTGGGGGAGCGATCCGCCTTGTCCCTGCTGCGCCGGATGCAAGTGAGCTATTCCAGGCCGGACAATGAGGAGCCCACAGGGCTGAGGGTATCACTCAACGCCGCTGCCTCCACGGGGTAACTGACGTCCGCCCAGGGCAACCACCGCGGAGGGGCACTGGCCGCCCGGGGCGACACCGCTCGCTTGCTCAGCTGCCGGGCGCATGCGCACCGCGGGCACTACCGCCGAGCGAGGACACTAAGTGAATTTTAGAGTGAAGACAATATGTCCTTCTTAGTAATTCAGACCTGATTTTGAGTTTGTTTAATTTGCAAAACCACCACGTAAATTTAAGTTCAAAATCCATGATGTGTTTTGCAAGCATACCCTAATTATGAATGTGTACATCTCTCCAATCCGTTTCAGAGCATCGGGGCAAGTTTTCAAGAAACACCATGGGGAAGTCAGGTGAGTGAGTTTCCCCTGAAAAAGTAATTCCCTCACTTTGACTTATCATTTGGGCTCCCTGAAGCGCGGGGCATATTAAATCTGCCAAGACTGTTGATTGGGTTGATTGGGTTCGTTGGTTTGTTTCTTCGTGTTTCCGGGCGCGTCAACTGCTTCGGCAATTAGTCCCGTAAGTGTAGTGCAGGTTTGTTCTCGGGAGATGGCGGTGATCTTCCCCCGCTGGATGGCAAAATCCGGCGCCAACCTACCGTCGGCTAGTTTCCCCCTAACCAGGACTCTCCCACCAGCGGGGCACCGCCCCAGCCGGGACAAGCTCTAAGCTCCCGACCGCTCTCCCGGAATATGTGGTAGTGTAAGTGTGTGTTAGTGTAAGTGTGTGTGTAAGGGGAGAGGACAGGACAAGGAAGAGGAAGGAAAGATTGCGCGCGGTCCGTTTGGTAGGGTACTGTTCCGGCATTCGTCACGTGTTGATCGGAGAAACCACGGAAAACTACCGATCAGAGCAGCCAGCCGCTAGAATTCTCCTCCAGAGACCGACTGAATTCGACCTAGCTGAAAAGCTAGTGTCGAAAATCCTGCCGTCTTCAGAACTCGAACCTAGAACCTCCCGGTCAGAGACGCTGCAGGACTGTTGATTGGGGAGAAACTGTTATATATTATAGAACATTTCAATCAAAGGTTATTTAGTTAGGAAGACATAAGCAATTTAATGTTGATATTCTCACAAAACTGCATCTTCCTTATTCTGTCACTAAACACACTGGCTGCCATGAGTTTCACGAGGGGGCTTCACGCGGTTTGACTATGGCCCAGTGAGGTTCAGTGATGAGCCCCAGCAATACTCCCTGTGAGGGCCATGAGGGGTCACGGGTGGGTCCTATCCTGGTGTTTATTTCAAGATCTGAATTTGCCTAAGCGGGTTTCTAATTGATGTAGTTCCAACTTTGTCCAATAGAACAATTTATTACAGAATGCTCAGAGTTCTAAATTACCGCTTGTAGAAACGTTATTGTGTTCTATAGGATTTGTTCCGTGTATTTTGTTTGTAGTTTTTTCTTCAATAAATTTCCATTTCTTGCTAAAATATACTCTTAATATTTATGTATTTGTTTTTCCTTTGAAATAGCCAGAATATGATTGAACTTGAATAAGTATTCACTCTTTCCAAAATTGTGTCCCACTGGTGATCCTCATGTAAATCTGTATGTGCGGGACCACGAAAGTCACCGGAGTGCCTCATGTGTGAATCACATACGTGACATTTAATTTTGAAAGCTATTTTTAGGAACGTCTATAAAATGATTTCATAAACGAAAGTGGTGTGGCCCTCAGTGACCATATTCTTCTTCAGCATATGACCCCCGCATATTATCCTTCATTTTGCCTTTGACAGTCATCGAGTTTAATAGTGATGAGTATTGAGGTTCGAGAGAATGTTGGTTATTCATTGCTTCATTATGGGTCGTACGCAGTTTTAGTATCATCAAGGTGAAACTTTTGCCAAACTTCGCGCACTATATTCCGTAAAGTACATCTTTTTTAATGTAACCCTTCGCCGGCGACACTAGAGGCCCGCATTCGGGCCGAATAGAGATGGATGGGATGCGCGGCGCACTTCGTATCTGCTGCAGCTCTCGAGCGTGTATCGTGGCAGGAACAAGACGCGTGGGCGCTGACGTGCGCCTGGCCCGCGCCGCGTGATAAATGGCGAGCGCGAGCGTCTTATGAAACCGCGGCCGCTGCCGAGGGCCGCCCCGCCGCCACACCCGCTGGGGGGGGGAGCGCCCTCGGCCGCGATCCCAAGGAGAGACGCGGCGGCCGGGCAGGTCCGGGGCGAGGGCGAGGGCGAGGGCGAGGGCGAGGGCGAGGGCGAGGGCGAGGGCGAGGGCGAGGGCGAGGGCGAGGGCGAGGGCGAGGGCGAGGGCGAGGGCGAGGGCGAGGGCGAGGGCGAGGGCGAGGGCGAGGGCGAGGGCGAGGGCGAGGGCGAGGGCGAGGGCCAGGGCGAGGGCGAGGGCGAGGCGAGGGCCAGGGCCAGGGCGAGGGCGAGGGCGAGGGCGAGGGCGAGGGCGAGGGCGAGGGCGAGGGCGAGGGCGAGGGCCAGAGTATGGCGAAGAGCGCAAGGGAGGCGAAGGCGGAAGACGAAGCGAAGGGGCGAGGAATGGGAGCAAGTGATGGTGATGACGATGGTGATGGTGATGGTGATGGAAAATTGATTTGATTTGATTTTTTCGTGTTTCCGGGCGCGTCAACTGCTTTGGTCATTAGTCCCGTCACTGTAGTGCATGTTTTCCTCGGGATATGCGTGGTGATCTTTCCCCGTTGGATGACGAGATCCGGCACCGACCTACCGTCGTCTAGTGGGGTTTCCCCCAACCAGGACTCTCCCACCAGCAGGGCACCGCCCCAGCTGGGACAAGCTCTAAGCTCCCGACCGGTCTCCCGGAATATGTGGTAGTGTATGTTAGTGGTACGTTAGTGTAAGTGTGTGTGTGTGTGTGTGTGTGTGTGTGTGTGTAAGGGGAGAGGATAGGACAAGGAAAAGGAAGGACAGATCGCGCGCGGTCCGTGGCCCGTTTGTTAGGGCACTGCTCCGGGATTCGCCTGGTGTTGATCGGAGAAACCACGGAAAACTACCGATCAGAGCAGCCGGCCGCTAGAATTATACTCCAGACAGGTGATGGAAAAGGTGCGAAGGTCGACAGCAAAGGCGAAGATGAAGTAGAACCCGAGACTGAGGGTGAAGGTGACGACGAGGGCGAGGGAAAGGGAGGAGTAGGGCGAGGGGTGATAGCGGCAAAAGAGCGAAGGGCGGAGGACGAAGGAGGAAGAGCGAGAGGTAGATGGGAAAGGGGGGGGGGAAGGTGGAGGAAAAAGGGGGGAAAGGGATGGAAGGCCAAGGGTGGAGAACGAAGGGTGGAGAGCGGGTATTCTGTGGCGGAGGGCGAGGGCAAAGAGTAGAATAGCGAAGGGGAAGACTGAACGAGGGAGGATAGCGAAGGGTGCAGGGCGGTGGGCAGAAAGCGAGAGGGTGCGTGCTGAAAGCACTTAGCGAGGGCGGGGCTCGATGCGACTTAGGGGGAAGAGATGATTGACGGTAGTCGCTGGAAGAAGTGTGTCAGGATCTGCCTGGCGGGGGATGCACAACCAGGTTTAAATTTAATGTCTGGTAGGGAAATGTGGAGACGCCGCTTTGGGAAGTTTTGTCAACTAATGACCTTAAGAGCTTTGGGACGGTATGTACAAAAACATTTGTAAAACAGAAATACACGTCTATTTAGATGATACATTTGTGTGCTACACTTTTTTTGTTGTGATTATTACCAAAGGAAAAGTGAGTCTCCAAATCACATCAAGCTGTGCTACAGTGATCATAGAAAGTAAGTCCGACTTCGAGTGATATGTAGTGCATTCGAACTGGGCATTGTCCTTATATTGTTCGTTTCAACTCTGTTGAAATGTAATGTCGTGCCTACTATTACATTGCCAAAAATACAAACAAGAATATGCGATTCCTCTTTATTATATAACGACTTACATATAAATATTCCATGAAAATATTTCCGTATACACGACGGTAAGTGAAGAAGTTTCTTCACTTTCGTTCTCAACGTTTGTAGGTTGACTAACTAAAGCTTTACCTATCTTCGTTTGCATTGAAAAAGAACAGATGTTTGTAATTTTTTCGTGATCTGAATAAGAATCAAAATCTGAAATCCTTAGGATACTTTCAGAACATGGGTGCAATGTTTCTCCGTGGTGAAGAGTTTACCAGTGAATTAAACCATTGAAACAAGCATGCAGGATGAGTCAAGTGTAAGATAACTCGCCTCATTTAAGGTCAATGCCCTGATTCTGAATAAACGATTTGAATTTCCAATTTAATTTCCAGATTAAAACGAACGGGAACTTTTGGGACGCATGCAGGGTACTTGTGAGAAAATATATGCACCGGTCAGCGCCGGTAACCGAACTTCTTAACCAAGCCCGGAAAACGGAAGTTAAGCAGCTCGAGACACCGCGGAACCATGGATGGATGACCATCTGGGATCCTCCATTCTAACGATAGCCGATTGGGTTGATATGGGTAAAAGATAATGACTAACGGCGCAAGTAACCGACGTAAAAAGAAATATGAGAGGAGAATATGTGAAGAGCAAGTAGAAGGAATATTTGTGACATAAAGATGAGATACAGATTGTCTGTTATAGACAGTCATAATTAAATTTATTTAAAAAATTTTTTTTTAAAAAAATTAAAAAAATTAATTTAATTAAGAAAAAAAACATATGTGACTATATGCAATGCAGTGAACATCTTAGGGGTTTGGGCAACGGGGTTTAAGGAAAAAAAAAAAAAAAGAGAACATCTGCAGGAAACATTCTGCGGGAGTGGGGGGACATGCGAGGAACTTGTGGAAAACGTATTGAGAACGTATTGAGAACTGTTTGAAACATGCGGGGCAGAATGAGAGAACGTGTAGGGAACATGTAGGAAACCACGCAGGAAAATATTCGTAGGGCAAGTGGAATCAGTAGTGGACATAATTCTGAACAGAATGACAACATTTTGCACATTGTGCCCCATTTTCGGAAATGTATCATTTCTAACAATCCAAATGTTACAACCTCGCAATTATAATAATGAAAGTGGACTGAATAATATTGGATTGAATGCTAAGTTAGAGTCCTACGACAACTCAATGAGTATTTCATTGAGAGTTGGCTTGCGGTATCCTTCGCATATTATACTCACATACGGGCAAGCAAGTAACATTTATATACTTTAGACTGCACGGCTTATGCTGAACACACATGTATTCCAAAACAGTTGGTTGAAGCGTCGCGTCTGAAAACTTGGTAGGGTTGGATTGCACCCGTGCAAACCAGGTAAATGACACGAGAAGATATCAACACGGGCGTTCTCATGTATTAAGAAATTTTGCCGACGCGACTCAGTCCCATGCACGCAATGAGATTGGCACGCGGCACGAGTTCAAGTCACGACTGTAAACTAGTATGGTTTTAACGTGATTTAACAATAGTGAAATTGATAATAATTTAATACGTTGAAATTATCGCATTGATGTCAGACACACCTGGTCATCGCGGAGAAGAAACTTATTCTAACTTTTTCAGAACCTCGTTTGTGCGAGCTTTGTAATTTTTTAATATATTTATTTCCTGTTCCATTTTCTACATTTTTTCAGGATGTTGAATAGAATAGTACGAACTTTCTGGAGATGCCAGGACTCATATATTTTAATAATATATTGGAGTAAAATTGGATTTTATTAAGTATTTAGTAGTATTTTTTCTTATAAATTTAGAGTTTTAAGAGAAGGTATTATTTAGCATCAATGTAGAAAATTATTTATGGAGGGCGAAATATATCTGTGGATAAGCGGGAACGATTTCGTTTCATGTGATAATTTTATCCCATGTCGAAATGTTGATAAACAGATAATTTGTTGAAGAGCTGAAGAAATTAGAAGATTGATTAATTATAAATATTTTAGTTAGTACCTTTGTATTGTATCATAAATAGTGTGTGGGTGCTACGACCAATATAACTGAGAGATTTGAATTCTTTCCTGACGATTCTACAAGGATTTTGCACTCGACGCAACCAATCGCGAGAGCAGCGCGCAGCCCACGCGCAACGTCGATTCCGATTGGCTGTCGGGATGAGCAGCACGGAGCGCATGCGCACGTAGCCCATAAATTTCCCATCAGTATACTCTATATTCAAAATTATACACTAAAAACAGCCTGTAACAATCAGGAAAATTAGCGTGAGAAGGAATGACAAATCATTATGTTGTAAAATCGTAACATCCCTGAAGGCAGAAATGCCAAACAGGCGGAAATAAATAAATTAAAAAAAGCGCATGCGAAAGGTCAACGTGCGACCTGTCATCTTTCGAGGCGCAGGGAACGCGCTGTTCCAGCCTCGTGAGGTACGCCACGGCCAATGTCTTAGAACTGAAATGTACATGCAATGTGCGAAATATGTGCTAATGCGCCCTTGCAAGAAATACATACTAATTAGAATTGCATTATAACATGTATATAACACATTGTTTTTGCTGGGAGCGACTACCCAATACGAAGCAAACATGGATGGAAAGAATGGAAGATAACCTAAAATTCTATTTGAAATTTAGGTTAATAGACCAGACATGACGAGCTGATAATGCTCAAACGCACATTTCAGGGGATAATGATTAAAGTTGGTAACCAATTTATACAACTGAATTCCAAACTGCACAAAAATGGATGAAATCTACGCTGCATCCGGTCAAGTGAGAGTTCTCTAAGGATCCTTTTAATAGCCAGTGCTCGAATAATTTTCGAAAAGCATTTTTAAGCAAGCAGAAATTGAAAGCAAACTATGCAGCAACCGCTAAGTGAAAACTATCTGTTGTTCTGTTAAGTATCCATAAACTTGGGGGAAAAAAACAAACAATGCATCAATTGCTATTTTGACTTAAAAATTCAAATATTTGATTGCGCTATTCCACCTACACACTTACTCCAAACATCTTCCGAATTCTCACACTCAGAGTAAGTCAATTCTGATGACATAAATGACGTCATGGGAAAGCAAGATTCCAACGAATAGGCCTCCCGCCTAAGATGTTTCTATTTACGCGTTGGGTAATGGAACATACTATTCTGATATCCATGGTTTGTAAAGAACGTATTAGTGTGTTTATACAACAGTATATAATATGATAATGTCCTATTAGCAAGGACTGTTTTATTACAATAATTTGCCGTCCCATACGAGAGTATTTAATTTGTTGTTCTGTAAAAGTATGTAATAAATTCTGGAAAATCCTTTTTTGTTCAGAAGTATTTTTTTCTGCGTCTCAGAAGTATTTTTTTCTGCGTCACACAGCTAATATGATGCTCGCATTTTCAGAGTTACAAACAATGTATTCTATGTTCCGAATGCTAGTGTAGTTAGCGAATGTTACCAAGCAGGTTTCTACATCTCAACTAGAAGTGCATCATGCTTGGATAATTTATTTCTGTACACACGAATTCTTAACCTGATTCATCCTGAGCAAAGAATGCGAGTGAAAAATTGTCTAAGAAGTAGAAACTATATAAATACAGTTCTCTGCTGCTTTCCGCGAAGGAAATTAATGGCTATTTTCTAGAAAATATACAAATGAAATGTATATAATGATGTAAGTTGACGTAATCTTTCAATCTCAAGAAAAGAGGGTGTCTTTAGCAACGTGGTATGATTTCTACTTAGCTTTCTCTTAACGGTTAAGTCTGTTTCAATATTTCTGATATGAAGAATAGAACTCGGATCGCCAATCTGTTCGATTATATGATTATTCCGTTTTCCCTATCGTATCATCTAAACAACTATCAAATCCCATCAGTTTTAAATCTTGCAGCACTCGATCCTCTTTTGACTATGCAATCTGCATCCGGCCAACAATAATTTCCCGCGCCTGGCAAACGGAAATACGGCCAACGAAGAAAAATCGCTCTTCGCGGAATGGATCCAATTCCCGATCCTAGTTTTCCCTTCCATTCGGTCCACGCCAGCGCATCCGGTGCGGCCGAGTACTTGCGCGCACGCACACCAAACAGTGCCCACCCCGGCCCGCTCACCCCTCATCACCGCTCCGCCACCGAGGGCGTTCGGGAAACGAGGCGGACTTGGGCCGCGCCCGCCAGGCAGCGCCACCTGCGAGCTTTGCGCGCTCGACGCTCGAGCAAACAGAATACGCACGCACCAGAGAAGGATGGGGCGGGGCGGGGAGGGGCGGGGGGGGGGGGAGGGGCGGGGCGGGGGGGGCGGGGGGGGGGGGGGCGGGGCGGGGGGGCGGGGGGGGGCGGGGGGGGGGGGGGAGCGGGGTGGGGAAGGGTGGGGAGGGGCGGGGCGGGGCGCGGAGGGGTGATGTCGAGTGGAGCGGGACGGGAGGGGGCGTGGCGGGTGGGAGCGAGAACGCGTGCGGAGGGGGAGGGTGAGCGGGAACGCGGGTTGAGGGGGGCGGGACGGGAGCCGTGAGGCGGGCAGTTGGGGAGCAGAGCGAGACGCGGCTGCTCGCAATAACAACCTGTCTCTCTAACGCGCCGCCGCCGCCGACGCGCAGACCGGCTCTGAAGTGGAACGGACGTGACGCCGTCGAGAATTCAATACGCCGATTTTTCCGCGTGAAGAAATCGGCGCGCGCGGCGTGTGTATCTCGGAGCGCAATTTTCTGTGCCGTCGTGCGCCCTCCGGGGAGGGGGGAGGCTGCCCCAAGTTGCGAGCAATCAGAGCACGATTAATACCAGACAAGGAGGGGAAGTGGGAAGGCTGGGGGGGGTAGTGGGCGAGGCGGTGGAAGGGGGGGCTGAAGCAAGTGAGTGGGGAGGGGGGGGCAAGTGGGCGGGCGGTGTGGGAGGGGGCGGAAGGGGGAGTGGGCGGGGTGAGGGGGTGGGGTGGGTAAGGACGAGGGAGGTGCAGAGGAGCGGAAAGCGCTACAGGGCACGTGGCGTTTACGCGCAGAGTGCAAGGCGTTAGAGCGCACAAGTTGGATGAACAATTTCAATTCCTAGCGGGAGAAGGGAAACTGAATTCTGTTCCAGGACTCGTCATGTTGGACACAGTTTTCTTGCGAAAATGTCAGCTATCAAATTTTTCAGCGTTTGTTTGTTCTGAGTAAACAGTGTTCATTTCATTTATGTCGGAATTCAAATGAAGAGAAGTCGACTCTTATAAACGAATCTCTTTTCAATAGTAGCTTGGCAGTTGGGTCGAGTTCAGTCGCTGTCTGGAGGTGAATTGTAGTGGCCGGCTCATCTATTCGGTAGCTGCCAGTTTCTCCCACCAACATTAGACGAATGCCCGGGCAGAACCCTAACAAATCGCAAAGGACCGCGCGCGATCTTTCCTTTCACTTCTTTGTCCTTTCTTCGCCCCTTACTTACACACACACACACACACACACACCTGTACAATACTATCACTCTTGCCAGTCGGGAGCTTAGAGCTTGACCCGGCTGGGGGGGGGGATACCACGTTGTTGTGAGTTTCCCGTAAGCCGACTTAGTTTGGCGCCGGATCTAATCAGCCAATATATTGTATATGTAGTATGTAGTATATTTTCGGTATATATGACCATAGCAGTTGACGCGTCAGAAATAATCAATCAATCGTAAATGATTATCGCAAGCTGTATGGCTATGGACCACGCTGGTGTAATGGACTGTGAATTAAAAACTAGAAATCTTAACAAAGCAGTCAGTAAATTGTTGCAACTCTTTATATTCTCTTGTATAGTCATAAAACAAAAAATGTATGCGTTTCAATTTCTATGCAAATAATGTTAAAGCCCAACATGATTCCTCATTTAAGGCAGACCCGCGACATGAGCGAGGAGACAGTGACGGGACGTGCCGCTGCTACCACAACACACATTGGATACATTTCATATGGTGGCAGACAACGCGGTGACAAGCGGTCGCGTAATAAATTATCTATCAATTTTTGGTATTAATGAGTTAATTTAACGCGGAAGTATTTTGTGGTGAACCTTGAAATATTTCATTGTTCTTGTAGCAGATGCAGCACGTGGGACGTGCCGTGCTCCGAGTGCGACTACATACGGGGATCAAAACAGGTTTCAGGGGATTGTTTGCCTTTTCGGGAATGATAGACAATATGCAATGAGAATAAATATAAATTTAATTGCGTAATAACTTCAAAAATAAAACTGGTTTTGGTTTATAGTAAGCCGGAGGACCTTTGAAAGTTTATAAAGTCTTACTGACTGCTCTTCTTTCTTGAAGTTCACTTGGGTTTAGCTTGAGATTGTGCAGGTACTTCATACCACCCAAAAGTCTCGGAAGGACAGAACGTGTTAGAACGAGATAAACCAAAGGCAAAGAAGCTGTTGAACCCAACCTCAGTTCCACTGGTCTCGCATTCCTTCTCTCGAAGACTCCATTGCTGTACTTCAATCTCAACTAAAAGTTGATATATTACTAAAGATAATCTGCCATGTATTTGCAGCGTCCTAACTGTAGGGATATCAAGAGAATTTATATTAGATTTTTCGCGCAGAATATGTAACAGTTTGCTGAGCTAATGCAAAGTGCAACGGGAAAGACAAAGCTGATGACAAGGCCGGGAAAAGTCGCGACAACTAGAAACTGGAGAACAAAAAAAAAGAGCCGACAGGGTACGGAGAGAACGGATAGAAGTCTGGACAGAGGCCACACGAGAGAGAGAGAGAGAGAGAGAGAGAGAGAGAGAGAGATGAGGCTGAAGTGGGGGACGCGCGCAGGAAGGAGCGGCAGGGAAGAAGCGAGGAGAAAGGAGTGCGTGCACGAGCGACAACCTTGGGGCGCCCCCTCGATGTTTTGTTTGATTGATTTCTTAATGTTTCAGGGGCGTCAACTGCTCTGGTCATTAGTCCCGTTAGTGTAGTGCTTGTTTTTTCTCGGGAGATGGCTGGGATCTTCCCTCGCTGGATGGCGAGATCCGGCGCCAACCTATCGTCGGCTAGTGGGGTTTCCCCCTCACCAGGACTCTCCCACCGGCGGGGCACCGCTCCAGCCGGGACAAGCTCTAAGCCCCCGACCGGTCTCCCGGGATATGTGGTAGTGTAATGCAGGTTAGCGTAAGTGTGTAAGGGGAGAGAATATGACAAGGAATGGGAAGGACAGATCGCGCGCGGTCCGTGGCCCGCTTGATAGGGTATTGCTCCAGCATTCGCCTGGTGTTGATGGGAAAAACCACGGAAAACTACCGATCAGAGCAGCCGGCCGGTAGAATTCTCCTCCAGACAGCGACTGAATTCGACCTAGCTGAATAGCTAGTGTCGAAAATCCTGCCGCCGTCAGGACTCGAACCTAGAACCTCCCGGTCAGAGGCGCTGCAGTTACATCAGTTGATGCACTGAGCTACCGCTCCCGGTGCGCCCCCTCGAGCGATGACAAGACCTCGGAGGGAGGGCAGGGAAATTACTCATTAGTTATTTGCTGAACTTTAGGGGGTCCTTCAACAGCTTAGGTTTTTGCGGTCTCAGTGATGCGCTTTTATCTATAACGACGGAGCAATGCTAGAATGAGGGGCAGGCGAAATGGGAAAATTCCGAGAAAACGTGTAGAGAGCTCGCTGTGTTCCCCACCAAATGCCAGTGCTTTTGCCGGACATCATCCCTGGCGTGTGGGCTGTGAGAGAGTACCAGAGGGAGAGTGGGTGGAGAGGGAGAGGGCATTTTGTGAGGCGGCCCCAAGGCGCTTGTGGGCTCGAGATGCGATTTGTGAGAGCGCTGACGAACTGCCCCTTTCCGGGAATTCAGTTCCCCTGAACGAACCGCTTCTCTTCCGCGAAGCCCTTGTTTCATCACCAATCTATTTACACATACCTCATGAGGAAATGAAAACTAAATCATATTTGTGTGCATAGTGAAAACATTTTTTTTATGATAGATGAAATTAAAATTTATGGAAAATATATTTTTATTTTCTCGCGTACTACAAACACTGTACATAGGAATTTAAGGAATGAGGCGAGAAAAAATAAGCAATTTTTCACCCCAAAAATTCGTGGTGTAGTTTCCTGATACCGAAAAAAATGCATAACTCTTATTCTTCTATGTGGTAAATTACTTCTTCTAACATGCGGTGTAGTTAGAACCCACGTTTTCTGGGTCCCACACCGAACAACTGTTTTGCGGCAAAACGTTTTTCACTCCATCTGTCTCTGTAAACAACGCTAGTGGCTAAACCGTTACCATGATTGTCCCCACATTTTTCTCAATTTTTTTATACCGATAGTGCTACATGCTCTGAATAAAATGGCATAAACACCATTTTATGTATTCTAAAAAAAATTAAAAATTACATAAATGTAATTTTATCACTCACGTAATTTAAAAATTTTTATGTGAAATTATATAAACGTAATTTTTAATATACGACTCGCATCGTTAATATTTACGGTACGGAAAATAGACTGAAGAGATTAAAAACTTCAGTGGTGCGATTGTGTACCATTTTGTAAAGCCACATGTTCATCACTTCCTCTCTCTTCGGAAACCATTACTGCTCATTTATTTCACGCACTTATTGTGAGTGTAGTGCAGCGCAGAGTTGCATACTTACCTGCCCTGGCTCGGTGCAGGTATTGTCATTCCCTTGATTGATGCTTATTCACAATTTCGTTGTAAAGTACCTGGTGTGTTCAGGAGCATCCTGCAGGGTGATTGATTGATTGATTTTTTCGGGTTTCCGGGCGCGTCAACTGCTTTGGTCATTAGTCTCGTCAGTGTAGTGTATGTTTTTTCTCGGGAGATGGCGGTGATCTTCGCCCACTGGATGGCGAGATCCGGCGCCGACCTACCGTCGACTAATGGGGTTTCCCTCTAACCAGGACTCTCCCACCAGCGGGGCACCACCCCAGCCGGGACAAGCTCTAAGCTCCAGACGGGTCTCCCGGGATATGTGGTAGTGTAGTGCATGTTAGTGTGTGTGTGTGTAAGGGGAGAGGATAGGACAAGGAACAGGAAGGACAGATCGCGCGCGGTCCGTGGCTCGTTTGGTAGGGTACTGCTCCGGCATTCGCCTGGTGTTGATCGGAGAAACCACGGAAAACTACCGATCAGAACAGCGGGCCGCTAGAATTCTCCTCCAGACAACGAATGAATTCGACCTAGCTGGAAAGCTAGTGTCGAAAATCCTGCCTCCGCGAGGACTCGAACGTAGGACCTCCCGGTCATTCTGCAGGGTGATATTTGTGCACATTGGGAGGAGGCGTTCATAGCCCATCCTCTGCCAGACGACGGCCCAGGGTCAGATCCGTGGACGTTGGAACGTTGGAACGTTTCCACGTGCACGTGCGCGTGCGGCAGCGCGTCTTCATTGTGTTCCGCGCAGCCCTCATTCACGGCGGACGCCTCTCTCGTTTCCACGTGCAGCCCTCACTCACGGCAGGCGCCTCTCCGATAACTGCGCAAGCGAGCGTCAGCCCCGCGCAACGTGCCGCAGACAATCGGCGGCGCTCATCCGCCGCCGAGAGGCGCAGTTCTCGGAAGGGATTGGCCTCCCACGCACCGCACAGCCTCCAACTTCACTATCGCCTTCCAACAAACACACGAGAATATTATTGAATTGAAATATATGAAATTTATGCGCTACACAGCCTCCGCCTTCACCCCTGCCATTTAACAAACACAAGAGAATATCGTTTTATTTGTACGTATTTGGCGTTTCGGGTCGGTAGTGCGACTTCGCCGGCCAGCTATCGGTGTCCCCCTTGCCTGGGCCTCGTTAAATTCCCATGCTTGAGGGTAAGAGCGACGTGAGGCGAACATGACATTCTCTTCTCCGTAAGTAGGAAGATTCGCCTGCTTGAGCTTTTCTTCGTTGCACAGCTACAGAAACTGGGACGAGTTTAAAGGAAAGCTACTACTATATTTTTGCCTCGACCGGGAATCAAACCTAGGGACCACAGCACGAGAATCTAGTATGCTGCCCATGAGCCAAAAAAAGAACAGAATACATTTAATTAAAAATTTTATGTTGAAAACTAGTTTCTATGTAAATTTTTGTATGAGTTAAATATAAAGTATTCTCCATATGTACAATTCAATAAGTTTTTATAAATTTATAATAAAATATGAACATGAAACACAGAAAATATAATATTTCTGTATAGAGAATTACTCACCATTCGTGCTTCAAACAGATTTAAGACGACAAAAATTGAAGTTTGCATATTATGTTATCAAACGCATGAGATTACTTTCCCAAATGAACACACATTTTGTGCGGACACTACGATACGAGAGGACACGAATTTGAGGGAGAAAGGAGGTTCAGGTGAGGAAATTATGGGGAGAAAGTGGGGAGTATGTGAAGAAATAAATGTTTATCCTACCAAGAGCATGCAAGTGCCGGCGCAATGATTTAATAAATGGGCCTCAAACCGCGCGAGATCTCTTCCTTCTCATCCTTTGGGGCTTACTTCCTCAGAGCGTAATGCATTACATCAGGGCATTACGCTCTTAGGAAGGTTGCAGAATGACGGCCGAAACGTCGACACCTGTGCCTTGGGCGCGGCGTCTCCCGGACAGCCAAGAACATTCAGACTTCGGCCGCGGAAGCCTACGTTCTCAACCTAGCGCTTGTCTCATGTAGGGTGTTCCGTCGACAGATACGCGGAGCGCACAACCTCACAACCGACGGCACCGGATCTCACTCATATGCGGGGGGAAACACAGCTACCTCTCGACTAATTACCTCTAATATATTTACGGAACTAATGACCATAGCAGTTAACGCGCTCGGAAACACCAACGAAACCTCCAGCCCCATACAGTCCACTACAGCCTTAGTGACCACCGCCGTTTTTACCCGCTCAGGTACTCAAAAGCTTACACGCCCACCTCCTCGCGCAACCACGCCCCTTTGGCTCTCGTCCCCGCCCCCTCGAGCGCCCACTTTGTCCAGCGGCTGATGAGCAGTGGCACCGCGCAATTTCGGAGATTCCCTCCGTGCTCCTTGGGGTTGGGGCTTACATGAATCACGCGGGTGGGATTTGGTTATTATTCGTACAATTCGTTTTTGTAATCTAAAAGTCTGGGAGCTATAAGATGTATTTCCCAGAATATTATGCCATATCTCTGGTGGGAATGAACATTCGCGAAATATACACAACGAGCAGTATGAAGGCTGACTGAATTTGCAAGAATTCTGAACGCGTAGCATAATGAACTTAATTTTGTGTTCAATTCATTTAAATGGACGTTCCATTTAAGGTTTGACTGAATTGAGATGGTGGGGGGTGAAGTAGGCGAAGGCGCGTAAGACGATCCCGGGAGGGCCGCGCATCGATTCCCGGACACGAGGCTCGCAACGGGGATCTAGTGCGCTCGCTGCCCAGAGCGGTGCCGCTCTTTCCAGAAAACAAAAGAAGAAGAAATATATAATACGGACGTGTGCCCCTTTTTGTTCTATTTAACGTGAAATTCATTTCAAATCCATTTCGTTCTGAATGGGGGATCGTTTGGTTAAACAAATGCATCTACAACTTGTTATACTAATCCTGCTTGGATCTTTGCAACCATATTACCTCTACGCCATACTTGTGTAGTGTTTGCTAGGAAAAATAATCAAGGAATCACACATTTGCAGCGTTCGTAGTTCGTACCCGATTGCACCAGCGTCACGCGCAGAACATGTATTTAATTTATGACTGCCGAAAAAACGAACTTCAAATAAATGTGAAATAGTTTTTTGGATACAAACACAAACCGTAAGTAAATTTTACTCACTTTTCCACCTTTTTGTAAAGTACTCCCTCGCCCCTCACTCTAGAGACCCAACGGATGAGCTGTAGTCAAACGTTTAACCAAATGTGATAAAATACGAATGTGTTACTGAGAAAAACAAAAAAATACATACATATTTGAAAGTAGATATTAACTATACTTATGGGCAAAGAAACCTCATAAAATACATCGAATAAGTGTATTAAAAGAAAGAATGCAATTTGTGTTTATTTACGTAAATAAAGTACACAATTACATAATGCCCTTGCAAGAAAGCTCTTTGAGATGAACATCAATATAAGCTGTCTCCTACGTGTTCGTAACATTATTTCTTTTAGATTGAGTTTTTGTGCAATCCGAGTTTCTTACTTTTCGGATTATTCCGCAATCGATGTAACTTCTTTTTCAGCAAATATACCACATTACTACATTAAACACTATACTACATTACTATACTACATTAAAATGATCATTAAATAGTATTTCACATAACAGGTCATGCTAATGTCCCTTACAAACAAGGGCATAATGCAAAAAATAAATCGCTTTAGATTTTCTTTAGTTTTTAAATCCAGACAAGAGTAAATTTTTACAATAGTTAGATTTTAAGGATGTGAAATAAAAGTATCCTTCTAGGAGCACAAAATATTGAACCGTGGTCTATCTGCAAGAATAATTCGCAATTATCAACATGCAAATATAGAGTGTTTTTGTTAAGAAATATAAAGAAATATCATGTACAATTTCAGAGAACAAATCTAGAAATTTACACGCGAGAAAAATAAAACACCCAAAAACATGGCACAATTAAACACCCTGCTGTCATTTCCCTGCCTCATAGGGACCCGCGCGACGTTTGCATATGACGTTGGCTGCATGCAACAACGTGCGTTGAGGCAGTCGTCCACGGCGGCGCAATTTCCACGCATTTCCGTCACATCCGGGTTTTTCAATTAATGGCGTCATTGTCAAAGCAAATTACTACCTTACGCGAATTGTTTTGTTCTGTGCGTGAATTCATCAATAGCCGCCCATTAAACCGCTGTGGCGAAGAGCGGAGAGGGGCGGGAAATCGAGAAGGGGGCCACGTTTATTAGCGAAGGTTATAAGCGTGGAGACAAGGAGAGGAAGAGAACAATCGGAGCTTGCGGACTATAGAAACAGCAACAAAGAATACATAGGATTGCAGGAAAATGTGGCAGAGATGCGAAAAAAAAAGGAATTCAGAGAATATGACTGGAGGGAAAAAGTTCGCAGATTTTAGAAATCAATGAATGTTAAAGGTGAAAAATAAACATGTTATTTATGACATTTAATGAAATTGAAACTAGAAAAATAACGAACGTAAAAATTCGAAATGACGAGAAAGTAATTATTTCCAATTTGTTTTGTTTTAAGAGAACCAGAAACGAGTTGCGGGGCATGAAAGTCATGCAGGTACGGATGATGTTGGAGAAGGGGGAACACACTCCCGGGCAGCACATGATAAAGGATAATGATGTAAATTAGCTATGTTACACACTATACTTTTTGGCGCATTGTACTTCCGTCCAAAAAAGACAGCCTGGAATAGTCACTATTCACATTAACAATGTAACTCAATTATGTCAACTAGGTTTCAGACGAATAGTGGTGCTGTACGCGTAATATGCTTTTTCAACTAACCGAATAACGGCAATGAGGGAAGATTTAGTAAAAAGAGTGACTATAAATCGAACATGAGCAGTTGGAGAAGCAATAATTCATTTACCTTTACGTGTTCAATCCCAAGGGCACAGGGTGGGTCTCCCGCTAGATGTAGTAGAGTAGTGCATATAAATGTAAGAAGTGTGGATAGGACAAAGAAGAGGAAGGAAAGATTGCATGCCGTCAATGGCTCATTTGTTAGGGTAGTGCTCCGGCATTTGCCTGGTGTAGATCCTCCAAACCACGTAAAACTACAGGTCAGAGGAGCTGGCCGCTAAAATGCCCCTCCAGACAGCGACTGAATCTGATGTAATATCTAGCTAGTATCGTAACTCCTGCCACCGTCGGGACTCAAACCCTAGCACCTCCGGGTGAGAGGCATTGCAATGACATCAGTTAGTCTCCTGAGCCAACTAAGCCGGTCGACATCTGAGCGTGGTATCAGCAACATCCTTAACTTCATTTTGTCACTGACAGCAGACGGTTGATACTCAAAAGCTGCGTTTAACAAGAGAAAAAATCAGTAATCTCTTTATTCAGAACCAAACTTCAAGAGTAATTAGTGCATATTTGAGAGGACAAATTGACAGATCGGGAGAAATCAATTACTGTCCTAATTTTTGTAAACCATTTGAAAAACAATATTAGTAATATTAAACAATTGTAAATCAAGATATTTCTGATTTTAGTTTATGCTTTCTGCTTTTTCCACACATATATTTTAATTCAAGGGAGATTTTTGAACATCATCAATGGTATTTTTAGAGTCAAAGTCGATACTATTTTTTGTTTTAGATGCGTAAAATGTGGGTTTTGATATCACGCCACAACTTCTTTAAACCCTTCTCCATAACTACTCCATTCTCATGCATCTACGACGGTGAGAGGAGTCAATCGCGCATTTGGTATCTGCAGCGGCACCTGAAGACGAAGGAGGAGGAGGAGGAGGAGGGGCGGTCACCGGGAGGGGGAGAGGGAGAGGGAGGCGGGCTTGAGAGCCACGGAGCGGGCGTGGTGAAGGGGTGAAGAGGCGAAGGGGCGAAGGGGGCGGGGCGCGGACGGCTGCGGGCGCCGCTGCATTTATTCGCGGCGCGGCGTTATTGATGCGACCGCGGCGCCCGAACGCATCATTAAACCCGTTCTTTGTGCGAGTGGCCGCGCGCCTGTTTATTACGCCTTTCGCCGCCCCCCCCGTCACGCCAGCCTTCCCTCTTCCGCCCGCGCCGTTCGCAGCGCTTTGTAAAAAGACTCCGCGAACAGGCGAAAGGGAGGAGAGCGGGCGGGGCCGCAAGGGATGCCGGAATGGGTGGCCCAGCTCCGGCGGTGCTGCGGAGTGGGTTGGGATAGAGGCTGGGGTGAGGGCTGGGGCGGAGGGGAGCGGAACGCACGCACGGACAGGGGAGGGCGAGGGCGAGGGCGAGGGCGAGGGCGAGGGCGAGGGCGGGGCGAGGGCGAGGGCGAGGGCGAGGGCGAGGCGAGGGAGGGAGGGCGAGGCGAGGGAGGGAGGGCGGGCGAGGGCGAGGGCGAGGGCGAGAGATAGGAGAGGGCGAGTACGAGTGTGAGAGCATGGGCGAGGACGAGAGCGAGTGCAATGGCGATGGTGAGGGCGAGGACCTCAACGAGGGTGCTGACGAGGGCACGGGCGAAGACGAGGGCGAGGACAGTAGAGAGGCGAGTTTTGGGAGATGCAGGCGAAACGAGCTGAGGGGAGGACAGCGAGGGGAGGATGAAGGCACGGTTGCTGCTGCTGCGCGAGTTATTAAGATGTTTCAGTTCGTCCCCCGACAAAGGAGAAAGCAAAGACTTTTTGCTCAGGAAAATGGTTCTTGAGATCGTCGATTCACTGAGAACGAGTGTAATGCTCTTCCCCACGAACACGATAAGCTGTCTGGCATCGTCCCTTGCGCATGTTAACAGAAATAAGCTATGCTCCTTAAAGTAGCGTAGGCTTACATTTGAATATTAAAAATATAAAATATTTCTGGCGACATTTTTTACACACCAAAGAGGTTTATTTCTTTCTCAGCGTCTGATGAATGTTGTAAAAACGAATCTGTCAAGTCGGTTTCACAATAGTTCCTAAAAAAAAGCTCTAGAATATGAAACTATACGTTGTTACCTAATAAAAGATAGAAGGAAAAGTACGCCGGATTGCGCCGTTTACCCAACTCTCAAAAAATATTTCAATCCCAAATATTCAAACTTATTATTATATGGAAGCATCACTCTAGTAAAAATTTGTTCTCTGATTTCGTGGCTATAGAACTTCGGCGACGCGCAAAGCTGTGAAGCGAGCCCAGAGACTGAATTTCTGCTACTTCTGAGTTGATCTTGTCCGGTTGCTCAGAGACACGCTGCTAACGGCTTTTCACTGCTTCCTTTCGTTGTGCCAAAATAGCACTTTGGCAAGCGCACATTGACTTGATCCTTTGATTAGTATAGTAAGGGGCAAACAAATACTGATTGTCCTTTTTTATTTATTCATTAACTTATCGAAGACTTCTGTTCTCTAACAAAGTTAATATTTATAAAGCGCGGCGATGTTGTAAGCAAAGTACTTTCAATTTAAAGCCAAAATGAAATGAACTACTGTATTCTATTCTCTCACTTACTGTACTGTGTGTACTCTTTTATGTGCCTTCGTAAAGTCGTACATTCTGAGAATATTCTTTTCATTTGAAAATAAATTTTTGTATTGAAAATATTTCAGTAAAAAGTAAGTTTCAGTTAAATAATTGGTTACGGAATGAAAATTAGTTACAGGCTTGATTCGCAACATATAACAATAGTTACTTCATTAGTAATTACTCATCATTACTGATAAGTTTGTAACTACTCAGATCTCAAATATATCCCCTTGTTCCTTTCAATGGTTACGCTCTTCCGGGCAATAGGTGTACCTCTTTCCTAAGCGCATCTTTTAGCCTGCATTCTGAACAGCGAGCTTCGGATGAATGAGAGGCTGCCAGATCAACAGGCGGCAGCCGACGCGCCGGTGTGTCGAGCGATGGGGGCGGGGGCGGGGGCGGGGTCGTGACCGGCGCGCCAACATGTGGCCGGATGCAGAATCAATACGCTCCTGAAATCTTAATCATGGCCATCTGCAACTGTTGTCCGTGCCGGCGGGCTGCCCGCCTAGTCCAGAGATATCACGCCGCTCAAATATTTAGCTTGTTGGATTCGTCCGTGTGTCGGTCATTGCGTTTCAGTTATTTACCCCCTGGGTGTGTGTCTGCGCAAATATCCGCCATCAGCCCTGGCTAATTGATAGCGTCGCCACTGACGCCTACTTTCCGATCGGCGAGGCAGCAGGCGGCAGTGCGGTTTCGCGGACGGGATTTTATACCGGCTGTAGCCACTGTCGAGATACAAGAGGAAGTTTCGCGGTTGGGTCTTCAATAGAGGGTTTGTGTTCACACAAAAGAGACTTCTATTCACATGCAAAAGCAAATGACATGTAGAAAGTGAATGAGAATATAATCACAATAGACTTCCTTACAAGAACGATTAAAAACATGAAGAAATACCATTTACAAAAGGATCGTGCATGAATATTCGTCATTTTTTGCAAAAATTTAAACGTTTACCCAACCGTGTGTGAAATTTACTGTGTTTTAAACATATCACACGTCTAATCAGAACAGATCTAATCTAAATTCACGTTCTGTGGGTCCTTCATGCCGTAAAATCGATTGACAGAATATAGATTGGTCGTTGGTTCATGTATTCGTCCATCGGTCTATGGACGAGGCTGGCGCCTAAATCGTTCAGACGATTTTCTCCAAAATTAATATTTCCTGATCGATCTTGACTAACTATAGACAGTGCAAGTGTGAAACTATATACTGCATGTTTTGTATTAGGGTGTAGGGGGATATCAGCTTCATTTTCTAAATGTTCTAAAAAATAACACTAATTTTCTTAACGTTTTTCTCGGATACCGAAAAGACGCTTAAAAACTCCGCAGGTCTAATTTACGTTGAAATCTCCGACTTTTCGAAAATTGCAAAAGTTCAAAATTTTATAAGCGACTTTGTACAACTACAATAATGAAGGCAGAGATATTCACATTATATCTTGAAATAAACTCATATTCAATTTTGGAGTAGTATGAGTAGTTTTTGCATAAATTTGATGAAATTGATATAGGAATACAATTATTTTCGTAAACGACTTCAGCAATTTTCTTTTTTCCCCCTGGGATAGAGCACTGGACGTTTAAAAATTTTTGCGATTCCCATTTTCAGTGAATTTTGTTTTTGAAAATTGCAAGAAAGGTAACGTTGAAAACTACAATATTGATAAAATAATTTATTTACTTTTCAAACCCGTTTTAAAAAACATAACCTTTAAATATATTGTTCGAATAATATTTCTGTCTACTTGGCAGCTAGCGGGTGATTGGAGAGAGGGGGTTCCGTTATCCAATCAGATGCCTCAATTTCTGCTGAGCAGTTCTCAGTTACTCGCTTCACAGTTACCAATACTTATTAAAGAAAAGAGATTTTACAGCGCGAAGTAACTGTGAACTAAAGTGCTCCATTACTTCTTTGGTTATGCATCGTGTGTGCGGTTTTGTGTCGTCTAATGTTGCATACTGTTTTTGTGATTTGCGTTTTGCTACTATTGTGATCTAATGCAAGAACAATCACACTATCACATGACAGCCGCCCGAGTTAGTAGCAACATCGTTCTACCCCCACCCAAACTGTCAAGTAGTAAGAAATATTATTCGGACAATAGTCATGTACATTTTTTTCTGAAAAATGTGTAGCTTCTATGTAATGTTTGGTTGAAATAAAGGCAATTTATCAAAAACTTCAGAAACAGCATCAAATTTATTCTTCATTTTTTTTCTCGAAGAAAGAAAATGACGCCTAGAGATAAGAAAATTATTGTATTTCAAGAAACTCTCGCGAAGAATACGATGGAATGTGTCTCGATGGCTCATGCAATAAGACGGATGTGACAGACGCCGTGGTTCAGCCATGTTTGCCCTCACGTAGGCGTGCCGGCTGACATTACGCAAAATAGCTTCTTCTTCACTATCAAGGATTAGGCCTGTTCGCTCTTCACTCCAACCATCTTTTCCTTGGACGTTCTATTTCTCTATAAGGTGTATAAGATACTACTGATTTTGTTATTCTTTTTTTAATTTGTTTATTTATGGTCGCTTTATAACAGCTCAGGTCATCAGCGACCTCATTGTGTTTACATCAGTACATTACATTTTATAGTTACAAATAGTTGAATCATTACACCATAAACATTATATCAATACATCGTAACAAAAATTGCATCATTATTACATTACACTCAACAATTTACTTATTTCTATTAGTTTCAAAATTTTTTTACAACCTCATTCTGATTTGAACAGTGAATATAAGCTGCCTTGTACGTTTACTTGTACGTTTACGTTACTCGTTTGTTTAATGATTTCCTTATATTAACAAGTCCTTGGAAGTCAAGAATAAACCACAAATATTATGCTTACAGGAAATAAATTTCAAAGGAAACAATTCTGGAAAACTTCCAGGATACAAGTCATCTGTTCACAATAGAATTAATACCCAAAATGATAGTGGAGGAGTAGCTATCTTAGTCAAGAATAAAAGTTTTATACAAGCTATACCTCTCCAAACCACCCTAGAAGTCATAGCAGTGAAAGTTAAAATCAAGTCACACATAAGTATTTGTAATATCTATATTCTTAATAGCAAATATTTTGACATTCATGATCTAGATAATATTACTACACAATTACCTAAACCATTTATAATTGTGGGTCACTTCAACAGCCACAATAACTTGTGGGGTTCCACCAAAACAGATAGAAGAGGTATTCTTGTACTATCGATTCTATGTATATGTTGTATCCAGCGTTGTTTATTTTCTTCAATACGGTCATTCATAGAAACGATGTTTAGATCATATCTAATCTCATTTCTTATTTGATCTAAAATCGAGCAACCTTTCACTCTCCTGAGGAATTTCATCTCTGCTGTTTGTATCCGTTGTTGCTGTTTTGCTGTTAGACTCCATGATTCGCTTCCGTATTGATGCTGCTAATATCTTATAAAATTTCATTCTAGTTTCTTTCATCGTTTTATTTTTTAAAGTTCTATGAATAGTTCCACACATCATTTGATATTTATTTAGCTTATTTTGCATATCATTTTCCCTTTCATAGCTGATGTCGCCGCCCAAGTAATTAAAATGTGACACCTGCAAAATAGCTTCTACTGAATCGAAAATTCCATCTGACATATGCAAAACTTGGATATTTTCCGACTTGACTCGCAGATCCGCGTGTTGCGCGATGCGGCCGCAGGGTGCGCCAGCGGCCGGCGCAGGGGCGCAATGCACTCGAGTAACGATGACATTTTGATCCAACAAACACGCCAATAATAATGTCCGTCGCCATTTTATCCCAAATGTCAGGCTAGACCACACATACAACCCCGAAATGTCAACTGCAGTCCCCCATAAACCAGAGCGGGGGAGGAGGCGCGGGAGGGAATAAAACAGAGAAAGGGTGACCGGCGCGGCGGCGATGCTGTTTTTCCTTTTGGCCACGCGGATAGTGAGAGCGCCTCTGACGAGCAAGAGACGGCGGCTCCAGAAAAATCCTTTCAGAACCGGTATAAATAATTTTTTACTCTACGACATTCAAAATGTAATTATTTCAATATAAAATGTGGTAAGTCTCATTTAAAATTCAAATGAACTTCATTATTGTCAATTTGTGAAGACGCTAGAGATCTCAGTAGTAACTCAAAATATAGTAAAATGTTTCTTTTACTAAATTTCTCAACGTGCATAAAGACAATATATGAGGAAAATACATATATAGTTATCATTTTGTAATAACCTCTTATGTAAATATTGAGATAGTACGCATATCGCGTTTCAGTATTTTTTTTTTTTTTTTACATTTGCAGAGTTAAATCAGTTAATTACTTTAATTTGTCTATTGCATGTCTTTAATATTTTTACATTCTGAGTATTTCTATTCATTTACACTTCACATGTAGCGTTTTGTTCCTGCAATTTAAGTAGTAATATTTTGCGACGTAAATAAATTGTTTTAATGCTTCATCTCCGTTAACAGTATTAAAATAGTAATATAACGCCTTCAATATAACGAATTTCAGTTCAGGTTAGGAACTATATCAACATTATTTTCAATAGCGAAATTATTGTCAGTATTGCTTGAAAATCCACAATTACATAACTGTTTTAACCAATTCAAAAGAGGTATAAGGAATCTTCCTATAGTGTTCTGCAATAAGATTTAATAAATATCCTAAAGAAAAAATTTAAGAAATGCTGACAGTTTCTCTCGAATCACTAACTAGCTTCAATCGTCAGTGCACTCATTACATGCGAATAAATCAAGACCCAAATGAGAATCAAGATTTGAACCACACTTCTAAAAAAAACAAATTTATTTACTCATTGCTTTAAAAATGGGTTCTGAAATGTCGTATCAACTAACAGAGTACAGTAATTTGCCTCAAATTCCTCGTACTACCAAAATATTTATCTGTATCTATAGGACTAGTTTATAATGTAATAATGATTTTACAACGTAGATAATGACGTAATAATGATAATATAATGATATGACAATGACAATTGTATAATGCTCATAAGTGTGAAGATGAATATTTAAGTATACAGCTTTTTAACCAAACAAATCTGTATACTTTAACATTATTGAAAATAATTACTGAAAATTTTAACATTATTGAATCATACTTTCTCTTCTTCTCTAAAACATCTGAACCGCAGTGAATGCATTTTTCATGAAATCATGTAAAGGCGCATTAGAAAATGAGAATTGAGAGCTATGTAAAATTAAAGAATCGATGGCATTTAACTTCCCATTAAAACCCTATTACGAGTAATAAAAAAAGTATCTCCATTTTTATAAAAATAATCCTACTTTTCACACTCATTCTGCTCTCCGCAAAAGAACCGCACGATTCGTTTTGCGGCGTTCTAATCACACAACCACTCTTTGTCGTACTTTGTCGTGCGGGCAATCGTCCCGCGCAAGAGCCGCTGAACACCAGAGACTCCGTGTCACTGCTCTGAAAACGCCCCACGCTCCGCGCCGCCACGCTCCCCACGGCCCCGCACGCTCCTGCATTCAATTCTGGGACGATGGACGCTCGAAAAGGATGGAGCTTCGATTTGTGATTCGCTGCTCCTATTGTGAACATCTGCCAATCCCCGCAAATGGGAGCCAGAGGCCCCTTCATACATTTACTGTGGTAATTTGAATGAATTTTTGTGCAGTCTTTTCATTCGTTGTAAGCCCATTGCGCTGACGTCACTACCGCTGCTTTCCACGTGAAAGCGTTCAAAGGTACACGCAGGGACCCCGGAATTGGCTCTTCTTAAAATACGGCATCCCAATAATCACATATGTAGCGATAGTCATGGATTAATTTTTCCATTTTCGCTCGCCAATATTCAGTAAGCTTTACGCATTGCGACTTGTCGTAAATAACCCTTTTGTCGTGCTGACAAAATGAAAGAGAACTTCATTTCCTTTCGAAAAGTTAAGGACACGCCGGGAAGCGAAACTTCTGTCAGAAGGGTTGAAGTTACAAATTGCATTTGAATGTCAAGCCATATCCTTGTTCAAAAATATTTCTCCTGGAAGTTTAATATCAACAACATTTAAAGAAACAACTTAAGATCCATGAATCAACATAATCTTAATCGTTACCTTTTTGAAATAATGAGAAATGTTTCAGATTATTTCAGCGCCGTTCTCATTCCAACACTTTTATATCACACTCATATCTCTAAAATAAATAAATAAATAAATATAACATTAACATATTAACATACATTATACAATATATGTATGTATGTAACAAAACAACATTTGATAGTTAATTGTATTATAATATGATGAGATTTAAAAGTGTTATTTAGTAATAACCAACATAGCATTATAAAATTGATATATTTTCACACTGTAAAAATTCATATTCGTAATTTATACAACAATAATAATTTGTTTATTTATTTATCGGATTACAATATTTGTGAACAAATTTTATCAATTCTATTTACTCTTGGCGTTATTCATGAAATTTACAACATCGAGTTTTCCCACTCCATTTATCAGATATTGGTTTCGTAACAGTTTTTCAAAATATATTCCAATAAGTTATTTTTCAATATCTTAGGTCAATTGTGTTGAATTAAATAACTGCCGCTAGTATTTTATTCTGACTGATTGGTTTCCGGGCACGTCAACTGCTTTATTATTTAGTCCCATTAGTGTAATGACCCATCGTCGACAGACAAGTCGCCGTGCGGAGATTTCCCCCATCCACCATCCAGGTATCTTCTCAGCCGGGACAAGCTCTAAGATCTCTCGACATCTGTGATAGTGGAGTTTATGTAAGTGTGTGTGTGTGTGTAACAGGAGAAGTTAGGACAAAGAAAGTAGGATCGTGTACGGTCGGTGACCATTTGTTTAGGTTGTGCTCGAATTCCCCTGATACTGATCCGATACTAATCACAGAAAAGTCCCAATCAGAGCAGCCGGTCGCAAAAAGTCTCCTCTATTTATCGACTGGACTTGGTCCTAATTATTCAGAAATTCGAAAATTAGCCGCCATTGGGACAAACCGTAGTACTTTCAGGTCAAAGACACTGGAGAATCAGCGGCGTGGCTGGCTGTGAGCTAAACGCAGTTGGTACTTCATTTAGTAAACATTTTACCTTGTCCGGTACCGAAAACCGTTATCTTTGAAGAAACACATAGTAAGGAAAGTTTCTCAAATTGTTTCCGAATTTATAAAGTTTATAATTGCGCAAACAATAACTGAAGCCTGGCCAAAGAAGCGACGCGATTGGCTCAAATCGAGAGAGCGACAAATGAAAGTGCGACAGTGACGGTCGAGGGCTGCGATCGCTTCGGTCACCGACCGCCAGAGCGAGTGCGCGCGGGAGAGGCTCTGATAGATCAGGAAATCGATGCGACGACAAACACGAACACATTGACTCCCCTCCAGCCCCCGTGCACGGGGCATAGACTCATAATAGACAGAGCAAAAGAAATGCCAATCTGAACTTGCGAGTACTTTCAAATCGACAGCAGACGTCTTTATTCTGCCTCTGGTTTATTTGGGGAAATGCTCTTGGAATACAAACATTTTGAATACAAACAAACGCAAACTCTTTGTTGGAACAGTTACAAAAAAAACAAAAAACAAATACACTGCCGTATCTTTCTGGACACACATCTGTTTTTTCTCTTATGTATTCTAAATCGATATTACTTTTCTCTACCATAAGTATCGAAAACGTTTTTTTGAGTGTGTTTTCTAAAAGAAACTTTTCGTTTTGGGAATAAAAATATTAATATTTTTCAAATTCATTTCAGTATAATTTTGAATTACATAGATGTTTTTCAATTTGCTCAATTAATATTACTGTTTTATAAATATTTTAATGTTTCCTGTGAAAGTTGTTTTCTACACTCAGCTGACATGGTTTCAAAACGGCTTAATTTATACTTCTACACTCTAATTGTAACTTAAAACAAGATATTCACATTTTAATAATTGTCTTACGTATGGTATTTTGACACTATAACACCACAAAGGTATCATTTCGCCCCTGGCGGCATTTCATTTAGCAATCTCTCAGATTTAAAATCGTGGCACGCCCCCTCCATTCCCTGGAGCCCTGCGTGCCGGAATGCCCGCCTACCGCATAGGTGGGTCGCGGGTGTGTCCAGCGCTGTAGGCGGTGCCGCTGGGAAATACGCGGAGAGGGAGAGCCGGACGGGCCCCAAGGCGCAAACGAGGAGAAATGACTATGATAAGGCCATCGAAGTAGCTCCACCCCCGCGCCACTTTTGTTTCGAAATTATTTCCGCTCCGAATGAAGCTTAGTGCCGAACTTGTTTTAACGCGCTCTGCGCCGCCGGGGTAAAATATTGGTTTCATTAGCAAAGCTATTGGGAATGCCAACTCAAATAAACTGCACTTTCAGCAGGTTCCCGGGCAGTTAAAAGGCGAGAGAAGAAAGAGGAGGAAAAGCGCGCGAAAGAAAGGAAAGAAAATTAATAAAAGAAGGCGAGACCTCCGCCATTTACTACGAGATTCGAACAACGTAATTTAAAACGAATTTTCTAATAAATCCATTGTTGAGCTACAACTTACGACAGGTGCTTCCGTCGAACAATTATTAATGTTTTCGAGATCAAGAGCTACGGATTTACGGGATATTAAATTAAAAGGAATTAAAATTCTATTCTGATTAACGGAAATTACATTACGTGCTGCGTAGAGATCACTACGTTGTAGAGGAAATTAAGAATTGAAAGCACGGAGAGAATACGTTTTTAGATACCCTCAAAGTAAGTGTTTCTCCTCGATTTTATTCTCATGCTTAAAACGGGCTGAAAGTACGTTAAATTTCCCAACTACAGGCGGGTACTTCTTCACTTTCAACAAAAAGTTTGAAGAAACAAATAAGCACTACACGTGTAGTTAAAGATATCGCCGAAAGCATAAAAATAGATTAGAATATTCGGATCACATTTAGGATAATGTTAAGAAAACAAAACGAAGCTTTATATTCACGCGTTATGAACGACATCAGCAAAATTTACTATATTGAATGCTATTACGTTCAGAAAGCTTGTAAGGATATATTTCCATTTCTAAGGATATATATTTCTTTTTTCCTTGAAGTGACGGTTCTATTCTGACTTGTTTCACAACTCAAATTGCTCAAAAAGTGAGCAATAAATATATTTTTATTTTTTACTGACACGTTATTTCTTGTTATTGCCTTCGATACTGAGCTCGATAGTAATTGCATAACTTACTTGGATCAAGAAGATTGTAGTTACAAGAGAAATACGAAAAGTTTTATATGATTATATTTCGGTTTAGTGGTAAAGTGTCATTGGCATTTAAAAAATTGAAATAACTTAAGGTGTAATATTGTTGGCAATGACAACACCTTCAATTATTTCAATCAGTTGCTATATGTTCTTTTACGGAGAGAATTATGAAATAAACCCAGTCAAGTTAACAACTAGTTAATTAGTAAATACTAAACATGAGTAGTTAAAAATAAGTAAAAATAAAATCATGTAGCTACTTTGGGCTTTAACTATTTCTAAAATTCTCGGGCCAGAAAAACCATTACAACCTTTGCAAGACCCTTGGTGCGTAAAAACCAATTTAAGTTTTCTAACATTAAAATCTAAATGATCTTGCTCTTTCTCCGGCATGCCAGATATTTTGATAAATCAATAAAACTGGTTCCGTCTAGAACTGATTCCGGAAAAAGTAAAAAAGTGCCATAAATCAGGGTTGTAAATTAGTGATCATAGCAGTAGAACTCAATTTAGTATTTATGAGAAACTTACGAGAAGAATATTATTATACTAGAAACGCAATTACGTGGGATGGGAATGAGAGCGGCGCGGCCGCAGGTCTTCCCCGGAGCAGCCCCACTCCGCGGGAATCCTCCGCGCAACAGATTCGGCGGCGCGGGAGGGCTTGTCACAAAGCCCAGCGAACTTCGCAAAGATTTCCGGGTCACGTGAAGTCACGACCCTCAAAGCGCATGCACACGCGCACGCACAAGCACGCATATTGGCGCGCGCGCGGAGGCCACACGCCGTGTTTGAATTTTATATCCTATTTCCTCCAGACCAACTTCCATTTTTATATTATAACATAAAACAAGTTTAGAAAACTGGCAATATTTCAATTTCTTGCGGGGCGCCCCTTCTGCTTGAGCGTCCGCCTCCGTCTCGAGACTTCTCGCCTTCTTTTTGCGCTCTCGGGCGCTCCTTTATTCTCTTTGGGCGCCGGATACGTCTTTTCCATGCTCGGGCGGAGCAATAAAATCGGATCTGATGTCACAACCGCTATAAGTCTGGCGCGGGCCGTGCCGCGCCGCGCCGCGCCGCGCCGAGCAGTGCGGGATTCGTCGTGATGTGCTTTTAAACTTTCGTCCCAGAGGGCGCGCGCCCGACGCCTTTGTGGGTGGCGAGCGCAGATGACTCGCAGCCCGCGCCTCGCGATTCGCATCCTCGCCCCTTGCGTCCGAGGAGCACGTTGGGCAAAGGATGATGTTTTATAAAGCAATGAAGCGTTATTAATTTAAATTCAAGTACTTCGTTGGCATAATTAAAATATTCCTTTTGTTATCACACGCGAGTAAAACACGGATTATACCCTTCAGGAACGTTTCTTACTATACGATAAAAACATGTTAACAGGCATCATTTACAACGTTCGTAACATTTTTCTAGGAAGATCTTTGAAGTATTATGAATAATTAGTGTTTCAATTGTTTTTAAAATAATTTGAACATGTTTATTAAATCAAATTGAAGATCTCATTACAAGTTTTGTTTCTGACATTTTTGTAACATTAAATACTTGCCATTAGGTCTCTATAGCGTCCTTTCTCATAGATATTTTGGTGCTCTGTAATTCATCAGTAATCAATATGATGCGGATGGAATTTATTAGCAAATATATAGAACAATGGTACAACATCCAGTGTCATCTTTGTTTGAATTCAGATTGAACCGATAAAATTTAATCTTAACGGTTCTCACCTCACTTTATCAATCTGTAATATACTGTTACCTGCAATTTAAAAATTGTACATCATTGTAATAATGACATTACAAATTTCAATTCATTTAATATGTTTCGACTGCTTAAAATAACATAGAAAATTCTTAGGAATTAAATCATCTGAAAACAATCCACGAACCTCAAGAGACTCTCCGGGATAAACAAAGGCAAAATAGCTCGGTAAATGTTTTTCAAACTAATATTAATTGAAACTGCACGTAAGTACCAAGGGTTGTACAAGCCAATTTTCGAACAAAATGTCAACAAGCTCAACAATTAAACCTGAAGATCTGTTGCCGCATCCCTCGGATATTGCCCCCAAAAGTCCGTCACCTGCAACTTATCAACTCATGCCGCTCAACTTTCTGTGCGCAGAAAAGTTCCGATGAAATTTCCTCCCATTATTAAATCAAACGGGAGACGTGAGCGGCGCGAGCAAGAAGCGGCACTGGCCGGCGCGGGGCGCTGCCTTCATCTTCCGCCAGCGGCCCCTTCCCCACCCCACCCGCGCCATCCCTGTTTACGCAGCGCCGGAGCCCCACGCAGTGGGCCACGCCCAAAGCGCGGCACCAATTACTCTCTTTGAGCTTGGCGACCCGTGGTTTTGATTGGAGATTCGTCAACTGCTAAGGTCATTAGTTCCGTAAGTGTAGTGCATTCTTTCATTAGA
This sequence comes from Teleogryllus oceanicus, assembly GCA_964035755.1. Classification (NCBI taxonomy): domain Eukaryota; kingdom Metazoa; phylum Arthropoda; class Insecta; order Orthoptera; family Gryllidae; genus Teleogryllus; species Teleogryllus oceanicus. The sequence continues at coordinate 5,935,239 of CAXIVR010000004.1, read as the reverse complement.
CAGATAGTTGTTACTTAAATGTGCTATATTGTTTTTAAATTGTGTTCTTGTTCTTTTAATTGTTTTGAATTGATCTCTTTGTGTGAAATTTTTTTCCTTTTTCTTATTGTATTGTTTCCGGCCATACGAATAAAAGTGCATTCTTTCCTCGAGAAGTAGCAGTGATTTTACCCCACTGGATGGTAAAACCCGGCGACAATGTACATGTCGACTTGCGGGTTTTCCCTAACCAGGTATCTCCAACCAGTGAGACACTGCCCTACCCGGGACAAGCTCTAAGCTCCCGAACGGTCTTCCGATATATGTGGTAGTGTAGTGCATGTAAGTGTGTGTGTGTAAGAAAGGGATAGGCTATTACAAGGAATGGGAAGGAAAGAGCGCGCACGGCCCGTTTGAAGAGGTAAAAATTTCTCAGGGCATCAATTTAATCGGTAATTTTAAAAGGGAAATTAGTCCTTGTTCCATGGTTCTGAGAAAAACATTCACAGTTATCATCTGGTACATTTATGTTCTACTCAAACGTTTTCTAACAGCATTATTGATTGCTTGGGTTACTCTCAATCTTCAAATTTTCACTTATTTAATGTACAGAATCGTTTTTATACCCCAGACTGACTTTCTTTATAAAATAATTATGAAATATTATAAAAAAAATTATTTCTATTTTTTCGGACTAATGAAACTATATAGATCATAGAATAAATACATGTGAATTAATATTGTGTTATATGGGACATGAAAAATACTCTTACTCAATTAATATTATCAGTATCTACTCAACATCGATTTCTACTTGAGCCTGTGGCTATGTCAACACTTTCTGATATAAATGGAGATATTAATGTGGAATGTATTTTACTACTTTTGAACATCGATTATTTTCTTTCCGTTGATTGGGAGAACATTCCAGATATAAACTTTCTTGAAAGGCAACTCAGAACGTGCCTTCCTCTTTGCCATCATGAATGAGTACTTGTTAAGCCCATTAACATATATATTCGCGTGCGAAAAAGTAACCAAAATATTCTGTATAATACTTGGAAACACCGAGCTCAAAACTATGACTGCTAGGACGAGCAAGAGACTGGGTTTTCTTCTTAAAATAGTTGAACCATCAGTTTTTGAAGTCTATGATGTCCTCAGTGTCTATTACTGTTTTCATGAAGGATTTACGCATTTCCTAGCTGATAATACTAGTTCTGTGTGAGGAACGAAACTAGTCCAGGACTTCTTTCTCTTTTCTATTCATTTAAATTTTTAATTAGTAATAGAACACATACTTTGAGCTGAACAAGTTTCATTTTTAAAGAAATCTACAGCATGAAGAATAACAAAGGAAATGTATATCTCAACTCATTTTACAAAAAAACTGGACTTGTATCACTTTTAAAATCATCGATTCAATTGTTCTCTTTAAGTATGGCCACCCGTGGTGTATTGACATGACCGCTCATTTGGCTAACTGTGGCTCCGGGTTTTAAATTTCTGTCGATCCATATGCAATTTGTGGTAGACAGTTTGGACTCGCTGCAGTGCTTCTAGAGGTTCCCCAGCCCCGAATGAATATAATTCCTTTTCTTCTTATTGAAATTACATCATCATAATTATCATCCCATATCAACAAAACCATTCTTCTGGAGAACTGAAAATCATGCTAAGGAGTGACGATCACAGTAAAGACTAAATTGTTATGTTTGAATAATTTTTGAATGTGTAGATTACTGATAATAATATCAGTAAAATATTATTCAGTTTACCAAAGCTGATGGGATTTCTGCAGTCTTTTTACATCAAGTATCACCATCCCGGTTCTCTCCTAGAATAATGACTATATTGATAATGCACAAGAAAAGTGACACATCGCAAAAATTGTCATTTTGCTGAAGAAAGGTCTTATTCTGCTATTGGCAAATTTAAAGCAAACATGCATCACTTTAATAGTACAGGAAGCTACATTTAAATGTTAGGTGAGCGGCAGAATTGATCAAAACTTGACATCCAAAATACTTTCTTTTGAAAGTATTTGAAGCTGAAAGAGCGAGAGAGGGGAGTGATAGAGTTGAATAAAGGGGGCAGAGAGAGGGGGAGAGAGAGAAACAGAAAGAGAAAAGAGAGAGATTAGTGGAATAATTTGGTATCTTGTGCACAAACGTTATCTCATAAATAAATATTTAAATAAATTTTGAACGCATTAGTTCATGAAATCAACACGTTGAAGTATTTTATTTATTAGAACTTTATTTATTGACATAAGAAATATGTAGTAATTTGTACATTTTTCGATAAAATGTACAATGCAATTTGTAAGAGAACGAGAAGTAATATTCAATTACTTACGTTAAGTTATTTTGAAATAATATCAAATTTAAAAACCTTGAAACTAACTTCAAAACCTCCGAGGTGGGAGCTATTAGAGGCCGTAATTTTAGAGGGATAAGTGCTAAAAATGAATGTCATTGTCTCATAGACCCGCCGTCTCCCTGGTCCGAAGATGACCTATTTTCTCCAATCTCTCTTGTATAAGCACCCACCACGTTCAAGTCTCCCCCCCCCCACACACACACACATTTTCTAGATGACAATTTCGGAAAAGCTCAGAATGCTTTCCGCATATTATTTTTTGCAATAATGTTATTTCAAAATTTCTAGTTTCCAGCTCTTTTGATTGTCAGCAGGTGCTAGGAAAATTGCAGAGGTGTTTTAGAATCAAAAGTATCTAACCATTGATAGCATCGCTTGAAAACTAAACCACACGTCTTGCAAAGTTATTTAGCTTTATTTCGAGGTACTCGTGAATCAGCCTTTTCTCGACTCCATTTTTTATACAATTTATTTGAAAAAAAAAAGAGGAGAGAAAATGCGGCAGGAAGGTTCCTCGGAGTCCGCTTCGCGAGCACTGTGCGGGTCGAGGCCGTGCTGTCGGGCGCCGACACAGGGAAACTCGTTTCCGGGCGGCGTCTCCTGGGAGGGCGGGCGCCGGGTGGGCGAGTGGGCGAGTGGGCGAGTGGGCGATGGGCGAGGGCGGGCGGTGATCGCTGCGCTGGGCGGGGCACAATGGCCGGGGGCGGGGGCCGGGGCGCCGGGGGCCTCGTCAATACGGCTCCAATTAGCGCGGTCAATCCGCGCACCGACTTGATCCCGCCCAACATCTCGAGGCCGCACCGCCGCCGCCGCGGGCGGCTGCTGCTGCTGCTGCCCGACCGCGCCCCCGCCCCCCCCCCGCCCCCGGCCTCTGCCCGTCGCCGCTGAGCCAGCCAGCTAGCCGCCGCGTCGGATTCCTGGATGCGCTTCCAGTGCTCTGCGGCTTTGCTAGATTTAGTTTCGCTCTCCGGAGATACTGCTCCAGGTAATTTGTCAGGATGTAGCAGCATCCGCGAGAATTTATCGGTGTCGTGTTGTCCTATCGTTATCGCGGAAGCGGCAGGCGCTCAGGTGGCTTCTGCTGTTTCGAGATGCGGACAAACGTAGGAAGCTCAAATCACGTGATTTATGCCAATTTATATTTTAAAAAGTTTTCAATATAAGTAACATTCAAAACAATGTTTAAGAAAACGCATTTACTACATTCTGTTCTCAAGGGGGAAAATGACATTACTGATCGATTAAACCATATTTATGTGAACAATGATTTCACAAATTTCAAGATATTTTTCGGTGAAAACCTTTCCACTAACTAAAAAGTAACCGAGAAATATATTAATACTGAGACGGTCGTGGACAGGTACAAAACTTCCTTCGCTGACTTTTATTCTGCGAAAACATAAAATAATATATCAAAAATATTTTTAATATTGTAAGCTTTTTTAGCAGGGAAAAATATTTAATCGTTTTCAAAATAGGTATCCCTACTTTATTTTAACATTAATATAATATAGGGATATAGTGATGTAAATTCAACCTGTCAAAATTATGTAAATATACGGTCATATTCACTATTTTTAATGGACCTGCAAATTGCGATTCTTCAATTCTAAATCCTCATACAGTTGGAAGACACGAGAACAGTTTTATGGATGTAGACCAATCTCGTCTCCAGTTGGCTATTTCAAGCTAGCGACTTCTCATAACGTCTGAGTAATTTGTCCGATACTTCTACCAGTTCTAATATTTGAAGAAAGAAAGCAGTAAATCTACAACCATATTGCAATATCAGGCTTAACAAACAGACAGGAACATTGGCTGAAGAAGTCATTTCCATGTTCTTCCTGCGAAAGCCCCCATTCCTATGAAAGAAAATGAACTTCTTGCGGGGAAATTAATGGTCTGTTTAAAAGGTGAGTTTACCCAAAGAAATGCAAGTATAAAAATACACGGCAGAGAGGGATCGGGGGTCACTGCGCAGTGGTGCCCTATCTTTCCCCCTCGCAGCCGCGAGTGCTCGTTAAGGCCTCGTTCCGAGCCGCAATCTCCTCCGAGCGACTTCTCTGCAAGTTTCTCCGCCCGTGGCGCCGTTGTCTAAGACGTCAGGAGTTCTGAATCTCAATTACAGAGCAAACGCTTTGTGTCTCTGGCCGCGATGGTGGAACGGCTCTCGTTACCCCGTGTGTGGAATGTACTTCTGTCGATTGAGAAAATACGCGAAGTACCAAAGGATGTAATGGAAAGAATGTGTCATTATATCAAAGGCAGACAGTCTAGCGTCACGTCTTGATGGGTTGAAATATATTAAATACTACTGCTTTTTAAGTTATTGGAAGTTTTTCGATTATTTGTAGAACGTGTGAAGGATATTTACATAGATTATAAGAAAAATCGACGGCAAAAATTCAGGAATGGAATCTCTACAGAAAAAATGAGAAATTTCATTATACTAGAGGTTTTGGAAATGCTAAATTAAAGACTTAGATATATTATATTAAACTCTCAGTTTACTATCACAATGCCACAATACCACAATGTACTCTTCGTCTTGTCTTTGCATTGTGCGCCGAATATTTTCAAACATCCCTGCTGTAGATCGTAGTGCCTAGCAAGCTGCTACATTACGTGCACGGCCGCAGCAAATTCGTTCATTATGTACAACATTCGAATACTCCAGTGGCTCTGCCATCTGGTATTTGGTGGCCTTGTAACGAACGCATAAAAGGCTAAGGATTCCGTCATAAATCTCTTGGTCTGGCATCTGAGGGTAGGAAATCGTTCGTGATCCAAAGTGTCTATGTCAAGCGCAAAGTGTTGCCATCCCCCCCCCCCCAAATGTAATGTCTGCACGCGTGATCTTCGTTTGTATTCATTGCAGTAGACTACAAACTACGGTTAGCAAAAGTCTCACAAACATTGATACAGTAGAGTAAAAATCACAAAAAAAGATAGATGAACACACCTTCAAGATTCAGCGATGTCCTGGGACTGCAGGGACTTACAGGCCTTTTTGATCAGAATCACATTTTTCACAGAAAAGGTTTTTATGCTGTTCATTTTGTTGTAACTCCACTAGATCGCACTGTAATACAAGATTACCCTTCATTTTAATTCAAATTCTATTCGAACTGAACTCCACCTGGACATCATTGTGGCTGGAAGTTGCCGGGTGACGCACGGCATAGCTTGACGGGCGACCGAGGACAGCACCAGCGACAACACAACAAAAAAACACGAGAGAAAGAGAGAGAGAGGCAGAGAAAGAGAGAGAGAGGCAGAGAAAGAGAGAGAGGCAGAGAAAGAGAGAGAGGCAGAGAAAGAGAGAGAGGCAGAGAAAGGAGAGAGAGGCAGAGAAAGAGAGAGAGGCAGAGAAAGAGAGAGAGAGGCAGAGAAAGAGAGAGAGAGGCAGAGAAAGAGAGAGAGGCAGAGAAAGAGAGAGAGAGGAGAGAAAGAGAGAGAGGCAGAGAGAGAGAGAGAGAGAGGCAGAGAAAGAGAGAGGCAGAGAAGAGAGAGAGAGGCAGAAAGAAGAGAGGCAGGAAGAGAGAGAGGCAGAAAGGAGAGGGCAGAGAGAGAGAGAGAGAGAGCACGATAATGTCCGCCGGGTTCCGCTAGTCACTTATCATAAATTATAATCAGTCTTACGTTTAACTCAGTTGTGGAGTAATTTACTGACGTATTGTGCAACTAATTAAGCAATTCCGAACCTAAATTATAATTGTAAGTGTGTTGTATTTTATTTACAATTCTTACGTGATAAATAAGTCGGTATCAGGGACCGAAAATGTTATGAATATCGGTAAAAATACCGGTATTTTTTCATACCTCTTTCAAATACCTTTATTCTTTTATACCGGTAAAATACCTTTATAGGACGTCTATACCGATATGGTCGTCCATAATGGTTACACTGTTATTATACCGGTATTTTCAATAGGAATAATGTCGTTCACACCATCCACAAAGACGAAATAACTTGTTTCCAATTTACAAATTTGTATCAATTAAATAATAGACTATGTACGCACTACCACATACACACACACGCGCGCGTTCATACACTCACTCTCTCACACACTGATTCTCTCTCTCACACTCAGTCTCTCTCACTCACACACTCTCTTACTCTGACACACTCTTTCTCACTCTCTCTCTCACACCCACAGACACTCTCTCTCTCTCGTTTCTCACTCCATTCTCTCTCTCTCTACACACACACACACACTCACTGTCACTTTCTCGCTAATTCTACTCCCTTTCTCTCTTTCTTTTTCACTCTTCTCTTTTCCTCTCTCTTTCTCTTTTCTCTCTTTCTCTCTTTTTGACTCACCCTCTCTCTCTCTCTCTCTCTCTCTCTCTCTCGATCTTTCACCCATACACAAGCACAGGCACATTTACAAACATTTAGCGGAAAGTTTGCTAGAGTCAACGGCCAAACATGCCTCGCTCACATTTCAACCCTCCAATCAGCGAAAAGAAATTGATAGCCTGGTGTGTGTCGAGTGCTTTATCCTCTCTCCGGCGAAATCTACGGATTGGGCGAAATTGGAGACGTCCGTGGGTCAAAACGCCGACCTCCGGAAACAGCCTACGCAACGGCGCAGCTTTCGCAGCTCCTACAAAGTGGCAGCTGATTCCGAGAATCCATCGGCAGCTCCAGAAACGTTACGCGAAGCTTATCAACAGACAGGTGTCAGATCTCTGGCTTATTCGTCCTTTCACAACTCATGGCAAAGGCCATATACGTCGGACACTTTTCGGTTTGAAGTGCACAGGAACAAGCGTTCTTCCTAATTCTACTGAAGTCAGTTGTAAGGATATCGTAAATTAACCTTATTTTTAAGAAAAATGAAAATGAAACTTACATATCGTGCGCATGATGACATTCTAAGTTACATTCTGTTTGACACATTATTGTGAATATACATTTATTATGTGAATTATGTGAATATTTATTATGGGAATATTTATTTATTATTTATCTATTAATTTATCTATTTATTTATTTATTTATTCATTCAATATCAAAATAACATTTTCACAAACCTAGTTTGCAATAATTGTATTTGAATTAGTCACGCATGTGTTCGACCTTCTCGTCTTTCTGAACATGCCATGTAAACATCGGTTTTTGTCACCCTGCGTGCCCTCCGAGAAAATGGACATCTGCCGAAATATAGGCTGTTAATGGTGGTGCAGTGTAAGAGCGGCTGCTCTGATCAATAGCTGGCGAATGCCTGGGCATTTATTTACCAAACGCGCACACCAACATTCCTTTCTCTTGATTGATTGTTAGCGGTTCCGGGCGCACCAACTGCTAAGGCCACTAGTCACGTAAGGCTAGGGCCCTAGCTAAGGCCAGCTAGTGCTAAGGCCAGTAGTGCATGCATTACCTTGGTAGATGGCAGTGATCTTCCCCAGCTATGTGGCGAGATCCGGCGTCAACCTACGGTCGGCTAGTGGGGTTTTTCCCAATAAGGTTCTCACGTCAGTGGGGTCCCGCCCTAGTCTGGACAAACTCTAAGCTCTCGGCCAGCCGGCATATGTGGAAGTGAAGTGCATGTAAGTGTGTAAGGAAGGGGTGAGGATAAGACAAAGAAGAGGAAGGAAACATCGCGCGCGGTCCGAGAATAATTCTAGAAGCCGGCTGCTCTGAACGGCAGTTTTCCGTGGTGCCTCCGATCAACATCAGGCGAATGCCGGAGCAGTACCCTAACAAATGGGTCACGGACCGCGCGCCATGTTTCCTTCGTCTTTCTTCTCCTATCGTACTTACACACCTTATACTTACATGCGCTACACTACCACACATCGGGATTATAGAGCTTGTCACGGTTGGAGGTGTGATCTCACTGGTGGAGATACCATGTTGACGAAAGCCCGTTACCGGAGGATAGGTCGGCACCGGATCTTACCACCCAAGGGGGAAGATCACAGCTATTTCTAGAGAAATACAATTTAAGAAATAGACTCAAATAGTGCCGATCAACAAATAAAAACATACCCGCCATAGAAAGACTAGTAAAAGTCATCATAAGATTCTTAAGCAATTTGACGAAGCGAAGCGTAATAGGTATAACTTTCCTCAGGTTAAATGAACTGCCAATACTGAAGGATTTATCAAAGGTTAAATGCTCATAAATAATAATAAAAAAAGCTTCTTTGGGATTTTGTGTACTAGCAGATAGTCGAGGACCCAACAGTGGGCATGCACTCCCAGATATTTCCCTTGTTTATCCAGAAAACCACTTTATTTTTTTAAGAAAATGATTGGAACATAACCACGATGTTTTATTTAAAATGAAATCGGGCGTTGAATTCAATACTTTTCCGCGATAAAGTTTACCGCTTTTTTTATCAAACTAATGTACTCAGATTACAGATCATTTTATGTCAAAAATATTTTCTTTGGAGAGGGGTCTGGCAATAGTAAATTCGGAAGACCGTCAAGTATATTGTGCGTTTTATTCCAAAGAAAGTATTTAAAAATAATCCAGTTCCCAAATATTATTACAAACGTTTTAGACGCCTGAAAAGAAAAATGAGAGCAGTATACCATACAGAGAAGCAAGAAAAAATTATCAGGAAAATATACGCCTTTTCGCGAAGAAGCTATAAGGGGAAAAGAAAATTGAACAAGAAACATTTCTAAATTCTGTTTTACACAATAAGGGCAAGAGTTGGGAGGAAATTTACAAGAATGTATCTTTCAAAAACGGCTCCAGAGTTTTTCTTCAAATTATTTCCCCGGATAGAGAAAAAACGCTTAAAAAATCTCGCAAAATGCATTTTCGAAAATTGCAAAACAATTAACGTTCCAAAACTACAGTGTTGTTAACAGATACTCTTTTCTCAGTAAAATCTGTTGTAAAAAATAGATCTTTGAATAAGATGATGTACAACTCATTTTAAACAAAGTAGTTTTCGCGTAGTTTGTGCTTGAAATAAATGTAATTAAAAGATACTTTCTCAATATTGGGTCTATTTTTTTTCTTTAAAGTTTTCTCCTACAGTGCAAAGTACACATATAAAAATTACGCATGGCCCATCTCTAAAAATTGCAAAAAATTAACTTTGCAAAACTACATTATTTATGAGGAAGATTTTTACCTAAACAAATGCCATCTTAATAATTAGACCTGTAAATAAGGTCATCTATATTGAAAATACCGGTAGTTTTGCGTAACTTTTGCAAATTTTCGAAATTGCAAACTGCAATTTCCTGTGCTTCTTTTGCTAGAGTGTCACAAAATATCAGGTCGCAATACAATGGCGGCGACGCAACAGGGCATATGGGAATTCTCATAATTATTTCTCACTTTTGGGCGATGTTTCTGGCAATCTGGAAAGCGGTTTTGAATTGTCCAATTTGTGTTGATGTATTCGCTTTAAAACAATTAGTTTCAATGTTCTACGATTGCAAATGAACTTTATCAGTGATATCTGAAAAGTGTTAATGTGAAAATTGCGATATTAGTGTGGTGCAGGGTTATGTGAAAATTGCGGCGTGTATATTACGTAACCTTTAATAATGCGAGAAAGTACGTACTGTTTGTAGCCCCACTAGTTCATCGAGAGTCGAAAAATTAATGACGAATCTGTTTTTGATCAGCTAAAAAAAGGACAAAATGTCGACATTGTCCCAGGAAAAGAAATGGAATTAAACCAAATAAAAGGAAAATAATTAGTTATACAAAAGGCTCAAACATAGGAAAGATTCCAATATAGAATGAGTCGAAATAAAGTTCCGGTAAATATCTAGACGTATTAATTCGTAGCTACCTCAACTGCACTGATCAAATTAGATAAAGTACACTCGTTTAATTTTAGAAAATTTGGAAAAAGCCTTCTCTGTGTTTGTTTTCTGATATTTCGGAAATTTCGAACGTTCACATTTTTTCAGCGTCTTCATAAAACAAAAGTATTAGCGATGGATTTCGAATTTAAATAAATCCTTTTTTCACAATTATATCTTTAATGGTCATACAAAATTCGATTCAAAATATATGTCATGTGCCGTATTTAAGTATATTGGCATGACAAAAGGCAATATTAGAAGGCAAGATTTTCCAAAAAACAGAACACATTTTATCCTTAAACGTGTTGAATGGTTACAGCTAAATTCAGTAAATAAAAAAGCGTTGAATTGCTAACGTGATTTTGATAGAATCTTTTAATTTTGTAAAATTTTTACAACTATAGTACAAGCAATATCATAATATTTCTAATAATAATGTCAAAAATTATGTGCTGTTACAGCAACACCAGTTTTGAGGCACGATAAGCTGCAAATTTACTGGAAAACGATACCAAGCAATTATTTTTGTGGCCTCATTTCAATGGAAAGGACGTCCAAGAGTTATAGTTTGAGGAGGATAATCCCACCTTTCACACTTGCGAAAAAATTGATTTGTCCCATGAAATGTTTCCGAATCACCTTATGTCGTCAAATGGTAATCAAAATTGGTAATTCAAGTCATGTGGCTTAACCCTTTCCAATTTTTCCCTTGTGGTAATCGATGACTCATTGTGGAAATCCATGTAAAATCTTGTCAGGTAGCCATTGCTAATTTACCACTCAGAGTTCATGCATGCCATCGCTGAAGATGAGGTCATATGCCGGACTTAATTGCTCGTAATGTAATATGAATGTGTGTTGAACGTTGTTATGCATTTTATTAACACGGATGTCGCGTTATGCCTACGAATGTATGTGGTTGACTGGGAGAAATCGGATTCCAGATTAAGTTTCTTTGGACAGAGATCTTTTAAGATCATAAACATTTAAATGACTGTTACATACTTAGCTTTATATATAGAGTACATTCTTATTTAAAATTGTTAATACAAAATTACAAAATTCATTAAACCCTTGCTGATATATAAAATGATTTATTTTTCTTTCATGTAAAGGAAACTAAGAACAAACAATAATACATGGTAAAGGTTAATATAAGAATGTATGTGTAAAGTTCAGTGTTAAATGTTTACATTCAATGTTTACAAACATTGAATGTGTTTGCATACTGTTTTCTTACATTTTTTACATTCGCGGAGTTTACAAACAATGAATGAGTTTGCATACTGTTATCTTACACTTTTCAAATTCACGGGATTATTTGCAGTCCACAATTCTTCAAAAAATTCACATATGATTTTGTTAGTTTTCGTTTCTTGGAACTTCAACTTCTTGTTTTTTGGTTTTGAATGCAAATACTGCGCTATTTTATATATCAACTCTCGTGGAAACCCTATAGAATTATTCTCAGAGTAGACCAAGGACTAATACGATGCAAACTTTCGGATTCAATTCTTGTTTCCGGCGATTCCTTGAATTATCAGTAGTGTTTTCCAGCCTGGAAGTTGATTGTGCCAAATTCGATCGTGTCGCAGGAAATCGCACCAGAGGTTATCGCAAGCACTCAGAGGGCAATGCGCCGGCGCGCCCTGCTTGTCAATGCGGGTTTAATGGAGAAGCTTTGCGACCCCCAGAGACATACGCCAGATAAAAGATATTTCTGAGGACATTCAATCATGTGACGGGCATTGGATTTTGCATATAAACACTACTGAGGAAAAGTTATGATTCGTTGGTTGGTTGTTAGTGATTACGAGCACGTGAACTACCGAGGCCATTAGTCCTGTAAGTGTAGTGAGTGCTTTTCATCGGGAGGTGACTGTGATCTTCCCCCGCTGGATGGCGAGATCCAGCGTCAACCTACCGTCAGCTAGAGGGGTTTCCTCAACCAGTTATCTCGCACCTGGGGGGCACCGCTGCAGCCGGTACAAGCTCTAAGCTCCCAACCGGTCTTCCGACATGTGTTGTAGTGTAGTGCATGTTAGTGTAAGTGTGTGTGTGTGTATGTGTGTGTGTGTGTGTGTGTGTGTGTGTGTGTGTGTGTGTGTAAGGGATGAGGATAGTACAAGGAAGACGAAGGGAAGATCACGGGTGGTCCTTGGCCCGTTTGTTAGGGTACTGCTCCGGCATTCGCTTGGTGTTGATCAGATAAATCACGGAAAACTACCGATCGCAGCAGCCGGGCTCTAGAATTCTCCTCCCGACACGACTGTATTGGACCTAACTGACAAGCTAGTGTCGAAAATCTTGCCACTGTCGGGACTCGAACATAGGGCCTCCCGGTCACAGACTCTGCACTGACATCACTTGATACACTGAGCTACCTCTTCCGGTGAAAAGTGTATGAAAATCATAAGGCTACACAATGTTCTGAAACAAAACTAAACGTGAAATAATACAACCTGGTTCGAAATTCTCCCACACGATCTCTCCCGGTTTAATACGCTTTGACGAAATGAAGTTTATAACTTGATGTGTCAAAACCAGCGCGCTCACACACTCGCATGCTTTAGCTCAACGCAAGAGAGCGTGAAATGTGAAGGCCGTGACCAATGCAACCCGCTGCGCAAGAAAGTGTAACGGGTTGCGTTGTAGCGATGTGACATCAGTACAGGCGTTAAGAACCACTAAACTGTTAATGGCAGAACGATTCTGAGATAAACTTGCCTGATTCATCTACAAATTGATGGAAGGAATTCATAAGAACGTAAAAAAATGAAATAGATTACATTTATTAACAATATTTTTCGCACAACGAAAGTAACAAATATGACAATTGCCTTTTTTGTTCACAGAGCAATTGACAAAGAGAATTAAATAGTTCGAATGGTTCGCTCAGATCATTCATAGCCCGACTTAACAACCAGGTCTATGCAAGAATATGAAAAATGAAAAAGGGGTTTCGCTTTTGAAATTTTTAAGACCCTTGACTTGAAATTTCATATATGTAATTAATTTTCTTCGTGGGCTTATGTGCGTATGCATGGAAATCAACGATCTACAAGAAATTCCTAATCAAATTGGAGTGTATAATGTTTCCGTAAATCTAATTGGAAATCTAAATCTAATCGTAATTCGTAATATATTTCTTTATTCTTTAGAGGTTTTTTTTGTTTTTGTTTTCTGAGTAAATTATTTTAATTCATTGTTCATCTGAGTTACATTAGGATAAACTATTTGTAATGCATACTATTGCCCTGAAAGAAGCGCCCGTCTGCTGCTAGAAGATAGAGAGCACTCCAAAAACCTAGAAACCACTACATCTCTTCATTAAAGTACTTAAGTCGATTCCTCGATAAAGGATAATTTCACCACTGTAAAGAAATAGTTTAAGTGTGCAAGATAATGCCACTGATTCTCCACTTCACTTCTGGCTCCCCTGATTCGCATCTTCTGAATACTCGACCTCTTGGGCTTTGTTACGCAACAATTACATCCGTCGGATTAACTAGGCGCCGTCAATTGGTACCGGATATATCGATTTTGAAAGAAAATTGCGAGGGGCTTCTTCGAGGCATCCAGAATTTCCTTTCTTTTGAGGAAGGCGCTCATTAACTTCAATTTGGATGTTTCTCAGGTGGGGTGAATCCGCCCAAATGCGTTCCGTCCAGGATCAGACGCCATGGGTAGCGGGGGGGGGAGCGGAGAAGGTCGGGGTGCGCGCTTGTTTACAACGCGTATCGGAAAGAGGAGGGCGGAATATTTTCGGAATATTCGCCATGCCGCACCCGCGAATACCGGTGCGTTGGGGAAGAGAGCGCGTCCGTTAATAAAAGGACGAATATTCCATTGAGGCCGTGTTATGCAACACCCATGCGTTACATCGGTATGGCTGAAGGTCAGCGCGCATTATCGGTTTGCATTTGTATACACGCGTGCGTAGGTATATTTTCATTATCATGATATTTTAATTAAGGTACAATTATGCACTAATGAATACTGTCTCGATTTATAGATTTTTTTCATAAAAATGAAGGGAATTATTTATTATGAATAATTATTAATTCCATGTGATTTCCCTTTCATCTAATGATAACTTCTTTTCCAAAAAATTACATTTTGCTTTTAGAAAATTGTGATGAATCAGGTGAGAGCAACGTCGTGAAAGAAAGAATTGATATAATAGCTTTAAAAGCAAAGTATAATCATCTGCAATGAAGCAAGCACTACTATATTTGTCCTGGAACACATAAAAACAAACAAACACATACGTCTGGGTGTATTTATTTTTATATAAAATGTAATATAATTGCTTCATTTACCATTCATCGAATTATTTCTAGTTTTCTACAATGACCACCGCTTCAAAATAATATTACCACGACCAAGCAACGAATTTCCGTTTGGGAATGAAATTAATTTCTGATTGAAACTCTAAAGATGTGTTGGCAATAACCAGTCAAATTTCTTTTTCGCAGTCGTTTTAATGTTTACAAATCACATTTTATCAACCGCAGGTAATATACTATGTTAGTTAACGCGTAAAATGTAAATTACACAACTACATGACATTACTGTAAGCAACTCGTAATATTTTGTAAAGTGCATCAACGTGTAGCGCCAGGACAGTAGCTCTCAAACACTTTTGGCTCACACCACACACTTTCGTTGAGGGAATACTGCAGCATAACCGTATTGTAGAAGCAAACCAGATATGTTTACACGACGACTTCAAACTTTCGGAAGTAAAGGTCTAATCTATATCAGTTTTCAACAAAGTACCTACGCCAAGAACGATTTTCAGCATTGACTCACAGTAAAGTTTAATAAAAGTGGAGCTGTTTCATTCCGCGACTGAACTACTTTTGTACTTTTTTACTTATACATTTCGCATTATTATTATTATTTTATTATTATTATTATTATTATTATTTTTTTTTTTTTTTTAGGATAATAATAATAATAATAAAATAATAATAAATTATGGATGTGTTTTTTATTAACTCCACGTAATAATCACAAAATAATAACTACGACATAAGAATCACGGAAAGTGAACAAACCGACTTTTCGAATTGAATTACGAAAATATAACTAATAAAATATTTTACTTGGTCATTCTGTGGTAACATTGCGCCGTCTTAGAAGCTTAATGTTCTTGCGATCGACTCCTTTCGCGGGCGGGCGCGAGGAGCGCAATGTAGACGAGCGCGCGGCGCCATGTTGGCAGGTGTGTTTTCACACGTCCTCCCTCGCGTCGTTGTGCTACGCGCACTGTTTGCCAGAGGACTTTTCGTAATAACACACGCCAGGCGAACCCTTCATATGCACGTAAGCGCGTTCTTCCAGTGCTCCCAACGCTGACTCTACTCGGTCGGTAGAACTCAAAAATACATTCGACGTAACGAGCGAAATAAAAACGCACATTTCGTTTTGTGGTCGGTGAATAAAGTGACACTAACCTTTGTATTGAGAGATGAAAAATCTAGAAAAGTTGTAATAATTTGCAAGTTTTTATTTTGAAACAGCATTTCTTTATTGAAAAAATCAGCTAATTATTCCTAGTTATTGATGGGTATTTTCATGCGTGTCAACTGCTGTGGCCATTACTCCCATAAGTGTAATTTTTGTACACGTTGACGCTGATTTACTCTGCTTGAACATGAGATTCGGCCCCGACGTACACGTCGGCTTGCAAGGTATTCCATTTCTACGTTTCTCCCTAGCAAATGTTACCTCAGTAGGGTCATGATTTAACCTCCTGACTGTTCTTGCTGTGCGTGTGAAGGAGAGTAATGCATCTAAGGGCAAGGGTCTATGTCTAAGAGGAGAGGAGAGAACGAGTTGGAGGAAGAAAAGGGCACTAGCGACCCGTGACTCGTTTGTCAGGATACTGCTCCAATCTTTGTCTGGTATTGATCGGAAAAATCCCGAATAAGTAACTACCCAGAGCAGCCGGCCGCTAGAATTTTTCTCCAGATAGCGGCTGAATTTCACCTAGGTACATGTCGAATATTGAAAAATTAGCCACCGAAGGGACTTGAAAACCCTTGGACCACCCGGTCAGAGACATTATTTTGGGGGCAATTGTTACCCTGAGTTAACTCCGTCGGTCATTTGTAGTTAATGAATTTATAACAAATGAAGAAATTGTGTCCTTCTCTTATTTCCTGAGCGAGTTTTATAAAGATGGACGTCGTTCAGAAGGAAGAAGGAATTTTTCTAGATATAAGACAAATCTAAAATGAAGTCCAACTGCAAATTGGTAAAACTCTAAAATCGAGTTCAAAGTAAGATGAATATAACTATTACAGTGACTGATAGGAAGCAAACATTCTCGCGTAATATCTCTTTAAAGGTGTGCGACTCGACGTTTTTCTTTCTCACACATATTAAAATTGATTATATTTTAATCCATTGCTTCATAATACCGTAATTTATTTGTAATTATGGTCTTTATAGTTGAAAGAAGAAAATCACAATTAAAAGTAGGCACATTGAGACTGGTACTCTAAACCATTGTTTTTTTAAGAACATTTTTTAATGCATTATTATACTGTGTTACCTAGACGTCGTTTAGTCAACAGCGTGATGTATGTTCTCATACTCTAAGAGAAGGAACACAAAACAGTCGCTCGCTGTGTATTTGTACCTGAGTTTCCTCATACAGCGCGGAAGTGAAATTAATGTCCGTACTTCGCTCGGCGGCATCCACCATTAGAGAGCAGCGTTCGTCTCTTCAAAAAGCGCCGCCGGGACGCTGGGCACTCATCACAGCGAGAGAGCTCCGAGGCTCTCTATTTTTAGAGGCACGTTTAAGGCAAGAAATATACGACATACATTCGAGAACCTACATTTCATAAAATCTGGAGAAGAAACGGAAGACGCCAGAAAAAGCGGCAACGTGCACTACGTGTCAGGACATGCGCCAAGTTCATTTCTCATACAACAAAAGCCACCGCACGTGGAGCGGGGTGGGGCTCGCGGGGGTGGGCGGGGCGGAGCGGGGCTTCACAATTTATGGGCTCCGTACCTCCGAATCACGTGGTGAGAACCCCAATACAAGTCGGATCGCGCCTTCCGCGCGAGGGCGCTGCGGCGGCGGGGGGTTGGGGTGGGGGGTGGGGTGGGCACCCCCGCCGCTGGCAACACCGCTCCGCTGCCGCCTCGGAGACCGATTTGTCACATGACGACCGCCCGGAGGCGCGACGGCGTCCCCCGTTACCACAGTCCTCCATCTAAGTTGTGCTGCGTCCAAGAGCGTACGAACATTTCTTGGGTGCAAGCAGGGATTTTATGAGTTTTGCGTGCGATTTTGTAAGTGTTATTCTATTATTTGCAAGATATTAGTTTTGTGAATGTTGAAGTAGAAGAAATTTGTTCTAATAAGCATCGGATTCAGCGACTGCCATTACACAGCAATGGAGCAAGGAATGAGAGAGGAGTTGACAATTCCTCTTGGTATATAAGACTAAATATATCCTTCAATCCATTCATTTCAGTTTTAGACTTTACAGTTGTTCGCCAAATTAATAGCTAGGAGACAAATAGCAGACACTTGTAATATAAGAAATTATATTATGTTTACCTGATGACTATCTGATTTGCAAAACCAAAATGTAGATAGAACATCTGAAATGTCAAATAAAATACAAGAAAATGTGTGGATCTTGTGGCAAAAATGTATTTGTGCATTATAACAGTTACACCTCACAGAGACTATCCAGGGAAACGTATTTCAAGAGTATCACACAGTCACCAAGTTTTCAAGACACGGTCATTCAATTTTGTAAAAGTGTTAGTATTTTTAAGGAAATTTAACTTCAACTACTATTAAATACTTCGCTCTTACATACCGTAATGGTACTGTAAAGAGTATTGTAACGAAACGAACACGGTGGAAACTATTCTAATGAAGTAGAGAATGATGTGTCGAACTCAATCATTTTTTAATACAGTAAAGAGGTAAAAATGATAGGTTTAAATTCTAAAATGTAAAAGTGCAATGTAAATTGAGCGTTGAATTTATGTTTTGGTCCGTAACGCTTATTACTCATAAGTATGATGTTAATGCTTACCATAAAATAAATAGAGATACAGTAACGTGAGTGACGCCATACTTGAGTACTTTTAACAAGATTTTCATGTGAGAATGATTTCAAAATACTTATCAACGTGTAAGTTGAATGCAAATATTTCATTATGTTTATCTATTTGTTTATTGTGGACTCAGATTTGTATTTATTGTGATTTAGATGTTTTTCAAGATTTCTTTCCTATATTAATTGATGCTTGTTAAGTTTTCGTACCGTACTTGGCAATAAAGAAGAGCTAATATGTCTTTACTTATTCATTCTGTAGATATATTAAACAATCTAATATAAACGTAGAAGTTGATGCGTATGACAGAATAGGAGAACCTGCTTAATGCTAGTGTAAAACTTTACTTTTAAAAAAATTGCAGATATGAATCTATTGAAGCTCATTTATTTCGAAATGTACAGTTCATGCAAGCCTTTAGTTTGCCAATGTTTGTGGCTTCCTCTATCCTTTTATGTCAGTTGTTAAATTAGGAAATTCCAGAAAGTCTCATTCAACCGTGAACGTTGTATGTCAATGATACCATGGACTGACAGCGACCGCACAAATACCGCAGTCATGTAACACAATGTGACGAAATGCAGAACACATTTGCAACGAGCACCAATACTTTTTCTGAGTCCGAATGGTGCGGGCCAACTGGTGCCAGTGGTGACGTAACCGCACAGCTGCACGGCGTTTTTATCTGTGTGTAACCCTCTCCATCGTGCACCACCGCAGCTTCAGCTGTGCACCGAAGGACCGCGACAGCAGAACTGCTCACGGAAGAGTTCTGGTGGTGATTCTGACCACAGAGTAAATGATTCACGGAATTAGTTCACAATATAGAACGGTTCTTGCAAAGAAAGAGTAATATTTGAAGCGATGTTAGGAAATCCTACCGATTGTTTGTTCACGTGCGACATTCCCGCGGGAGATCCCAGTCCGGGGTACCCTCACTCACAGAAACCACCAAGGAGTGTCCTCGCTAGTGCAATGCTTCCCAGAGAGCTACCTGCCTGTGCTCTCTCCCCGCCATTGCCGGAGGGCGCCACCGCCACCGCGCCGTGCCGCTACGCGCCCGTGCCCGGAGAGACAAATATGTTGGCCGGCGCGCGATCGATGGAGCGGGCGGGCCAAAGTTTGAAAAGGAATGCAGATTTGTGGAGGCCGCGCGAGCGGATTGAGAGATAAAGCAAGCGATAAATCAGGAGGCGGAGACCCGGCGACACCTGAGACGCACACGCCGCCTCGCGACCTCCCGCCCTCGCGACCTCCACTCCTCCCGTCCTCCACTCCTCCCGTCCTCCACTCCTCCCGTCCTCCACTCCTCCCGTCCTCCACTCCTCCCGTCCTCCACTCCTCCCGTCCTCCACTCCTCCCGTCCTCCACTCCTCCCGTCCTCCACTCCTCCCGTCCTCCACTCCTCCCGTCCTCCACTCCTCCCGTCCTCCACTCCTCCCGTCCTCCACTCCTCCGTCCTCCCTCCTCCGTCCTCCCTCCTCCATCCTCCCTCCTCCATCCTCCCTCCTCCATCCTCCACTCCTCCTCCTCCTCCTCTCCTCCTCCTCCCTCCTCCGTCCTCCCTCCTCCGTCCTCCCCTCCTCCTCGCAACCTCGCGAACTCCCACTCGGAGCGGGAGCCTTCGTCCTGCACAAGCTCACTGCACATCCCGGGTCTGGTCTCTCTTGTAGGAAAGGGGGATTTGCGGCAGTTTCATGTTCCATCAATCATTGCTCATTCACCATTCCACAAATGTTACGCTAATATCATATTGGAATCACTCTAATGCAAATACTACTGTAACCACGGAAGAAGGTGTTCCTAAACCTTCTCACAATTTGGAGCGTCCAGTAGCTGAGCAGAATTTCTTGCGTTATAGTAAGGGCGTTTCTGTATGCGTGCGTGTGTTTGCGTAAATTTCTATAAACAATCAAACCTATTATTTGAGATTTGTTTATAATTTTGAACATCAGATTTTCATATATAAGGCAAATGTTAAAGGTTTGAGTGTTTTTAGTAAATTGCTGAATATTTACTGTTACTTGTCACTTTGAACATCAGGTTCTTGCAATAAGATATTAGTAACACGGGTCACTTTTCTATTAATTACTTTAAACGAGATTTCCACGACAGAATAAATTCAATTACATATCGATTTGTAAGTCATATCCAAAGATTTAAGAAAGTTCATTGTAGATTCAAGTTTGTATTGCTAGTGATTTGTATCTTTTCAAAGTTATTTCATTAGAGATTGCCTTGTTATGTTTCCGTCCTGGAAAGGCTTGAGTCATGAACAATTTTCCGGAAGAATGAAGATGCTACATAATATTCTTTAAAAAAATCAGTCTGTATTATACAGACTCTAAGAGTATATATTATATATTCCCACATTTTCTTATTAATGCCGTTTAATTTGTACTAACCGATCATTTCACATTCAACAATATTCTGCGCTTCTGCGTATGCGCAGAAGACAGATAGTCCTGTGGTGTGAACTAACTCTCTACTAATAAGCACTCCGAGCTGGTTATTTCAACTGATAAGCGATCCGACTGACGCTTATCAGCAGATATTAATACCGACACCTTATACAATACTTGCGCCTGTGCACAATCGAGCCGCTGCCGAAAGGCCCACTCTGCAGGTCACGTAGCCGTCTCTTCACTTACTGCAAGTCTTTGGAACTTGAGTCAGCCCCGTTGTCATTTCCCGCCGGCCCACCTCACCCGCTCCACTCCGCCCCGTCCCGCTCCGCTCCGCCCCCGCTCCGCCCCTCGCCCGCTCCCCCGCCCGCCCCGCCCCGCCCGCCCCGCCCCCCCCCCCCCCCCCCGCCCCGCCCCGCTCCGCCCCGCCCCGCCCCGCCGCCCGCAGCGAAGCACGCGCGCTCTGGCCCGGAAGTTGGGCCCCCTCCCTCTTCCGCCTGCTCCCTCGGTCGGAGGGTCTCCGCCTTCGCACGCGCCGGAAGTCGCAACGGGATGCGGCACGTGGCGGATGCAAAGCGGCGCGACGCGCGGCGACGCCACCGGCCACGTGGGGGAGGGGGCGAGGGCGCGGAAACACGCCGAAGACGACAGGAGGGATTTTCGCTCTATTGGGAAAGTATGTATTCCGATGGCAGGTCGGGCAGATAGAAGACAAAGTACACCCCGACGCTTGGCATATTCTCTCCGAATTTGTGGCACATCGCACAAGGACGAATTTTTCAAAAGTCCTTTCCCAGAGGAGTTAAAGAAAAATATTTCTATAAAATATACACACATTCTTTTAAATCAATATTAGTTTTTGTTCAAAGGTGGAAGAAAGAGCAGAGAAACTAGAAAGCGTGTCAAGGAAAATATTTCTATAAAAGCAATAGTGCAAATAAACTTAGTCCAATTAGAGCAATTAAAATAAATAACAATGAGGTGAGAAATAAATACGTATATGTGATGACGAAAAGTTGAAATAAAATATTATTACAGTGCAGCGACGATAAATGAACTAAAGAAAAATCAATTGCTATTTGCATTTTTGTTACTTCTGTTTTCTCTCAACTTTTGCTCCTGTGTCATTTCTCCTAAATGATGTGATCTAATTCAAAATAGTTATTTATATAACAAGTCCTTAAAGACTAAGAGAGGACGTATTACATACATTTCTTTGGTTTTTCTAATTACTCTAGTTATTCTCAATAAATATTTCACACGTTCATGCTAGGAGAAAAAGGAAAGAGAACGAAGAGAAGGAACAATATGAACAAAAAGGAAAAAAACAAGGGTGCAAGTGGGATAAAAGGGACATATTTATCCAAAGATTTATGAGCAATGGTAAAATCTAAACCGGAGAGTACGCTAAAATATTTTAATGGACTGGAGCATTTTAACGGCCGTTGCTATGGACGCACTCTTAATGCGTTGCTTTGGTGGTTAGTTGTTAAGGAGCTAAACGCGCTGTTACAGACGTAAATAACAAAAATAATTACTGGTGTTAGAAAAAAAATCACTAAACTTCATGCAGGAATTGGACATACTTTCGTAGCTTTTATTCGTAGTCCTAGAATTAGTTAAACTAGAAATATGTTCACACACTATCATTCCTTAAAAAGCCTCGAAAAAATTAATAATAATAAACAATTATATGGAAAATAATAAATCAAAAATAATAATACTAATAAAAATAAATAAAGTTTTAGATCTACTTGCCTTGATCTCATTGAGTTAAAACATTACTTTGGAACCATATTTGAGGGACACCTTGAAAATTAGAAAAAAGGCTTGTTCGTTTCAAGCACTTCCCTATACCGTGTAAAATATCAAATTCAGATGATTGACCAGTACTGATCGAGCAAGATGCCTGCGAACTAACGCTGGGCTTAGATTCATCAAGGACGGAGAAGAGGACGGAAGAGAAAGGGGTATCCCCTTTCTCTTCCGTCCTCTTCTCCGTCCTTGAGATGAGATGAGATGGGAGAAGCGTGGAAGTATGGTAGGGGAGGTATGAGCCGGGGAAGTGGAAGGTGAGAAGAACATTTATTTATTTATTTACTTATTTATTTATTTTACGTCAAAAAAAAACAGTTAAAACTGCGTATGACGTGCTATGGTGAAAAGTGAATTGTGTGCACATTTTCAAAATTCTGTGATCCCTACACTAAGTCATATTACTACTTAAATTTTGAAAAAAAAGAAGGACAATCATTCATTATCAAACATTATAAGCGGGGAGGGAATGGCGTGGGACATGCGAAGGGGAAAACGAAGCTAGAATGGATGAGTCGGGGAGGGCTTGAGATGACGGATGATGAGATGATTAATTAGTGATACCGGGCGTGGCAACTGCTATGGTCATTAGAACAGAAAGTAATTTGCGATTTTTTGTCCTGGGATACTGTGTTGATTTTCCCCCGCTGGATGGCGAGATCCAGCGCTGACCTACGTCGGCTTAAAGGAATTTTCCTCAACTAGGCATCTCCCACCCGCCACGGCGATTTGCGACCACCGTAGCCGGGACAAGTTCTAAACTCACGACTGGTCTCCTGACAAAGTGTTAGTGTAGTGCATGTTAGTGTAAGCGTGTAAAGGGTGATGATAGGACGAGGAAGGGATGATTGCGCGCGGTCCGTGGCCCGATTGTTAAGGTTCTTCTCCAGCATTCGCCTGGTTTTGATAGGAGAATCACGGAAACTACCGTTATGAGCAGTCGGTCGCCAGAATTCTCCTCCATACAATGACTGAACTCGATCTAGCCGTCGAAAATCTTCCCACCGTAGGAATTCAAACCCTACGACCTCCCGGTCAGAGGCACATCAAAGACGTCAGTTGATTCTTTGAGACACCTTCGCCGGTGAAGGATGAATGAGAATCAGAGCCAGTCGAGAAGGGGAGCATGGGGGGGGAAAGGGCTGAGGAATGGAAGAGGAGGGAAAGAGACGAGGTGAAAGGGGAGAAAGATTAGGAGTGGTTGGAAAGAGGAGTGCGTATAGAAGGGGAACAGAGAAGAAGTGATGGATGGGAGAGGGAGGGAGAGTTGGTAATGGCAAGGTTGGATGGAAGGTTGTCGAGGTGAAAGGGGTAGGGGTGGAAGGGGGTTGAAGGGGGTGAAAGGGGGCAGGGGGTGCGGGCGCGGCCTCGGAGGTGCGTGCCAGTGCAGAGCGCACGCGACCGCCTTCGCCGCTCGACACGAGGCGCAGAGGAGAGCTTCCAATGGAACGGTGCTAATTATGCCTCTCTGGAAGGGAATGCACGGGAAAGACGTCAGGGGAAGAAGAGCGCATTTCCAACGCTCAAACATTTTATTGATAGCACCATTACAGAGTAATGGGAGGTGTTTTTCTTCTCTTGCAATTCATCAAATAGTGTCATCCCTTTCGTATCCTGCATTATTCATGAAGACTGCCAATTATTTATGAGACTTATCTTCGCTTCTTATCGGTGAATTACGACTGCAAGAAACGTTCAGAAAAGAAGTAGTATTGGGGATAAATGATACAGCTTCACCATTGCGAAATTCCCATTATTTCAAATTAAGTTTGTGTTCAGAATATAGTAGTACATAAACGCTTCCTTCGTTTCATATTCTCTAGTAGCTACACTGCGAATGCTCTACTACACAATTGAATACTCTTGTTTATAGGCCATAAATCTGTAATTTTTATATTTAAGAATTCCCTAAAGTAAGAAAAAATAAATGATATTACGTCTTAATATATTATTAAACTTAACAATACGCTCAAAATGTTAATAACAACACAACTGTGTGTTCAGAGAATACAAGTGTATAAAAGCAGAAAGAGGCAAAACAATAAAAATAAAATAATTAAATAGTAATATAAAAATTAAAGCAATGTCAATATGACATGAAAATATTTTACCAGAGAACTCCGAAGCAGATGGGCAGACGTTTTAAAAGTGTTGCGCACAAAATAGGCAGAGAAAAATTCTTCCGAAGTGAAGTCCACCGACAGCAGCATCGCCGGAGACGACGCGGGCGGCGCGTGGAGGCGCGAGCGCACGCAGGCCGCGCTTAATTATGGAGCGAACCCGCACCGAGGCAGCGGGCAGCTTCGCCAGCGCCCTAACGGTCGGGCTAACGGTTATCGCCGGTAATTCGCAGGTACGAAAGCCCGCTTTCCAGTTTTAACGCCATGATATCACGGAAATTGCGAGTGGCTGCCTAATATTTTCCAGCCCGAGCGTTCGGAGCAAGTGTTGCAGGATATGCTGGAATGACGTATTTCTCCTTATGAGAACATGTCAGCGTTTCATTTCACTTACGGTAGTTTTTGCTCTCTATATGAACAATTTGCTCTCTAAATACCACTATCAAATGTAATGCCCTCTGTAACTACATATTAGCACCTTTATTATAGGGCAGTTGAATTCATAAGCTTAACACTATGTAATGAGAAGCCGTGTTAATTTCTTGTCGCTTTGTAACACGTTATGGAAATTTCATTTTGAAGTATAATGTAGTGCTTGTAACAATGTTTCTTCTAGAGGAGGGGATGATCAATAGTAAAATGAAACAAGCTCATCCAGTCATTTTGTGTACGATTTGTTAAGAATTTAGCTCAATATTTTGTTGGGCTTCGAAAGCGAGAGCAATAAAATTCGCATCCGAGTAATAACACCAATATTTATTAACACATTAGCTTGATATAGGCCGGTCGGCAGAGATAGCACCTACGACATAAATTGGGCACACATCTCTTTTGAGCGCGCGCT
This sequence comes from Teleogryllus oceanicus, assembly GCA_964035755.1. NCBI lineage: Eukaryota > Metazoa > Arthropoda > Insecta > Orthoptera > Gryllidae > Teleogryllus > Teleogryllus oceanicus. The sequence continues at coordinate 5,909,799 of CAXIVR010000004.1, read as the reverse complement.
TTTGTAGCTAACAGGCGAAAATCTGAAATTAACCGACGGCCCATAAAAACATAAATTAGCACTGGGCCGATTGTAAGTTGCCTGGCAGCGAGCACGGCCGGGGTGAGGAGAGGCCTCGAGGGAAGGGAGGGGCGGGGAGGGGCGTAGGGGCGGGGGTGGGGGTGGGGAGAGGGCAGGCGCTCGCTATTGTCAGTGCCGCATAAACCACGTCAACGCGCAATGAACACTGACGGGAGCGAAAACAGTTGTTCAGCGCCCAGCGCCCATCTTTCCCGCCCCGCTGCCATCACGCGCGAGAAATGAAATGGAAACCGCGCGCAATATACATGTCGCGCATTGATCTCTCACACTGCGGAGTATTTTGATAAAATATAAACAACAGCATCTATTATATGACTGTGATATTTGACATAAAAGCCTTCCATTAATGTCATTTAATGCGCATACGTAAAAACGTTCGGTTTTGTTGCCCGCTGAGGGATGGGCGGTGGAGTGGGGCGGGGCGCCAGCAGAAGCGCCTGCGGCTGTGTAGGGCAGGTATGTGCGTGAGTTTCATTACATGAATGGGTTTACACCATATGTTTTTGAGTTCTCTATACATAACATACGTTGTATGTTATGTATAGAGTACATAAGCAGTACACGCAGTACTTTGTGTACTACATAAACATTTGTACTGTATTTGTCCACCGTCTGTAAATACGGTATGTGTGTATTGCATGTATGAACAGTTGGTACCGTATGATTTGCATGTATGGTAAATATCACTTGATTTCCCTCTCCGATAACGATCCGAAAGTGGGGTACTTACCCAATATTTTTCATAGCATATTTTGGACAGGGCGAATGGAAAGAAGCAAAGAACCGTGCCTTATGGTGAAGAGATTTTGTTACCATTGTCTGTAATGGTTTTGTGGAGTTAACTCTGAGTAGATTACAGTAACGTAACTTAATATATTAAGATTTGCTCATTTACATATTTACAAAGTTTCAATATTTCTAATTATAAACTTGAAACTATTCTCAGCACACATGAATACAATGTAATGTTCCCCTGCGCTCTTTATTGATTGGAAAATATTACCTATCCGTACGCGTACGGTAAGAAGTCATGGTCACATAAAGCAACTCGGCACTGCCAAGCAAACAACATTACTGCCGCCTCACTGTTTTTTGAGAACGATTTCGAAACTTTGTACTTTTAAGTTTCTACGTATTTATTTTAATAATAAGTACGCAGCTCGTATGAAAGTGTTTTTGTGCTACTCAACTGATTTTGTGAAGGCTCTCTGTTGTCCTGGTGCCAGCGCGTCCAGGAAATGGATAGCGACGTTTCGACCAACATTTTGTGGCCTTCTTCAGGGCTGGAGTGCTCTCCCCTGAAGAAAACCACGATTCGATGCTCGAAACGTCGGCATCAATGCCCTGGACGCGGCGGCATCCGGACAGTCGAGAGCCTTCACACTGGCCGCGGAAACCAACGACTGCGTTCAATACATTTTATTAACGCAAAATGCATCAATATTTTCATGCGCACGACAAAGACTCACCTTCTGTACAAGTTACGAAATTAACTATTTCGAAAGTTACTTATCCCAATATATACATTGTAATGAAAGCAATTTATTTTTAATGTATCATCAAAACTACAAAAAATATCTTAAATTCCTTAAGTGTAATTTTAAATAAGGAAACACTAGAAAACAATTTAGGGTTCAATGAAATTTGCAAGGTTTCCCCACTTTTCCCTCCCGCATCATCCGCCCTCGCGCTCCTTCGCCCTAGTGGCGACATTTTAACTTTCGGGTCTGCTTACAGGGTGTGAAATGTGGGTAGCGGTCACGGAAGAAGACTGTAAGAAGGCAAAAGGAAAACAATGCCGCAGAATAACCGTTAAAAATTTCTAGAGCAAGCTGAACATTACTGGGAACAAGATGAACATTACTAGGAAAGGAAACAGTCGAATAAGTCGGTGAAAAAGTCACCAAACCAAATCAATAATTGCGATGATCATTCGAAAGAATAAAAAATGGAATCGATTTCCAAACAAATAGCCTCCTACGGCAATTTGTTGCATAGATACAATGAAAAACGTATTTTGCAATTTTTTATGTTTCTATTGCAGGTATCAGGCTGAATCATTGCAAAGACGGGGAGAAATAGTTGAATATGAGAGTAATTTTGTCAACAAATTTTGAAGCCAAAATTAAATAGAGAAAAACTGTTGAAATTAATTTTCGACGTTTTTATGTTGAAGTACAGTCATTTTTTCTAGAATGGGTTTTATACAATAGAATGTATCAAATTCAACGTAAGCTGAGAAAAAAGTAAAACGAAAAACACGTTTTTCATTGTATCTCTGCAACAGAGATTGCCTAGAGGGCTAAGTTTTTGGGAACTAATGGTATTTGTTATTTTCTTTCATAGAAGCATCGTGATTATGGATTTGCTTTAGGGATACTTTTCACCGCCATATTGGGCCATAAACTTCCTTATAACAGATATGTATTTATGCATGTGGCATGAAATTTCCTTGAGTTTATCAGGTGTCCTGCCGCACACCTCTGTATAATAAGTTGCCTAACATCCGGGGGAATACGACATGAATAGGTAGTTATAAACACGTTACATGCATTTCCCTCTGTGCATTTATTGGCAGAACGTTTTTGACTTGATTAGATTTCCTAGATGTCTTTATTCTTAATAATTTTGTAGAGTAGTACTTGTCGAAAATTTTATTTGTCGTGACCTTAATGATAAATCTGAGGGAAAATAGAACGACTTAAATCGATGTAAAAAGTTATCAACGCAGACGGAATTATTTTTAATAGATTTTCTTAAGTAAATATTTCACACAAAAAATAAATAATAAACCGCACAATGGCCAGTCCTCGAAATTTTCTCTGTGTTAAGAATATCTCATAATACATTCTTCTAACTTTACGAGTAATATTTTTGCATTTTACCGGCCTTGCATGGAAGCCTTGGAGCCAAAACGAGATAGAAGCGCGAACAAGCAGCTCTCGTCGGAGAGTTACGGGCGGCGGAGGGGAGAGTTCGGAAGGAAATGCGGAGCAGAAACCTGCAAATGAAGCTGCCAAACCCTCAACAGGTCACTCACCCCGCGAATGGACCGTCAATCCAATTCCAAAGCATCGGCAGCTCCGCCGGCTCCCTCACCTCCCCCTACCGCTGCCACCCCCACGCCGCTGCAGTCCACCCGCCCTTCATCCTCGCCTCGCCGCGCCGGCTCCGTCGACTGAGTCGCGTCAATGAATGAACGAGAAAACAGAATGATTACGTAGGTTTCCGCGGCCGGACTATGTCTCTTGGCTATCCGGGACAAACCGCGTCGATCTCCTCATAGCTGACGTTTCGGCCAACATATTGTGGCCTTCCTCAGAGCGTACTGCTTCCTTCAGCAGCTTTACTTCAGCAGTACGCTCTGAGGAAGGCCACAATATGTTGGCCGAAACGTCAGCTACGAGCAGATCGACGCGGCTTGTCCCGGACAGCCAAGAGACGAGAAAACAGAATGATGAAGAATACGATGGGCTACAATTATCTAACACGTGGTGAAGCCAGAATATGTTTTGTAGGTCCTTAATGCCGAAAAAACAATTGAAAGCAAAACGTTTGTCTGTCTGTCCGTCTCAAACACTACTAGCGCTAACTACAAAATTGAAGATAGAGATTGTTCCGTCAAGTGAAATTTTTTGTGCATAAATACGACTTCCGTTAAGGTCATGTACATTGTGGTTTCGCAAGAACGACTCCAAATTTTTCTTTTAACTTTTGGTGAAAATAGTGCTAATTTCACTTTATAAGACAACACAAAGGCCATATTGTTCAACACTTGTGTTTTCAAAATTTACGAAAATGTAACTTTTTTGTCTGGTTTCTCACGTCGCTCATACTTCCAATACCGGCAATTTGTTCACATTATTGTATTTATGTTTACATAGCTTTAAATAACGACAAATAAAATTTCTCCAAAACTCAAGAGTTTTTTTTTGTGAAAATTAATTCAAAAATGGCAGAAACTCTCAAATGCCATTTTCTCAAAAGTGGCTCCAAACGTTTACCAACGGATAGTGCTAATTGTCCTGTTTAATATGACGTAAAGTTCATTTTGGTGTATTCTTTTTATTTTTACACAAATGTAATATTTTTTCAATATCTCGCACGTCGTTAATAAGCACATTCCCAGGAAGTTTTATACATTATTTCATTTTTGAGTTAAAGAGCTTCAAATAACTTCAAATAAAGCTTTCCGAAAACTCAATAGACTCCTATGCTGAGCTCCAAATTTCCCATTTACAGGAACGCTTAAACAAATTTTTCTTAAAAACGGCTCTAAGTTTTCAATGAAAATGTCAATTTAGAATGAGGTTTTACTCTTATTTAATATTCTTGAAGTAATATTTCCGTTTTTCAATTAGTAAACCGAAAAATTGAGAAAATATAAACAAGGACCAGGAGCGGTAGTTCAGTGCATCGACTGATGTCACAGCAGCGCCTCTGAGCGGGAGATCCTAGGTTCGAGTCCTGACAGCGGCAGGATTTTCGACACTAGCTTTTCAGCTAAGTCGAATTCAGTTGCTGTCTGGAGGAGAATTCTAGCGGCCGGCTGCTCTGATCGGTAGTTTTCCGTAGTTTCTCCGATCGGCGATTGCCGGAGTAGTGCCCTAACAAACGGACCACGGACCGAGCGCGATCTTTCCATCTTCTTCCTTGTCCTATCCTCGCCTCTTTCACACACACACTTACACTAACATGCACTACACTCCCACATATTCCGGGAGACCAGTCGGAAACTAAGAGCTTGTCCCGGCTGGGGCGATGCTCCCGCTGGTGGGAGAGTCCTGGTTAGGAGGAAACCCTGCAAGCCGACCGTAGGTCGGCGCCGGATCTCGCCGTGAAGATCACCGCGCATATCCCGAGAGAGAAAACATGCACTACACTAACGGGATTAATGACTTAAGCTGTTGACGCGCCTACAATCACCAACCAACCGGACCAATCAAAAAATGTACTTTGGGCGGTGATAGATTGCAGCTGGCAAGAGGATGGGGGCAAAGCCGTTAACCTAGCCCACACCAAGAAAATTAGAAAACTTTACCACGAGAAAGTGTGTGCCATTCGGTACCACTACTAGTTCTATATGCTAAACTACTATATAAGCAACATGTAGAAAAAATCACTTCTTTTTGCATTTCGGGAATGCGTAAGATGCAATGATCGAATTAAATTTGTTATTTCAGATTCGTAACCGAAGAGAAATTCAAATACGATAGACCAACAACTTTTCGATTCAGATGCGTAGCGCTATGTAACTACTTAGATACAGCTGCTTTCACCTCCTCATAGTTTCGGAATCGCCTTCCATGGACATCTTTTTTTAGCTTATCGAACACATGATATTCCCATAGTGCTACGTCTGGACTGTATGGAGCATTGTGCCGCACCTCCTATTTGAATGGCTGTAAGCAGTTAGGACGTTTGGCTGGCCGTGCACATTAAAACGAATTTGAAACATTTTTTTGCAAAGAATTAGAAGCATTCCAAAACCTAACTTTTCAGAAGAAATAAAATAAAAGACATTAACACATACAATCCCAGTTCTCACATATTCATTTGAAATTATTAAATGGTCATTAACAGATCTGGAAGACCGGTCAGAACACAGCTCACTGAGCACCAAAAGAGACACACGAAAGCTGCAATAGAACGAGTTACGAGTTACCCTCCTCGTATCGATGGGAGGAATGAGCATAACTGACATCATACGTCTCTACAGCAAACAAATTAATAAGCTGAGACAATACTTTTACAACAAACACACCTCTCTCGATATGTTTCGAGTCATATGCAAAGCCGATGAATGGAACACCGTTGCATCTCGCAAATAAGAATTTCGCATAGCGGTGCAAATCAATTGAGAACCTGAAGACAGACTGGAAATCAAAAGTATTGCATGGAACATATGCCAAACTGCTGGAGAACGACGATGGTGACCAGGTGACAACACACTTATGGATTAGGAAAGATAACTTATTTGACGAGGCCACTGGGTTCATGAAGGCTATTCAAGACAGGGATACCAACCATATACTATCGAAAGTAACGTCCAAAAAGAAGGAAACAAAAATAATATATGTAGGAAATGTATAAGCTCATGATAAACTATAGAACATATAATTAGTTCGTGTTAACTTCTAGCAAGCACAGAATACACAAAGAGACATTAAAATGTGTCAAAAATCCATCATCGACACTTGAAAGGAAATATAATTAGGGTCTCTTATTTTAAATAAGAACCTTTGAATGTTATTCACAACCAGAATATGAGGTTATACTAGGGCAGAGAAATAAGAACACATGCTAATATAGCAGCTAACCACCGCTTATAGTTAGGCACAATAATATGGGTAAAATAATTCATGGACGGCTAGTAAGAAAACATGAACGTGAGTCCTGTAATGTGCGATATTATAAATATCATCCTTCCCCAGGCTTCGAAAATGAAGAATGGAATCTATACTGGGACAAAAGCATAATTACAGACATCACAATTTCGTACAATAGACCATATATAATAGTTCTAAACAAGTTCAGGAAAATAGCCATAATAATCGATTTTGCGGTCGTCAACAATAACAATCTAGTAACTGTATACAACGTAAAAATTCAGAAATATGTACCGCTCTCTCAGGAGCTTCGTCATCAATAGAGAATATTGACATCGAATCTCAGAATATTGACATACAACCGAGAATTATGTTCACCACAGGATTAATCCCTAAACACACAATGCATGCAATTCAAATGTTGGAATTACCATTTTCATGCATAGAGAAAATGCAGAAAGCAATAATACTAGACAGCTGGAGAATAATAGGAGAATTCCTAGGATTGCTGATTGGGAAATGATGGATTGAAATGTCTAGAGAGTAACAACATTCGTTCGGGTCTTGTCTCTGCGAGATCGATCGAGCCTAGACCAGCAATGGTCAGGTGAATGTTCCTGCATATAGCGAAGAAAGTGAAAAATTCTAAATAATAATAATAATAATAATAATAATAATAATAATAATAATAATATGTATGTAATAAAACATGTATGTAATAATAATAATAATAATAATAATAATAATAATAATATGTATAATAATAACTTGTTCCACTTTACGTGCAAACCATTGTTGCCTTGGGTGATTTTGAGAACCCCGGCATCAGTGTATATCTACAGAAATTGGGAAATAATAATAAAAATAATAATAATAATAATAATAATAATAATAATAATAATAATATAAATAATATAATTGAGTTTCTGTATAGGTATTTTCGAAGTAATGAATATAAATAATACTTGTACCAAGACGAAAAATATTTTGGTTTTTCTTTTCTTTAAAATGTTACGAACACGGTTTACCTATTACATTGGTATGAAGAAATATTTGCAGTCAGAGTCAGTCAGCGCGACGGACCGTAGGCCTGCGCATAGGCGGGGACAAGTCAGTTGTCCAGTTTCCTCAACTGCGGCGTTTTCCACGATTTTAATCGTATTTAGTATCCTTACGGCAGAAATGGGGTTTTTGGTAGCACGCCATTATATTATGAACTGTTCTATTATTGAAAAGAAAGAAAAGAGTAACCCAAAAAAGAAAGAAGCCATGGTCTTCTGCTTTTCAAAGACATAGAAAGGAAGCTGAAATTTTTACTCAAATTCTTGCAATGAATACAGACCAAAGAGTTACAAAAAATGCGGTGTATTCAGTAACCAGATTTTTATTCGCTGCTGCTGTTCTCTCTGTCTCTTTCTACAACGGTCCTCTTGTTTTCTCTTAAAATATAATGAACGTTCCATGATTAACGAGAAGCAAGTCTGAGTTATCGAATTTATTATAACAGTATACAATTTCTATTTCTTTTTGCACGCTTTGCAGATGAAAAACTTAATAATTATTCTTAACGTAAATTTAAATTAAAGAATGAAACGTTCGATGTACTTGCCTTTGACGCAAAATTATCAGAATTTGAATCGTATACGTTTTCATCGAGGGAGACCATATTACACTCGTTAAAACGTACCTGTCCTGCACGGAATCGTTAAGTTCATAAGTTAAGTTTGAGTTCATTCGGAATCTTTAAGTTGAATGTTGTTGAATGACGGCAAAGCAATCCAAGAAACGATCATAGTTTGAATCGTATACATTTTCATCTAGGGAGACCATACTACACTCGTTAAAACTTACCTGTATTGCAAGGAATCATTAAGTTCATACGTGACGGGAGAGGTTGAGTCCATACGGAATCTTAACGATTCCGTATGGACTCAAACTCTCCCGTTCAGTGTTGTTGAATGGCGGCAAAGCAAACCAAGAAAGAAAAAGTGAAACGGAAACCCTTTTTTGTCCACCCCTGGCATCCCGAGTCATTTGCTCCGCCGCCCGCCACCTGCAGCAAGCGCCAGCCGCCGTCTACCCGAGCCGTAACCTTAGCCCGACCCCTCGGCGCTCGCGAGGTGTAGTCTACCATTAGCCCGCTTCTTGCTGTCCTTAAATTCAATTTCTGCTCGGGGCTGAAGGCGGCGCTTGTGCGTGCGTATATATACACACGGCTGCCTTCTGGGCACGGAACTTAATTATCTCCGGCACTACCTGCGCAGCGGGACGCTTCGTATTTTAAATTAAATTTAATATTCCTTCATTTCACTTCTTGTTAAGATTCAGTACACTTCCTTCGGAGCGAGGGATAGATTTCCCTCAGCCTGACAATATTAATAATAGCTTCAAAATTAAATGTTAACCTGCAAAATGTACCTCTAAATACTCGGAGGATGTGTAATTATTCAGGCGTATGGAAATCGGACAAAGAGCGGTGCAGGCTCACCGCGAGTGAGGTGCATTTTTACGGCGTGGCCAGACCATAATCAAAGTGAACGTAAGTGTTCCTGCGAGGGCGGTCGGGCCTTAAGGGGGCTGAATGTTTGATGGGGCGGTGGGGCGGCGGGGCTCCCGGGCGCCTAAATAAAACACGCAGGGGGGCGGCGGTTGGGCGGAGGGGGGGGGGACAGTGGAGAGGGAGGAGCTGGTGGTTGACGAGAAAGGCAAGGGAGAGTGGGGGGGTCGAGGGAGATAGCAAGGGTGGAGGTGGGGAGGGGGTGGGCATCGCACCGAAGACCAACGCTGGCGCTGGCGCTGGCGGTGGCGCGGGCGCGCGGGACAATAGAGAAAGTAAAATAAGAAGATAAGGAATATGAAAGCAATACTTTTAAGGCGGCGCGTGGGATCAGGGCGTTGCGCGGCGAGCGGGCTGAAATATGCAGGAACAGGCGTTTAAGCGGGGACGTGCGTATTAAGGGCGGAGATACTGCTCGCGCGCGCCTGCGGCCCGGCCCCGCAGGAGGCGAGGGACAACGGCCGTGAAGGGCCTGGGCGGTGCCCCCCAGGGCTCACATCACATGCGCACAGATTTCTCTCTACGTAACTCTTCTTAATTTAAGGTGTGTCCTTGCTAGAGTTGCAATAACCGTTTCTTCAAACGACGTTCTAGATGTTATTCTTACTGTAGAAAGCAACGTGGTACCTGCATTATTATTCGCAGTGTATATTTTTCACTTAAAAAATAAAATGTAGTCCTTGGGCGGAGATTATAAGTCAATTGTTGCACAAATATATTATTGTAATTATTAATTGGTACAAATAAAATTAATAATAATATTAAATAATAGAAACGGCAGCTGGCGAACGGTTAGATTTTTCCTCAATCTACTTCAAAGTAGATTGCTATTTCATTCTCTTGTATTTTTAGTATCTAATGATAACTTTTAACATTTTTATTTATTCCCTTAAAAATAAAAATGTTTATCCACATTACGCAAATAACAACAAAAATGGGAACATGACAGAATAATACTAATTTTGGTCTATAAATAAAGGATATTTTCTCTGGAGGCGAATATATTTTTACGAAATAAACTATTATAAAAATATACAAACTGAACGTAAATTGTAAAAAAAAGTAATAACAGAGTAAATACTTGGGTTAAAAGTCAAACAAACATGTTCATTTAATGCAATTCAAATCTATTTCTAAAACGTTTATTATTGATGTCTTCATTTATCGAAGTTGAAGCAATGGTATTTCACATTACTTACGTGAAGAGCATTAATTTTGAGATATTGCAAACTGGTAAAATGCACACCTACTACCAACAAATAGCCGATATGGATCGATGACAAAAAAAACTTGGAATAAATAGAAAGAAACGAAACAAGCCAGTGCGCGCTGGAAAGAAAGCTACAATTCCCTCAACGGCGACCGGTCTCGCCGTTTATGTTGAGGAATGTGTCTCTGCAGAAGTGCTAACTTTTTTAAATTATATAAAAACAGAAGATTGGGGACGAATAAGAAACACAAATTGCGCTATTTAATTTCCCTTGCATTGATAATCTTTATCACTGACAATTCTTATTCTGGAATTTTAATAACGATGGGATCAAAGCATTTAATCTTAAGTTATTTCACTAGGGGAGTGGAATAGATTATTATCTCGACTGGTATTTAGTATGAAAATACTTCAATAATTGGTATTATTTATTGTTAGGTAAAAAAATTAATTAGCAAATCTAAAAATATTGTAAATATATATAAAGCTAATTAAACAACTATTATTAAAAGTGATTATTTCTCACTTTACTTATTGTTACCGAAAGAAATTTGTTTTATCTGTGGATACGTTTTCAATCTTATCGTGCAATGCTCATATATTTTAAGTTCTTGTCCTTGGATGCTGTTCTGTAAGCTTGTAAGAAAAAAACCTCTACAGTGAAAACGTAAATCAGCGTAAAGCTTCACATTTCTTTAACGCCTACAATGGATGTTTTTTTTAAGATTAGTCCAACGTGTAATGTGATCGCAGAGCAAACTTGTTTGACTATTGAAGGAAAACAAAGGCAAGTACTTAGTAAATTGTACTGAAGAGAATATTCGATAATTAACTGATAAAGAAAAAATGTGGCCATTCATATGAAAAAACAGATTTTTGAATTAAATATTATAGTTATTATCCATTTATTTTGATTTCAAGTTCCCATCATCAACACATCATGATTTCCCATGGCACTGGATAAGATATCATATACATAAACATTTTTGACCATTAAAATGTAAACTATTCCAGCTTAGTATCAGAAACATTAAACTAAAATTAAATAAATCTATGAACTCTTAAATTAAAAGTAATCAAGGTACAAATCTTAAAGACAATTTTTTACAAATAATCAAATAATTTCCTTTATCATTCTCCTGTTATCTGTATTCTCTTGATTCATTTATTCAGTTCTTTTTATTCCTCACAATTCAAAAAATGGCTTAAGGACAAGACAATGTTGGATTGACAAACTAAGACTATAACAAAAAATTTACTCAGAAAAAACACGTGAACTTTAATTTTGTTCTTTGTACTAATTGGTTTATGTATGTGTAATGCATTAAATCAAACTTATTAACCATTACAACATGATAATGAGAACAGAATTCTTCTCGTAAACATTTTGAAAGGAATATTATATATATATTGTGAATAAATCGAAGTGATTATGTCTTGAAATTTCAAATCTAAACGACAATCAAAATAATAATAATCGCCGATACTTCTTTCTCTGCCCCCTTCAATTGTCATGGAATTGTCATGGAATAGCGCGATTCGGACCGAATGTCACCCAACGACTCACCAATGCGCAGACCGGGAGCGGTAGCTCAGTGCATCAACTGATGCCACTGCAGCGCCTCTGACCGGGAGGTCCTAGGTTCGAATCCTGAAGGCGGCAGGATTTTCGACTCTAGCTTTTCAGCTAGGTCGAATTCAGTCGCTGCCTGGAGGAGAATTCTAGCGACCAGTTGCTCTGATCGCTAGTTTTCCGTGGTTTCTCCGATCAACACCAGACGAATGCCGGAGCAGTACCCTAACAAATGGACCACGAATCGCGCGCGATCTTTCCTTCCTCTTCCTTGTCCTATCCTCTCCCCTTACACATACGCACTTACACTAACATGCACTACACTACCACATATTCCGGGAGACCGGTCGGGAGCTTAGAGCTTGTCCCGGCTGGGGCGGTGCCCCGTTGGTGGGAGAGTCCTGGTTAATGGGAAACCCCACTAGCCTACGATAGGTCGGCGCCGGACCTCGCCATCCAGCGGGGAAGATCACCACCATCTCCCGAGAGAAACCATGCACTACACTAACGGAACGAATGACCAAAGCAGTTGACGCGCCCGGAAACACGAAAAAAAAAAAAAAAACAAAGCAAACCAACCAACGTGCAGCGCGTCGGAGAGTTGGCTGCCATGGGAAACCGCTCGCCGAGCTCCCACCAGGTCGCTCACACGTGGCACTCCCACTCCTCGGAATTTAATATCGCAATAACTCAGTGGCTTACACTGTACTACAGGACGAATTACCCTGCAAATGATGAACAATTCTGGGGCAGAAATTGGACGGAAGGCACAAAAAGCTCGCAAGTAAAAACCTATTTAATTTCTGAAGAAGCGGAGCAGGCAAACTTCATTTATAAATTCAACGAAAGAATTCAACACAATTAAGCAAATGTGAGCAGCAGATAATTAAAAAAATATGGAAAAGAAACGTACAAAAATTGCCATAATCATAGTTTTATCATGCCATATTTTTACTTCTACCAAAACGTTTCTTCTGCGTTCTGAAGCTCGAATTTTGAAATCGTTAATAAAGTTTTTAATTACTAATGCACTTAGTAGCTAAGTGGTTAACTGACAAAGATCATAACACAGTCAAAAGCGTTTCATGAGCTAGTCATTCAATTTTTGCTTTCTAAAGAATTAAAATGGTCTCCCCATTTCTGAAATTGTGACACCTATGAAAATATATCACTGTGGATCGAATATGATGTGTCTTGATGACTTTCAAACGATAAAAGACGCATCGCCCTCAATGTAATGTGATACTTCGACGCTTCGACAATATTGTATGAATTATAATTTAAATTAAACAACAAAATTTTGTTTTTCGTAATCAAGGAAACGCAGGTAAAATAAACATATATTTTATTGATGTATCAAATCGGCATTAAAATATTAGCACGATTTTTATCATAAATAGCCTGTGTTATTTCAATTGATCTCATCTGCATGAAAATGTGGGGTACAGGATCCCTCATAAAATTATTGACAATTCCAACATCATTTTTCTAGCAAATAAACCTATTATGACTTGTAAATATAGAAGATAGGTTAAATTTAATACATGTAAGTTTACGAAATAGACTTATTTTGACCCTAGCGAACCCATGACCCTTGCATGTTCAAGAAATATTTTGTCGTTTTTCGAGTACATCTCACGATCACTATGCTAGTCACTCACTAATATTTCGCTCGTTGCTTGGCGCCAGGCCATTGTAACCTCGTCGCCCCAATGCTAAAAGGATTAAATACTTCGATTGGTTGATTGGGTGGTTGGTTGGTTCGTGATTCTGGGTGCGTCAAAAAGCTTTGGTCATTATTCCCGTAAGTGTAGTGAATGTTTTTCCTAATGAGATAGCGGTGATCCGCGTTGGATGGGAGATCCGGCGCCGACCTTCCGTCGGCCAGCGGGGTTTCCCCCAACCAGGACTTTGCCACAAGCGGGGCACCGCTCCAGCCGGGACAAGCTCTAAGCGCCCGACCGGTCTCCCGGAATATGTGATAGTGTAGTGCATATTAGTGTGTGTGTGTGTGTGTGTGCGTGTGTAAGGGGAGACGACAGGACAAGGAAGAGGAAGCAAAGATCGCGCGCGGTCCGTGACCCGTTTGTTAGGGTACTGCTCCGGCATCCGCCTGGTATTGATCGGAGAAACCATGGCAAACTACCGATTAGAGCAGCCGTCCGCTATAATTCTCCTCCAGACAGCGACTGAATTCGACCTAGCTGAAAAGCTAGTGTCGAAAATCTTGCCGCCATCAGGACTCGAACCTAGGACCTCCCGGTCAGAGGCGCTGCAGTGACATCAATTGACGCACTGAGCTACCGCTCCCAGTTACTAAGTACTTCGAGATTCGCCTTGACGCATTTTGCTCTGAAGCATCTCTTGGGATAAAGGTCCTTTCGTAGAGGCGGATCTATGACATGAACGATGGGCTTTACTTTTATTTAGGAGAATGAAAGAGCGTAGATTAAGAACTTTCATCTGTATTGCTGATTTTCAATTGAAACTATAACCTTAAATTAAAGACATACGAAATATACTCGTTTCGGGCCATGCATTCACTATGTGCAAAATGCAGCGGTTGACGTGCGAGGCAGTGTATGTCAAGCACGCGCCCCACCGCCAAAAGTGTATGTGAACATCGGGGAACACCGGAAATAGCGTCCAGAAGAGAAGTACGAATGGTGGGCAAGTGGGTCACAATGAGCGAAAATAAAGCAAGGGGAAAGGAGGAACTGAGACGCTAAAGAAAATAAAAGGTAGGAGATGGGAAAATACAATGGCGAACTACAGATTAGACGTCGTCAAATGGAGATGACGTGGAAGAACAAGTGGTAACGAGAGGTAACTATTTTACACGGACAATTTATTGAGTAAAGCTCTTCTGTTCCCAAGCCTAAGGTATTTACCAAAAATAGTCAAAGTGGGTGATCAAAGAATAATGATAATGAAGGAAATAGACAGAGTCAAGGGAGAGGAAACGAGAGGAAATCTCAGGCGCAACCGCATTACGCGCCGCCAGTTCCACATGAGCGCGGAGGCTCAGTCAAAGAGCAAAGCGGAGGAGGCAGGGCGTCTCCATGGCGACGGCGCTGCAGCGCAGACACATTGCGAGGAGCGCGGCCTTTGCAGAGCACCAGCGACGCGTCTGGAGGAATGCAGAGCGGCGCGGACGGAAACCCGAGGGAGATCAGGTGTGGGAGCTAAGGTGCGAGTTGGGGAGGGACCTGAAATGGGAGCAGGGGTGTGAGCTGGTTTGTGAACTCAGGGGGGGGGAACAGGTGTGGGCGCTTTGTTGGAGGTGGTGTGGGAGCTGGTATGTGATCTCGGGGGACGGGAGAGCAGGGGGAGCTTTGTTAGAGGTGGAGTGGGAACTGTGGGTGGGGGCAGGGGTGGGATGTTCGTTGGGGGTGGGGTGGGAGCTGGTTTGGGAACTGTTAATATAACGTATCGCATGTGTATAAAGCAGCAATAGTTGCGAATCCGCACATGAACAATCTCACCTAAAAATGGATCTAAATAGTTGAAAATAATTCGGCAACAATAGTTGCCTAGAGAGGACCGCAGACACAATTATCAGGCGAGCAACGCGGCGTCAGGACGTCGCAAAGTCTGGGCAGAACATCATGTAACGCAAACGCCGCGCAATTGTCGAGATTCTTGAACCCGTAGTGGAGTGATAAAAGTCGCTAAATTGGCAAACACATGTGTACACAGCACGTATAAAGTCTTCGATCGGAGAAATAGCGGAGTGTCACAATACGAAATCCGTGGGGCAGGCGGGGGTTCCTCCACAAAATAACACCAGCAACCGAGGAGACGGGATCGGCAGCCGCCAGCCGAGGCCGCCGGGAGCGTGGTTGCGCGGCGGGGGAGGAGGAGGTTGGCGGGAGGGAGGGAGGGAAGGAAAGGGTGACAGATCCCGCCTGAGAGGGCGCTCGACGCCGCGGCTTCCGCGAGCGCGTGGGGCGGCGCCGAGATCTTCGCGGTCGCCGTCGGCGCTCGACGGATGGGATCCCGCGCGCGGAGCGGCGGCGCGGCGCCCGCCCACCAGCGAAGTCGTCGCCGAATAAGCCGCCTACGCACAAAGGAGGAGCCCAGCGCCGGTGGAGGGCGCCCCTTCCCACCCGCGGCACAGCCCCTCTCACTGCAGCCCAATACTATAATACTGGAACAAGAATTAAAACAGTGTACATAACCCAAGATGACAAAGGCGTTCTCTGGCAGACGACGCAACTAGTGGCGAAGGCTTCTACACCCCTGACTGTTTTGACTATTTTCGGTAAATGCCATTTTAACATGCGTCGTTCAGTAGACTACGCCTTTGTAGGGTTACATCAGTGATATTTTTGGCGCTATATTGACTACTTGAAACTAATGAATGCAAACTCCTTGTGCTGTAGCATTTAAGTTTTGTTCTGAATATTAAACGTTCATAATAGGTCTATGGCTATCGTAACAAAGGTCGCATGACGAGGTACTTCTGCGGACGCTTCACAAAAGGCACGTGTGGAGAGCACCAAGCGTCTGCTGTGAGAGTCCTGTCATCTAGTTTGTATGTATGAAAACCTTCAAAATGTATTTTGTAGCTCCATGTCATATATATTCAATCCATTAAATTTAGTGTTTCATTGAAAAAATGGATTTTTCTTCATTTTGAACCAAAGTAGTCTGTCAGAATACGCATGTGTATTAATGCTTAGTACAGGTCGCCTTTATAATGTCACATAGTCGTTATATAAAGTTTTGTTTTCGCAGTCAATGAATACAAGCAGACGCACCGAAAGCTCGCGAGTGTCCTCTCCGACGTGTGGGCGTTTCGAACGGGCAGGAGGCGAAGTGCAAGGTGTCGGGTGTCTGTGGTGCAGTGTGGGGCGGGGTGGGGCGGAGTGGACGGGGCGGAGTGGACGGGGCGGAGTGGACGGGGAGGAGGGGACGAGGCGGAGGGGACGGGGCGGAGTGGACGGGGCGGAGTGGACGGGGCGGAGTGGACGGGGCGGAGGGGACGGGGCGGAGTGGACGGGGCGGAGTGGACGGGGCGGAGTGGACGGGGCGGAGTGGACGGGACGGAGTGGACGGGACGGGGCGGAGTGGACGGGCGGTGGACGGGGCGGAGTGGACGGGGCGGAGTGGACGGGCGGAGTGGACGGGGCGGAGTGGACGGGGCGGAGTGGACGGGGCGGAGTGGACGGGACGGAGTGGACGGGACGGAGTGGACGGGACGGAGTGGACGGAACGGAGTGGACGGGACGAAGTGGACGGGACGGATGGGACGGGCGGACGGTACGGACGGGCGGGAGGGACGGGGCGGGGCGGGGCGGGGCGGGGCGGGACGGGGTTTGGCGGGGCGGGGTGAGACGGGACGGGACGGCGCGGGGCGGGGCGGAGCGGACGGGGCGGGGCGAGGCGAGGCGGGCGGGGCGCGACGGCTGTGGCTACGCGCGCGTCTGCGCCGAAGCGGGGGGGTGAAGCACGAGAGGGGGCAGTAGGAATGTCGTCGTCGTCTTGGAATTTGAAGCGCCAAGTTCCTCCAGCAAACTAAACTTTGCTCCAGACTCATATTCTCAAATGCAAAGGAGCAAAGAATGGCCGTTAAGCTAAACGCAACGCCTTCCCATGAATGTGAACGACTGGATGTGAATTAAATTTTCTCAACGTTTTTACAGAAAATTTTAATATTATTTGGGAAAAAATAAACTTTTCAATCAATGAATGCATTTAAAAAAATTTTTTTTTTGACTGGGAGTATTTACATTAATATTTGTTATGATTTCAAAATCAAAGTTAAAATTTTTTTTAAATAATATTTATTTAAATTAAAGATTTTTGTCAAAATGTTTGAAACAGAGTTACATTTACAATGAACTTCGCTGATGTAGCATTTTCTTTGTAAATCTGGTACTTTCAGTGGTTTCATGCAACATCAAGTGTGATAGTTCACTTGAAAGAATACACATTACATTGTGGAAACAATAAACACACCACTATCTCAATTACAAAAATTGAGAAAGTTTTTTTTTTCAAAATACTCGTTTACATATGTAGTTAAGTCGCATTCAGAGGCGCACTACAACTCAATTTGCAAATTGTATGATAGAAAATATAAAAAAGTCAACATTCACAAAAGAAAACGCGTTTTGCATTCAACTATACAATTAGAATGAAAATGGATTTTTAGTTCACAAATTAAATGAGAAGTACCTGAACAGCAGTCTTTTAGAATGAGCATTTCAAAGTTTCGTATGGATAATAGCACGTGTTTTTCATCTTACAGAAAACACGTTAAAACAAAATGCATCTCGCAAAAACAGCTGCTAAGTGTCATAAATGAAACGTCAGTGGTGTTACTAGAGCACTTTCTTGCATTATTTATAAATTTAATTTTTTTTAAATTCAGAGAGTTGCACGAAAATGATACCAGGATCATTTTCGTAAATGACATTCATGATATCCAAGAGCCAAGTTTAATTGAAATATTTGGAGGCTTTTGAGAATTTTTTTAAACGTTGAGGCGTCATGAAAGTAGATCGAAAACCAAAATATCCGTTTCAAATTCAGAGGCCCCCAAGATCATTTAAATAGATCGAGTAATATCAATTTGAAAGAAAATTGGCTGAACGTTTTAAGCGCTAGCTTTGACCATAAGCAAATAGACGGACGGACGAACGGACGAATAGAAGACCGGACGAACAGAACTCCGGACGAACAGGAGGCTGGACGAACAGGAGGCCGGACGAACAGGAGGCCGAACGGACCGAAGACCGGACGAACAGAAGACCGGACGAACAGAAGGTCGAACAGACGGACGGGCGAACGCAGAGACGAACGTACGGACGCACAGACTGAAGGACAGAAGGACTGACAGACGTTTTACTATCAATCGACTTTTTGGTATCATGGACTTACACAACTAACAACACGGCGTGTTGGAGGAGGTAATTTGCCATATATAGGAAAAATATTTATCCAGTTTTCCGTTACAAGTGCCCGGTAATAAGACTTTCCGTTGAAAATTCGCCGTTTTCCAGCGTACGATAACAATACCTTTTCTTTTTACGAAGTAAGGGCGATAAAGTAAAACTTGCCAACCCTATTGTCGTTTGTGAACTCTTGGACATTGCGGTGCGGTGTGTGTTCCGAGTGGGTGCATTTGGTGCGCGGCCCGCACCCTGGTCGCGCGCGCCGCGCGGGCGACGCAGCGCAGATAACAAGCCTCGCGCGGCGGCGGCGCAGCGTGTAAAGCAATCATAGCGCGGGCGGGGCTAACTATACCGTATGTTTTGCGCGCAGAATATACGCCGCCGCCCTATCACGCCCGTAGTTTAATGCGTGGACTGTCTGCACGCGCCGGCGAGATATCGCGTCTCGTAGTTGAATCTGCCGCCCCGCCCGCGGCCTTTCCCTCCCTCCCTCCCTCCCCCACCGCACCTCCGTCCAGCGGTCGTCATCTGTTCACCCCGCCCCTCATTTCCCAACACATCATCTTGTTTCTGGGGCATTCTCCTTTGGAACCCACCTCTTCTTTGCAACCTCACTATTGTCCTTACTGTCTCTCTCTCTTCATTTTTTTTTACCCCCACTTCTGTCGTTTCATTTATCGTTTACACTCCTCCACTACCACCAACCGCTCCATATTCCGCTATGTCCTCCTCGTAACTCTGGCTCATTTATCAGCATTTGCTCATTCCCGTCTCTCCCCGCCTATTGTGCCGGCTTGCAGTGCGCATACAGGCTAACACGGCCCCGCCCCGCTCGCTCGACCGACCGACTCCTGGCGCGCTAACATGAAGTTACTGGCTGCAGGCGCGGCGGCGGGCGAAGAGATTTCGCGCATTTCTCTGTTTTAATGAGAGCGTTATGCGTCCATAGGTCTGGATTGCGCCGCGTCGCCAGCCAGCGCCGCCTAGCGCCGCTTTGGAGCTCCATCGCGCGGACTGAAAGCGGGGCCTGCGACGCGCGGCCCACGGTGCCGCGTTCGGCGCCGCGACGCTGCGAAATTAATAGTTTATTTAATTTACGCCGAAGCGGCGGCGGCGGGCGCTAACAAGCTGGCCCAAGGGCGCCACCTCTCGGCTCGGAGGTGGCGCTCGCGGTGGCGGGCGCGGAAGTGAGGGGCGGGCGGACGGAGAAGGGAGGTGGTGTGGAAGGAACAGAGGGAGGAGCGGGGACGAAAAGATGACTGGCGAAAAGATGAGGCGGGCGCGGAAGTGAGGGGCGGGCGGACGCGGAAGGGAGGTGGTGTGGAAGGAACAGAGGGCGGAGCGGGGACGAAAAGATGGACCTGGAGTGTCCGAAGCGATGCGGGAGGGCAAGTGTGTCATGAAGAGGGGCGAGTAGGATCGACCCCCTCTCTTAAATGGTTCAATTCTGTTTTTAGAGTTGAACGGTTACGCGGCGCGTGGTGTATCCATAGTGAAAGGAGAATTTCAAAAGATAGCAGTTAGTTTTTGATAACCAATATTGTAATAGGATATTAAGATATAAATAGCATTTTAACAGATGTTTAAATTCTAGTGTTATAATTTTTGTTTAAATTTGACCCAACCAACAAAATGTGAAGAAATCCTATTAATACTAGTTTTCAGGATGTCTTGGACAACTTGTATCATAATAATTCTAGGAAACTGATCTACATTTTCGAAATGCTTGACTTAAACACTCTTATCTAAATACACGAACAGTTTTCAATTTGCCTAACCAGCTCTAAAACTTGTTTTTTACTTTCTCGGCTATACTTTTTAAGAAGACAACGTATTGTCTAATTGTCTGCCGGAAAATAGCGAATTTCCCACAGAAAAAACTCTTTATTTCTATAAAACTCGGATCAACTTAACTTTTTAAAAAGTGGGAAGTATTTTTTAAAAATTTAAAAATACACAGATGTACAGTTTTTCGAAAATGGACTAGTGGTCGCGAACTTTTGCATCAAATATAGGCAAATTTACACAATTTTTTTCTCAAAACTGGTTCCAATTTTTTCTTTTTTTCACATCTTATAAAGCAGAGGACGCTTAAATGTGCACATTATGTACTATTTTTGGCGAGCACTCTGTATTTTAGAACTAAAAAAAATTGTAAAAGTATTAAAATGTATACAAATTAATGATAGATTCTTTTCTGAATAAAATCAGTTGTAAAAGTAAGTTTTTAAAAATTTTTAAAAAAAATAATTTTCTTGTAAATTTTGCTTGAAGAAAATGTAAATATTTTTTTCAAATAGCCCATCAATTGTTCTCTTTAATTTTTTCCCCAGATCGACAAAAGGTTGCTTAAAATTGGTGCAGGTTTCATTTTCGTTCAACTGTTAGATTTTTCAAAGATCGCAAGTTACAAGTACTGAGAAAAAGTACATGCTGTGGTAGCTCCACTAGTTATTACATTTATTTCCTTGCATATTTATGAATGTAAATGAGATATGATACAATAGCAAATAAATAGCTGTGTTTCATATGTAATCCATTATTGACTAATAACAAAACTGATTAACTTGTACTCGATCCCGCAGTCCTCGCGCTTCAATTAACAGGCCACCAAAGCGCTCCGTTGAGTCCTCAAGGGCGACCGAAGGGCCTCGACGCAAAGGGCGAGGACCAGGGCGAGCGGTCGCAGTCGCGTCGCGTCGCGTCGCGTCGTTCGCGTGCGCAATCATTTAGAGGCGCGATATTATCGTGATGAAATTCCCTGGCTGGAAAATACGCGTACTGAAATTGCTCTTGAAATAAAAACACGTCCAAAATTGAATTTAGATTGAAAACCTGTAGTTAATCTCGCTGAAAATTTAACTAAATGCTTTGCAGGAACGAGTTTTTTACTGTTACCCTACTAGTAGCGCGTTCACACTGGCACTACGAATTTATTACAATGGTCGCACAGCAAGTGAATCCATTTGGAGGTACTTTTAGGATTACCGGAGACTTTTTCCAAATTTCAGTTCAATAGGAATAATATAGAGGCCAAACGAATATAAAAATGTCATTTTTCTCCAGTTGACAACTTATCAAACGATGTGAATTCAATATTTTAAAATCAATTATATTCCAAATTGTATAGAATCAATTTATTCGTGCAGCAAAATCATTCCGGGATTTATATAGACGAGGTTCTCCTAATAAAATATTACAAAATTTAAGCAACGCTCTGATGATTACAGTGAATTTTGTAATTTAAACAAACGTATTGACTTTTTAATTCTCTGTGCTGCCAAATTCGGAGCTACTGAAATGGATGTATTTTCTCAAATTCAAATATTTCGCTCTCACGCTCTTGCATGAAATGGAAACAAATGAAATAATATGGATACTGTATTAAAGCGTTTAGCTTTCCCGCGAAATTGAATCGAAGTTTCTCCTAGATTGCTCATCATCCGATATAAAAGAACACCGGAGGGACTAAATTGCGCTTTTGACCTAGAATCCAGCGGGCGTAATTAGAATCTACTCGAGCCGAGTGTTCCACGCCTCCATTCCGCCCCGCCCCGCCCCTTTGCTCGTTCCCTCCGTTCCTTTAGTTAACTAGGTTACGGCGCCACGTTAAAAGTCGGCCCGTCGTCCAAAGAAGACCTTCCCTGCGTCTCCCATCCCACGTCCCTTCCTATAAGCTGCGGTCCGCCTTCACACACTGCGTGCGACCTTGCGTCGGCGCCCGCGACCATCAACAACTGAGAGGCAATCACCACATCGTGACTCAGTGCAACGTATTGGTAAGAGTGGTAAGCTCAAGATGCAATAAAATTTCAGAATAGAAACTGCAAATAGAATCAAAAGCGAGTTTCAATATAATTAAAACACACGAAGATGACGAAAACAAATGTGTTAAAATGTTTTCATTGAATTGAGAAAAGTTATATTATTCCTTAAAATCAACATTTACTTAATCCTTCCCCACCACTTTATCGCATAAGGAAGAAATTGTATTCTTTCTCAAGTAACATTACATAATAAAGTTGCTTCATGAGCGTAAGGATTTGTCAGCAAACCCCAAATATCTGACATACAATTATTAAATGTTAAATATTAAAAAAGTATGAAATACAATCTTTTTCTACATGAACTACTTTCAGTGAAGATGAACTATGACGTTAAATCGGATGAAGATGTAAATGAAAACGTAATGTAATTTGTCATTCCTGAGGTTAGCAAATTTTGAACAATTTTCTGGGAGGTGACTCAAATTTTTATTTCTAAAGTTCATCTTCAAAAGAGTCTTCTTTAAGTGACTGAAAAAGAGCTTTTTCGATCGCAAAATAATCCAGCGTCTGCGACCGCGTGAGGCCGCCGGAGCCAGTGCAGTGGCGAGAAGGGAAAGCAGTAGGCTCTCCACTTTTTAAGCAAAACATTGGCGAGCGGCGTGGCGGAGGCTGCTTGCATAGGAAGCGCTGCTAATTTTATCTGCAGCGCTGTTCCGTGGGCGGCGGGGGCGGCGGTGCAGGCGGGGAGAGCGCAGATGACGCGAGCTAATTGATTTCGGGCCGCCCATCGCGGGAGCGGACATTTTTGCTGGGATTCTTGCACGCGAAACAGACCGAGATAGGCGGCGGCAGCGGTGCCGGAATGGCGAAGGGGGACGCAATTGGGGGAGGGAGAGAGAGAGGTTTAGAGGGCGGGGAATGGGGCGGAGTGCCTTCGAGCTCGACTGCCCGGGGCTTCGAATTTCCCCACAGACAGGACATGTTCAAATACTGTCAAGGAAATACCATAGATAAATCCTGATTCATTCATTCATTTTTTCATTTCTTCATTTATTTAGCGTTTATTCATTTACTTATTTTACTACAAAAACACTAAAAATTGTTCCAGATTTTTGGAGGACGGTAGGAACAGAAGGTTTTACGAAATGCACTATAACTTTGTGCTTGAGCTGCAATTGCACTTGGTGATTGAAAAATTATTATACAATAAATACAAGTATGTCAATATCCTGCAAAGCCCCAAAACTTTATTTGCTCTTTATTTACTATCATAAATAAAATATACATAGTTCATGTCAAATATTCAGGTCAAAATCAACATTCAGTGATGAAGCTAAATTTGCAGATTTTTTTTACAAATTAATCTGTAATTATTTAATTCCTGAATCTAAAGTGTACCTTCGGATAAGATAGTAAAGAGTTTCCGAAAACTAAATGACATATGAGTAGTTACACTCTAAGTCTAATATTAAAATACGATTTTTGAAAGGTTTCTCAGCACCAACCCACCATACACTCCTCTACAGCCAAAAACGTTTTAAAATTTTTTTGACAACTCAACACTATTTTATCGGGGAGCCGGGAGGGCGGGGAGGGACGGGGCGGTTATGGGCAGTGCAGAGAGGTTGAGATGGACAGTGGCGAGAGAGGTCGTGCAGGCGGGGCAGGGCCAGTCAGAGCTAGACGCAAAGAGGCCGGAAGGGGTGGGGAAGGGGGAGAAGGGGTGGGAAGGGGTGGGAAGGGGTGTGGAAAGGGTGGGGAAGGGTGGGAAGGATGGAGAAGGGATGCGGAAGGGGTAGGGAAGGAATGGGGAAGGGGTGAGAAGGGTGGGGAAGGGGTGGGAAGGGTAGGGAAGGGTGGGAAGGGGTGGGAAGGGGTGGGGAGGGAGGGGAGGGATGGGGATGGGGTGGGGAAGGGGTGAGGAAGGGGTGGGGAAGGGGCGGAGAAGGGGCGGGGAAGGGGAGGAAGAGGGGAAGGGTGGGGAGGGGGAAGGTGGGAAGGGTGGGAAGGGGGAAGGGGGAAGGGGGGAGCGCGGGGCCCGGAAAGCGACCGGGAAGAAAACCGGGAAGTGGCCGGTGAGAGACGGGAAAGGCCGGGTGAGGCGGGGTGTGGTCGGGTAAAACGGAGCAGAGCCGGCAGGGTTAGGCGCGAAGGAGAGGAGAAGGAGGAGGAGAAGGGTAGGCGAATGGGAGGGGACTGCGGGATGGGAACGTTTAAAGGGTCCTCGGCCGCTGGAGCAAGCCAAGCGAAATGAAAATCTTTCAAATGGATTGTTGACAAGGCCTCTAAATATCATGGGTCTCGGTCACTGGGAGAAACACGAATTGATTCCTCAATTGTTAAGTGCCATTGAAGAGATCCATGAGAGATAACAAGAGCGAAATAGAATTTATATTACAAAAGATTTGAGAGCAATAACGAATAATAATTTACTTTTTAGCATTCCTGAAGAAGGAAAAAAGAAATATCCCAGAGACGTATTTGAGCAAGAATTCTTACTAACACTACGTTGTTAAACTTGTGCGCATTATCTGTACCGCTTTTAAGTGAAATGTAAAAATTTTAAGAAGCTTTCGGGGAACATTGAGAAGTAATCTAATGATATTTCCCACTTCTACAACGATGATCATTTAGGTATACTATATAATATAGAGCACCCTCGATATTAAAGTAACTGCAATGGGTATGTGTACGTTTTCATAGGAACTTTCTGCCTCCATAGTTCACGGATGACACTTTGAGTAAAGTTTGGTAGTAGATATATAAAAAGATGAGCTAACATGGCAAATTTTGTTACGTATCACTGTCGGATGAGAACATTCACAATATATTTATGAGATTTTTCTCTTGTGTTCGTAAAACTCGTTCCCAATCTTTACAAAACTGCACAGTAAATATGACAAATCACAATGTGATAGTAAATACAAAAGATTTATAAAGAATGAGGTTTGGAAACGTGAAGACCGTGAATGTTGTGTACGGCGGTCGTTTGAAACTGCCTCGCGTGCGCTCGTGGACAACGCGCACTCTGGGGGTACACTGCAGAGATGGGCTCAACAGCTTTTCTTCAATAACTATTATCACAAAAACAGCTTACTCGTAATAGCTGTTATTAATAACAGTTGAAAAATAACAGGTCCATGACCAGCAACATAACAGGGCGAAGAATTAAAGCAGTTGTAACGACTGCTAAGAGTTAAACCACGCAAAACGAATAATGTTGGTAGCACCGTAAAGCTTGTGCAGCTACCTTACGGCGCTCCCTTGCACTACTTTCCCGAACATGTTTGGACAGAGAAGCTGCTAATATGAACGAGACTGGATGAACTGCCAAGGATGAATAGTAATTCATATAATGTGTAGTTAATGTGTATAGAATATAGAATATTACTAAACTGAAAGTGATTTGGGTTCAGATTGCAAATATTCTTTCAAATATGCAACTTGTGCATAGTGAAGTGACGAATGCCAAATATAATGAGAAGAAACAGTGTTTTTGCTTATCTATAGCTAAAGTGTTAATGACTGTCAAATATCAAGTATTATAATGTGAGTTATTTGACCGTAACTCATCTTATTTTATCGGACCTAGGGAAATATTAGTTGATCTCACATAAGCAGCAATGGGACAGAAATAAGTTAACATATTGGACGGACTTAATTTAAAGGACAAATATCTTGTTCTAGTGTATACAATAAAATATAAAACTATTGTGGCACATGGTGTGTAGTAATGACGAATTATGTATTCATGAATATAATTTGAACACTGGGAAATCATGATTGTTTAGCTGCAGTGAAGCTGTTATCGTACAAAATGCTTACCACAAAAGCTTGTAGTAGTTTGGATTAGGCTCAGTAGGTTGCAGTTTTATGCATTTCAACCGCTAACTGCCAATAACAGGATAAACGAAATAACTTATTTCGCGTAACAGTTACGAAACGTTAACGGTTAAGAAATAACAGTTAAGCTGTTAAGAGCACATCCCTAGTACACTGCTAGTAGCAGCGGCGAGGCCTGGACACGCACCGACGGCTTCCAGGCGAGGTGCGAGTCTGCACCAGCGCTGCGCCGGATATATAACGCGCCAGCCAGCGCCAGGAAGGCAGGTCAGTCAGAACAGAGAGTGCAGTGAGTTTCAGTGCGTATCGTCAAAGGCACTTGCAGGCAGCGGAGAGTATGGTTCCCCGTGCCCTACGGGAGAGCGCGTGGTGATCGCTGAGGACGAGACGGAGCCCAGCCAGCAAAAGCGGGACGTCAGTGAGGGGCAAGTGTAATCCCCCCGGCGAGGTGCGACGCGAGCACATCGGAAGCAGCGGGCTTCAGGCAGGCTCACGCTCCGCCCGACACTTGGAGTGCTCGGAGGCAACGACTGCGTGGGAGTGGGAGAGTCAACCACTCACGCCGGAAAACGATCCAACAGGGGTCATGATTCTTGCAGCCGGAGGTGACGCCCGAGCAAGGGGATGCTGCAGCTCGGGGCATCCCAGTGCATCAGCTGGTGACACTGCAGCGCCTCTGAACGGAAGGTCCTAGGTTCCCACTCCCCCGGGGCAGGATTTTCGACACTAGCTTTTCAGCTTGGTCGAATTCAGTCGCCGTCTGGAGGAGAATTCTAGAGACCGGCTGCTCTGATCGGTAGTTTTCCGTGGTTTCTCCGATCAACACCAGGCGAATGTCGGAGCAGTACCCTAACAAACAGGCCACGGACCGCGCGCGATCTATCCTTCCTCTTCCTTGTCCTATCATCTCCCCTTGCACACGCACACTTACACTAACATGCACTGCATTACCACATATTCCAGGAGATCGGTCGGGAACTTACAGCTTGTCCCGGGTGAGGCGGTGCCCCACTGGTGGGAGAGTCCTGGTTAGGGGGAAACCCCACTAACCGATGGTAGGTCGACGCCGGATCACACCAACCAGCGGGGAAAGATCACCGCCATCTCCCGAAAAAACATGCACTACACTAACGGGACTAATGATCAAAGCAGTTGACGCGCCCGGAAACACGGAAAAATCAATCAATCGGGGCATCCGCTCTACAAGACCAACGGTCACACCGCGGCGTAACGGGAGAAGCGTCACCCACCGGGAGACGGATGATCGATTTTGGCGGAAAGTCATGTGTGTGGTGTGAAGTCTGATCAAATGTAGCGAGGTAGAACTGAATAAAATGTATGTTAAATCAATCTTCTACTTCCATTTACTCAACAACGTGATGATGGCATTGAAAGCGGATGACAAGGCAAGACTTGGCTGGAAGTGTATATAATAGGAGGCCGATGGTTTCCATGGCAATAAATACGAGAAAAGAAATCATACAAGGTTTCTGAAAGTGATTCGCTTGCTGAGAGCATAATAACTGTGGGTTCTCATTATGGCATGGGAGTGCATATATGCAGGTTACGTTGAAATGAATGATTTAAAAATGCTCGGAGAGAAATTGTTATAGAGAATGGATGGCAGAAGTAAAGTAGAACCTTCGCACGGACATTGGACAATGTTACATCGAGATTTAAGATTAAGATTGCTATAAAAATTAAACTTAAATCGTGCACAAGCCAAGCTGAGATGTTTTTGGCTTGTGAATTCCGATTGCGCAGGGATACTTCGCCATTGTTATAAGATATTTGTTACGTTATCAACAGTGGAACACTTGAAAAATTGGTTACTACTGCCATGTCAAAAGCATAATTAACTTACGTATAATTCGGAGTATGAACAATTTTTATGTTAATCTTTAACATGCACTTCACACTCGTGAACATTTCTCACACTCGCATATTGGTACCTCGTATTTATCGTCATCAAGTTCTCCGGGTTAATATTTGTTTAGAGAAGAAAATCTTGTGCAATGTAACGCAAAACGATACAAAAATTTTGTATTGGTAAATGTCTATCAACCATCCGAGGTATCCCCGCAGGAGTGACTGAGGAACAAAACAAAAGCGGAAGCGTTGATCGAAATGATAGTTTCAAAATTTGACTAGATCTGTAGGAAATACTTCAAGGAGACATATTTCAGATCCAATACAGCCTAATACGCACATAATTGTGTAAAGACAATCATTGAATCTGCTGACAGTGCGTTCAAATTATCACGTGATACAATTTTTTCACCATAGAAATCAGCAAAGGAAAATTAAGGCCAATGGAATGTCTTCGCAAATCAACAAATGACACCAGAAAATTCAAGGAAGTTATTTTCACCCATCCTCTGCGTTTTAATGTAGAATGTAATTCATTAAAAAATCAGAATTTTGGGAAATTCCGTCTATGCAGTTTTCCTAAGTTGACTTCCTTGGAAGGTGAATATTATATACGTGTACAATTTATTTTGTTAAATATAAACAAATGCAATATGCATCTTACTTTTTATGAAACGAATTTTTTTCCTCTTGCAAATACTCAACTTCAGGAATTTTTATTACAGCTTACAAGAGCATGGTGTGCTATGTACTGCTATATTAAATTCCTGAGTATATAAATTAATACTGGCTTAAATTGGTACGCAAGCTATTCTAGGCGAGTGTCATTGAGTGTACGCGAAAAGGTTCCCCGCAAACGATTACGCAAATATTCAACGTAGAAAATATAGAAATATAGCATACTGCGCTTATTCCAATCTTTCTACGAAACATGAAATCATTTTCGCAACTTCGTGAAAAGCGAGATGTGCAACATGTGGATTAATTACGAAAAATGTTTGTTTGTCGAAAAAATGAAAACTACGTTCTCTTTTCAAATCATCCAACTCATTACATATCGAGTTTTTCGTTTTATAAAATTTCGACACAGAGGTTGCGATTGTCAAAATTCTTGACATTTGCGCTCTAACCGCCAAATTGTATTGTTTCAGTACACGATACCTCTAATGCATTACGCGCCTTAATGTTTTAAATATATTTTATTCAAGTATGTTAATAGAATGTCATGTAACTTAATCGTTAATTTTACTTTATCGTGTAGAGGAATTATGTAAAAAGATTGTCGTTAAATTTACTTTTATCATTGATAAAAAGTATGTAATCTTGCGTAGAAAAAATACCAATTTTCGCCAGAAAGAGAACTCTTATTGCCGGACTCTGATAACGATGTTGTAGATAAATCTTGTTACAATATACTGTACATTACTTCACCCACATTTAGTGGGTCTTTCAAACCGAAATATTGACGGCAAAACGTCTGTCCTTCCATGATCAACTCTAGCATCAAAACCGTTCAGCTGAATGACTCCAAAATTAATATTCCTAGATCAATTTAAAGAAATTCGAAGCCCTCTCAGTTTGAAACGTATATTTAGATTTTAAGAGCTACTTTACATTAGGCTTCAAGTACAGTTTCAAAATTTTCTCCATATATTGACTGATAGGTTCTTCCGGGCACACCAAGGCCATAATTCCCGTAAGTGTAGTTTGTTTTTATCCCTTGCGTTGGCGACGATCTTCGTCCGATGGAGGACGAGATCCGACTTCAATTTACACGTCAGCTTGCGTTTTTTCCTAGAAAGATATCTCCCACCAGCGATGCAACGTCCCAGACGGGACAAGCTCTAAACTCCTGACTGGTCTACAGACTGGTGCCACAATGCTGTGAATGTACTAAGTGTATATTATCTTTATTGGATGAAGGAATGTACCTACTCTTGAGTAAGTGATTTTTGACAAAATCCAACTGATTCGTAAATCAAGAGGCAAGATAATGATAAATTTCCCAGCTTAATAAAAAGAGGTTTATCAGGATCAAGTGAAATTTGCTTATTATGGGTACAAATCTTTTGCATAATCTTAATAAGTTTGGGAATAAACAGGATGTTTATCCTCACAATATAATGTCATTTGTCTGTCGGGAATGATTCGCGAAATATCCACAACGAGGAGAACGGAGAGCGGAGGCGTGGCGTAATGAGTAATTGTATGTTGAATTCATTTAAATGGTCGTTTAATTGAGTTTGAATTGAGATATCTAATAATTTGAAATATTATCATCAGTCAATTGAACATCCTTCATTTTCAATGAAGTGAATAGTTGTGTTTAAAATAGAAAACTGTTTTGAAACCGTTTTCTCTTTTATTAATTTGTTATTACGAAATCAATTTGAACCATCCTATATTGAACTATTTACTATTTCTTTATTGCGAAGAGTATTCGTATCATAATCAAAGGGAATAGAAATAGGGAAAACGTATTGTTGGAAGAGAATAGGGTCTAAAGCATCGAATTATGCGGAACTGTATGTGCAACTGGAAACTAAGTGAAAATATGAGTAAATAATGTGTCTTCATTTCAGCACATTATTTTATACTCTCTGAGATGGTTGTTTAATATAAGAGGCTATCCAATCTAGGGCAATATTACGAATTCCACACGAAAGTAATTGTAAAAGTAAATTGTAATGATAGATGACCTCAAAGGTTTTTAAAAGATCTAAAAGTATTCTAATGTGTGTTTATTTTGATCTATTGATAATTTTTTTCCATAGATTTTCATTTTCTACATCCATGTTGACAATTTGATAAAGCTTCTGGTTTACTGAGATGGGTTTCAATTCGTACGTTCAAAGTATAATTTAGAGAAAACTGACAAAACAGATACTGGCCGATAATTTTGAAATTAATTTTTTTAGAGCGACCTAATTTAGCTTTACTGAAAATATCTTAAAATATTCTGGTGCAAAGGGAATCTAAGAAGATAAGAATAAGCAAATAGTTAAAAACTATGATAACTAGACTGCATGAAAAGAAACCGCAGATTGATGCAGACTATGAAAACAGATTCGAGAAAATGTAGGAAAAAGTAACGAGGAATTACCCGCAGGCATTGTATGTCAAAATTGTCGTCACCAGATGATGCTCTCACTGCTTGAAACGAAAATTATGAAGTATAACAGATTTTCATTACAAATAAGCTCAATATGAAACAATCATTTTTATTTATTTGTGACCCAGTACAATGGAATTTGTTGAAAATATTGTCTTTTGAGTGTTTTTTGAAAATGTCTATTAGTTTTATTAATCTGTCCTGTATATTATTCTACTCAAACCATCAATTGGCAATTAACTTAAGAAATAACAACGTCATTTCTGTATATCCGGCGAGTTTCTCTAGTTTTTATTAAAATTGCAAGAACTTTATAGCCATTCCGAAAATGCAAACTGAAAGTTATTTCGTAATAAATGTTTTTAATAAGAGTTAGATCTCCTTTGAAATAAAGCCTGTACGTCACATCTACTTCTAATAAAATTATTTTTTTAAAATTAGCAGTGAAAACTGTTTAATTTTAAATGACCAAAAATTAACAAACATTGTCAAACATGCCAGGTAACAGCTTCAAATAGTTTATAAATCTTGAAGGTCGTGAATATAATCTTTTACTTTCTCTAGTTACACTGCGCATTTAAAAATGAAAGGAATGGAATGTAAAACGACGGTTTAGTCATTTAGGTGGAAAATGCATAATGATATCTACAAGAATCGATTATTCTCTCTCTTTCCTTTACTCTATCAAGTATAAATGAAATAACTTCACTTTCTCCTTATCTAAACAAAGATGTGGGCAAATTGTTTATGAAAGTTGTTCGACGTAAGAGTGAAGCTCTCTTCATCTCTTTGGGCGCACTATCGTATCATGATATTAACAAAAAATAACGTACCATCTCACCGTAAATCTGATCATGAATTTTAGCACAGGTTTAATAGATGTTTAATAGTTGTAATGTATTTGGGGAATGGCACGTTAATGATTTATAAATTAACGACGATTTCTTGGAAAATTATATACTAGGAATTAAATGCATTTACATTAGAGAAAAGCGCAATAAAATGCGGTCACTTCTCTGACAACTGCCTTGGTGACTGCATGGGCACCACACCACGGCCAGCCTGCATGATTTAGAATGATGTCAAATGGTAGTCATCAGAGTCAATGAAGCCTTGGCTGTTGGAGAGACCTGCTGGGTTCGTCTTCAAGAAGGACGCAATATGACTCTAGCAATGTTGATAACGGCTTAGGACGTGGGGTCCAATTTTTTTTATTGGGGATTAGGAGCCCATCAACTGCTGAGGTAACTGCGGCTTATGAGCGATGATCTAGTTCAGGGGTTGGCGGATCGGGTGCAAAGCACCGCTGGTGGCCGTGGGAGCGGAAAGCGAGAGCGACAGTCTCTCGAGGTCGCTAAGGGAAAAGGCGACTCCGCTTCACACGAGACGTCATATGTGAGCTCATCAAAGAAGAGGAAGCAAGCGGCTCTAGCACCATTAGTCTGATGAAATTTTAAATGTGAATGGAATAAACTGTATTTTATTTTTCTAAAACTGAAGATTTATTTTATATATATACACTTAATCATACTCTACTGTCAAGTACAAAAATGAGCAACGAGCAGCAGTTGCTAACAAACAGAAAACCTGCTCTTCATGTGGATTTTTCATGTTCTTATTTCTCTATTGGTTTATTATTGCACCTTCAAAAGGATTGACAACTCATGACTCTTAATTTTATTGTTTTGTATGATTATATTAAATGTTAAAGAAAATAGGGAATCTTCTGCAGGTGAATCATGAATGAAAATTTATTACTTAATCGCCATTCAACTAAGTACTTTTTGGCTGTTATATATTTCTTGAGCAAATGTATTTATACTATTTATAATATTCCCTATTGAAATCTTTGTCGTAGATACTCATTTAGATATCTTTTTTGAAACAATTCTTTAATTTTCGTTCTCTAATGTTAGTGCAGACAACAACAAAAATAACCATCGAAGGCAATGTAAACATATGTTTTAGTATCGGATCTAGTAGACCTCCAACATTGTTGTTTGTGTTTTGAAACATCACATTGTGCAGAGAGTGGCGGTGGCAGGCACTGACTGTTATATTTCATAAACGTATGAACAAGAAATTTCAATTTCTCATAACACTCCCGCTTGGCCCTTGGATCCAGGAGCGAAGACGTCATAAGTCCTAATCTAGTGAGTAGAGTGATGACGTTCAGGTAAATGTTATAAACAAATGGTGGAATGAGACACCAAGGAAGCCGACGAACCGGAGAAAAGCTGCCGACAACTCGCATTAGGAACAACTTTGGCAAACCTTACCCGAGAATTGAACCCGGGTCTTTCGGTAGTAGACGTACGCATTAAACAAGAAAGAATAAAACAAACTCGTCTCCATTTCTACAGAGATCCCAACCCTGGAAGGGTTATGAATCTACAGAAGAATATATGAACTGGCGAATCCATAAATGTTAAGTTGCAAACCTAACACCTTAAATCACTGAAATGTTATATGTGTGACTCCATAAACGTTTATGTCAACCATCAAGAGCCCCTCCCGGGGTAGTCAAGACTGAATTGGCAACGAGTTGACTGTAGCATCCGTGGTCCGCCAGTCCACTGAGGGACATCAGACTGTGACCTTGTGGGCGGCCACAAGGTCATAAAAGACTCATTTGGCCTCCGATAGCAATATATGTGGGAGAAACGTTCGATAAATATAATATCATAATAAATAAGATTAACAAAGTTCCCGACTATCTCTGGCAATATTGTAGCAGTTTGCTAAGTGAAACGTTTTGTAGAGACGTTGAACACTACTATTTTAATTATTAAATATTCTTCCGTATGTTAAACCTTGCACATCGCCCTCCATGCATCACACACAAAAAAATCAGCGCCAACACACCGTGCAACTTGCTCTACCACCAGCGGCTACCGCGCCTGCTTCTCTGCCACTGATGGCTGTGTGTCCCTGACCGAGAACACGCAAGCACAGCGCGCGGGGCCGTGCTCCACCCAACTGTTTGCACATGCTACGGTCGTCCCTGCCCCCTCAACAATAAAGCACATCCATACCCTACAAAATAAAGTCCTCCGCACTGCCTTAAATGCCCCATGGTATATATCAAATTTATTCAATGATTTGAAATTCCCTACAGTCGCTCAACACATCGCCCGCCTCTCCGAAAGATTCTACAATAAGCTTCATAACCTTCCCTTCCAACCGATTTTCTCACTAGGAAAAACCACTCACTCTCATCTAAACCGCATCCCGTCCAGATTCCCCAACGATAAATTCCGCCCTCCGTAACTCCTACGCTTTTTTCCATATCATAAGCGCCGTCATTTCACTCATATCACAAACCACCGCAATAATTCCCAAGCACCCCAACCTGATTTTCTTACAGAGGAACCCAGTGGGGTCCCCTCTTATTTTTGGTCTGTATATTATTGTATACATAATGTAAACAAACAATTCTGTAAAGTGGCAATGTACGCTATATCAGAAAATATTTGAAAAAAAAATGTCGTCCCCGTTCTCCAACGCACAGCAGCTGCTGCACCATGGCACAGATAGTAAAGCAACTTTAATGAAATGAGAGCTACCTTATAAGTGAGCAGGTCCTCGACGACGCAGGCCAAGGTCGCCTCGCGGCCCACGGGCGCCGTCACGTTGTTGATCAGCTCCCCGAACTTGGGCACATCTGCAACAGCACCCCACACTCCCTTCAGACACACTGCACACACTGTATGGATCGCAGAATTTTGAAAATGTGCACACAATTCACTTTTCCCTATAGCACGTCATACGCAGTTTTTAACTGTTTTTTTGACGTAAAATAAATAAATATTTGCACAATAGACACACTAGAATGAATACAAGCACTAATCTATTGAATTTTAATGTAATAGAATTTACTCGTAAGTTTCGTTTTTTCATACAAATGTCATTTTAAATTAAAAAAAAAAGTCATTTAATTAACATTATTTACATTTATTATAGATGTCATATAGAAATGTTTATAACAATTGACTTTGACAAACAAATTGAGCATATTGAGAAAATGATTTTAATTTTTTAATATTTAAAGCACTTGTCCTTACAAATTTATTAATGTATAAAAATTGTCGGTAATCTTAACCTTAATGACGTGAGTGGGACATTTAAAAATATAACATTTGTGAAATAAACAAAAGAATACATAAAATTGGCGTTTATGTTATCTTTTATTGTATTTAGCATAATTCAAATAAGTTTTACAAAATTGAACAATTTTTGAGAAATAATTTTTGATATTTTTAATATTGCCCAACAATGTTGATATTTTTAAAATTGCGCAAACAGTAGTAAAATTTAAAAAGTAGTGCACGCCACTAATAAAAGAAATATTGTGGAGAAAAAATCGAAACATTCTATATTGTAGTGGAAGGAATACTTCAAAAGTGTGAACATTTTCCTCATTGGCGCAACTTCCATTGGATGTAGCACTCACTATGAATTACTCAGGCTTCCACGAATGCTTCAAAGGTACTACGGTAGTTACTGCCGAAGTCAGGCTTTACCACTGTCTACACACGGAGTAGTTCGCACGACAATCTGTGGATAAGTAAATGCGCTCTCATGTGCTCTGGCACGTCATTTAGAACGAACATAGCTACACACATAAGTTACATTATTTACGTTTCATAGTTCGCTTCACGACATACCAATGGCAGTAGAGTAGTAGCAGCGCTAATCAACAAGGTGCCAAATAGTGTCACGATAGTCACAACTGTATAACTAACATTTATAAAATTATAATTGCGTGTAACGTGATCAATTTTTAGTGACCTTTTACATAAACATTTTATTTTTATTTATTTTATTTTACGTCAAAAAAAACAGTTAAAAACTGCGTATGACGTCCTATGGGGAAAAGTGAATTGTGTGCACATTTTCAAAATTCTGTGATCCATACACCAAGTCATATACTACTTAAATTTTGAATTTTGAAAGGGAGAAAAAAAAACAAAAACTCCCATGTAGTAAAATCTATTTTCAAAATAAATAAGCAATAAATTTTGAATTTTGAATTTTTTTTTTTTAAAACAAAAAAAAACTCCCATGTAATAAAATCTATTTTCAAGGATAAATAAGCAATAACATTTCGGCTCATATTTCCGAATTAAAATCAGAATTTATATGCCAAAATATTATTGTAATAAACCTTTTGTTTATTCATAAAAATGTATTAATTTCACGCGTTCTTTCCAGATTCTCCTCTCCATTGCTAATTTCTTATGGTTCTGCATGGTTACGAACAAAGGTTTTTTGTCATTGCTAATTTTGTTACATGTTCACTAGAATAATGTGAACAGGGAACGTGATTCTGGAAAGGGTAGATCAGTGAGTTCGGATGATTTCTGAATTTCCAAAATCCATTGACAGTCTGCCCGACGAGGGCGACCGACGACGGCGACCGACAGCGGACCGACGACGACGGGGCGACCGAAGACGACGACGGCGGCGACGAAGACGACGACGGGGCGACCGACGACGACGACGGCGACCGACGACGACGGCGACCGACGACGACGGCGACCGACGACGACGGTGACCGAAGACGACCTACGGCGGCGACCGAAGACGACGACGGCGGCGACCGACGACGACGGCGACCGACGACGACGGCGACCGACGACGAGACGACGACGACGGTGACCGCCGACGGACCGACGACGGCGACCGACATGTCCGTCGCCCACACGGTGGCTTTCGAGATTCAACAAAACGGCGCCCGGTAAGCCGCTTCCCGGCCTTATTCGGAGCGCTCAGCTTATCAGCTTTCACTCCGAGCAGCGGTCGGCGGTTTTTCACAGAATGCAGAGCTCTATTATTGACATCAAAGAAATGAAAATATTTGATCTTTTTGGTTTTAAGGTTGTGTTATATTATGTAATTATTGCAGCATTTTGATACTTTAAAATTAAATTAAAATTGTTAATTTTTGCACATGAGATAATGTTGATAAACAATCAGTAACTTGTTTTTTAGGAGCTTTCATTTCTTATGTTTCTTCCTTAAATATTGTAGAAACTATTTTTATCTTTGATTCTAGGAGAAATGCTAGACATTTTGAAATTTGTGGGTTATTATTTCTCACACCTCGTTAAACGTGAAGTACATAAAGAAGAGCCGAGTTACTGTATAAGATTAATGCACGGCCATTTGTTTCATACGATAATCTGTGATTTGTTTGCTGCAGTTGAGTTAAAATGTTGCGCTCTATCTTCCACATAATTTACTTGAACACGATGTAATTTTCATTGCAAATGAATGTGAAAACGCTCGCATGAAACTTCGCAGCAGAAATTAAATATGTCCAACTTTCCAAACAGGGGCGTAATGTTTTCGCGAAAGCGGGCTCTTCGTGAGCCGCCAGTCAGCCAGCCTGCTATGCGTCCTCCCTCATTAGCGGGAAGAGCTTGTCGTCTCAAGTCCCTTTGTTCAATTACCTTCTCGTCAACTTTCCTCAGTGTGGAAATGTCAGCCTAGTAAGTGGGTTCTGTCGAGTCACAAGTAACTACCCAACTTCTTGGATATCGGTCTCCGCCTCATACGCGCTCATGAGCATCTAAGAGCCCGAGAAATGCAGCGACGTCACTCGCCCGGAGAGCAACGCCCGAGCACTTCAAGGGAAAGATAAAGCGCTACGGCTGCAGGAAACTAGGAAACTTTAAAGAGCAATCCCGCCTTGATCCCTCCTGGCATTGATTCATCCCAATCCGCATTCTTACTACCAGCCGGCGCCCCGCCAGAAGGCCACGGGAACAAACGGACTGTAATGAGGCGGCAATTTTATGCTTCAGCTTTAACGGCAATAAAACCAGAAGCGCCGCTCCCGCCCGCGAGCGCTAGTGGGCGGTCCGTTGCGTGGCTCGTCGCCTTAGTGGGAGCTGGAGCGTCTCCTCGTCAAATTCGCACGAGATCCGTCACGCGGAACGCAGTCCGATCCGATCCAGCGTATCTGGTCTTCCAAACAACGCAATCTATTCGCTTAAAATGGAGCTTTGTGCGCGATGGGCGACTTTTGTTTGCGACTGTACCTAGTAAATTTCTCTTATCTCGCGCTGCAGCCGCCGCCGCAAGCAGCAAATCCCCGCGCCGATGGCAGGCGCAGGCGGGGAGTCATCCGAACGATAGCGCAATTAGCGGCTTCTCTCTCCGCCTCTTCCCCGTTTTTCGCTTCTTTCTCGGATTTTCTCTTCCCGTCGGCGTCGACGCTGCGCCCGCCGCCTCCGCTGACAGGTGGGCCTATCCCGTCACATCAAGGCGCGTTTAACTTGTCACCTCTTTGTCATGGCGGCCCCCAGGGGCAAGCAAGATCTCCAGGTCACGTTTAAAAGCGAGTGCAGTCGCAAATGAAATGAAATTGTTTAACAGAAAACACTTCCGGGAAGACGGATCGTAATTTTAATGGAGAAGTTATGTCGCGTTGAAAGTAGCAACGCGATGAGCGGTCTTGTGACAGAGCTGCGGGAGCGGTGGGCATGTGGCTTGCGGGGGAGGCTGGCGACCTGATAGACCGGAAGGAGGAGGAGAAGGGGTGGTGACGTGCTGCTCCAAGAGGTGCGTGGGCGCTTCCTTAAGAGACCGTTGGGCGCTTAGTTAGCAGCAAACTTTGCTGGAGACTAGATATTAAATAAAGCACGTTACGATGAAGGGAAAAACTCAAGGAGAAAACTTAAGTTGGAAATGTTTCTGTGGATATAACTTACGTTTATGAGTTGTATTATATACTAACTAGTAAAAATAAAACTTTTATTTTGGAATCATAAATAATTTCTTAGAAAATTAGGACATGCAAAACTGAAAAGTGTCAGTCTAAAATCAGTAATTTGATTTTTTTGCTGAAAAGAAAGAAATCTGAACAAATATGTGTCAACAGAACTCATATGTGTGAACTAATATGTTAAATCAATGTATTTGATCGCAAAGGTAACAACAACTCATTAATTCTAAAAAATAAACGCTTATTATGATTAATTGGGAAGATAATAACTTTCTAATTGGCAGTGTATTCCTGTTGTTATTGTTTTTTGTTGATTTTCTTTATTTTCAATAATCTGAAAATATCATAATGTTAATCTCCCCAAAAATATAAGTAAATATTACCGAGTAATATGTTGTCAGTATGCAATAGTAAAACTGTGTGTGTTCATATTTTAAATTTACTTTTATTATCGCATACACTGTATCAATCGATCATTTAACAGTTGTAAAGCAAACTTTCCAAAATTTAATGAATGTACGGTCGGTATGATCGGTATGATCATATGATTGTTTTACTTAGCCTTGTACTCTATTCTATTGAGTTCAATACATTCTAACCAAAGCTGTTTGTATAGTTTTTATTGAAAAATCAATTCTCTACTCTAAATTATGTACAACGTTTTTAGAATATTTTCAACTCTAAATACGGCTACAAAATGTCAATGTCCATCTCTGCTCAATGATTCAACTTGTTATCTAAATTCCGTGTAATGGAAAATTCTAGACAGCAAATTGACTGTTTGTTTTGTTTTTTAGTAATGAAAGACCAAATATTCACATTCTCGCCCATATGCAGCACAATTTCAAATATAGTTTTTGTGACGAACCTGCGTCACCGAAGTTACACTCCATTCTTCTTTCAATTTTCTGCTTGGCTATCGCCCATTCACGTGGACAAATTGTTTTTAAAACAAACTGGAGCCCTGAATGGAAATCACAGTGAATTCCTGTGTAAGCACAGCCCTCCTCGCCCGCCGCATCCGAAACTAAATGCGGATTTCGGAGACTTCCACCAATCCACCAACCCTCCCGCTGTATTCCGTTGGGATTCACCCACCGAGCCTCTTTAATTCGTGGCCCACGTAATGGCGATTAAAAGTCATAAATTGGCTCGCAGCCAGAGAGCAAGTTTATATGTACCCGAAATTTAATTTATTTGGATTACATTCATCTAATTTCTATTAAAACACTTCAATATAGTTAAACCGCAGCGAAATCCTCTCATTGAAGAGTAAAGGTTTGTTTCACATTTGTCGTTTCTCTGATCTCACGAAAAATAATGCCAATCTCGGCGCATGGTTTATAAATGTTAAAATAATTAGCATATTAACGAAGAGCAGCAAACAAATAAGCTTCATTATCGTTGTTAGAGGGGGAAATTATTGGCGTTTTAAAGTATGAAATACACGACAGCAATTTGTGCATCATATAATCTGGAAATTGTGATTTAACTTTTAAAATATAATTAATTTATGTGTGGGATCAGTTTGAAGCGTATGAGGAGCGTTTCAAAATGTAGGCGTTACAAATAAATGACATCACAAAATCACCAGCATTATAACTATATTAAAATATAACTGGTAACCGCGTTTGTTGAAAAGCGTAAAAAAATTATATGCTGTTGTTTTATAATTTAAAATGGTAAAAACATTTATTTCATGACAATTTTTAGACATCAATATTAGCTGGGCCTAGAGCAAATTATACAATTTTATTAAAAAGTTTAAAACCAAAAATTGAGAACGTATGCTTAAAAGGAAGATGAGGTTGTGTATTTCCATATTTCTCTCACTTATTTGGAATAATTAATATTTTTCTTTCGCTTATAGAAACATAATTGTATCACTTGAGTTTTCTCGGCAAAGGGAATGTACCTATAACAATTCTGAAGTTGACACATTTCAACTTCGCAACTCGACAACACTCAATTTCATTATTCCGACCGCAATACAATACACTTGGTGTCTTATGTATCACGCTTAGTTCTTTACGTATACATTTTCACAGTGAAAGGATATTTGAGCATGTTATTGTGAACGGAACACCATAATGTAAAGCAATGTTTTATACCCTCTGATT
The DNA here is from genome assembly GCA_964035755.1 of Teleogryllus oceanicus. Taxonomy (NCBI): domain Eukaryota; kingdom Metazoa; phylum Arthropoda; class Insecta; order Orthoptera; family Gryllidae; genus Teleogryllus; species Teleogryllus oceanicus. The sequence continues at coordinate 5,868,704 of CAXIVR010000004.1, read as the reverse complement.
GTTACATAATTTCTTTGACTAGTCCATTAGTGAAATTAAAACCAATATTGTTTAACTATACACAAAAACCTCAACCAGGGCGGTGTATCTCAAAAAGTTTATCGCTTTTTTCCATCCGATTTTTCTTACCGCTTCTCCTTACTGGCCAGTCGTAAACTCACACACATCTATCTTAGGAGTTGGTATGTCATCGATCGCTATGTTGGTATGCAATAAGCTATAACTAAAACATAACGAAACTATAACATAACCTCTTTGATTTTAACATAGCTTTCAGTTATTTTGAATATTTGGCGCATTTCGGAACTCTGTTGGACATAATTTCCCTCATGGAATAGTCATATTAAATATCACTCGTGCTTTGGAAATTCTCAAATAAATCCCCTCTGCGCTTCGCGAGTCGGGAATTCATCGACAATTTCCAAAGCACTCGTGGTATTACCTATGATAATTTCAAAATAGTGGCACTTTTTGAATGACCTTTTGAAGAAACAGCATCATTATGGTTAACAAGCCCCATTTTGTGAGTTCAAAAGTAATTTTTAAGCACTCGGTATTTGACTAGATGTTTTTTTGTCTACACCCAGAAATAAAAGTATAAAACTATCTCCGCTTCTGCTGATGAGATAGTTTGCATTCACTCAATCAATAAAATTGTTCTCATGATGCCAGATGACATTAAACGATTAAATGCAATAGAAAAGTTTAAATCCCAAGTGAAATCGTTTCTGCTGCATAACTGTTTCTATACAATTAGAGACTATACTGAGTATCACAAGAAAAGTAACATTAATTTTAACAATGATACATAATGCATTATTTACCATTTGGACTGTATAAATGTGTATAAACAACCTGTAACAAGTATTGTACTACAGCCTCAGGGTCAATGACCCCATCTCGATCAGGTTTTTCGTCCAGTCTCCCTGATCCATTGAGCAAATGCGGAGATGGCCCCTTGTTTTGCTTCTGGACATAAATGTAACTTCATTATCTTTGCACGTCTTCTAGAATTCATTGGGAAATATAGTTATTCAAATTGTTGTTTCCATGTTGTTGCGGCAGGAATTATTATTTCTTGACGAAGGACATCATGGATAAGAGCCCAAAATTTATTGCTTATTTATCCTTGAAAATATATTTAATCACAATTTTTTCAAAATTCATGAAGTATATGACTTAGCGTAGGGGTCTCAGAATTTTGAAAATGTGCACAGAATTCACTTCTCCCCGTAGCACGTCATACGCAGTTTCAACTGTTTTTTTTTACGTAAAATAAATGAATAAATTAAAATGAATAAATGGCTTTACACGGGCAGTTCTTTTTGCCACTTTTCGGACTGGTCGTCGTCATTGATGTGTACACCGTTGCCTCAGCGAATGCAAGTGTTTACACACCACTGACGACACTGTCTTCCGACAACTGGCAGAAACGCCTCTTGGTAGCCACAAGCGGTTGAGTGAGCATGTGTCGAGTGCGGCGCGCCAGCCTGCGGGCTGCTACCGGGAAGAGCATGGTTCTCTAGCCCTTTCACTGCTCCGCATTGGGCGCACCGGCCGCCGCGCAGTGCTGAGTCATCTGGCTGCCGCCGCGCCGCACCCCGTGCGCTGAATACTTTTTCGTGCGGTCTTGCCTTGCGCGTGCTCTCAAAACATCACATACTTTCCGTCCTTCTTTTTGATCCGGGCTTTGGACCGGTCCGGTCCGTTAACTGTCCAGAGTTCGCCATAGTTGAAAATAATTAAAAATTAATATCAAAATGAAATTAATTGAGCCAGCCACGAAATCGTACCAAAAAACAATGCCAAACGTCTAATACATAAATCGAAAATAAAAACGTACCGCACACTAAGAAAGCAAAATCACAAGTGTGAAGCAGAACTCGCAAATGCGTTGAAGGAAACACGGAGTGTGAGTATACAAAAGGATTTATGAGGGTACTGCAATAAAATTTGACCCGCGCGCGCTTGGGTGGGCCGTACGCGGGCCCTGGGACGGGCCGCGGTGCAGACAGCCAAATGGCTTCCACAACAAGTGAAAATCTCGCAAAAGAAGCATTGAAACGCTATCTAATAGTCACCAAAATAAACTTCAAAGTTTCCAGAACAGGACCCATGTCGCGGCAATCGCCTAATTTCAAACGCGATCTAACAACGGCAACGAGAACCCGTAAGAGCAGCCTGACGCACCGGTGCGTCAGTAGCAGTGGGGCACGGAAAACTCGCGCCCGTGCGTCGGTAGCACTCACGGCACGGCAATGCGTGACGCACGGGTGCGTCGTTAGCAGTGAAAGGGCTAGGGCCTTCCTGGCGCGTCGGCCGAAGCTCCAGTTGCGGCCCGCAGTATCTGACTAGGCGCACGGTCGAGGTCGCTGCCCAGGAGACCTGTGCAGATATCTGCAATGCACCGGTTTAATAGATCTTAGCAAAACCAGCCCGGTCTTATCAAAAGAATTACGATGTTTAAGAGTTTATTTGCTGTTTGGTTTCATCTATTCTGAAAAATAGTTATGAAATTTAAAAAAAAAATCAGCCTTTGTGCTCTTAACTTTTTTGCTTCAGTCTGAACGAAGATAGAGACAGTGTGGAGGTTAAAATGGATTGTGTTCTTCAACAATAATATATATTATTTTGATAGTACAGACACGTTGTTAGACTTTCATCTCCATTAAATAAATGAGGAGATAAAATAAGTACTATTCCTCGAAGATCACAGAAATGGAAATTTGAATACATAAGGTATTAATATTTATTGAAAAAATCGTGTCTAAATTACCCAATTACACATGACCCGCTTAATGGTCCGTTTTTGACATACGAGGGTTGGGGCAGAAGTCATGGCAACTATTTCTTTCTAAAAGAAATGATAATAATTTGCGTAGTTTCATTTGTAGCATGAAATAAATGCTGCAGTAGGGTGTGTTCACTTCAACATACGGCTCTATGAAAATGTATAATATTGAATTCAGAGGCATGTAGAACTAATTTTTTTTAAAAAATATATGCCTAATTTAGTTTTCGCTTCATATGGTCGGGGGAGGAAACGGAGAAAGTAAGTTTTGAGCTATTTTGTTTTGTAATAATTAGATGAAACTTAAATTGTAGTTTTAATTAAACCTACATCCCTTACCTACAACGTTGTTACTGTAGTTTCAACTGAACCTACTATGCCATTACACAAACAAGACATGATTACTAGAGATTCCGGGCACATAAATTGAGAAGGTCATTATTCCCGTAAATGGAGTGCATGTTTTGCTCGGGAGAAGGCAGTGATCTTGGCCCGCTGGATGGCGAGATCCAGCTCCGACCTGCCGTCATGTAGCGGGGTTATCCTCAACCAGGTATCTCCCATCAGCGGGAAACCGCCCCAGCTGGGACAAGTTCTAAGCCCCCGACCGGTCTCCCAGCATGTGTTGTAGCATAATGCATGTTAGTGTGTGTGTGTGTGTGTGTGTATGTGTGTGTGACAAGAAAGGGGAAGGACAGACGGCGCGCGCGGTCTGTGGCCCGTGTGGTAGGGTACTGCTCCGGCATTCGCCTGGTGTTGATCGGAGAAACCACGGAAAACTACCGATCAGAGCAGCCGGCCGCTAGAATTCTCCTCCAGACAGCGACTGAATTCAACCTAGCTGACAAGCTAATGCCGAAAATCCTGACACAGCGGTGCACCGTCGGGACTAGAACCTCATGACCTCATGGTCAGAGGCACTGCAGTGACATCAGTTGATGCCCTGAGCCACCTTTCCCGGTTAAAACACATTTAAGTAGCGAACTCAGATCTCTCTATGTAATATCGGTCAATTTATGTATTAAATGTAGTAGATTTTCCGTAAAGTTATTATATATGTTATACTGCCAACCGAAAACTGTTTTATCAATTATCCTATGTAGGGCAAACGATAAAAATCCCCCTGCGAACGTCATAAATTTTGTGTTAGGTCCATGCTCATAGGTGAATGATAGACCGGGTAAAGGTACAATACACCTGGTAACAAGGATGAGTTGAATGGCGGCGAAGAAAAAGAGGCAGGTCAGAGCGAGACCGGAGGAAGGATAGCACGTCTCGCCACAAGCTCATCAGCTTATCAGCTTCGAACGACGGTCTCTCTCTTTTCTGATGTCCCTCTCTGCCTCTCGATGCATCATCTCTCTTTTTCGATATGTCTCTTCTTCTCAATGTCCACTTTCCCTCTTTCTCTTTCTCTCTCTGTCTCTCTCTCCCATTTATTTCCACTCCTCGTTACTTTGTCAATCCGTTACTCAAAAGTTATTCTCTACCCGTACCTCTCTCCGTTACTCTACATATTTTACTCTCTCTCCCTCCATTACTTATTCTCTCATCTTTTATTCTCTCTCCCCATCCTTTACTCTCTCTCTCTCTCTCTCTCACACACACGTTCACACTCACTCACTCACTCTCGCATACACACAAAAACGCACACACCTTCGAGATTATTCTGAGGTTCTGAAATGTTCACATTTCACAACATATTTTCGGGAGTTCCATTTTTAATTGCTCCTTTCCAATTTCTCCTGGTGTGTACTTTACGTTCTCCTTCAGAAGGTACCTCAATTTAAAAAACCATTATACCAAACTATTCCCTTTTTCTACTCTGATCTGTTTTTCTTCCTTATTGTTCGCGTTGTCTATTACGAGTAGAACCATTTTTCTTCCAGAAGGTAGTTTTCGTCTAAACTGCTCGTATTGTACGGAAGTGTTTTTGCCTTCCGTTTGGTAAAATTTCCCCGTTTCCTTTATGTTCGCGTATTCTATATTTAATATTTTCTGATTACCTGACAATCCCTTTCATCATTCCCGATTACCTTCAGCCCCACTTATCTGCTCTTCGTAACGCCGAGGCCCCCCAGCCCCTGGCGGTGCATTATCTCCCCGTGCGGGGGCGTGAGAAGCGGCCTCTTGGCGGCGCGATCGCCTCTCACCTGCCAGCGCCACGGCCCTCTCCACGCCCCCTTCCCCGCCCCCACCCCTCGGAGGTCGACCCCCCCCCCCTGCACCCCGCGGGAATCAATAGCGGCTGACAATGTGCCGGCGGCCGCGTGGAGCTGCTTCGCATCGGAAGGAGATTAATCAAACGCCGCGCCGCGCCGTAAAAACGCCCCGCACCTTGGCGATATTATTGCGTGTATCGAGGAGCTCATTAATCACGGCCGCCTGCGATGCGCCCTCGCCATAGAGCCCGCGCGCCCTGCATCCCTGCAGACCCCGCACGGCGCATCTTCAGGCCGAAAATACACAGCAACTTCCCGACGAATTTTCTTGCAACGCGGCATCGGCAAGGGCAAGCTCTTCAGTTAGGACCTAGGTAATGAAGAATCTCTAAAGTGCTTCAAGGGAAAGTTTAACATTTAATCAAAAGAGATTGGTGAATCCGTATCCACTATTTCTTTCAACGACTTTTTACTTTATTTGCGAGGCGTTCGAAGTGTTTTACCTTTGTGATAGTGCTGGAGTCAATTGGTTTTATTCCCTCCACGTCAGCTTTTTAAAACTTTATTTTTCTTGAAGAGGGCAAGAGCGCTACGACAGGCAAATACTGTACCGGTAGTCCGAAGAACCAAACTGCGTTGGTGGAGGAAGTAATGACGTGCAGCTGGTGTTAAGCACAAATTGGCTCACGTGTGTGCTTCTGCAGAAGATCTTCTCCGTATCACATATGTATCTCCGATTACGTTCCATTTAGCTCATTGCCTTTGGCACTGCAGCAACTCTGATTGGAAGGTCTTAAGGTTCGAGTCCCCACAGAGGCGAATTTCCGACACTAAGCAAATCTGCGCACAGAATACATTCCACCAGTATCACTAGTGGAAGATATCTTTTCGCTATAACGTCACTGCAGAGAGCAGACGAGAACTAGCGGTTTCAACTGTTCCAATCGTTGAGACCTACAGATATCACTAGCAAATAAGGAATGCATGCGAACTTCGATGCCGCGACACCAAGCCAGCGAGAACGATCGAAATAATAGAATTCGTTTTACCTGGCTCTACTAATGGGATTAATGACTACAGAGTCGAGTTGCCTGTAAAAACTAATGAATCAATCAATTTCTTTGTCGAAGGACTCTGTTTCACTGATTTCGTGCAATGCTTTGTTGTGTAACGAGTCACAATTTTCACCCAAGCATGCATTATCAGTAGTCACATTTCATATTACTCTAGTGAGTAATATAATATGTTTTTTATAATTGGCAAATGCGATAATTAAATAGAAAGTTAAATATATCGCTTATGTATTATCAGTTAGTAAATATAGCAATCAATGTCTTAACGTTACTTCTATTTTAAGATTTTTTTGTTTCATATCAGACTGATTCTTTTGATAGTGCAGCCTACGGGGTATCAAGTAACGCAATCTCTTATCTTTGCTTTATTCAAGAAAGCAGCTCTTGATTTAAATGTACAATTTTGAATAATGTTATTTAAATGGGTTGTATGCTTGCAACTTCATAGACTAACTGGACGAGAAAATAATGGTCAATGCCCAATAAAAATGAAAATCTTGATGAAGATAATGTAACTTAGCAATAATTTGCTCCGAAAGAAATTAAGTAATCGTATTTTATCTGCTAACAGCGTTCTAACATGAATATTATTAATGCGGAAAAATTATTTCTTGTAATCATTACTTTGGTTTACCGGAAGATGAAAATTTAGAAAGAACGTCGACATATACTATTTCTAGTATAACCTGTAGTATATCCTTTTACAGCTGATGAATTTAATTACATTTTCTAGAACAATATACACAAAGTTGCAAATTAAGAGTTAATTGCATGATACTGTCTATTCCTTTGAAGTTCGTTCTCTCCCTTATTTCTCTTTACACCCACCACGAGTTATTAAACAAAACTGACTTCATTTATTCTGTATACATAAAGAAGAGATGGGAATAGAATCGACATGGTGGTTAATTGTTACGTATTGAAAATCAAATTTGTCAGTAGTATAGGGTAAGCAAAGCAATCAATGTTCCATATGTGAGGTACATTGAATTAGACCCTTTTTGTTTTCTCGCCCTTTTCGTATTGAAATCTGCGCCAGAAAAGGGGCGAATTTTCCTCAGACAAATTCTTATTGTACGGCCATTGTAACGAAAAAGTGGATAATTATTTTTGCTGCAAGTATACTATTTCCTCTAAATCACTGTATAGTCAGAATATGTTTAGTGGATCGTTGATACTACAAACTCTATTGTCAGCAAAACATCATTCAGTCCATCCTCAATTTTCAGATCGATTTAGACGAAATAGAAAACTAGATTAATCAACATTTTCAAACTTTACTTACAAATGGCTCGAAAATTTTGTCATTAACCTTTACCGTAGCATTGCATAAAACGCTTAAAATGGCGCAGATCTCATTTTGAAATACTGAAAAATGAAAATGTCCGAAATTTTCAAAAGTTCATTGTTTTCGCATCTGCCTACTACTAAAATGTTGAAGATAGATTGTGAAATAGAATGTTGAAGACTTTTTCCGTAACAAAATGTGTCGTTCAGACTTGAAATAAAGTAATCTACCATTTTTCAAAAATGCTAATACATTTCGCGTAGTTTTGTTTGAATTATAGTCCATTTTTTGACAAACTGTCTGTATGGTCAAAAACTTCAAAAAATAGTAGCATTGCAAAATTGCAATGTTGAGAACAGATTTTTTTCTTAAAAAATCTTTTTAAATAGATTAAACAAGGACGTGTATGATTAAAAGAACGAGTAGGTCTTGCATTATTTCAGCTTGAGTGTAATGTAATAAAATCTCAAAAAATTGCTCGAATTCAATTTATTCAATTGCTTATTTTCAAAATGTCTTCAGAAATCATTTGAAGCCCTTGTACTCACTAATGCAATAAATTATTTTTAATGTCATTATAATGAATTTTATTATGAATATTTTAATAAAATGCTGGTACTTTAAAACAAATAATTTTTAATTTTTAAAAAAAAAAATGTTTTAACATTTAGAAGTATTTCTGAGAAAAAATTGTTTCAGCATTTCTGAAAATGTGCAATTTTGATATCATTTTCACAGAAAACTTTCGAGTTTTCAAGAAACTTCATCAGAAATTAATGATGGTGTAAATATTAATGATGACAGTGCTGAATGAAAAACATTTCCTCCAACTTTTACCTCCATCACCTTTACCTCCCAAATTTAAATAATATTTTTCAAACTAGCAGGGGTTTGCACCAGTAGGTTGACTAGGGAGTATTTATTTCGGCAAAATTTTCTACCAATACTTCAGGCGGTAGTGTTGTTTAGAGATGGATACACGAATGAACAGATAGACAGACTAAATTCCCCAAAAACACATACGTGTATTTCCGATGAAATCTCAAAATCGATTTTTCACAACATTACATTATTTTCTTTTTACAAGATACACTACTCCGCACATACGTAAGAATACGAGAATGTAAATACGTACGGTACTTACTCATTGTAAGAAAACTGGGAGAAAAGATGTTATCATTTTTAATCTATAAAGATCTTGCCAAAAATCAAAAACAAAAAAATATTTGACCTATTCTAGAAGAAGATCAAGCAGTGAACCTTCTTTGGTAAGGCACATCAGTAATTTTAAAGTCTTGAACTTATTCCGTTGAGTCTAAAAGAGATAATGCGCTATAGAAAGCCATAAGCGCGAACGACACTTGGGTATTCTTCGATGGCAAGTCGCGTAAGAGGATGCTCCGTCAGCCGGGGCCTCAAGGCAGATGGCTGGACGTCCTTCCGCCCTCGCGGACACTTCTTTCCGCCGCGAAATTAATTTTCTTCCGCCCTTTAGCCTGCGCGCTTTCAACGAGAAGCGACGGCAGCAGTCGGCCAAGAAAAAGTTTGTGTGACGAAAAGTATTCATACATCACTGTCTTCGCCAGAAGTTCAAATAGCTTTCGTTTCAAGACTCGGACTCGCAGTTCTTTGAATGCGAGAAAGTTCCCAGACACATGATTAGCACGTAGACTTTGATATCATTATCAAATTTCGCGCCGCCGCTGGAGCCCCTCGCGACTGTTGGCTGAAGCGCAGCCACTTTCAATACGTTCGCCGCCTCCCCTCCTCCCATTTCGCCCACTCGCCGATTCTGTTTGAACAAGGGTAGCGCGGACAAAGGGAAGATACACCCTCTCCGGCTCGTCACAAAGCACAAAAGACGGCACTGGAGGAAGAACCTCATCTATCAAAACAAGGAAGAGACAGATCTAACGAGAATTAACGGAGTTAATTACAAGACTCGCACTCGGCGATGAGGCGTTCCACAAGTAGCTCCCGCGGGCCCCCGCTGGGAGCGCGGGCAAGAAGACAGAAGACGGCGCAGCGTCTGGGCCGCCAGCGCCACCTATTGCCTCTTCTTGCAGGCTTCTTGTGCGCCCCGTCCCGCCGCTTCGGCTGGCACTGCTTTCAACCGCGGTAGTAATTAGATTAAACCAACTTCCACGCAAGTGCAAATTAAACTACACGTTTTTTAAAAACAGTATGCAATATTTTCGTCTAGTGGAAGTATATATTTAGAAAAGAGATTTTGTTCGGGAATTAAACTGTGCAGGTCAACCATAAACTGTGGTTAATACTATTATTGTTAGCATATTATTATTATTATTATTATTATTATTATTATTATTATTATTATTATTATTATTATTATTATTATTATCATTATGTCTTCAAATATTTTAAAGTTACGTTGTTAAGTAATTTAAAGTTAATATAGGTAATATGTAAATTGTAGTTCTGCCACCAGGTTGTATATACCTATCTGCAGAATAATAAATATCTATCTATCTAATTATGAAAAACATGAAAGTATTCCAACAATAGCATCTAGAAAAATTCACTAGAAAGTCGGAGATTAAACAGGTACAGTATCGCTTTTTACAAAATCATTGTAAAACGAGATGAATATTTCTTTCAACAAATAATAGCTAACTAAATAAAATTACTGTTAACAACAGGTGATTGAAGTAGAGCGCGGAAGTTTGGGGAGTTTATTATAGTTTTTTAACATTTAAGAATAGAAAGCATTTAATTGTACTTGGATTTTTTTGGAGAATTCAAAAGATCAATTAGTTATACGTAATTTAAATGTTAGAGTAAAAATGTGAATCATTTTCATTATTAATTTTTTTACCATAATTCCTTTTAAATGAGATTTTTTTGTTTACATACTTTTTTCCACTCCTACTTTAGCCACAATAAATGCACTTTTGCTTCCCTATTTCACTAAAAATAAATGCAGATTTGTCTTCTTCTTGAGATGAAATAAATTCCCGAACACGTGAGCTCTAGTCGTTATATACAGCGTGTGTAACAGCAACAAATTTTATACGCAGCATGTGTTCCGTTTTGTTCTAATACTCAGTTACAAAATTGATAATAAGTGTACTATTTTCCTGGAGATACAAGTTTTAGGCAAAAGATATCAATACATTTGAATTCATAAACTACGCTTATATCTTCTTAACAAACATATTAATCCGCAGTTGTAAAACAAATCTACAAAAATAATTTAAAGGCCACTTAAACAAAATTTAGGAGTGTTCTAAGGGGAACATATATTTTATGTGGCCAGAATTTCTAAATTTTATAAAATATTGGAAAATTTCATATACTTTATTAAATTTAAATATAAAACAAAATATTAAAATAAAGAAAAACTTTAAATGCTAAACAAAGAACGAATTCCACATAATTTTGCTGCTACGTTTGCCTTTCAATTACTTCCTCTTAAGAATAATTTTATTATAAAGTGATTAAAAGCGCAAGAATAATTCATACAAACTTCAATATAAATATCATCGCCATTGATGTTTAAAAAAATATTATCCCTGTTAACCGACTACCAGGCACGTCTAGTGAGTCTGGAGACTTACAGCTAGTCTTTCCTTCTTAGATCTCCAAGGTTTGTCAGGAATTTTCTCTCAGAACAGGAGAATGGGGGTTCAACTATCACTCGGTCTTCAGAATGAGAATGAAGATGGGTTAAGTAGTAAGGATCGCGCGCTGTTCCTGGTCCATTGGTATAGTTGTTCTTGCTGCCTGGAATTTAGGTTGGTCGGCTGTTAGTGATTCCGGGCGCGTCAACAGCTTAGGTCATTAGTCCCGTAAGTATAGTACATGCTGAGGTGTTATGATCTTCCCGCACTGGAGGGCGAGATCCAGCGTTGACCTACCGTAGGCTAGTGGGGTTTCCCCAACCAGGTATCTCCCATCAACGGGACACCACCCCCTATTATGTTGCCAAGCTGTCATTTAGCTGGGGTGGATAATTCTTCCGCAAATGGGATTCGAACCTAGAACCTTCCGGACCAGAAATTTAGTTGCAGTCCTGCAATCAAAACACGTTTTCAAAGTTAGTTGCTACATTCATATAAAGGCTATACATTGGGACCTCAAAAGGTCGTAATTTTCTTCAAATACGTTCAAAACTTTTAATGTATTCCAAGATGAGTGTTGATTTCAGTACATTCGCAACTTGCAGGCTCTTCTTCCTCGCACGTTTGCACTTGGCACCGGCCAGGGCCCAAGCTGGCTCCCGGGGGGCCCATCGGCTCGCTCGCTTGTTCGCTCGTTGGCGCCTGCGTGGGGGGGCGGCGGGAGAGCAGGTCGTTCTGCGGCTGCATTAGGGCGCGAGGCGCCGCCACCTTTAATCGCGCCCTCGTTACGCGCGCGCCGCCACTGCGCATGCGCAGAACACCGCTTCGCTGCCACGCGGTCACATTACCCCAATGTCGTATCAGAAAGCGTTTGAGAACAGACAAAGAACGCGATGAGTGAAATATTGTATTGGTGAAGGTGGATAAGAAATTAAGAAAGCTCGTAGCAGGTTGCATTTTAAAAAAATGATCACGTGTTGCTACTTCAGAGATACAATTGCGTGTCAGCAAAACCCGGTCTGACCACGTTGAAAATTCTCTTTATCGTGCATCGCGTGAGGTTTGAACATTTGTTTGCTCTGCAGCGATTGTGCAAATAGATATTCTCCTTAGAATTTTCTACTATACAGGGACGTATGCCGTTTCCCATTCCTCCTTTTTATATTAGACAAGTCGGTATCTATTCTGGTAAATCCACAAAATCGGGTCACACATTTAATCAGCTGTTACAATCATATTAACTCTAAATGCGTTCTTTTATACTCCTTCAGATACAGATTCTGTCTTAGGTATTCTGTGACAAGGGAATGAAAACCCTTCTTTCAAATTTCTTTGGAAAATAATTTACGTAATATACGGTCTACCACACGGAAAGATTTTCAAAATTTTATTACTAAAACGAAATATATTGACATTATTTTATTATTGGTACCAACATTATGGAACGTAACTAATTGATGCTCAAGGAATCATTCAATAGTCGGATAATATCGACGTATCCATATTTCGCTGTAATGCTGTCCACACAAAATGCATGGAATCAAGAACAGCCACATCTTCCGTTCCAAGGCACACACTGGACTCGAGCTGCGAGGTATGGGGTCATGTGCCAGCGGGCGGAAGCCATATGGAGTGCAGCGAACTTTATTACAATTCTGAGAAATCTCGACATTTGTCACATTCGTTACATCACGACTGATTATTCTGATTATACCTAGAGGACGGAAATACATTTTCTCTTTTCCTTTTACCTACACATACTACTCTTATATAAGAAGTAATATTCGTACCGTAGAGAAAGTTATGTAATTCTGCGGAAAAAACATTTTCCAGATTTCAACAGAAATACACGTTTTGAGTTCCCATGATTTTTGAAAAAAAAAAAACTTTGAAATATTTTTGGCGTCTTTTTACAACTACAAAATTGAATAAAGGGATATTTTCATTAAAAAAAATTATTCTCCATATTTAGTTCTTTTAATTGGTAACATTATTTAATTTTTTTTGAAAATTTTAGTAGTTTTTGTAGGTTGGTGTTGCTTGGGTGGTTTGGGGTGGTTGGTGGGAGGATGGTGGGAGGTGGGTGGGGCGACGGTGGTGGTGGTGGTGATGGGGGCAACGGACGGGTGGTGAAGGGCGGGAGAGAGGCTTTGTGTGCAGGGGCGTGAGAATGAAGACCGCGAAGCAGAGGGCAGGGTGGAGGTGGAGGATGACGGGAGGTGGTTGGGGGTGGGGGGGAGCGAATTCAGGGAAGGGAAGAATATGAGGGTATGCGGAACAACATGAAACACGAAAAAGGGACGGGCGGACGGGACGAGGTGGAGCTGGACGGGATGTGACGTGACGTAACGTGACGTCACGTGGTTGGACGGGACGGGACGCGGTAGGAGGAAGCGGACGGCTTGAAGCCAGGCGAGGAGTGGGAAAGGGACGTGACGTGTCGGAATGGGGTGGGGCGGGGAGGGGCGGGCGGGGAGAGAGGGAGGAGCGGGGCTGGGCGGAGCGGGGCGGAGCGGAACGAGGAGGCGGTGGGGGAGGCGTTTGTGGTCGGCAGAAGCCTGCTCCCCCCCTCTCCGACCCACAACCGACAAGCCCACATGGCGCTAATTTAAAAACAGGCGCTTAATAATTCACGGGTTGCGGCGTGTTATTTTTGATACATTTTTGAACGCCCTTCCCCCACACATACCGACCGTTTATTCCAGAACTATTGAGGCTACTCGCCCAACCCACAGCCATTATTTAGCTCAACGCGTTTCGCAAGCTCAATTATGTATATATTTGACATTAAAATACAATGAGGGGATGTGGGGAACAGATTCTAAACGCAGGAACGACGTAGCTTAACATCAGCTACATTATAAACAAATACGCCCAGAGTTCTCAATTAGTATTGCTAGAGGAATGCTCTTTGTAAAAGACGCCTCAGTCATTAGGGTGGTATCATTGGAGACTGGGAATCATAAAGTGTACCAACGTGTTAGCAACTCCCGGGCCTGGCAGCGGGCCAACTGGTCCATAGCTTCCAAGTGATTTCCGATAAGCTTCCTTGGCTGAATGTCCGATACATTAACCGTACACTGCATTTGCAATGGTGAGGTGTGGCGGAGAATTAAACTAATTTCGAGTCTATCGATTGTATTCAATAAACAGAACGGCGGGAATTGAATGATATTGGGAACATGAATGAAATGTCGAACATGAAAGGAAAAATATTATTCATAGTGTTATTAGAACACATGGATAAATCGAAAGGATAATTTCCGTCAGGCACAATATTACTCGTAAATGTATGTGGCAATTTGTCATAATCAGACCCCACTCATTCAAACAAAAGATTTTTATTTATTTTACATTATCCGGTTTAAACAACAAAATTATGTGGTATTTTGTCGGAACTCAAAATGCCTGTATACAGTAAAATTAAATAAACATTAATTTTAAAAATGTTTCTCACGAAAGATGTTAAAAATGTTGAAATTATTATACTATAGAGATAAAATCTGAATAGTTATATTTTGTAGACATGTATATGTATCTCAGATTTATGACACAATTTAGAAACCATTTAAAATTACTTCAATAATATTGTAAATAATAATCTCTTGTAAATAATAACACAACGTTATAATAAGATCTGTGTTACGGATCTGTAGAAAGTTGAGGAAGTCTGATGTTGTCTACGTCATTATTGGTCTGTGTATGAGATTGATTAAACGTGTTTGATGGAAGCAGGGCAATATTAGGTTGAACTGATTCTGAATTTAGTGGGCTGATGCTAACGCAAACTGAATAACTACGTAGGTGGTTCCCTAAGTTTCCGGCCTGACTAAGATAACGTTCATCGATGGAGAACCCTTATACAGACTTATCTTTAATATTTTTATTATATAAGTTTGCAGTAGGTTTTTCAGTCACTTTTGTGGAGAGAGGTACTTGAGTTGGAAGCGTTCCGTGAAATCTCATGATGTTTAGCTTCTCAACAACGCACTTGTTCTCACTCCTCAGATTGCGAACAACGTTGGGAAGAACAATGACTTTAAGGAGTTGAACCATTCACAATGTAGTCCATATTGGGCATCCTGAGACGTCTACAAATTATCAAAACTGAAGAAAAAACTACGGAGAAGAGTTTCAGACGAGAGTGAGGTGAAAGAAGAAGTTTTTGACAACTTTGCGAAAAATATTCGGAGTATTTTTGAAAGGCCTAGATACACAGATGTGATCTCTAAGCTGCGGATTTACAGGCACGAAAAAATGTAGAAAAAGATAGTTAAAATAGGCATTTAAAAAAATGAAATAGGCATTTAAAAAGGTAAAATAGGCATTTAAAAATATAAAATAAGCATTTAAAAAGGCACTATATATTTTTCTTATCCTTATTTATGTACTTGTGTAGCAAGTTCCTGAAGTAAACAGCATATAGTAACCTTCGTGATATGTTTGTTTTCATCGTTGTTCTGACAAATTCTTGTAGATATACTTTAAATACTTGTTAGATAACTTAGACAAAAAAGGATGAATCGCTACGATTTAGCTTTTCATTAAACGTAAGCTGATACACTATATGTTCCACAGTATTATCCTTTTCCTCACATTTAATTTAAACATAATCGAAAACATTGTTTTACTTGCTTTAATCACGATACATCACTCAAATGTCACTAGTGGTGTTGCAACAGCACATCGTTTCTCGCATTATATCTAAAAATATTACAAAGTTTGCAGTTTTCAAAATTTCAGAGTTCAACGAATATGAGACATGCCCCATTCTTTTATGAGTTCCTTGTTCTATATGTGTAAAAAATTAAAGAAAACATTTGTACCGATTTTGAGAAAGTTTTCTGTTTTTTGAATTATGACCTTGTTTTAAAGATCTGATTTTGTAGAACATATTTTGTTCCAGACAAAAATCTCTGTATTCGATTGCGTACTTTTGTAATGTTAACTTTTTGTAATTTCAAAAAAAAATCCTAAAACTGGGACCGGCATCAATTTTTATACCGTCCTTTGATAGATACGAAAAAAAAAAATTTAAGAAAAAATGTAAAGCCATTTTTAACTACAAAATTCTTTAAAAATTCGAAGTAAAAAAAAACCGACCACGTGTTTCATAACGCGAAATACCCACATTGTGGCCACAGTAAAAGGTAACAGTTTTATCAATAGTTCGATTTCTCTTTACTCTGCAGGATAAAAACGAAAAATCGTACATTTAAAAAATATTCGAGTAATTGATTGATTGATTTTTTCGTGTTTCCGGGTGCATCATCTGGTTTGGTCAATAGTCCCGTTAGTGTAGTGCATATTTTTCTCTGGTGATGGCGGTGATCTTCCCCCACTGGGTGGCGAGATCCGGCGCCGACCTACCGTCGGCTAGTGGGGTTTCTCCCTAACCACGACTCTCCCACCGACCGGTCTCCCGGAATATGTGATAATGTAGTGCATATTAGTGTGTGTGTGTAAGTGTGTATGTAAGGGGAGAGGATAGGACAAGGAAGAGGAAGGACAGATCGCGCGTGGTACATGGCCCGTTTGTTAGGGTACTGCTCCGGCATTCGCCTGGTATTGATCGGAGAAATGGCAAACTACCGATTAAAGCAGCCGGCCGCTAGAATCCTCCCCCAGACAGCGACTGAATTCGACCTAGCTGAAAAGCTAGCGTCGAAAATCCTGCCGCCGTCAGGACTCGAACCTAGGACCTCCCGGTCAGAGGCGCTGCAGTGACATCAGTTGATGCACTGAGCTGCCGCTCCCGGTTATTTCATTAAGGAGAATTGAATTTTGATCAATAAATACGAGAATAGACAGCATTTAGACATTTAAATACAAAATAAGCATTTATAGGCACTATACAATTCGCGTATAATACTTCAAAAGCCTCAAAATTAATAAATTACCTAAAATATTGCGTTTTCCGTTGAAGGAAAAAAGTAGGCAAATAGGCGAAAATGCGCAGCTTAGTGATCACAACACAGATGCGAAAAGAGAGTTGGAGTAAAGAATAATTAAGTTGAAAACTTAAGTCATTTTTGTATATCAAAAATAGAAGTTAGTAAGGCCAGAAACGTATGGAACCTATCACGTATTTGGGTCATTTTTCAATGCTTGTATGCCGCATACAGGAATTTGTTGGCTGCAAACAAGTATTTTCCTCACAGCGTTGAAAATGAGTAAATTTAACATGTCGATTGATTCATAAAAAAGGAAGTCAAATCTCAAACTCTTATAGAATATTTTGTGCCTTCCTCGAATCGTAAATGTGAAAGGGACTCCGAAGCGTGTGGTAATTGGGGTCGCCGAGATCTCCCCTGGCCTGTTACCCGCGCGAGGAATAGTTGCAAGGCTCACTAGCTGCTCGCGACTGTCATCTCGTTAGACAAGCGACGGAGGAGGGGCGGAATTGGCTCCCGGAGGAGCGCTGGGCAGGAGGAAGGGGTTTCCGGTGGCTCCGGAAGTACTTCCGGCGCGCGGGGCCTCATTTCGCAAGTTGGCGGTGCCCCCGCCGCCCCCGCCGCCGCGGCTGAGTGGTTGCTAGCTTAGCAGCGCCATCGATAACCCCGGCTCCGCCCCGCGCCGCGCGCTCCTCATCTGATCCTCCGACGACGCTCGCTACCTGGGAATCCCCGCTGATGAACCGCACCGCGCCACAGGGGGGGAGGCGGTGCGGCAGGTGCTGCCTAACGGGCAGCGGGGAGCGGCGGTGGCGGCGGGGCAGACGAGGATGGCAGCGGTGGTCGGGGCGGCGGGGGCTGGCGGGGGCTGACGGGGGTTGGCGGGGGCTGGCGGGGGCTGGCGGGGCTGGCGGGGCTGGCGGGGGCTGGCGGGGCTGGCGGGGCTGGCGGGGTTGGCGGGGCTGGCGGGGATGGCGGGGATGGCGGGGATGGCGGGGACGCTGTGGGCGGCGTGGGCGACGGGAACAGCGGGGGCGGCAGGGACAAATTTGTTTGTGCGTTGTGACACTCCCCATTGGCACTGCCCAGCGCTCAACATTGCCTTGTGTTCAATTGAAAACAGAAGGCAGGCGAAGTCTTTGCTTATGAATCGTTAAGCATAATCGCCATGCATGAGTGGCTACTTCCCATACTCTTGAAGAAGGCTAAGTAATGCTCAAAGCAGAAAGTCAACGACGAGGGCAGTTTTTTTTCAAATAGATTTAAAACAGAATAACAACTATGAATACGAAAGGAAAAATAAGTACAGAAAACGAAAATGTACATTGGGAAGTACGGGAACCGTGTTCGTGTTCAGGCATTAACGATTAGAGTTGTAGGTAATCTGAGCATTTCTGAGTAATAATATGAATTTTTCTGTGTAAACTGACATTTTTATAGGTAGCGTTCCCAGAAATGTTCTTCGCATAAATAATGATACTTTAATCAAGGTTCAGAACAAATGTATTTTATAATTGGGATGTACATCTTAAGTATTTAAATTAAAACAACTCATTTATGTGCTGGCCAACGTCTCGATGGCCTATTTCAAATTCATCACGGCTATAAAGACTTAGAACTATTATCAATCTAACAACAATTCTCGAATATATTTGATATTTTACAGGCTATAAAATATTATGGAAAATAGATAGAATTTAATGCTTTAGGTAAACTTAACTACATCGTTATTACAAAAACTTATATCACCAACTCTCAAATATTTACCTCACTCTCAATACCAGGACGCATTCTATGTGTCACGGTCAACACTTAATTTCTTTATCCTCATTCCGAAGCATGTTGTAACAACGATAGACTATATCAGCTTCTAACATTAATTTTAACCTGTCTATTTAAAGTGTTGAAGTTTCTACCTGCATTCGTAAATACTTACAAAGAAAACTAAAAATCAAGAGCGAAAGAAACACAAAACAAAAATACCGTAAAGATAAATCTCTTATGAAACAAGCAAACTCATCATATCCACAACCACAAACTCATCTCAATTTCAGTTCAAATTGCACATCCCAATTTAACTGCAAGATTTCAACATTCACAGCTTCTTTTTAGATTTCATAATCGCAACCAAGTAACATCAGATGGGTAAATATTATACCAAATGAATAAGAATAATATTAAATTAAAATTATGTTGCTATTAAACATATAAAATCCTTATCAAATAAAATCAAGAGAGAATATTTGCAAAATTTAAAGCAAATCAATAATATACCAAAAATTAAACCAATATATTCAGGAATGGAATATCGGGTTCAATTGTAATTTCATAATATTGAAATTGTGAATGCTGAAAATAAGGAATTTTTATGGCAGTGAAATAGAAAACACTATGATTCGAAATGTAATAATCTTAGTAAACGATCATTATTGTTTATAAATGTATTATACATTCTAGTAGAAAATTTTTATTTATCTAAGAAGATTCTAATATATTCAACGTAGGCACTTCTACTATTTGTAACTAATTACTGTTTCAATGTAATATAGTATTTTTTTCCCGTGCGCCTGTTTTCAAAGGAAGATGTGAATCTTTTAACATTAGTAACTAGATAACCGATGACATCATATATCTTAAAAGTTTTATTCATTATAAGATTGAAAATACTCTTTTTAAAAAAGGAATCATATCCACGTTCATGACATTCAATATTATTTGCAAAGAAATCTCATTAGTAACATTCTTCTTCACTTCGCTACTATTGAATTATAGCATATTTTCAAATTCAATTACAGTCCAGTAGAATTACGCAAATATTTTTAATCTACGTTAATGTACTTCGCACGAGTACCGGCAAAAAAGGACTTTTCGCTGAATTGCAAGCGGAACAGCGGATGTCACTTTGTTTGAGCGCGACGTCGTTTTAAAAGGTGCAAAAGCGGATTAAAGTGGTACGAGTTTCAATGACACGGGCAGCGGCGACCACTGAAAGTGCCCGTGCGGTACGTCAAACGTCATTCCGGGAACACCACGCGGGGGCTGAGTGGCTGGTGGCGGGCGGCGGTGGTGGTGGATGGTGACGAGTAACGGACGTGATAGGAGGATTGTGAGCGAAAGAGGGAGGTGGAAATGGAGCGGTGATGGAAAAGGGCGTAGGGTGAAGTGTGTGGATTGGAGTGAGGAGGACGGATGGGTGAAAGAGGGTGAAGGAGAAGGGGGAAGGTGAGATGGAAGCAGAAGATGGAATGCGGAGCACGGAAGGCGGAGAGTAGAGATCGGCGACGGACCACGAAGAGCGGAGGACACAACAGAGAACATCGGAAGGGTAGAGGAGGAAGAGGCGAGCGGAGACCGGAGTACGGCGGACGGAGGGCGGTGTGTAGGGCGAAGGATGAAGACCGAGCACGGAGGCGGAGGGCGCAAAACGGCTAGCGGCTGGGGCCCCAATTCGTGTTACCGTAAGGGGATCGGGTGGAGATTACACCTAGGAGGAGCGGTTGGGTGGGCGCCCGTGAAAATCCACCTCCGCCGCGCCGCGCCGCGCCGCGCCGCACCGCTCCGGCCGCTTGTATAAATGCTGCTTTAGACTAATGACGTGTTTACTGCAATACGCAATCCCAGGGGCGCACCGAACAGTGAGGCGGGGCCGCGTGGCCCGGGTGCCCGAGGGACGGGACTGGCGCAGATCTCTCTCGGGGAGACACTAATGTTCGACAACAGAATCAAGTGATAACAAGTATTATTGAGAATTTTGACATTCTTTCATAAATGATTATCATATTTCATTTCACTAGTTATTCTTTTGTCATATACATATCAAAAAGAAGCCCATCAGACAAAATACATTCTTCATGGATAACGAAACTTTTGGAAAAGCATTTTCTGACTTTTGGAGAAGTTTATCATTTGTGTATTAATGAAGTGATTTTCCCTAATATTCGTTACACGAAGCCCATTACACTTGAATAAATTTTTTTATACGTAGGTTTCTTCTTAAATTCTCTCATACCACTAATATAGATAAAGCAAGAGTTGTAATGCTGGAGCATAAAACGGCTATTATCGAGAGTTAAGCACGTATTAAGGGATTCGGATACCAAAAAATTGGTAGAATCTTCTTCCCATACATATTATATTGCTTGTTTGTTGTAACATGTGTAGATAGAATTCACGTCTGTTGGACCCCAGATACCAAATAATTGGCATATAATTATCTTTGTCCGTCTGTGTGAACGCAAAAGTCTCAACCATTCGTTCACTTTTCTCAAAATTTATAATATTCCTTCTGGTTAAAAATCATCCAGAATCCAAAAAAATGTAGCTTTCACTTAATTTCTTCTTGAAGTAAAGCAATTAAAAACTATTTTCTCAAAAACGACTCTTAATTATTTTGTTTACTTTTTTCTGCTGTAGAGAAAAGTGCACGTATACAAATGGCGCAGAGCTCATTTCCGGTGAACACACTGTGTTTCCGAAAATTGAAATAAATGAACATTGCAAAACCACAATATTGATGATGAAGATTTTTTCTCAATGAAATTTACTCTTCAAACTCAGAGATTTAGACAAATTTCTGTAAATATTATTGAAAATATAATATCGCGTCATATTCGAAATTCTTCGTCAGTTGGAAATTCTTAGAGTTCCTTCTTAGTGTTGTGTTAATGTTTCTCGTGTGGGACGCAGTTTTCGATTACTGAATTTGTCTTGATGTATTAGCTAGAAAAGAATTGGATTTTGCACCTTATGCGCTACAACTGGTAGAGGAAAGTACCCAAACCTGGACCCGGTTCCTAAATCAAGTCCTAGATTTGCTGCTCTGTAGAGTGCTGTTACCAATCGAAAAGAACTAAAATGGTAGTTCTTTGCTAGTCTGTAACCCAGTCAAGAGGTAATGTTTTCATCTTCATTTGTTACCGGATAGTCGGCCATTAATGCGAATTGTGAAAAGCAAGTTTTTTCAAGTGCTTATTCTCAGTTGCCTGATTTCGATACTTCATCGGTAAGTCTTCTAACCATTACATTATTTTGAAGGGGAAATTACAAGCTATTGATGTAGTGTAATGCAATATATTTTTCTGGCCTTTGAAAATGGTCCTTCGCATTCCGCTTCGATCTTCGCTTTGGATAGTTTTATTTTTTCCTGGGTATTTATTTTGTTGTAAAGTTTCTTTTTGTTTGTTTCCAATTAAGTTATTTAATTAATTAGATTATTTAATTAAGATATTTAGTTAATTATATTGCTGCTAACATTTTTTCAAATGCGCGATTACCAGTGATTTTGCGAATTTTTTGTCTCGTCGCTACTTCAAAACGTTCGCCTATTTGGTAAGTTTGCTTATTTCTTGTGCGTTTATGTCGTTTTAATATTTGTTTACATTATTTAATTCAGTGTATTGCATCCTAAATTGATTTCTGGCACTTTTCTTTATTTACGACGATACGTATTTTTTATATTTAGAGGATGAGTGGGAGTGAATGATCTTGGCTGTCAGGGTGACGCCGCGTCGAAGGTTGTGTTGCCAACGTTTCGACCATCATTTTGTGATCATTCTCAGAGCTGGTCTGCAGATCAGCTCTGAGGAAGACCACGAAACGATGGTCGAAACGTTGGCAACACAGCCTTCGACGCGGCGTCACCCAGACAGCCAAGATCATTCATATGACTCCGGCCGCGGAAGCCTACGACTTTCCTGAGTGGGAGTGTAGCAAAACAGTAAGGAACAGACACTATGTGTCAGGAATGCAAAATAACCCATTTTGTTGATCCCATTTTTCCAAATTTTATTTAAAATAAATGCAATGATTATCAATTTTTCATCTTTCTATTATTTCACAATTAAAACTAAAAAAATCAGTTAACTCTCAGTATTACTGTACCATTATACCCATGAAGACCAATGTGACAGTTTCCAAAAAACTAACAATAATAACAAATTTTCAGTAATCAATAATGAAATAGTTAAAAATGAAAAATAAAAATATATAATAATAATAATAATAATAATCAATAATGAAAAGTAGCTAAATACAAAGTTGTATTTCAAAATTACAAAAAACAATTCATGTGTCACGAAAGAGTTAAACAGAAAAGAAAAAATACTATTTCACACAAGCTTGCCTTGATTGTGTCGAAGTGATCTAACAATTTATGAATACTATAATCAGCTATCAAAACCTAAAATAATAGCATTTGTTAGTCCTACGTTAAATATATTACCTTCCTTAAATCTGTTTTCATTTGTATGAATTTTCTCTGCATCATACAATCAGCACAACCGCTAACAATGAAAAGAATTCAAATATAACTTATAACGGCTGTGTTGCGATTTTGCGAACTCTCAGCGCGTCAAAAGAAGTGCTGAAAATTCCAATTTACAATTTGATTTTTTTTCCTATTTTCGAAAATAAAGAAAGTTCCCTGAAAATGAGAATTGCACAAATTTTACCACCCTTTAATTCATACGAGAAGAAAATTTAAAGAAAACATTTGGTCTCATTTTTTAGAGAAAAAAAATTGTGTATAATTCATACAAAATTACTCGAAAACCACTCAAATTTTCAGAAAAGTTTACATGATCTTATTTCAAATTCTATCTTTAAGGTATATTATAACTCCAAAATAAGGGGAAATTGAAGAAAATCCTCTTACTGTAGTTTATTTTACTTTTAACAAATTATCAAATTTGATTTATTCTCTTTAACATGGTGAAACTCGTCTCATTCTAGGATCTTCCATTTTGTTTTTATTTGGAAATTTGTGTAGTCCATAACAAATTTCCCATAATAATTCCCCATTTCTTATAATAAATTTTCCAAATTGTCTCTCAAGGTTTTTGTTTTCATAGTAGACGTATTTATTCAATAAATATACGAAAAAATTATTAAACAATAATTAAAATTTTTGCATGCTTGGGATATACTATAACTAAAAAAAAACATTTTTCATTAGGGATAAGTCTCCACGTTCAATGTTTGTTAGAAGAGCCGAAAAACACAATTTTGAAAAACAAACAGGGATTCAATTAAAATGAGATCTGCACCACTCTCTTTGAAGTCTCTTACGCTAGCCGAACACAAAATTCAATCAAATAATTTTGACCATTTTTTAGTTTCTCGTATACGTAGGTATATACAGAGTAATATACGTAGTACAGAGAAAGGTGTGTAATGCCATGGAGTAAAGATGTACCTCTTTAGTCTATGGTAATGCTGCGTGAACAAAAACGGCGGATTTTCGGCACAAAAAATTAATTGCCGGGCCCTGACAATAAAAAAGTGGATAAATTCAGTTGCTAAATTAAGAAAAAAAGCCCATCACACGTGGAGCCAGAATCCTTGTTGTATCCGTCCCTGCGTCCCTCCGTCCGTCCGTCCCTCCGTCCGTCCCTCCGTCCTCGTCCTCGTCTCTGTCGTCCTCCGTCGTCCTCCGTCCTCCGTCCTCGTCCGTCGTCGTCGTCGTCCTCCGTCGTCGTCGTCGTCGTCCTCCGTCGTCGTCGTCCGTCTCGTCGTCCGTCGTCCGTCCTCCGTCGTCTCGTCCTCCGTCTCGTCGTCTCTCGTCCGTCTCCGTCTCGTCGTCGTCCGTCCCTCCGTCCGTCCGTTCGTCGTCCGTCTCGTCGTCCGTCTCGTCGTCCTCGTCCGTCGCATCCGTCCTCCGTCGTCGTCCGTCTCATCCGTCGTCCGTCCGTCCTCCGTCTCCGTCCGTCGTCTCCGTCTCGTCCTCCGTCGTCGTCCTCCGTCCGTCGTCTCCGTCGTCGTCCTCCGTCTGTCCGTCTCGCCCTCCGTCCTCTCCTTTCCGTCTCCGTCCTCCGTCGTCTGTCCTCCGTCCTCGCCCTGTCCTCCGCCCGTCGTCCTCCGTCTCGTCGTCCTCCGTCGTCCGTCCTCCGTCGTCTCGTCCTCCGTCCGTCCGTCTCCGTCCGTCGTCCTCGTCCGTCGTCCCTCCGTCGCTCCGTCCTCCGTCCGTCCGTCCTCCGTCCTCCGTCCTCCGTCCTCCGTCTCCTGTCCGTCCGTCCCTCCGTCCGTCCGTCCTTCCGCCCGTCCGTCTCCTCTCGTCTGTCCTCCGTCTCCTCCGTCTCCTCCTCCGTCCCTCTTCGTCCCTCCTCCTCCGTCCCTCCGTCTCGTCCTCCATCGTGTCCCTCCGTCGTCCCTCCGTCCGTCCTCCATCTGTCTCCTCTCCGTCCCTCCTTCCGTCTCTCTTCCGTCCGTCCCTCCGTCCGTCCTCCGTCTGTCCTCCGTCGCGTCCTCCGTCCGTCCTCTCGTCCGTCCTCCGTCTCCGTCTCCTCCGTCGTCTCATCCTCCCTCCGTCTGTCGTCTCTCGTCGTCCGTCCGTCCGTCCCTCCGTCCGTCCGTCTCCGTCCTCCGTCCGTCCTCCGTCCGTCCGTCCCTCCGTCGTCCGTCCTCTCCTCCGTCCGTCCGTCCTCCGTCCGTCGTCCTCGTCCGTCGTCCGTCTCCGTCCTCTCCGTCCGTCCGTCCCTCCGTCCGTCCGTCCGTCCCTCCGTCCGTCCGTTCGTCCTCCGTCCATCCTCCGTCGTCGTCCTCCGTCCGTCTCGTCGTCCCTTCCGTCCGTCCCTCCATCCGTCTCCTCTATCCGTCTCTCACTCTCCGTCCTCCGTCCTCCTCCTCTTCGTCCCTCCTCTCGTCCCTCCGTCCGTCCTCCTCGTCCCTCCGTCCGTCTCCGTCGTCCTCGTCCGTCCCTCCGTCGTCCTCCGTCCGTCCGTCCTCCGTCGCGTCCGTCGTCCGTCCTCCGTCCGTCCTCGTCCTCGTCCTCCGTCCTCCGTCTCCGTCCTGTCCGTCCGTCCTCCGTCCGTCCGTCCTCTCCGTCCGTCTCGTCCTCCGTCGTCCTCCGTCTCGTCCTCCGTCGTCCCTCCGTCCGTCCTCGTCCGTCCCTCCGTCCGTCCCTCCGTCGTCCCTCCGTCCGTCCCTTCCGTCGTCCTCGTCCGTCCCTCCGTCGTCCCTCCGTCTCGTCCTCCGTCCGTCCTCCGTCCGTCCTCCGTCCGTCCCTCCGCCCTCCCTCCGTCCGTCCTCCGTCCGTCCTCCGCCCGTCCCTCCATCCGTCCCTCCGTCCGTCCTCCGTCCGTCCCTCCGTCCGTCCCTCCGTCCGTCCCTCCGTCCGTCCTCTCCGTCCGTCCCTCCGTCCGTCCCTCCGTCCGTCCCTCCGTCCGTCCCTCCGTCCGTCCCTCCGTCCTCCTAATTTTTTCTTTAAATTTATTGATAGAATAAAGAAAAATACACTTATAAAGGTGGCGTAGGTCCAATTTTTACGGTAAACTCTGAAGTTTTGAAAATTGCAAGTGTTCGATTTTTTTTCGAAGTCTTCCTACAACTATAAAATTGAAGGCATGAATTTTTCCTTCAAATTAAATTTGTCGTTCATAAATAGTTCTTCCATTAAGGTCATGTACATTGTTTGGAAAATTTTAGTAGTTTTTGTGAAATAGAGCGTGAACTGTTTGACATTTTAAAACATTACAAAAACAAGATTTTCTCAAAAACGGCTCCAAATATTTTTTTCAAATTTTTCCAATGGGTATTTCTAATTAAACTGTTTAATATGACATTTTGGTGTACTCTTTTGTTTTTTAAAAATTTCACAAATGTAATTTTTTTTTAAATATCTCTCACTCCGTTAATATGCACACTTCCATCAATTTGTATACATTATTACATTTCTGAGTGAAAGTGCTTCAAATGTCTTCAAATGAAGTTTTTTCAAAAACTCAATAGATTCCTGCGAAAACTGACTTCCAATTTCGCATTTACAGTAATGCTTAATTGCCATTTTCTTAAAAACGGTTTCAAACTTTTCAATGAAAATTTCTGTTTTGGAGGAGGTTTTACTCTTGTTTAATATTCTGGAAGTTCTATTTCGGTTCTACTATTAAGAAACCGAAAGTTGAGAAAATGTCGAGAAAACGTAATATCTATAACTATAGATGGCAGCGGGCCAGAGAATGGAGCACGTCCTTAAAGCCAGTCCACACCGAGGAAAATAGACAAATTTGCTACTAGAAAGTCTGTGCCATTCTGTAACACCTCTAGTTTAAATTTTTGAAAATATCCCGAGAGATTCATGTAAAGTACCCCTAAAAATTAAAATATGAGTTTCGAATTGACGTGGCCGCAACATTAGCCAGATCGATTGGTGATCATCAATTTTGGAGAAAATCGGCTAAACGGTTTAAGTGCTAGCGTTAACCACAGGCGAACAGAAAGACGTTTCGCCGTGAATTGATTGCTCGGTACCTAGGACGCACAAAACATCGTTTCTGACAACACAACATGTTAGAGGAAGTAATTCACTATGCATAGGAACAAGATTGATCCCCGTTTTCTTAATCAGGGTCCGAAAATTAGTTTTCTGTGTATAATTTGCCGTTTTTCCTGCGGAATTACAATATATTCTTTATTCTGTGTCAGCAGAAGTGAGAAAAAGGTGTGAAATTATTTTTCATGATGTTTCAAAGTCAAAATATAAATATTTTATGTTTTGATTAATTAATCTTTATTGATTCTCTATTAGTTGTTATTTATTTTCTGTATCTCCTAATTTGAGACAATCATTGGTATAGATTAAAATGGAAACACATCAATTAAAACATATATATTTGGATTTTTTTGCTAAGTATAGGGAGCAACTTTTTACTCTGTATAAAGAACACAAGCATTTTAAAAAAATCCAATTATACGGTTTCCAATTGGTGTGTTTCCGTTTAATATATACCTATGATTGTTTCAGATTAGAAGATACACAAAATAAATTGTAAAAAAATACAAATATTTTCCTTATATATTCGCATTTGTATAAGTTGCAAGTGGGGCGCAGCCGAACAATTTTACAAAATCAAAATAATTTGTTGCAGTTATGTTCATAGCAGCAGCCGAAATCATGTGATAGTTCGTATTGAAAATTAGTATACTAGTGCCATGAACCACAATTATACTAAAAACTTTTGGTACAAAAACCCAAACTGATGTTGGAAGGCCTTGCAACTCAAACATATTACAAGTATATGTTTTTTTAAGACGTTATGTGGAAAACTTTAGTTCTGTAGCACACATTATTCGTGGTAAAGACGATATAATTGAAGACTCTTACGACGAAATTTAATTTCAACATTGAAAGAGTTTTTCTGGAACATACCACTTTTCGAGAGTGAAATTGAGACGCCGCAGGTGGCCTTGTCTTCAGTCAATACGTTAGTAACTATGAAGTGTTACTGTAAGTGATTTACGTCGTCATAATGAAACAATTATTTATTTGTTTTACACTTACCCCGTAGGGAGAAGGGGGGCAGAAGGCCGAATGGCCTGAGGCTCTTGGTGAAGGCGGAAACGTCCACCCGGGCCCGAGTTTCCTTGCGGTACTTACGTCGCTAGCGCCAAGGTGGGTACAATGAGAAGGCGGCGCTAAGATCCGTGTTGCCGGGTTCACCCGGTGACTCAGCGGGTGGGCGCGGAACTCGTTCTCAACCCCATACATATTCCGATTTATGACCGACCGGGGCATCAATTCCCCGTCAGACTGCGATACTCACGTCAATAGCGTCAAGGTGGTGGTAGCGAGGAGATGTATTAGGGCCCCCAGTCACTCGACTTCGGCCTGGGCGGCTCCCAATTGGGCACTTGACTTCGCCGTGAGAGTGCCCGATTCTCATGCGTTATTGAGTAGGGATTCGCTGTAGCGTATTATGAGTGGCGCTTAATTAATTTGCCACTCCAGTACTAGTAGTTCTGAGCTGCATAGTGACCCGCTCCCAGGCTTAATTGGGGAGATGCACCGATGGGGTGCTTCGTTCCAACGTATCTGTATGCCAACCCAAAGGTATTCTTGTACGCAGGTGGAGGATAAACGCCCAGGTGCCCACTCTGGGGAGCAATCCCCCTGGTAATACAAGAAATGCGTGGGGTGGTAGCCTTCGCAGGATTTACGAATGATTCACTCTTATACATTCCCATAAACAATTTCGACTTCACGATTCGACTTGGTAGAGTAAAGAGAGAGTAGAAATTCCGGGAATCGAGAAAACGTGCCCCGATCGTACTTATTTATACGTCGCTAGTTGTAGAATATTATGATGAAAAATTTTAAAATCATATTACGTCGGTATGCGTCATTATGT
Source organism: Teleogryllus oceanicus (assembly GCA_964035755.1). Lineage (NCBI taxonomy): Eukaryota > Metazoa > Arthropoda > Insecta > Orthoptera > Gryllidae > Teleogryllus > Teleogryllus oceanicus. The sequence continues at coordinate 5,839,796 of CAXIVR010000004.1, read as the reverse complement.
GAAGCATAGCTCTTGAGCTTTAGTTCAGTTGAATGAGTTAGGACCCCGCACCTGGAACGTCGGAGGCCGGGGGTTCTTGGATCCGACCCCGACGGTGGCGTCGGAGGTGCGTCGGAGGTGCTCGCTGTCTCCTCCGATTAATTCCAGGTGGATGTGGAAGAAGCACCTCAATAAACGGACCAAGTAGTGCGTGTGATTCTTCCACCACCTTCCCGGTCAGCGCTTCCATCCTTACGGCTGGGGAGGATTCATTCCCTATTATACGTACAAAGACATTCTGCAGCACTGTCAGTAGGTGGATGGCAGGCAAAGAGAAAAACAAGCAAACAAGGAGAAACAAGTGTGGATTTATGCATTCTTTGCTAAATAGAGAAAAGAATGCACGTGATAAAACATTAAACAAAAACTAGCTGCTTCAAATTATTTAATAACCAAATACTGGGAACACGCTCACAGGTTAATACTTGATGTTGATGATCAAGATGATTGTTTCAATTTCATAATGTGTCAGACAATAACAAGAGAACAATACTACCGCTAAATATATTGAAAGTGTGACTTATTTATTTCAGTACTTTCTTTAGTATTTAAGAGCGCTTCACCTTGACCGGGCATCGACAATCGCCAGTCAGACCATCACGCATGATACATCTATCTACTCAATATACGAATTGGATGAGATAGGTTTAGTGCCGAAAGAACTTCACTGGACCACTCGGTGGAGCAACAGCGGAGTGCATCACTCCATATATGAAACCCGCCAGCCCCCATTTCTGGTTCCGAGGTAAGCCTTAGACCTCTCTCAAGCTTTCTTCTAGTTTTACAGGTAGGGAAATCTCCCTCATTTTGCGCCGATCCGTTGTAGACCGTGTGTCCATAATTCACAGTTTTATTATTTATGGTTGGGATCACAATGAAAGAAAGAGGTTGAATTGATGACACATGGTGGATAAATAGGTAAAGCATGACGGACGACTATGCTACAACACACACGCAATCATTCATGCCCAAGGTGCGATTCGAAATAAAATCCCTCGAGCCGAGGAAGAACCGATTCTCCCACTGAAACGACTTGGTACACCCGCGTCGGTTTATTTATTGCAGATGTTACGTCACCCACCACTGGTTACGTGACGCGCTAGGAGTGTGCGTTGGGCCCACTGTGTGGGACGCCGCCTGTGGTTCACGCGCCAATCCCCCCCTCCCCCGCTCGCATCGATCGCTCGTGGCCTTAATTTATCACCGCTCTACTAAATGTCTCTAATAGCCCATTAGTCGAGGTGGAAAACAATTCCCCAATGAAACAGCCAGCGAGACACACAATAAACTTCTGCATGACCTACAGTAAGCCGGTGCGGTGCGGCGCGGCGTGGCGGGCTCTGCTGCCCTGGAAAAACCGCGCCACTGAGGCTCCGAGGGCCTTCGAGTGCGTTAACGCAGTCGCGTTTTTTACGCGGCGGATTCTCAATTGCGCGGCCGCTGAATTACCGGCGATTCAATCGGTGTACACAGACCACGAACACGCAGGAATTGTTTAGCGTTTCAAAGCTAAAGGAACTACAGGTCAATATTCCATGTTTTCCTATTTTCCCTAGGGGAAATGAGACAGGGCGTCGTAGGATGTTGCAGCACGAAGCAGCTCAGTGGAACATATTACATAATATTATTCGAAAATTCATAATTGTTATACTCATATTTTATTACATTTAATAAATTATAAATATGTTTAATAAATTTATAGGGAATAAGAAAATTACTCTTTGTATTCGAAGAACAGAAAAAATTTGATTTTTCAGAAATATTTTGCCTTTCAGAAAAGAACGCATTCATCAAACATTAACTTCAACAAATGTGGCTAATTTAAATGCAATTTCTGTTTGTCTGTGAATGTGCTCCTAAATGGCACCGTCAGTCGGGCGATGGGCGTTTCGGAGCGCGTCCCTCGTCCTCTGGACGAGTGTCCTCCAAGTTTGGATAAAATCAACTTCTAACTTTATCAACGGTAGTTCAATCCTGCTCGCTAACACAATTATCCATAACAACAGGTTCAAGTTCCCAAAATTAGCCCTCTTCAGGTTAAACACAGCACTCCAAGTATCGCTCGTCAAGCGACTGAGTAGCTCCTTTTATGTTAACACAGTCTTCTTAAAAATAAATAGAATATTTCTAGGAGAGGTGACCAAACAAACGAATAAAACCTAACAACAATATTTCTTCTGAATCTTAACATTTTTAACCATTTATTTAATTTCTTTTCGTTTTTCAGTTGCTTTGACGATATGTTCATTTCCCCCCATTTTCGTGTGTATCATCAAAATTGCGCTCTCAATTTTTACAATAATCATCGCTTCTATGATGCAATGCATTCTCATATGTGCATATAAATTATCGCTTACTTCCGTATTGGTAACCGTCTCCTCTAGGAAGGTTTCAGGAACCAACTGAATGCAATTAGATCAGACTATTGAAATGTAATTCTTATATGGTGAGTCATCACTGTGATGAGTCATCACATAAATAAATATTGTAAAAATAATGTGTATTAAAAACCAAAAATCTGAGGGAATCATATGACGATGTGGTAAATAATAATTTTTTTTAGGGAAGTGAAGTGTAAGTAATCAACTAGGGAAATAGTGGACATTATTGTAAAAATAACTTGAAATGGACACATGAGAAATTTCCGCGGGGGCAATTAATCATATAAACGAGTGAAAGAATCGATTAGTCAAGAAATAAACAATATAAGACGCACGTACAGGACGCATCAATCAGGAACGAGAAAGTGAGAGAGCGAAGCGAAAATCCGCATCAGAAAACTAAGGAGGAACGGAAATGTGAACAGTACTGCGCATCATAGGTTTTATTTATTTACTTTTTTATTTTTTACGTAAAAGTAGCTAAAAACTGTGTGTGACGTGCTTCGAGCTATGGGGAGAAGGTTAACTGAGGAACAGCGCGTTTTATGAACAAGACGCAGACGGTGTTCTGACATCGTGATGATTGGATGGCTAATGAGAGCTGGCCGCAATGATGGCAAAAAATGTTTTAAATTTAATATTTAGAGATACTTGGTGATAAGGAGAAAATTTGGAACATGATGGCTGATGATGTAGTGGACTAGGCTAATCATAATTTTGAATCTACCTGGAATTTTTTGGCCAAGAAGACAGAGGACACGAACAGGAAAGTGGAAAAAGGGGACATTCAAATCAGACGTATTATGGGAAGATTTATAATTGGCGGTAAATGGCCATGCATGCATGCATGCATGCATGGGGAAGTAAGAAAAGCATATGAATGCGGCACTGTAAATAAGAATAGGAATGGAAGTATTAAAGTATAAAGGTTTTCAAGAGTTTTTATTGTCTGTTGTGTTGTTTTGGTTTTGATATGGTAGTGTATTTTGTATGTTTTATTCAAGCTGAAAATAAGCAGATTATAATAGTTGTCTAATAAAAAGGGAGTTTTATTATTAATATTATTATTATTTATTATTATTATTATTATTATTATTATTATTATTATTATTATTATTATTTCTCACTGGTACAAAAATTCCGAGTCCAAATGAGTAGTAGATTCAATATTTATTACGTACATTTCGTCGCCGAACTCCGTAGTCACCGGTCTGTAGACACATGAAATACATTTTTTTCACGACGAATATCCTCGGCGAACTGATCGAGTATTATTAATCGAAAAAGATACTTAAATAGAACTTACTTATAAATAAATACACAATAGTATAAGGTAGCCATATTGGCAAGCCGATTTGAAGCTAAAATATAATATAAGGAGTAATAGAATTAGTATTGTTGACAATATTACGCGGTTGGCCTAAATAATAAATAAATACAGTTTGTGTTCATCATACAGAGAGGGACAATCCGTTAAGCTTAAACATGCAATTCATGTAAATTTCGTTTCGTAAATTTCGTTTGTTGTCGTATTCATATCAAGTTAATTCTGTGTAAAGTTCACAAGAGTCGTTCCTTTTCTGTTCAATTCTTTAATATTGTTCGGTTCCGCCTGCGAAACGCATTATAGTTTAATGTATTATCGATGAAAAATAAAATGACCTTCACAATATCCATGTATATTATTCAGGATGAGCCTCGTAACTTTAGCGCCTATTGTAATTTTCGAATGGCTGAAGTTATTTCAATGTAGTTTTCACGAAAGTGCATGAGAGAATGGGGTTAATTGATGCACGTATTCGTTTCGATTTTACCACTCGTATTTTAAGAAATATTGCAGTAACATTGTGTTTTTCAAACGGAACTCTACATATTCTTTATTCTATCATGACGAGTACAAAAATACGAATCCAAGGATATACATATTGTCATATGTTAGATAAGCATTTTGGGTAATTATGATTTTTTTGCGACTCCTGTTTAACGTATATTTTAAATGTAGCTGTCCACCAACCAAGATCGCGTAGCGCCCTCCCTGCCAGCACGTTCATTTATTTATTTACTTTTTATTTTTTGTTTCTTTATTTATTTTTATTTATTTATTTTTTATTTATTTTTTATTTATTTACTTTCATTTATTTTTATTTATTTTTATTTATTTATTTTTATTTCATGCCTCTGGGATGGCTCATGGGTAGCTACTAGCTTCCCTGTGTTGTCCCCGGGTTAGATTCCCGGTCGAGGCCAAAATATAATTATAGCTTTCAGTCAAAATCGTCCCATTTTCTGTAGCTGTGTGACGAAAATCTCAAGCCGACGGATCTTGTTAGTTACCGTGAAGAAAATACGGCATGTGCGCCTCATGTCACTTTGACTCCCAAGCATGGGAATTTAACTCGTTCCAGGCAAGAGGGACACCGGTAGCTGGCCGGCGAAGTCCGAATTCCGACCCAAAACGCCAAATAAATACATATTTTTATTTATTTCTTTTTATTGTTAACAAAAGTATTTGCTCCGATGAAATAAAATCTATTCTCAGGGGTAAATCGGCAATAAATTTGGGCTCTTATTCCCCATGTCCTTCACCAAGAAATAATATTTTCTGCAGCGACAAAATGGAGAATGGCAATTTGAATAACTATATTTCTCACTGAATTCTAGAAGATGTGCTCAGATAATAAACTTACAATTATGTCTAGAAGCAAAACAAGGGGCCATCTCAGCATTTGCTCAATGGATCAGGGAAACTGGACGAAAAACCTGCCCGAGATGAGGGTCATTGACTCAGAAGTTGCGGTACAATACTTGTTACAGGTTGTTTAGAATTATACTATTAAAGGAAAAAAAAAAAAAGTATAATCTCTAATTGTACAGAAACATTAATGCAGCAGAAACGATTTTACGTGAAATTATTTTTTTTTCGAATTTAATCGCTAAATGTCATCTGGCAAAGTGTTGTAAAATAATGTACATTTATTGTATGTGAAAGTTTTGTAATGAGCTGTTGATACTGTCACCTGATGAATATGATTATTACGTCGAGTGTTATAGTTAAAGACATCGGCGTTTTCTGAAAATTTATTCCCGCACTTAAGCAAGTAATTTTTGACAAAAACCACTGATTCGTAAATCAACACACAAGGTAATGGTAAAATTCCTAGATTAATAAAGAGAGGCTTACAAGAATAACGTGGGTGGGATTTGGTTATTATTCGTACAATTCGTTTTCGCAATCTAAAAGTCTGGGAGCTATCAGATAATTTTCCCAGAATACTATACCATATCTCAGGCGGGAATGAACATTCGCGAAATATACACAAGGAGCAGTATGAAGTCTGACTGAATTTGCAAGAATTCTGAACGCGTAGCATAATGAACTTAATTTTGTGTTCAATTCATTTAAATGGACGTTCCATTGAAGGCGTGACTGAATTGAAAGACCTAAAAATTTTGTTGCCTTCATATCAGTCAATGGTATACCATTCATTTTCAATGCAGCATAGAATTGTTTATTTAAACTGGAAAAATGCATTAAATCGTTTTACTTTCATTTACTATAAATTTGTTATTACGGAACCAATTTGAAATATCTGATATTGTACTATTTAAAGGAAGCATGCATTCATTTGTCGATGGTAGAGAAGGGTTGAGAGTATCAAGTAGGTGAAAATAAATCTGTTTTGTAATCTAAAACACTAAATTTGTTTTGAGTTACTCCGAGCGTTACAACATCTGTTAAATAGGAGTCGCAAAAAGGCAAAATTACTCAATAAAATTCTTATCTAACATATATGTATTTAATAGGATTCATCTTTTTATGCTTGTCATGATAGACTAAAAATATGTATAGTTCCATTTAAAAAAATCAAAGTTACATCAATATCTCAAAAAATACAAATGACAAATTAGAAATGAATACATGTGTTACCGTGAAAATTACATTTCAACAACTTCAACCATTCTAAAACTGCAGGAAGTGCTAAAGTCACGTGACTTCCCTTGTATATTTACAGTAACTTCACGGAATACTGTGTGTTTGAAAGGTTCTCCTGAAATGGGGGGAGGGGTGCTAACGCACGTGGCGGCAGATTCACCACGTTGACTCGTATGCGCTAACGTTGACTTGCCAGATTTCTGATATATATGAAAAATAACTGTGAAATACATCACTCCCATAAGCGACGATGCTCCGAATATTACAACATTTTATTTTAAAAATTTTATCATAGTCAATACATCAATACAGAGTAATACACAATAAATAAATAATAAAAAAGACAATTCCTTTCAGTGAATTGCTGTAGGCGTAGATCTTACGGCTGCAATGAGCACTAGAGTGGAGAGAAGTTGCGCGGTGGCGAACGGGGATGAGAGAGCCCGTGCAAGGTGGGACGTGGGCGTGGGCATGAACGTGGGCGTGGGCGCGAGCGCGAGCGTGGGCGTGAGCGTGGGCGTGAGCGTGGGCGAGGGCGTGAGCGTGGGCGTGGGCGAGGGCGCGGGCGTGGGCGGGGCGTGGGCGTGGGCGTGGGCGTGGGCGTGGGCGTGAGCGTGGGCGTGGGCGTGGGCGTGGGCGTGGGCGTGGGCGGGGGCGAGGGCGAGGGCGAGGGCGAGGGCGAGGGCGAGGGCGAGGGCGAGGGCGAGGGCGTGGGTGAGGGCGAGGGCGTGGGCCAGGCCGGGGGCGTGGGCGTGGGTGGGAGGGGGGCGTACCTCGGGCGGCGCGTGACTGCCTGGGCGCTGGCGCGCGCGCCCGCACCGCTCTAGCGTGTAATTGTTCGCGAAATAAAAGGGAGATTGGACTGTTCAGGAAGAGCTGTCTTCCGTTGTGCGGTGGGGCTGGGCGGGCGCCGTGCAGGAGCGGGGCGGGGCGAGGCGGGGCCGAGCGGAGTGGGTCGGAGTGGGGCGGAGCGGGCCGTGGGGGCCGCAAATGTTTGCAAGGGAAATCAAACGAAATCGCGCGTGCTCTGGCGCCTCTCCGTCGGCCTTTGGCTGCCTCTTGGGTTCTTGGGGAGACATCGAATCTGAAGGACTTGTAAGTACCAAAGGACAGGGTTGAGGTAGTGTGAGTAATTAAATGATTTCTTATTATTATCCACCTCTCCCTCAACACTCGATATTAAGGAAGAGAAATTTAATAATCAAAAACAGGTGAATAAATATTGCACATTACAATCATATATTTTAGTGCACGTGACATTAAATGTAATTGTGGAGTAAACACAGTCGTGGATCAAATAAGAACAAACTTTTTGAATGAATATTGGAAAATCAAAAAACAATGCAGACTATTTCTCTACATAACTTCCGCCAATATTTACATATTTTGCCACCAAATTGGCAGTTTCATAATTCCGTTCTCAAAAAAAAAAAAAACGTTTTGTTGACGTGTCATTTGCGCACGAAGTCTTCCACGTCTTCGTTAATGGAAAATATCTCGCCACCCAAGACCTCCTAATGTGGTTCGAAAAGAATGTGTCTGTAGTCTGAAGGCGCCAAGTCTGGGTTATAGAGGGATGCTCCAACACTGTCCAGTGTAATTTCTTCAATATTGATGGGTCAACAGCTGCAGTATGAGGCCTTACATTGTCATGGAGGAGGAGAACACGCCGTATGGAATTCCTGCGTCTTTCGACAGGTAGGAATCTCTAACCTTCAAGAGATCACAATAGTGAGTTGCATTCTGTTCGTTGCTCGTGAAGGATATCAACGCACACCACTCCATTGATATTCCAGAAGACAGTCATTAAGATTTACGAGCAGACAAACGAGTCTTTGCTTTGGCTGACGCTGATTCATGTTTTGATCGTCATTGCATATTGGACCTCTTCGTTTCAGGAGGTGGTGCACCAACATTTCATCACTTTTGAGAATATGTCTGAGAAGTAGGTCTCCTGTACCAAAAGATCCAAAAGTCTTTGCGATGCTTCCACCCTTGCAGACTACTGATTTACATTCAAAGTTTCGGTACACTTCTCACACAGATTTTTCGACTTTATAACTTTTTCTGATGATTGTTTACACACTTCCATATGATAATGAAAATTGTATCACATATATCACGAACACTTATTCATCTGCGTCTCCGAATGTTGTTTAATGCAGTGCTCGTCCACGGACGCTGAGCATGAGTGAGATTGGAAGCGCTTTTACGACCGCCACTCAACAACTTGTACCATTTGTAGACTTGAAACTTCGGAAAGTTCTCACCATCAAATTGTCCAAGCAATTGCTTCAAAATTTCTGACGGTTTCCCACTTTCATTCGCCAAAAACAGAACAATAATGTGTTGCGCAACTGAAACGTGTACACTCATTGTGATAAATAAAACAATAAGGACTACAGAAACAAAAGTGCTACGCTGATTGAGAGTAAACAATAGAAACAACTGCAGACATTACTCACGGAACTGAATCCAGAAAAATATCGCGTTGATTACAAATTTCTCGTTCATATTTGATCCACCCTCGTATTACATTATTTATTATATTAATTACGCATTTACTTTTATTTTTTGTATTCACTTTTTTTAGCAGGGACAGACGTTTCGTTAAAATTTTCAAATTTAACAAAAACTGAGAATGAACTATGTTGAAATAAATTATGGATCGCTGCACTGCCTCCAACCAAAATGTCCAGCATTCTAATAGCTGAAGGCAGGGAGGAGAAAAAAAAAAGCGCTTGGGCGCAAGAAAGGGAGTCACTACAGCGAATTTTTGAACGAGTCTGTTCGAAGGAACAACTGACGGTCGCTGCCTCGCAAGAAGTGGAACCCCGCGCTGCGGCCGCGCCGCGCTCCTCTCTTATCGACCCCCCCTCCGCCCCCCCCACGCTCACGCGCGCTGGACCGCGCCGCCTCGCGCCTTCACCTGCCAGCACTGGACGCTTCTCAACGAAGGAATGTGCGGGGGAACTGAAGCCTCGGCGATCAGGATAATGGTGTAGGGCACATTTATAATTATTAACGCCAAAAGGTCGATAAAGAGCATATTACAGATGCGGTTGAAGTTTATAGCCAACTCGGACTGTTATATGAGTTATCGACCGCGTGCCGTTTAATGTTTTTCGTCACACCAACGTCTCATAAGAAAATTAATGATGTAAAAACAGCACATACTTGTTCGAATTATTTTTCAATTTGCAATTTTCTCGTATTATTTTTCAGACATTTCAATAAAAATGAGAAACATACACCATTTTTAAACGTTCTTGTTCTATCCGTAAAAAAACTAGAGAAAAAAAATTGAGTTGTTTTTTGAGAATTTTATAAATTGCATTAACTTCAAGGGAAATTACGCGCAATATACTTGGGTATCAAAATATTATACATGGACTGAAAAACTATTTTTATGTCGTAAAGGACTACTTTTAGAACAGATGTTTTATTAAGAAAAATATTTGTACTTTTGAGATGATAAAATTTTCCTTTTTTTGAAAAAAGAAGAAGAGAAAAACATTGGACCAGCAGAACTTTTCTCGGCCTTTCTTACATACAAAAAAAATTAAGGTAAATATTTTGGAGGTGTCTTTGGAAAATTTACTGGTTAAAAGTTCCGAAAACTACATGTATCTTTAAAAAATTGTGTCTACATGCCCTGATTTTAAGATCTGTTTGAACAACAGACTTCATTAAGGAAACAAATTCTCATCTTCAATATGGTAGTTGCAGGAAGACGCTGAAAAATCTTGAACTGCTGCAAATTTTAAAAAGATAAGAAATTTTCACAGAATTAAGATCTCTATATTCCATCTCGCAAAGTCTGGAGTTTATTTAGATCGATCGGAAAATACCCATTTTGCAGAAACGGTTTACACTCCCGCTTTGACCAAAGACAAACGGAGATGGACGACCAGGCATGCAGACACACACACAGACAGACTGTTAGCCCTCAATCGATTTTTCGGTATTAAAAACCCACGAAATGTAAATTCTGACTACCAACCTCTTAGAGGACGTCATTTGTTATATGTATAAAGTAAATTTATCCCCTCTTTTGTTAGAGTATCTGCCAATACAAATATTTTTGTCGAAAAATCGCCGATTTCCGCCTAGGTATTACAACACTTACTCTTTACTACGTAAAATTGATTAACGTGGAACCCTTTGTCACGCGTTGTTGGTATCTTCAGAAGCTTCCTTGTCTGCCACGAAACTAGCGGGAAGCTTGCGAGAAACTGAAACTGTTTTCGCTTTCCATCATGGGTTGCGGATTCAATCCCCGACGAAGGCATGTGGAATATGGGCGAGCAAACAAGCCTTTGGAAGGCTTAACGGGGTACTCTCGTTTCCTGACCCTCATCTTCTTATTACATCATCACCCACTGGTCTCAATGACGTCAGCAGCTGAAGGGAGACTACACCCCAAGTAATAAACAAAAAAGTAAATAAGTAAGTAAATAAATAATACAACTCAACAAGGTCACTCCAACTGTAACAGTCGTTTGTCAACTACCAAATCTTCAATACCCCTTCAATTCCCCAAAAACAAAAAAGTAAGATTCTAAATTCTGAAGAACTGCAGTCATTCCTGCACATCGACTGGTGGCCGACTCCAGCAATTTTCCAACCCTCGCTGAAACACAAACTGGATTCCAACATTTACAACTCACTACGTACTGCTCCAATGCCAAGTGTTCCCCCGCATGTTGCTTTCATCAATTTACATTGGATAACCATTCAAATTTAGGATAAAAAATTTTCAGCAAACACTGAACACTCATGAAATCATTTGAAAATCTTCACTATTTGGATATCTTCTGAAATTTAACAATTCACGGCACTTCACCAAACTTTCATCAGTGCACACACTAATACTTGATGTCTGTAAATTGGGAATCGTCGCATTTCACTCAAGTCTAAATAGAAGAATTGCAAACGTCATCGGGAACATACCTAATTTATTTACCAAAATGACTATGTCATTTCTTCTCAAATGTCTCATTATCAACCTCTCGAAAATTTCGTTAATAAACCAAACAACAACAGTCATCAACAATTGCTCTATTAACCTGTAACTCTTTTACTCTTACATGCACTGCACTTCCCAACTTGCCGAAAGACTAGTTGCGGGGTTAGATCTTGCGCTGTCTGGGACGGTACCTCGCTGGCAGAGATACTTTGGAGGAAACCCCCAAATTCGACATATAGATCAGCGCCGATTCTACGTTCCATTTGGGGAAGCCACCTCCCAGATTAAATATGCACTTCGGTTAGGGAATTATTCGCCCTAATAGTTGACGCGCCACCTTCCGGTTTAAAAATGCACTTCTGTTAGGGAATTATTAGCCCTAATAGTTGACGGTGTTCGAAAACACAAAAGCTCCCATCAACATCCTAGCCAGTCCTGTTGGTCCCAAAAAAACTAACAGATTTACCACAGTTTTCCTGTCACTGCTGCACTTTTGATCCTCCTGCAGTTTTCTTCACCCAGTACCGTCACCACACCGGCGCTACGAAAGCCCCAAATTCTCTCTCGATATTCGGTTTACTTGAAATTATTGCATTCGTGGGTGGGGCCGGAGCCGCGAAAGTAGACGCTGGTGGTGGGGGAAGGGGGGAGGTGCGGTGGGTTCTGCATGCTGAGCGCGAGCCGTCCCGGCGCTGCGCCGAATAAATAAGGCTTTGAGAGCGCGTGGGTCGCGCATATGCGGGCGCCGGTCGCTCGCCCGATGCCAAACCACTCTCGGTCTGTTCGCTGTTCTTGCACTCCGCTCGCCCCCGGCTCCATCGGCCTCTCTGTCGCCAAAGCACCAGCGTGAGTTGCGTTTATTGCGTGTGATAGGCGCGGGTTGGGTGATTCAACGGCCCAGAGATAGGATTCTGCCCCGATCACCCGACAACTACCTCCTCATTTTTTTTTTCTCCCTGCCGTACCTCGCTTCAGCTCTATTTGAAATTATGATTCATTTCCCAGAAATTTTTCCAGCTGTGAAAATGTTACTTTTGTGTCAAAAAACGTTTTCTGCAAAGATAGAGGATGCTTCATCTATTCTCAAGTACAAAAATATTTTATTAGCGTTCGTCACAAAAATAGTTTATAGTCGCTAACCAAGAGAGTTGTCGAACAATAAATCGGACGACGATAGCTACGGGCAACAGTACAGAACGCTTTATTGGGACTTTACGCTAACTCATCAAGCCTACAATTGAAAATTACAAACCTGCAGAAATTTTACCTTCATATTTTAATTTTTTTTTCAATACAAACACAATTCCTGTGAATATTAAAGAGAGACCTAGAGTAAATTTGTAAATTTTAGAAAATATTTTCAGGAAAATTTCAATAACCGTTCATGCAACAACATTGATAAAAGGAGAGGAATCATTCATACCAAACTTCTAGTACAACACGTATCGAGTTCTGAGATGACAGTGAGGTTATAATTACCATACTTCTGTCTCAGAATTTAAAAAAAATAACAATAAAATAAGAATTTTACTACTGAACATAGTTCCCGATTGCTTCAATGTGGCCTACTAAACCGTAGTTCGCTACACTACGCTGTGTTGAGGTACATTAATGCGTATTGTTCTTACTCACTATGGTTTTCTACGCTTATTGTGCTGCTGTACGCAGCGCTGGGCGGCATTGCCCAGGATCAGATACGTGAAGTGTGTGCGTGTGCGTGGGAGCGGCTGGGCTAAGCTGATGTGAGCTGCGCTGTCGCCGTGAGGCGCGCCACGTGACGCACGCGCGGTGCGCCGGAGCCCTCCCCCCCTTCCTCGCCCCTGCCTCTGTCTACGCTCCGACCACGCTCTCGCGCCAGCCACTACCCTCGCTCCTCTACGCCCACTTCCTCGCCCCTGCCCTTGTCCGCGTCCCCGCTCTGACCCCGCTTCCGCCCCGCTCCTGCATCTCTCCCGTCCTCGCCTACGCCTTCGCCCCCACCCCCGCCCCCCCCCCCCCCGTCCCCCGGGCCGTCGATCCCGCCCCCACGGCAGCTCCCGCGCGCGCAGTCAGTCTGGTCACGGGCGCGTCGTTCTTCGCCGCAACTTTCCCCCGCGATGTATGATTGCTGATAGGATCGAACACCGTCATTGTGGCAACTTGTCGGCGCCTTCGGATCCGCGGCAAGGCGTAACTCACTCGCCAACTCCGCAGAAAGGGTTCCCGCGTGCGGCGGCTGTTGGCCGCGTCCACAGCCTGCGCAACGCGCCCCAGAGTTGCCGACTCAGGGAGCAGGAGGCGGCCTCCCCGCCAAGCCCAAAGTGTGTTCACCAACTTGTAACGCCCCACGACTCTGTCACAATCTTTCCGACAGTCGAACACAGCCTGCTGGGAAAGAAAATACCACTTTGCGGTGTCATGAAATTCAACGAAATTTTATACACGGTTCACTCTGCGAATGTTCCATATCTTTCATTTAGTGTCACTGAATCCCATTGATGTTTAGTTATACCATGTTACACATTTTTGAAATCACCTGAGACGGAGGAAGAGAGAAAAACGTTACGGAAATTTAATGTTTAAACCTTGTTGAGTAATAACCTTGCACGTGGTACGTACAATTATCTTATATTTTACCTAGCTAGGTTTTTTGCTTTCCGGCTAACGCTTACGCCGTAGAGACAAAGTTATGTAATGCTGCGCGAAAAACTACCAATTTTTGGCAGAAAAGTTATTGCAGTATCCTGGCAACGCAAAAGTAGAAACATCCAGTCGCTAAATTTAGAAACACATCCTCTAATACACAGTGTTGCCAGAATCCATGTTTTGTGGGACCTTGATAGCGAAAAGTGCAATAACGGCAAAACGTTTGTCTGTGAACAACGCTAGCGACTAATTTGTTCAGCCGATTTTCTCCAAAATTGATATTCCTTAATTCATCTGGCTTATCTGGTCGCTTCTTGAATTTGAAACATATTTTAATGTTGTAGGTACTTTACATGAAACCCATGGAACATTTTCAAAATTAAAAAAGTCTCCATGCTTTATAATTCAATTTTCTTGTTGGATAGTGTGAAGGACGCTTAAGAGAATGGTTCAGGTCTCATGTTCCTTGAAAATCCTGATTCCTTGAAAATGGCAAAAATTCAAACGTTTTCCGGCGGCTTCCTACAACTACATTTATGAAGATAGTGACTTTTCCCTTAATGAAATATGATCTTTAAAGATAGATTTTGAAAGAAGGTCATGTACAGTTTTTCAAAAATTTAAGTTCTTCTCGTGTAATTTAACGTGAAAGTGTGTGCGAGAAATTACGTGCTGTTTAACACCACTAGTTTCTCAAGTAATGTTTGGCCTGATAGTAAAGCACGGTCGGAAAATAAATGTAATGTAAAATAAATATCTCCTTTCAATTTTAATACTAGGAACTAGGAGTACTTGGTAAGGGACTGTTACTTAAAGTACTAATACATAAATACAAAATTGTTTAACACTTCTTCACAATTACTGCCAATCAATATATTTGTTTAAATATAGAAATTTACTTTTATCATTTTTAATGAAGCACAAAGAAAGTCAAATTCATCAGTTTTGAAACATTATTGATTTAAATCATCTCTACTTTTTATGTGGTACTTATTTAATTATAAAAAATGTCAAAAACTGTGCATGACGCTCTATACCGAGAAGTGTACTCTGCACACATTCTATCGATATCTGAATTTGGAACCATAATTCATATCGTGTGCTTAAGGAAAAGGTATGCAGTCCAAAATCAATAAACTAGCGACCTGCAGATAAAAACTGCGATTTTGCGGACAGCATTCTATGGGCACATATTTCTGAAGACTTCATTGCTGAGTAAATAATATTCAATGTTGGTCTTTTGTACTGAAGAGGAGAGTCATCTAATTAAATTAATTATTTAATTACAGCAACCACATTTTATTACGTTAATTATATATAATTACATTAAATATTTAATTAATTATCTTTTAAAATGCATTAAATGTATTAATGACATACAACCTACATTAAATACATTTTAATATCCTTATTCGAAAAAAATGTTTTTATTAAATTATGTTCCTAAATATTGACAAGAAATGAATGAAAGAAGTTTAAATATTCCTGATGTATGTTCTTGTTATAAGAAAGAAAATATAAAATAAGAAAAAATACTAGTTCAAATAATTTAATCTTTTCAACAAACTAATAAAACGATTTACCGCTGAATTTATATTTTTAAAGCAAATAGGGATCCGCTCGAAATCTGATACATCTGAAAAGAAGCTTTCATTAAAAAATTAGAATTAAAGGTCGACGA
Organism: Teleogryllus oceanicus; assembly: GCA_964035755.1. NCBI lineage: Eukaryota > Metazoa > Arthropoda > Insecta > Orthoptera > Gryllidae > Teleogryllus > Teleogryllus oceanicus. The sequence goes on along the minus strand of CAXIVR010000004.1, from coordinate 5,824,167 downwards.
ACGCAATCACTTTCTGAATAAAGAATACTTAAAACATTTATTAATTAAATGAAAAAGTTCTCTTTCGGATTTTCTGTTTTTTGCTGCTTGGGAAAGCTTTTTCAACAAATAAAAAAACATTTTTAACATACGGAGTGTTTTCTCAAAGTAGGTTTCTAGGTATGTCCGATTCGTCAATAGTAAATCCGGTTGCGCTATAAGCGAAAACTGACTTTGATCTTTAATATTCGATCTTCCTGGGCTCGTGAACTACTATGGCCACTACTCCCGTCGACGCACTGACTGTTTTATGCAACGAAGTGTGAGTGGTCCTCCCCGCTGGATGACGAAATCCAGCGTCGACCTACAAGTGGGAGTAAGGGAGATTCCCCATTCAGGTATCTACCCCAGAAAGGCACAGTCCCAGAAAGGGCAAGCTCTCAGCACTCTACTGGACTTCAAAGTAGTGCATGCAAGTGTCACGGAAAACTATCGATCAGAGCACCTGGCCGCTACAATTCTCCTTCAGACTGCGGCTGCATTTGATTGATTATTTTTTTCGTGTTTCCGGGCGCGTCAACTGCTTCGGTCTCTAGTCCCGTTAGTGTAGTGCATGTTTTTCTCGGGGGATGGCGGTGATCTTCCCTCGCTGGAGGGCGAGATCCGGCACCGACCTACCGTCGGCTAGTGGGATTTCCCCCTAACCAGGACTCTCCCACCAGCGGGGCACCGCCCCAGCCGGGACAAGCTCTAAGCTCCCGACCGGCCTCCCGGGATATGTGGTAGTGTAGTGCATGTTAGTGTAAGTGTGTGTGTATGTAAGGGGAGAGGGTAGGACAAGGAAGATGGAAGGACAGATCGCGCGCGGTCCGTGGCCCTTTTGGTAGGATACTGCTCCGACATTCGCCTAATGTTGATCGGAGAAACCACGGAAAACTCTCGATCAGAGCATCCGGCCGCTAGAATTCTCCTCCAGACAGCGACTGAAGGCTGCATTTGTCCTAGGTATACATCTAACTTGGAATATCACTGTCGCCACAGTCTGTAGTTGAATCCCACCAACACTTCCCTGTGTTTTGCAGCGGAAACAGCGGCAATGCTGGATCTAAATTGAGCCGTTTCGGATATTTGATTTACAGGACGCTTTACGTTCAGACTTGCAGATTTCTCCACTTCTCTCCAAACACGCAGAAATATAAAAAAATAAAATAATCCCAATTGAATTAAGTATGTGTATAGAATTAATGCACATTGAAAACGGTGGTTTCCTTTACTAGAAAAGCACCTACGCTTGGGCGCGGGTCACAAAATGGAAAAGCTGAAGTAGAGCGAGAAGACGGCGAGAAGCACACAATAGCGGGGGCGAGAGCGGTTGAGCTGGGAGATGGTCGGGCCGAGAAAGGACGCGAACGGGAGAAGACTGAGAGAGAAGTCGAGTGGTTGGGAAACAGACCAAGGAGAGGACCAGGCGTGGTGTGGAGACGGGGAGCGGCGAACGGCTAATTCAGCGCCGATTTCGCTGCGCCACGACCGAGATCCGCCACTGCGAAGTACATTTACGGTTCTGCGCTACACGCGCCCCCGGCCTTTTCTCGCGCGCGCGGGGCGCCATTTAAATCATTCAGAGGCGGTACTTAGATAAAAAGGCTTCCCCACGCCGCGTTATAGAAACACTGCATTGTGAGAAAGGGATTTGTGTTTCAATTGCCGGAGATTTTTTAGAGGGCATTAAGTCGCGGCTGCGCCGAGGAAGAGAAAAGCCCCCGGGAGCCGGCGGCGGGGAGGGGGTCGAACGAAGGGAAGGCAACTGCGGAGAGGAGGGGGAAGCCCGGCGACGGAGCGCTCGTGAGAGGAAGCGCACACGCGAGGACGCGAGAAGAGAAAACGAAAGTGAAGGTGAAAGCGGGAGACAAAGTAGTCGCCGCATGGAGAATATTTGTACGAGCGGAAATAAGAGAGCGAGCGCGATAGTAGGGGGCGGGGACAATGGAGTGAAAGAGGGCAAAGTTGGGACGGGGGAATGGCGAAGAGAAGACAGACCGAGGAGAGCTACACGGGTGAGGAGAGGAAGAGGACCCGTGTGAGACGGAGCCACGTGAAAGAGGGTAAAGGTGGGGGCGGGGGAATGGCGAAGAGAAGACAGACCGAGAGCAACTACACGGGTGAGGAGAGGAATATGAGACGTGTGAGAGCGAGAGCGAGAGCGAAGCGCGTGAAAGAGGGTAAAGGTGGGGGCGGGGGAATGGCGAACAGAAGAGCAACCGAGAGCAACTACACGGGTGAGGAGAGGAAGAGGAGCCGTGTGAGAGCGAGAGCGACAGCAAAGCGCGTGAAAGAGGGTAAAGGTGGGGGCGGGGGAATGGCGAACAGAAGAGAAACCGAGAGCAACTACACGGGTGAGGAGAGGAAGAGGACCCGTGTGAGAGCGAGAGCGACAGCAAAGCCCGTGAAAGAGGGTAAAGGGGGGGGGGGGAAGGTAAAGGTGGGGGGGGGGAATGGCGAACAGAAGAGTAACCGAGAGCAACTACACGGGTGAGGAGAGGAAGAGGAGCCGTGTGAGAGCGAGAGCGACAGCAAAGCCCGTGAAATAGGGTAAAGGTGGGGGCGGGGGAATGGCGAACAGAAGAGTAACCGAGAGCAACTACACGGGTGAGGAGAGGAAGAGGAGCCGTGTGAGAGCGAGAGCGACAGCAAAGCGCGTAAAATAGGGTAAAGGTGGGGGCGGGAATGGCGAACAGAAGAGTAGACCGAGAGCAACTACACGGGTGAGGAGAGGAAGAGGAGCCGTGTGAGAGCGAGAGCGACAGCAAAGCCCGTGAAAAAGGGTAAAGGTGGGGGCGGGGGAATGGCGAAAGAAGAGAACCGAGAGCAACTCACGGGGAGGAGAGCGAAGAAAGCCGAAAAAGGGTAAAGGGGGGGCGGGGGAATGGCGAACAGAAGAGTAACCGAGAGCAACTACACGGGTGAGGAGAGGAAGAGGAGCCGTGTGAGAGCGAGAGCGACAGCAAAGCGCGTAAGGAGCGCCAGCGAAGGCGCGAGCTGAAAGAGCATCGGCGAAGAGAAGAGAGACCGAGAGCAACTACACGGGTGAGAAGAGGAAGAGGACCTGTGTGAGAGCGAGAGCGACCGCAAAGCGCGAGAGGAGCGCCAGCGAAGGCGCGAGCTGAAAGAGCATCCCTGCGCTGGAGGAGGCGGCGGCGCGGGAGAAGAAGTGAAATTGCCGACGCTGGCAACTCGCAGTTTAATCCGTTTATAATGTGATTAAGGTCGTCGGGTGTCGGCGGTGTTTTTGGGGGCGGGCCATGTGAATGTTCGCTCGCTGCGGGGGGTGATAGTGCGCGGCGTGATGAAGTCAAATCTTCCCCGCGCAATTATATCAAGAGCCGCAGTATATAGTCTCCTTGCAGGGCCCTCGGCTCCCTCCGTGCAGGGGCCCTCGCATAACACTTACCGCTGCGCGTTAAATTATGAGGAGAGGCATAACGATAAGAAAATCGGACTCGCTGTTGCTTCGTAACTTGGGCTGTCATTGAAGTGCGGTTCAAAAGGGCAATTGCTCCCCGAAGCTACACGCAAGTCGTCCACAAATTACCTTCGTTCAATTTAAGTGTATATAACCTTAAATCTAATAAGAACTATGTGATTAACCAACGAATACTAGTAGATTGTCACTCACATAATTCTTTTACAAATTGGCAGGAGTGTCATAAAGGCAGAACATTTGCTATCGCATGGTTGGCAGAATTTATCACGGGTATTTTGATTCTTAGGATAAATGTTATTAATGTGGGTGAACTTTTAATCTTAATAATTTCTAATTGAATGGCATCAAACACTACACACATGCAGCTCTCAATTAAATGGGTATTTTTATAATTTATGACAGAACGGGTGAACTAGCAAAATCAATTCAAGACTTATTTTCAAATTATCAGCTTTATTTTTATACTTTAGATTTACATACAGAGTAAATTCTATCTCATTAATGTATTGTTCGTGTTTTTGGCGACTTTTATATACTGTCCATCATCGTAATGTCACACTAAAATGCACCACCTGCGACAATGAATTATTTAATCCAAGGATCGCATGAACTCTTACAACCCTCTCCATATATTCTGTGCTTCACAGATATTTATTTTAATTTGGACGTAGGTGAATTATAAATAATCGGTATCACAAATAACGGTAACGTAAGCAGCTTTAACTGATTTTTCGTTTTAAAAAATGTTAATGAAACATTGCCAATAAACAGCTGATATTCTAAAAGAACCTTTCTCATATACTTGGCCTAATACTTAATAAATAGTTACAGTAAAGTTCAAATCTGTTACATAAGAACTTATCACCTTTTTTCAATTTCATGTCAGTAAACATAATAACGAACTAGAACTTACAATAATTCTTTTTTTAATTATTTATTTAAGGTCGCCTTATAAACAGCTAGGTCATTGGCGATCACAGTTACAAAAATACAGTATTTACAAATTCACATATTCGTTACACATTTTCATGGGACACACATACACAAATCCTAAAGCTGGATGTTATAATAGGGCAGACAATGTATAGTCATTAGCTAAATACTATTTAGTATATTGAATTTGGTGAGGAGTTCTATAATTTTCTTTTGGGCGGGATAAGAATTGAATATACAGTAGAGATTACAAGTATCATTGATGTTAAGGTTTGTTCTCACAGTCGCCATCACGTGGCAATCAACTATAATATGCTTCCTGGAAACTGGGAGTCCGCAATTTGGGCAAGGATCAGGAGTAGCCTTTTTAATTAGGTAGCTGTGACCGAGTTTAAAATGTCCTATAGGGAGTCTGGTTATAACCACTTGATGTCTTCTGCTAAGTCTAATGGAAGTGATGGGAGGTTCCTCGATATTCTTCCTAACTGCTTGTAATAATTACAAGTATGTTTTCTTTATTGAAAAAAATCAAAGTTCTAAAGTAAATTGGTTTAAACTTTACTAGATCAAAATAAATTGTTTAAAAATGCGCTCCACCCTTTTTTATGTATGAAAATGCAAAGAATTAAGCATTACAAATAATATTCTAACTTTATGTAAACAAGGAATGGAAATGCAAGGTTTCCATTAAACCTTACCTCTGCAAAATGCAATTTTACGATTCAAAAAAATATTCGTAAAAAATAGAAATTTGTAAATTTAAATATTTATATTTTAGGAGTAAATTTCTATTCTTTTAATCCCTTCGTTCGAAAACTTTCGAAATTTATCATGAAATACTTTGAAATTCCAACAGGAAGTGTTTCTAGGTCAAGGACTCCATTCACAATGTGTTGTTCCATTCCCCCACCCCACAGTCAGTAGGCGACTTGCTGGCGTCTGAACAATAGAATGTCTTCTCTAACTCCACACATTTGCAGAAATTTTTACAACTTTTCAACGTTCATTGACATGAAATTAATGGTTTTTCCATGTCATATCTTTTATCTCGTTGTGTTCATCTGTATTTGCGGATTTTGTATTGTAGATATCAAAAGAACTCTAAATTTGAACTAAATTTTAAACGATTGTGAAATTATTATTCATTTAATCAATAATGTAATGGTAATGAATTTAACAACAAGACTTCAGTGGTGAGGAACTTAGTTCTAATTTATCATTAGTGGGTATCTGTTCATTACTTAGTGTAATTGTAGCGACAAAACTCAAGGTACTGATTTGCAATCGAAATATATAATAATGTATTTTATCTAACATATTTTAGAAGTAGCGAGCTCTACAAAAAATATTTATCTATAATAATTTTGTTTTGAAATTTGACGTTTCTTGGAAATTAGAGTATTAGATGGATAAAAACACACAGGTAATAAACAAATACATCTATAAAATATAAGGTTTTAGGTTCCGTTGACTATTGTCCTTTAATTACTTAACTAGTGTTTCATTATTTTACATGTATTTTACAAGGGCTTAACAAGTTCATTAATTAATTAAATGTGCTTCTCCCTTTCATTTATCGCCATTGTAAGCATGATACGGGTTCTTGAATCATCTTTCAAATTCTAGTTCCGCCACGGAATCCACAAAAATTGCGCTTTGAAAAAAAAAACACGTCAATGGCTGAATGTATGCCCCTCGCTACACAATTCCCCTTTACAGACAGTGCTCAATGCTGTGCCTATGAATGAGCACGAGGCTCTACTCACGAGTTCTAAATATCTGGGAGCAAATGTAAGCAATGACCTCTTCTCGGAACAAGTTAATTAGTAAAGTGGGGTTCAACAGCTTGCAAACTTGGCGTGGAGAGCGCCATCGGTGACTCTTTAAAGCGGACGCCTCGATATGAGGGGGAGAGGAGTCGCGAGGAAGAAAAATAGCTGCGCATTTATCTCGCGGCGCAAATCAAGTACACCCGCGTTCAATTTCACGCCCCAGTGACTTTATTCTAGTTTTTCTCTCTTCCACCCCCGGAGATATTATATCGCGGTTGTATTGTCAGTAATATTTACATTATTTCTGTTAAGGTCGGTGCGAGTACTGACCTTACTATCAAAGACAAGTCAGCAGATGAATGTGATACACATCTCTTTTTAAGGAAACATGGCATCTAAGATTTTAATAAACTTTTAAAGGAATGTGAAAGAAAGAAACCATGTGATTGATTGATTTTTTCGTGTTTCCGGACGCGTCAACTGCTTTGGTCGTTAGTCCCGTTGGTGTAGTACATGTTTTTTCTCGGGAGATGGTGGTGATCTTCCCCCGCTGGATGGTGAGATCCGGCACCGACTTACCGTAAGCTAGTGGGGTTTCCCCTAACCAGGACTCTCCCACCAGCGGAGCACCGCCCCAGCTGGGACAAGCTGTAAACTCCCGACCGGTCTCCCGGAATATGTGGTAGTGTAGTGCGTGTTAGTGTAAGTGTGTGTGTAAGGGTGAGAGAATAGGACAAAGAAGAGGAAGGAAAGATCGCGCGCGGTCCGTGGCCCGTTTGGTAGGGTACTGCTCCGGCATTCGCCTGGTGCTGATCGGAAAAACAACGGATAACTACCGATAAAAGCAGCCAGCCGCTAGAATTCTCCTCGAGGCAGCGACTGAATTCGATCTAGCTGAAAAGCTAGTGTCAAAAATCCTGCCGCCGTCAGGACTCGAACCTAAGACCTCCCAGTCAGAGGCGCTGCAGTGGCATCAGTTGATGCACTGAGCTACCGCTCCCGGTGAAACCATGTGTTTCTTTCGAACCATATTATTATACCGAAAGCTAATTATTAGTTTTGAGGTTAAAGTACACCTTACAAATAACTCCCTCTGCTCGCACTTCATATTCACGTACTATTGGAAATAGATCTTGAGAAAACTCTATTCCATTTCTACAGTATGGACGGGGCAGACGACCAATAAGGGCCCATTACACGCCAGGGTCAATTCCACACGTCAGTGCACTTCGTATGGAAGACTTTACGATGACGAGATATGTAATAGTTCCTCCGGCGAAGAGACCACCAGTATAAAATGTTCGATGCAACAAACATAAAAAATGATATTAATGTGGCCGTATATAAGGGGGAGAACTCTTCACAGCATCTTCACGACATGACGTAAAGCGAGTCTTCGATATTACTACGCGTCAGGCGTAAACCTGGCACTTTACGGTTTCCTCTTGCAATAATTTATCCGCAGAGATGTCCGAGGAAAGGTAGCGCTGAATTTTCTAGGAAATGTCCCGATATTACTGCAGACTCTCTAACGTAAAAAATATTGCTTATCATTAATATATTGCTGGAGATTTTTGTATCTTTCCATAAATTAAGAAAAACGTTTTGCCTAGGTAATACGTATGTCTAGGTAACAAAGATATCTAACCAACATTTTTTTCTTGATTACCTCTTATTGAGTAAATATATATATTGGAAGTGCCTTTATACCCGGCTACAGAAAAGTCGCATCGTTTATGGGATGAAAACGTGTACTGGGTGCATCGTGTGCTGGGAAGAAAATGTTTATAAAGTATTTTTAACATTTGCTGCGGGCAAACACGCTTACAGAATAGCAGCTGTAATGTTTTAGCAGCACCGGTTTAAACGATGCGGCGGACTGATTGTTTTGCAGGTCATTGATTTTGCTGCTTATTTACATTTATCTTCATTCAACTCTATTATTTCCGTTTGCGCGCTGCGGAGGGAAGTTCTGTTGATTACTGGTTTTCATTTCGGGGTGGGGATGATGATGAATCATATTTAACTTAAACCACATTTCAAAACATTACGCCCGGACAATACGCATTGCACAGATTAGTGTATTGTCAGGTGGAGCATATTTATGTCGCACTGGAAAGAGGCAGAGGCGACTGGATGAAAAATTACGCTGCGACCGCTCGCCGCACCTTTCCCTCCGCGGCACGCCCACTCGCGGTCACCATGGTGACCAACAGGAGCATCGGCCACCTCCATGGCGTTAAGTTCACCATGGCACGTAAGACTCGAGTGCTTCACAGAGGAGTGTTTTTATTTAACAAACCTACACTTTCATCACAGGATTGTAACAGAGATTACTATTTAAAAAGAGGTTTTTGTATGAAAAACAAATAGGTCACGTAATTCGAATAACCTTAAGTTTTATTAACGATTAATATTGGATTTTTAATTTTTTTTCTACTAGCGAATTAATTACAACGAAGAACATGATTATCTATATTTTTAGAATGTGCAAATTAAATGTGAGGTTCCCACAAAGTACGTTTCTACCATATTTCCGCGAATATTTTTTGCATCAGGTATGTTTTAATTCAATTAATGATTTGTGTCGAATTCAAAAATGTATTTGGTAATAGATGTATCTAATTTTTTGTCACAAGAAGAGAAACCAATAAAAATAGAGTGGCATTGGGTTTTATAAATATATGACGGGTTTCGACAGATTCCGCGTCGTGCGAAAGAAAACTTGAGTGCCCGCGTCTGCTAGAACTTTCATTCTGAAAGAAATCCTCTATGGAGGCATGAAAAGGTCCATCGTAAAATTAATAAAGCATATTTTGTTTCTCACATAAACTATGCAGGGAATTATTATTTCATTACCACAAAGAGTATATCTTAGAAAAGCGGTGTTCCAATTAACGAATGTATCCTGGTAATTTTTAACATCTTTTTTTTACCTTAAGCAATGCCTCTCGTGTTTAATCTTTATAATTATTAGTTGTTTTACTTAAAATGCATGTCCAAATTCAGCTAGGATACTGGAGAGGAGTAACTCGTTATTTTGGATGACGTATGTGAACTTTTAAATAATATAGTGCATACCTTCATATGATGATGTATTGATTTACATGTGTACACATATAATACAGTCCAATGATCTACAAACTATGTATTTATAAACAGTATTTTGTACACTGACTAAAAATAGATTTGAATCATATCTGATAAAAATGGTTTTGTTAGCGTTATTTTTGAAGCAGTATAGAAGTAATATTTGGGTCATTTAGTGAAAATTCGGTTACGTCTACTACATTTTGATTTCTAGAAACAAATTAGTAAGAATAAATTGACCTGACATGCAAAGATACGGATACTGCAACTTACCCTTATGTTTTATAAATGACTCGAGATAAATATTAGATATGAAGTTAAAATATTTCAATTTATCATTATTACTCTTGTTATTATTATTATTATTATATTATTTTTATTATTAGTAGTATTATTTTATTAATTATAATATTTCAATTTTATAGTATTATATAAATAGTTCGACAAAGACCGGGACAGTAGCGAATTGCACTGGTATCCGTAATGCTGCCGATTTTGTGTGGAACATTTACCGAATACGTCAAGATTTTCACTTCTTCCGCAACATTCCTTCATGTATCATTTGCAGCATTTCCTTTCATATGCCTTCTCTCCCATGAGCCTTGTTACTTCCGCATTCCTTTATTTCTCCGACCCACATGGACGTCCCTAGCCTGCTGCGTGCGCGAGAGGCGGCCTGAGGGCGCGGGGCGGGTGGGGGGCGGGGCAGGTACGGGCACGGGGGCGGGAGCGCGCGCGAGAGCGAGTATAGAGCCGGGCTCTAGGAGGGCACGGGAGGGGCGTGGCGGGGGCAGGGTGGGCACGGGTGGGCACGGGCCGGGCACGGGGCGGGCACGGGGCCGGGCACGGGCTGGGCACGGGGCGGGCACGGGGCCGGGCACGGAGCCGGGCACGGAGCCGGGCACGGGGCGGGCACGGGGCGGGCACGGGGGCGGGCACGGGGCGGGCACGGGGCGGGCACGGGGCGGGCACGGGGCGGGCACGGGGCGGGCACGGGGCGGGCACGGGGCGGGCACGGGGCGGGCGCGAGGGTGGGCACGGGGCGGGCGCGAGGGCGGGGCGAGGGCGGGCGCGAGGGCGGGCCGAGGGCGTGCGCAGGGGCGGGGCGGGGGCGGCGGCTGGCAGCGCCTGGCAGCTGTCGGGCTGTCGCGGGCGTCTCACCGCCGCCGCCGCTCCTGAAATCACAACGCGCGCGGTCTTTCGCCCGCGCCCCACGCCCACAACGGAGCCGCCCCGCCGGCCGCCGCGCGTTCCTCGCCTCCTCCTCTGCTGCGGACGTCGCAATGGCCCATCGCGCTGCACTTCCCACTCTGATTCCACCTCTACCCGTTTCCTGGCCCAACACCAACCTCTTTTATCCATGTGGTCACGCCTCAAGGCCGAATCACGGACCGGCAGCGGTAGCTCACTCCAGCGCCTCTGACCGGGAGGTCCTAGGTTCGAGTTCCGACGGCGGCAGGATTTTCGACACTAGCTTTTCAGCTAGGTCGAATTCAGTCGCTGTCTGGAGGAGAATTCTAGCGGCCGGCTGTACTGATCGGTAGTTTTCCGTGGTTTCTCCGATCAGTACCAGGCGAATGCCGGAGCAATACCCTACCAAATGGGCCACGGCCTGCGCCGATCTTTCCTTCCTCTTCCTTGTCCTATCCTGTCCCGTTACACACAGACTTACACTAACATGCATTACACTACCACATATTCCGGAGACCTGCGGAAGCTTAGAGCTTCTCTCGGCTGGGGCGGTGCCCCGCTGGTGGGAGAGTCCTGGTTAGGGGGAAACCCCACTAGTCGACGGTAGGTCGGCGCCGGATTTCGCCATCCAGCGGGGGAAGATCACCGTCCTCTCTCGAGATAAAACATGCATACACTAACGGGACTAATGACCGAAGCAGTTGATGGGCCCGGAAACACGAAAACATCAATCAATCAATCAATCAATCAATCAAACTGAATCACGGAGCCATCAACTCTAAATCCGTCCCCTTCCTTTGCACCTGCGAAAACGGTCCCCTGTTGATGTCAGGCTCAGCCTCAGTCGATGGCTTCTACTCAATGCATGAAAAAAAATTAGAGATGAACAATCGAATTATGGAATTCCAGACTCTTCAAGCTTGAGCAAATACATCTAAACGTGATTGTACTTGGCAGTTTTCTTCACATTCCATGACTTAATTGAATTTATTTCTATTTATAACATTACAAAACGACTCAAACATTGCGCGATTCGATGAGTTTTAATAACTATTTTGCGCTAGGCGTTACAAAGCTTACGAGAACTCGAAATAAGATGTGGAGCGTCCGTGACCTACGACTCCAGCTCCCTCGTGCGCCTGTGACCGGAAGCCACCAGGGCGAAGAGCAACACCGGCATCGTCACGCCCCCTCCGCCTTCGCGCACTGCGCCGCACCTCTCGCATCCCTCCCCCACGTGTCACCCTCTGAGGCCGACCACGTGGCGTTCCCACTCGCCTTGTCGCAGCGTCACGTCCGTCCTCCGTCATCTGAACCGTCTACCCCCATTGGCAAGTATCCACCAGATAATTGTCATCGCCAACACTATTTTCTTACTGCTACTTCTACCACATTGTTACTTGCTGAATGTGAACGGGGAAAGTGATTCTGGAAAAGGTACCTCAGTGAGTTCCAAAGACTTCTGGATGTACGTGGGTGCTACGCGACCGACGGCGACCGACGGCGACCGACGGCGACCGACGGCGACCGACGGCTGCTTGCTGCTCGCCTGATCGCCCCTCGCCTGGCGGCTCCGGGATTCACAAAGAGGTGCGCATGCGGCAAGCTCCTTCGCGTCCTTATCCCGAGCGCTCCCCAGGGTGCACTCTGAGTGGCGGTCGATGATTTTTCGCAGAAAGTGGTGCTCTATGTGCCACAACGTCTGCTCCCCAACACTATCTGCTTCTACTCAGCATAACACCTCACACACACGCAAAAATCGCAGCGAAAAGAGTTAGTTTATTATATCAACCGTCTCCCAGAACATGCACCATGTCCACCGTTGACACATCCACCACATTGCTACTACAGTACCAGACGCAGCCTAACCACCCCGTCCCGCCAATTCCGCCTCCCAGGGCCTCTCTGTGGCAGCCAGCGTCCCGACGGGGCCACGCCTATTAATGAGGCCGTGGGCGGGCGGTGCGGTTGCGACGCGTCGCCGACTGCTCTGTGACGCGCGCGCACACGCCCGTGGCGTGGTGCAGCGTGGCGCGGCCGGGGCAGCAGGGGTGTGTAGACTGGCTGCGGACTGTCGTGCTGTCCATCCGGGGGGCGGGGGCGGGCGGGGGGGGGGGCGAAGCGGGTGAGGTGGAACGGGGCGGAGCGTGGCGCTGCGAGCGATACGGGCGTGAGAGGAGGGGCGGGTCCTGGGAGGTGGGAGGGGTTGACGGTGGAGGAAGGGGCCGGCTCCTTGTTAGCACGTGCTCGGCCAGGCGGCGGGGCGCGGGGGAGGGCCGGGGTGGATCGCGCACTTTGATGTGCGTCGAGGGCTGTGATGCTCGCGCCAACGACGCGACGCCGCGCGCGCCGTGCGCCGGAACGCATTGTGCAGTCAATGAGCGCCCGCAGTCAAGATCGCCGCCCGCAAAGGCCGTGGGTTCCGAGCGACTGCGCCCTCCCCCGTGGAGTAATTGCCTTCGTCCCGCACTTCCTCAGCGGCGCACCTGTGGGTTTGGCAACGCACACACTGCGCTGCGGAACGTTAAAACAGGACAATCCTACATTAAAATAACGCGAAATCTAATGAAATTGCTATACTTTCACTCACAAATAATGACGTCTGGTATTACTCTTCAAACAAATATCGACTAGGATCTTCATTTTTAATGACAGTAACCCATTTTCAAAATTTCTGAAATAATAGAGAGGGGTTTATCTTAGTTTATCATTTAATTTTGTTACATAAATCACATTTATCATCGTGGACTTTATTACTTACAAGGGTTGCAATGGGTTTCTGGACTAATAGAATACCTTGAATAAAGAAAACATGTTAATGACCAAAACTTGTATATTTATTTTGCAATTCAATCTCCAAATTCTAAGTAAACGATTTAATATCTTGTAATTCCAGGTTTACTTCTTTTGAAAATTAAGAAATCAAAAATTTCTCACAATACGTTTCTCATAATTACGTGTAATGTTTCAATAACAAAATGTGCATTAAACATAGGCAATGTGTTATTCCAGGATTTACAAAATATTTGATTATCATAAGACTAATTGTTGTAAAATCTTGTTTCCTCAGGCGTACGTAACGTACATAACGTATATCATAGCGCGATCCAATCAAAAATTGCGTTTCTGGTAGAAAATTAACATTTTCTGAAACTTCAGTAGATGAAGTCGAATTATTCATCCAGTACATCCTGTTCCAGCATCCATCCCCCTTATTTATTGCTTTTTTTCTGTGACGTCGTTTAACAAGTTCAATTACATGTACAAACTATAATAACAAATCTTGAGGCCCGACCGCTTCCTTCTGCCACCATATATGAGTGTTATGCGAAAAAATTCCGTGATGCTCCCGAGTCGACCGGCGCGTTGCCAGTGGTTCCGCGGGCGGCCACAGACCAACAGCCCCCGCGGCCGCCGCCCCCCCTCAACCCCTTCCCCCCCGCCGCTCCCCGGCCCGGGGGGCCCCCCCCAAACCCCTCCATCGCCTCCCACATTGCCTCCAACATCGCCTCCAACATCGCCTCCAACATCGCCTCCTACATCGCCTCCGAAATCGCCTCCGAAATCGCCTCCGAAATCACCTCCGAAATCACCTCCGAAATCGCCTCCGAAATCGCCTCCAAAATCGCCTCCGAAATCGCCTCCGACATCGCCTCCGACATCGCCTCCGACATCGCCTCCGACATCCCTCCGACATTACCTCCGACATTACCTCCGACATTACCTCCGACATTACCTCCGACATTTTTTTCCCATCACTGCCAACATCGCCACCGGCTGCCAATGCCATCGCCATCGCCGAAGCCGCGAGCGCCCATTAACGAGGCGCGGGTCATCCGTCCGGGGCGCTGCCGCCATCCCGCTCCCTCGACCCCACCCCACCCCACCAAAGCCCGCCTGCGGCGTCGCGCTGATCACACCGCACGCATCCGAGCGCTCGATGAGATATGCAAACGTTCACAATTCTCGGGCCGCAATGGTTTTCAGCAAACGCCATTTGAAGATACTCTTCGATATAATCCTTGTATCTAAGCGGTGCATTAAAGACCTTGCTTTACAATAATTATATTTGTTATTATTTATTCGAGGGAAGTCCTATCGGGCATTCATAGTACGAATGTGAAGGTCAAGGTACCCAAATGAACCAACTTTAATCAGACAAGTAACTTCTCTATAGTTTAGGAATACAATATGTAATTGATAACACCTTTAACAACATAATACACAGTTCCTTAAAACTACATATTTTACAGTTGTTACGGACTACACAGACCTGCGTTAGACATTGGAATTAAAGGGCGAGTTTTGTAACAAGAAAAATTGCATTTAGTATGGTTGAAAATAAAATATTATCTTTGAAATCCTTTGGAGCATCGATTTGCGTGGAACAGTTGTATGTTTTACCCTCAATATTAATAGGCAAAACAAACGTGAAATACATCACTTACCCTACACTTACAATACATCTCTAGAATCAAACAAACGTGTCTGACAATCACTGCAGAAAAGTGCAACAATCCTCAAATGAATAAAAGATCGCATTGTGTAGATTGCGATACAACAAACATTACTTGGTTTCAAGGAACTCGAACGCATCGAGCACCGGGAGCGGTAGCTCAGTGCATCAACTGATGTCACTGCAGCGCCTCTGACCGGGAGGTCCTAGGTTCCCACTCCCCACGGCGGCAGGATTTTCGACTCTAGCTTTTCAGCGAGGTCGAATTCAGACTGGAGGAGAATTCTAGCGGCCGGCTGCTCTGATCGGTAGTTTTCCGTGGTTTCTCCGATCAACACCAGGTGAACACCGGAGCAGTACCCTGCCAAACGGGCCACGGACCGCGCGCGATCGGTCCTTCCTCTTCCTTGTCCTATCCTCTCCCCTTACACACACACTTACACTAACATGCACTACACTACCACATATTCCGGGAGATCAGTCGGGAGCTTAGAGCTTCTCCCGGCTGGGGCGGTCCCCGCTGGTGGGAGAGTCCTGGTTAGGGTGAAACCCCACTAGCCGACAGTAGGTCGGCGCCGGATCTCGCCATCCAGCAGGGGAAAATCACCGCCATCTCCCACGGAAAACATGCACTACACTAACGGGACTAATGACCAAAGCAGTTGACGCGCTCGGAAACACGAAAAAATCAATCCAAATCAATCGAACGCATCGCTTCTTCGTTCTGCACGAGAACGAAATGCGTGCGGTGCAACGGCACTTGCTCCCGCTCTTTCTCGGCACCGAAGTCTGCAACACTCGTTGTTCCACTAAACTTTGTTTAATTTTGCATTCGGGACTTTGCGGATTCGATGGTTTTCGGATTCGGTGGAATAACGGTTAGCGTACCGGACTGTTGTACTCAAGATTACGAGTTCAAACCCGATCGAAGCCGTGGGTTCTTTTGAGGGCGAACAAATCCTTCGTACGCCTTCCTGCGGGGGGATGTAAAGCCGGCTGTCCCATGTAAAGTATTTACTGCATCTGAAAGATCCTCAAGCCTAAAAGAAGCCTCTGAGCTAAATTAGAATTGCCTGTTACGTCACCAAACATAATATCTTATTTCTCCGCCAAAAGGAGCGTAGAAAAATTTGCGAGGTCAGACGGAAGAGCGGATCTAATGGCCTGAGTCTCGCCACGTAAAATAATGCATTAACTAACTTTGCCGGCAAGCAAGTTAATGTGTTCCCCATGTCTAGTTTCATTCACATGCTGGTAGGGGGGTAGAAAATGTGACGAATATGTTGCATTCCCTTCACCACAACTAGCTAACTCCGCCTGGCAGAGATTTCCTTCCTCACACAGCTACAGTAGAACCTGAGGCGATTTTAAAGGACAGCCACAACTATTTTTGCCTCGATCGGCAATCGAACCTCGGACCACACCACAGAAAGCTAGTACGGTACTCACGAGTAATCCTAGAGGCGAAGATATATCCTAGTGATATTCGAGAGGTATCCTATTTATAATTCAAATATAATCGAATGAAATTTAATTAAACTGTTTCACACTAATAAATCGTATTAATCGTGAAATATGAAATGTTTCTGTGGTAAATGAATGAACTTGTAGAAGCATATACTTGGTGCTGATACCTGAATAAATAGGCTCTTTCTATAAATTTCCCATTTCAAAAACATATCTGAATCTTTCTTAAATGAGAAAACTATTTAAGGCATCACATGAAATTAGTTTTAAAAGTAAAAACATATTTTAATAAAAACGAAACGGCGATGGTCAAAACAACACATTTATTGGTGACACCGCACATTAATCAATTGGAAACCTTGGACATTGCGTTCATTTATCATGTTTAACTAACAAATGAATAATGGTCAAATAAAGAGTTCACTGACTTCAATTTGTCACCTTGTCGTCTCATACCAAAAACGCTGTTTTGTCGGTAAGGGTTTTATCAAATACATCCCATATTTCAATTATCTTTACATTTCTTTAAAGATATAACCATTGATTAAAAATATTCTCTTGATACCGCAAACCATTCCCCCTATTTTTGAGAGTATATATAAAGCAATCAACAATTTTTGCCTTATCTTGAGTTAATTACTCAAAACTTCTTCCAGGAAGATTGTCCGATAGGCATTTCAGACAATTTCATCCAGATATTGAGTGCCCAATGATAAGAAGGAATTGATTCAAACTTCAATCACTATTTCCTGTCTTTTACCGCCCGTCTAATAATATTGTGGAATGATAAGTGTTTTTTACCTTTCATAAATCAAATAAGATTACACTAGGGACATGTGCATTCTTCTGTAAACACACATGATTTAAGTATTACAGTCACATGAAACGTTGGGATGACAATTCATCTGCAGAAATAGATGCAAAAATGAGCAATTGAAAGCCCAAAAGTAGTGAAGGATCACGGAAGGCGTGTAGAAAAGTTAGATAATAATCAATACGATTTTAATATATTTTAATTATTTAATGTTATTTTTTATACTCTACATACTGTGTTGTATTTTACATTAAGTTTTGATTTTCTTTTAAACGTGCATGTTACTCTTATGTTTCTTGTTGCTAATAAGTATTTTAGAACATAAACGAAACATTGCTAATTCATTTTCTCAGTATAAATGCCATGTTTTTTAAGTAATCCCTTCAAGAGGCAGTAATATTATGATTCTCGATAAATCCACTCATCCACTTTGCGACTCGTGAATTGATCAAGAATTTCCAATAGATACGTGGTTTACGTACGATATTAACTAAATAGGTTGAAGAGAGAACTAAGATGAAATGACGATTATAGAACTAGACTCCAGGCCGTGTATCAGGCCGCACTAAATTCGCAATATGGCAGCTTGAAAGATTTCCTGTCGGAATAGCCAACTTATGAAACTATAACTCTGATCAAGTCTCTCGCTTTTGTTTTGTTTGTTGTCTCATTCACAATCCTCGCGCGGTGTCGAGTCTTGTTCACTGTTCAATAATACATGTCTCGTTTTTCGGTAGAATTAAAAAGAGATGTTCATCTATAAACGAATATTAACTCTGTGAATAATTATTAAGTGAATTAAGAATTATCATTATCAACTATTGCGAGCTTAAGAAGTGTTAAAAAGTGTCAAATGAAAAATACAACCTCAAAAGTTATCTGCGGTCATACTTCTATGTTATTAATGCTTTTGAGATGTGTGTCAACAGTTCCTTCACGTTTTGAAGTGGTAGTAATGTGTTTTATTGAACGCAAATAAATACCACAATTATTGAAGTTAATTAACGAGATATACATGGTAGTTTTTAAGTGATCTAATGAAATGTTCCTAACAGTCCAGTTATGTCAATATCAATGCAAATACATCCATTTAATTTATCTGTTCAATTATGCATTAGCTTTTAAAAGTAAGTTCAAAAAAATAATGAAAATCATCATTAGTGTAAGTAAGTTTTCAATAACTTATCCATTGTTACCAGAGACAGTCTTTGAATACGTGTTATCTTCAAAGGTTCAGTATTAAGTATAGACCCAGATGTTGTTAGGCTTACCATTAGTTTCCAGTTATAATTAAAATGAATTCAGAAAAATAATAATAAATATAATATAATTAATTTAAAACAAGAAATACTAAAGGGACACTTAACAACAACAAATAATGAACTACTATAACTATTTCAATTAACTTTATTATTATTACTAAAGAAAACAATTGGAAAATAATAAATAAAACTAAAAAACGCCTAGTACTACTAAATAAATAAATTGAACGATAAAACGCAAAGAACTAAGAGCACCAAAACGCAAAATGCAAATCTTTAGCAACACTCGAAAACTAACACAATTTCACTTGGATGGCTTTGAATGTTGGCAGTTTCTACGGAAGTAGTCATTGTTTCATTGCAAACTTAAATTTTAAAAAATGTCCCTACCGCTTGAAGGTAATATATTCAGGGTATTTGTGTGACGGTTGGCAACAACTTTAGCCAACATAAAACGAATCGAAACTACCCTAAATCGAGTATAAATGTATGTTCTCATCCGACAGTGACATTTTTCAAAAGTTGTCCCGTTAGTTCGGCTTTTTAGCTGGCCAGCAGTCTAGTCTGCCTCATATATACTCTTTCCCTTCATTTCTTCAGTCTTCGTTTAGTCTTGGAAGTAAACATTTCCGCAAAATGTCATCAACAGCGCAACGAATATGACAACGTTACTTCGGCAAACATGTGTTATGGGGAATTTTGAAGTTCTACACACGCACACAGACGCGCACACACACACACACACACACATACACACACACACACACACACATATATATATATATATATATATATATATATATATGTGTGTGTGTGTGTGTGTGTGTGCGTGTGTGTGCGTCTGTGTGCGTGCGTAGTTAATTTCGTCAAATTCCCTCGTGAACATCAAATTCCACAATATTTCTAACATCTCCACCAACAAAACATTTCATATGTGATCATTTTATAAGTGATATGAATATTTGAAACCCGATCGAAAGAGAATGTATCACCTGTAACTGTAAACGCATTCCTGCTGCCTTGTCAACAAGAGCGGAACCGACGCGCCGGCGCATCGGGGGCCGCGTGCCTCGTCGCGTCGGGGCCATTTGGGGGCGCGCTAATTATTCAGGCGCGCATGCGGCCTGCCGGGCGGGCGGGGCCCGCGCGAGCATATCGGCTCCTGATTAATAATTCTCTTTCAGATTTTAAAAATCAACGATAATCAACCGGTCGGCGTTGATGGATCTTGCTTTCAGGCTGAAACCGAATGGACGCACGTATGCGTTTTGCTGCTGCAGCCGCGTAATGAAAATCCCGAGGCAGCAATCACGAGGTTTGAAAATCGATACGGAACTTTATCCGCGTTCGTTCTCCGGTTGCGGAATTCCACTGGAATATTAATCCATTAACGACGTTAACTACGGGGGCGCGGAGAAGTCGCAAATGCGCAAACGAAGTTGAGGGGGAGGAGAGGAGTGGTGGGGGAAGGGGTGAGGGTTGGAGCGGTGCGTGACGTGGCTGGGTGGAACTTGGGTTTTTGCCCCCCTCCCCCCTCCCCGGCCCAGCGCTTAAGTAGGGGGAGCGAGGGATCGTATGAACGCTTAACAGGGAGGCCCCTAATCACGTTCCTTGCGAGAGAAATGTGTTTGCAATCGCGAGGCTGAATGCGAATTCGTGATTCTTTCGAATTTTTATTTGTTACTCAATGTACTTATGTTTAGACTTCAAAACAGTTATCTTAATTCGTAACTCGCGTAGTGATAAATTAAAAAAGATTTTAACTATCCAAAAAATTGGATTATTCAATTGAAACACGTAGTTAATATTACTCAGTACAAACCGTTCTGTAGTACTCAAGTGCTAAAAGATCTTAAACAATGAAAAATAAAAATTAATCTAACTGAACCGTTGATTGTAATATATTTTACTCATATAAATATGTATCACGTATAAATAGTAAGAATATTTCAATTTACTTTTGTTTATTGCAGCAAATGGTTTGTTGGAATCTGCAATTATCTGGACATTTCCAATTTTTTTGACAACTCACAATGAACAACAACTCGTTCCTTTTGTATCAATACATCGCTTTGAAATACATCTTTTTTTTTCTTTTAAAGTCAAACTAATCATGCACTCCGACATAAAAAAAAGTGATGTAGTTCAGTGATCTGACAATTCAGAATTACTTTAACATGCAGTAAACAATAATCGTGTATTACTTGTAAAACAGAATGAACATTTTTTGCACGTTCGCCATCATTCAAATCAATATCAAAAACATGTTCTTCAGATTAGAAACTTCAAACTATAACGTGTTAGTTAAAAAGCCAGTGATAGTACACGCGCACACACATATTGGTAACGGTTATCTAATATTATTTAATTGCACCTTTTTTCCTACTAACCCAACCATCACTCAAAAAACTTAAACGAAAAAAAATTCGAAATTAAGCAAAAAGTTTACACTTTAAAAAGGTGCCTCGTATGTATATCACACTGACAGCGGCGGTTGCCAATAGTTCAGGTGCGGTTGCCACGGAAATGCTCGATACGCAATGCAATACTGTAATGTAATCTCAAAAGGTTAAGAGGACACATAACGTCCTAACTCTTGTTAATTTGGCTGTAGGTTTGACCCATTACCTCAAAAACTAACCTAGCGCTGTAACGTTTTATGATAACTTCAGGGAATTATTTTATAGAAACCCAATTAGAATTACTCTTAAATAGTTTTTGTAATTTACAGCATATTTGAAGTAAAAATAAAAAAAAATATATTATTGTTTCTGTACTTTTATGCAAATATCCGATAGTATGAGACTTATTATATTCATTTGACTTCCATATATTTATTATTATTATTATTATTATTATTATTATTATTATTATTATTATTATTATTTAATTGGTATCCTAAAAATTTATTACTTCTTGTTGAAAATTATAACTAAAGTAGTTTCAGAGATTATGAGATAAATTATTTCAATATGGTTATTTATGATACGAGCCGGAAAATTCGCATTTTAGTTTGCGAGTAGGAAATGTTGCGACACGCGGCTGACAGTCCGAGTAAAATAAAATCACTGTTACTACGTGTACTATTCACTATTTTTAGACTGCCTTACTACCTTTCTTTTTATTTTAATCCAAGTATACAAATCAAGTTATATTAAGAACAGTAGTAGCTGACGCGGTCAAACAAAATATTTTTTTCGTAGCATTCACAGTTTTAACCGAAAATTTGAAGATCGTCACACTTTTAGCACTAGTGCTAAAATTTGAAATTTTACCATGCGGCACCCACCCTAACTTGACTGTTTTTTCTAATGACTGTCTAAAACTTATTTTTCAGACATCAGTGTCTAAGTTAATTCTACTACAAAACCATGTCACTATTCGTCATGGCAACTAATAAACGAAACACATTTGCCACAAAAGATAGTTTTGAAGAGCAAGCAACTTTAAAGAATGAACTTTTCTCTTCGCATTTAGTGAAAAATAGAGTTTTCTGAAAGAATTCGTTTAGAATGTATTGCGTAAATGAGAGACCCCTAACCAAAATATCTACCATTTTGACATGTATAAGTAGGAAGAAAATATCCAAAATTGTTAAAAAAGTACATTTCACATTTATGTGTACATCATTTTATTCTGAAAAACGTAAAATATTCAGGATGTTGAAATTCCAAAATGTCAATAATGCAGTTTTTTTCTCTATGTCTGTCCTTAAATATTTTTTTGCCTTTTAATTCAGTGTATTGTGCTCTGCTCTTACAAAATTAGTTTAAAGAAAAATTAGTCGAATTCCCAAAAGTTTTCAACACTCAAACATTTGGTATGGCTGACGCACCATCTGAGACACCTAGTAGGGTCCATGAACGGCGTCCTCGACCAACATGTTACTAGCGTCCCGCTCAGATTTGTATTACAGTACTGGTATAAATGTTTTGCTCTCACGTATTAGTTAATTGGAAAAACTCGAAAACTCTACCCATTTAGCAGACTCTAGATGAACTGATTTAAATACCTAATATTGGTAAATAGATGATATTGAGAAAGAAATATTTAGTTTTATTGCGGAAAGCGTACGACAGGCTCAAATCATTTTAATTTGTGCACCATATAAGTCCAAATATTTTGAAAATATTATACCTGATCTGAATACTCCTCAACAAATTGCATTATAAAAAAATATTTCTTCAATATTACAGGTGTAAAACGAGTTGGAAAAAAATTATGAGTTCCAAAATTTCAATACTTTTAATGAAAATAGGACATGGACTTTAAACAAACTATGTTACGACCAAAAATTAACAGAAAAATTTGAAACCGTTTCCGAGAAAGTCTTCTTTCCTACTTTTTAAATTGTTCCATTCTAAAAATAAATAATCACAAATGAACATGGTCAGCTGAATATTATCTCGTCTTCAAAAAATTATCGCTATAGTTTATCATTGTGAACAAAAAGAAATTCTGAACCACGTTGAGAATGAGAGATGTTTTCTCCTGAAATCCGAATCTTACAAGTCAGTATTTTATCTAATAATCTTAATTGTAAAATTATTTATTTGTTCATTATATGGCACGTCTCTTTGAATGTTTTCCCTTTTCACTCTTATTTTCATTTACTTTTTAAAAATATTGTATTATGTTTTAGAATATTAGTTTCCCTTACATTGAATTCACCTTTGGGGAAGCATATATTCACATCTGTTTCTTCATATTTTTGAAATATTAGGCGTTGACTCCATCTGAAAGATATGTCTGTTAATACAGTCATAAGGTCATGACGTGGAATGACTCATATGTAATATTGATGAAGATATACATACAATGATAAAACGAAAAAGGCGGTTTTTTGACCGAAAAATTTGCAAATTTTTTAATTTGTGGGGGTGTTTACTAAGCCTCAAGGAGTTTTTCAATTTTTTATGGGATAGATTAATTTTGTTCACTTTCAAAAATATTGCAAGTCAAATTTTCGTTTTTTTCCCTTTATTAGTATTTAAGTTTTTAATTGATTAGGGTTATTATAAAGCAGTGAATCGATATAAAATCGATGTAACAAGTTCTAATGTCTTCTGCATTTTTTCAAACTTTTATTCAAACTGTGTTCCAGATTTCGCCTTTTTATGCAACATTCGCTCATGTGTTTCATTTTGTTGAAAAAAGAAGGTACCCGTAGTACAAACAATCCCCATTCATGTCCAATTCAATACTGTATTGTGTCAGAACGGATTCAACTGTTCCCAAATAGTCACATCACATTTTTTTGCTACATTGTTTCTGAGAATATTCTAGAACCATTCTCTACGAACTTTATATCGATCCACGTGTAAAATATTTCACTGAGTGAAATGGAATCATTTTTTATATGCGCTATTACAAAAATAAAAATATTCTCGAAATTATTACGCAAATACATTTAATCCGTTGACACAAATGGAAATGTAACTGGAAACATTAATGAAATTACTCTTTTTTAAAGAGAGGAAAAATGTAAGAGCTCTCTCAATATTAAATATTTTATCTATTACCCATTTAAACTTTTGCACAGGAGAGTTGATTGTATAGATAACGATGGAATGAAATACGCTGTATAAGTAGCGGAAAGGGAGGCTTCGAGCACCGCCAGTTGCAGGTTGGCTGTTTCAGCGAACCGAGCGAGTGGAGGAAGTCTGCGCTAGCCATTACGCTGCCGGGTCCCGCCGCATTTCAGATGGGAGAGGCGCTGGATTCGAGCTATGTCGTAAGGTTCTAAAGCACCTATGAAATGTTGCAAACCGAAAAAATGACATTCTTGTGTTTCATGGGAAGAGTTGTATTGGATAGCAAACACCTCGTATGAAAATTGCTTAGTAGAAGGATGATGATAAAAGAAAATCTGTTCGGTGAATCAGGTCAATGAGACTGAAGACTGGTTGATGTAGGAAGAGACTGTAGCGTAAAATGGAAAAGACTGACACAGCACACACTGAAAAGAAGAAAAGCTGTAAAAATACTCGACTTTCAACGCAATTTACTTGTGTAGATCTTTGTTTCCTCCGGTCTGAGTAGCATAGAGAGCTGGTGGTCACGGAGGTCTTGGGGGATGGTGGTTGGTGCGCGGGTGGAGATGTTAGAAGTGGAGATGATAATGATGATGGTGGTGGTGGTGGTGGTGATGGTGGTGGTGGTGGTGGTGGTGGTGGTGGTGGTGGTGGTGGTGTGGTGATGGAGGGTGAAGGTGGAGGAGATAGAGGTGGTGGCGGTGGCGCCGTGGCGATACCAAAGGGATCTTGTTCCATCAGTGAAAAGCAGAATCCAAATTGCGTACAAGCAGGATGAGGTCGTGTTCAAGGGCTCGAGTCCCCAGCACTGAGACTTGTTGTATTTCCTTTCAAGTCAACAGTATATTAAGACACATATTATCCTTTATCACAATATACTTTTCCTTGATTACACTAAACTCTTAGCATAGTAACCAAGGACCCCGCCACTTCCTTATTTGATCTACTGTTTCAAAAGGGGGAAAAAGGACGGGAAATTCGTTAGGAAATATTTGCAATGAAATATCGTCATGGGAATCCTTGGCGAGCCGTAGGGAAAAAGCAAGGTTGTGTATATTTTACAAAGCGTTAGGGAAAAATCCAGCATGGAGGGAAATTCAGGAAAAATGCATGAACCCGTCTACTTAGCACGTCACGACCATATTGAGAAAATACGTCCAAGGAAACAGAGAACTGATGTTGGAAAATACTCTTTTGAAAATAGGAATATTGAGTCATGGAGTTAAGTCATGAGTTGCCTGCAGCACTAATGGAGACTTTTCCTAGAAACATCAACACTTTTATGTTAAGATAAAATTCTAATAATAGTGTAAGCGATAGGATCAGTAGTCTGTGAAGGGCCTCTGCATTTAGTAGGCATGCCTTAAATGGAGTAATTTTGTTATGTATATTGAATTGTATGTATTTTTAGTATTCATTAGTATATTATGGTATTAGATGTAAAGTAAGTGTAACGAATTTGCCCCCGGGCTTGTTCCTAGCAACTTAATTAAAAATTTTTTATCTTATAAAAATATGAACATAACGCGTTTGTGTCTACATCCTCGAATTGTGTGGAGACGCCGGGCTCGGGCCGTGCGGCCACACGGTGTGACAAACGGGGAGCGTTCGCCTCCGGCGACGGGCTGCAGTTGTTCGACAGATTTTTCACTTAGGCGGAGGGCGTCGGATTACGCGCGCACATCCGTCAGCCGCCGCCTCACCGGGGGGGGGCAGGCGGGAGGGGGAAGGGCGACAGCGGAAGAAAGCGACGCCGCGGAGGCCGGAGTAAAAAAGGACAATCGTGGGGTGCAGGAATAGTTCGGGGCAACGAGAAGAATAAGAAGAAGAAGATTTTGGTGAAATGGAAGAGTATTCGGGAACGTGCAAATACAAGAAAGTTTTCTCCTTTGGAAATTAATATTGTTCTTTAGGATAGTAATAACAATTGTGTAATTGAGTGGAAGCGAAGTAGTCAAATAAATTGAATGAATAGGTCCGTGAAACAAGGGATTATGTTTGGACGCCAGAATGAATGAGTTAGGAAGAGGCAAGGAATTCTGGAGGAAGAGCTCTTCCGATTAGAGCGCCACAAACTATGGGCTGCTTCCGACTAGCCTTTTGTGACGCAGCCCCCAGAGACATCACGAGGAGCATTAGTTCACTGTGCGAATAGATCTAGTGGTAATGGAACTGAAAAAATAAGGCAGAGCAAGAACAAAAGTAGAGAAACAATTTAAGCTGATTTCGGAGTCGAGCGATACTTCGGCAGCGTTTGAAGCCCCACAACCGCGCAAAAACGAACATTCAGCGCTTTTTAATTACTCGCGTTTGAAAGAGTGTGTTGTTTTCGAGATAGACATGTTCCAATTTCTTTTAAGAAAAACAATTGGTCGCCCAGAGAGAGAATTTCAGGTACGCGTAACGCAGTGCATGAGCAGATGGAATAACGCCCCTAATACGTCTCGAGTGAGACCGTGACAGCCCGAATTGCCAGGAGACGCGGCGCGGGCGCAGGGGAGCGTCGCTCACCGCCAGAGGCCGCTGGGATCGCAGCGCCGCGGGGGAGAGCGCCTCCCGGGGCGGCGAGGGGCCGCTAGGGGGCCAGGAGGCCGGCGAAAGGGCGGCAGGGGGGCGGCGGTGGGGAGGGCGGCGAGATGGCTTCGGAAGTGTGATGAAGGGGCGAGGGGGGGGGGGGGCGGTGGGGAGGGTGGCGAGATGGCTTCGGAAGGTGGTGAGGGGGCGAAGGGGGGGACGAGGGGGGCGAGGGGCCAGGGGGGAAGGGGTGAAAAGGGGGAGGGGACGGCGGGGAGCGGCGAGGGGGCGGTGAAGAGATGTTTCAACGAAACGCCGCTCTAATTGGAGGCGAAGGGGAGTGACGTCTGGGAAGTGAAAATGATTAGGATATGCGTATACTGGTTATGTTGAGGACTTGAGTATCAAGAAGCCCAGAGAACATTTGACGACAGGATGTACAAAGGAATACTGGAGTACATGCATAATAACAAAAATGCTTTTAAACGGTGGAGAAATGTGAACAGTGAGCGAATTGCGGAAAAGAAGGACGTTGGCCAACAGATAACGCGTGCCAAGTAGTAGCAAGGAAAAATCATTATTAAGAATAGTCCTTATGGTAGCAATCAGAGATTAACTTTACACTTTCAATCCTGAGGAAGTAGTTACTACTTCATGTTCATCCATATACCCTATTCATTCTAACTCTCCTTTCTCCTTGACTACGTGAGAGAACAATGCAGAACTTACGGTTCCTAAATAAAATGGCAAAAGGGCGATGTAAAAAATAGACAATGTAAAAAATAGTTTTATTTACCTATCCTCAAGAACACCAAATTTCTACTTCATTTGTGATTTGTGGGCAACTGAGGAGGATTAGTGATTTTAGACAAAGTTTAGTTCAGAACGCACGCATCCTCGGGGGCTAATTGAGAAGGTCGATCGCGACGGAGGGCGGATGGCAAAGGGCTCCGGGAGGGTGCGGCGTCACGTGATCGTCGGCGACAGGGTGATGCGCGCTCCAAGCGGAGGAGCTTCGGTTGCGCCGGGGACAACTTTGGAAAGCAAACGACAAACACTAATTAATACATATGTGCATACGACGAGGGCATCGATCATTATAAGGGAACTTCGAATTAAGTCTAAATATTTGATCATCCTACTTTTAAATATGGATGTGTATTATGTGTGCCCTCCCACTTCGGTGTCATTTTGTCACTGCAGTGACTCTGGCCGGTCCTAGGTACGAGTCCCGACGGCGGCAGGATTTTCGACACTAGCTTTTCAGCTAGGTCGAATTCAGTCGCCGTTTGGAGGAGAATTCTAGCGGCCTCTTTTTCGTGGTTTCTCCGATCAACATCAGGCGAATGTCGGAGCAGTACCCAAACACACGGGCCACGGACCACGCGCGATCTTTCCTTCCTCTTCTTTATCCTATCCTCACCAATTACGCCCACTTACGTTAACATGCACTACACTATCACATAATATATGATAGTACAAACAAACATACGCGAGTACAAACATACAAGTACACAGGCCAAGGAACCCTCGCACACGTACCAGCCTGCACATATTTACTCATATTCAGATCAACATAGATATACATTTTCATCTAACACCACAGTATAATAATATACAGTATTTATAATAATTATTACAATTCTAACGTATAAAGCACTCGCTACCGTAAATTAATAACAACTTGTCCTGTCCTCTGTACTAGAATATATTTTTGATCAATCTTTTTTTTTGTTGTTATTTAAGGTCGCATCAACATCTAGGTCATTAGCGACCAGTATTGGATGGAGTTAATGGTATGGTAACTATGAAGATGAAACGAAGTGGTGATGATAAGGGGTGAACGGACGAACACAAATACAACCATTTCCCGAGGCGGGACTCGAACCCGCAACCCTTCCGTCCGAGATCAGTACGACACTACTGCCTTAACAATCTCGGCCATCGAATCGAGAAAACTCAAACTTTGTGGTCGGGATTGTTTTAATTGTTTCAAATATGCCTTGCCCGGATTTACGGGATGCGGTTTTTCGCATATATATCAGCACCTTCAAGTTTGTCTGCCAGGTTTAGGGGTCACACCGGCCTGAAATTGAACACATTCTATTGAAGAGCTGAAAGAAATACTTCATACGTATATAAAATCTGAAAGTGAAGGTACGAACAAACGGGGAGTTAAGGCATGTTTTAGGATGAGCACATTATTTTCAATAAGATTATGGATAATTTTGAAACAGTAATTAAGAGATGTGATTTTCTGTTGCGAGAGAGGATAATTGAACATGTATAATATTGACAACAATATATAGAAAAGATGAAAAGAGTTGAAGTACGAGCCCGTACAATGTACGTGTACAATTCCAGCAAGTTATAGAATACCAGTAAAATTTGTAGAACGTGATAATTGACAAGAGAAAATTGTTATATTTTATAAATAGGGCAAAAAGATGACTAATTTAGTAGCCACATGCAACATATTGGACACAAACATTCAAATTTAAACATGATACTGAGATATACAAAAATGTCCTCTCTCTACATTTATATCTGCTAAAGATCTTAGCGTCCGGCTTGCTGGGTCAATGGGTCACGATATATTATAATCCTTATTACCTCTATAATGGATTATAGGATCCGCCGACTATACAGCGCAGCTGGGAATCTGAAATAGAATGATTCTATTCCTAGTTCATTTCTGTTTGGATTGACTAAATGAAAAATCACTTTCTTTTCTAAAGAACAAAATTTAACAAAGTTTATTTTTACGTTTTTAGCAAACAATTTAGTGAATTTACAATTTTTAGGCCTTTGATCAAGATATCTTTCAATTTACAATTTATACCGCGGTTAACTTATCTTTTCTTCGTTGATGTCCCTCGTAGACTTCTCAGTCGAAATATCTTGCGAGCTTGCCGTAGTCCAAAGTTCCACGAAATCCTCTTCTGCCCCTATCCAAGCTGGTCTCGAACTATCAAAATTATCAGTCCCGATTACGTCCTATGACATAGTCCCGAACTCGATTGCCACTCCCGACAAAGTTCCAATTTACATCAAATTGCTTCACATCAAAATATCTGCAATATCATTCACTGTCCTTAAAATTTCACTGATAACCCAATTCTATCTAGATTGTACTCGTTCCCTCTCACGAACCTACGATCAGTTCAGAAGCGCGTTGCCGAGCAGAAAAAAAAATCTTCCTGCATGATTCATCCCTCGAAGACTTCGTATTAAACTACCTTCATTTTTTTCATAACATTTGACCGTCCTTCTCTCACCCAGCCAATCCATACGTTTGTTATATTTTGGTGTAGCTGACCTTTTGATCGTCTAAACTTCTTCGCCCAATCCCAAATTTTCTACTTTCGGCACCAAGCCATCTCTTAATGCATTTAGAAAAACAAAAACTACATTGTTTATTCACGGTCGTTGCTAAGCTCTAGCTCTCGTGATATTTCGTAATGCATGTTCCACCATATTGTCTACAAATAAATGTTAGTTTATTTTAACGTGACATATCGGTATGTCACAATACTAAAAATAAAATAGTGTGCGATATGTAGCATTACAACCAACCTTGAAGGCAGAACAGACACAAATAAAGATTAAAGCAAAAGGCAGCGGAGGAAAAAGCGGAGAACTGTGCTGGAGGGAAACGACTATGAGGGAGGAGATCTGAAACTGCGCTAAAGAGTCACGTAATGGCTGAATCATCTTCGGATTTTATTCAGCGATGGTTAATATCACGTATGGTTTATGTGCAAACTTTAGCAGCTTAATCAAAGAGGAGGATATACTAAAATCTCAACAATATCATAATTACTTTAAATGGTGCTTGAAGTGAAGAATTGGGCAGCTCTGTGACGTTATTACCGGTATACCCCTCGCCTACGGCAGCCAACTGTATTAATATTATGTGAATATACAGGAAGTCTGTATATATGTAAGTTTCAAACACCAAATTAAATAGAAAATGTTGTATTCCATTAACTGTATGGGTAATTTCCAATTTGTTTCAGCAATCAAAACAATGCATATTAACGACCCCAATCATCCCCGCAAAAGGCGAGGCCTGCGCTGGCGCTGGAGGCTGAACGAGGCGCCGTGAGAGGACGGCGGGGGACAGCGAGAGGACAGGCGCGCGAGGACGAGCGTTCGCGGGCTCAGTTGTGTGGACAGCCACTCACGCCGGGATCCCAGGTTCAATTCTCATCGCAGACAGGCAATTTACTGGTCGGGCGCGCAGCGACGCCGGCATTCTTCAGCGAGGCTAATGAGGGCGTCGCGGCGGCGGGAAGAATGGGCGGATGGATTTTTGGATAATGGCCCTCGAACGCCCCCGCCTCGCGCCAATAGATCCTTCAAAACGCCCCCTCCGGCGCCGCGCCATGCCGCGTCGCGGCCCTCGGCATTCTGCGGCCGCCTGCGCCAGGCACCCGCCCCCGCCCCCGCCCCAGCCCCAGCCCCCCACACGGTGGCCTGAAAGGCGCTGAGAGCGGACGAAAATAGCCTTTTCAGCAATCATGCATGGAAACTACTACTTACCTTATTGATTGGAAAGTGCTACTTTGCGGTGGCGTACGGCAAAATAGTCTTTGTCGCGAAGAAGTCATGGCCATATAGAACAGTTGACTTTTGTAAGATTAACACAACACTGGGACGGAATGAAGGTACATTGTTGACGCCACGCATTTCGAAGAATATACTTCTAAAAGTATATTCCTCTACTATTGCCATGAATTGGTAATAGGGAGCGCATGTGCGGTGTACCATCACTACGGATTGTCATGATGCAGGAATATATGCGAACGAAACATATAATAGAATGATGACCAATTATCGATTACTTCTCAACTGTTAACTTGTGTGTGAATGATAAAACACTTGTACTTGAACGAAACTGTATCAAGATGACCATCATTATGTAATTAGCTGCAGTCATATAATATGCCAATTACACAATGGGAAAAAAAAAATGAATGTGTCTTTGGCATATTTGTAAGCCAATGACTCACCGTTCTTGATCCGTAAACACATGTAAGTACTAAAAAATCATTCTCAAACCATTATTCGATTTGAAGTTGGTGAATTTTGGGTATCAATAAACCAGCACCTTCTATTAAAACATCATTATTATCCATTGTGGGTATTACCAGTTTTGTGCATCTATCTCTACATTTTTCTGGCTTATTGCAACATTCTTATAATTTCACATAACCACATGAAAGAGATCAAGTTAAAGTGATCAAAGCAGTTTAAAGCTGAAGTGAACAGTTTTTTGTAGGTTTAAGAATGCTATCAGCAACATCTTATAAAAAGCGATAAAAGCGTGTATAGGAAAGGTGTGCCTGAAAGGAGCTCTCTCACCATTCATGTAATGAGCGGTTCTCTCCTAGTTCGAAAATAAAAATTGTCAATATTTAATACTTTTAGTTTATACGATCTTTTAATTTTTATGCATTGTTAACTATAACAGAATATATAGATATTGTTCCACGGTTGTACATTCACATTATTTTAAATCGACATGTCACAAAAGTTATACATTTTACATTTTTTTTTGTTTCTTGTTACTCCTCAACACTTTCTAAAAATATTCCGCACAAAAACCCATTCATTTCTTCATTTCACTCAGCCAGACGGATGAGCATTTCAGCTCCTTCGCTAGTGTCAAAAATCTACTATCGCCGGATGCTAAACCTAGGACCTCCTTTAAATGATCTTGGCTGTCCACGTGACGCCGCGTCGAAGGCTGTGTTGCCGACGTTTCGACCATCTTGTCGTGGTCTTCCTCAGGGCTGTTGTGCACTGTTCCTCAGGGCTGTTGAGGAAGACCACGACAAGATGGTCGAAACGTCGGCAACACAGCCTTCGACGCGGCGTCACCTGGACAGCCAAGATCATTTACATGACTCTGGCCGCGGAAGCCTACGACTTCACATAGGACCTCCTTAACCACAAAGCTTAACTTGCGAATTTCATTTTACTGAACCATGGTATTTTTGCCCGCATAGTTTTCCTCCTCTGGAGCACAGTGCGACGCCTTCGCCACCGCCGCCGCCGCCGCCTTTCCACCTCGGCTTTAATTCGCGGCGGCCGCGTCGTAACTCAGCCTAAGAATGCAAACAACCTCACTTTTTATTTGGGCACCTTGGCCCCGAGGGATTATATTTCGCGGCGCACACGTGACGGAAAACATGCGACTGGGAGCGAAACACCACTCGCAGTTCAGCCCAAGGTTTACTTCGAAATAACAGAACCAAAGAATGAGGTTTAAAAATTCTTCATATGGCGCGAAGTAAATTCGTTGTGCATTTCTAATTGGGTCATTTGTCAAAACCAACTCATTACATTTCTGTCAATTTAACCTAATAGGTGAACATATTTTTGCATCTGCGTGCTGTGTGATAGGAACGGGATAGATTCCCCTCAAGTTTTGGATGGAAATAAGCTAAATTTGGTTCGAGTGGAATGCTATAAAGGATCTTGAAGAATCTGAATTAGGGTTATAAACTGAAAGACCAATGTTGGCTTTAAATCTCTGGCAGCTCTTCAAAAAACAGCTATGGAAATTCAGATACCTCTATTTGAATGAATTTTTATATAAAATATGAGTGAAATGAATGGCTGTAATAAAAAAAAGTGATAACGTATTTTGGAATATTTTACTTAACAGAAATTTACTGATTGACGCAACAAAATTGATACATACACCAACACAATTTTCAAAACTTGCCTTGCTGATTGCTATAACATAAATTGTTTGTCTTAAAAACTGTATAAAAAACCATTGCTGCGACTTCCAGATGGGAGTCCGAAGATTGCCACTAGCTCGCCACTACAATTAACAAAAACTCACACCGATGCTTGACTTGGGTTGTATCAGCTTCCTCCACACGAGTAACACTCGGACAAATCAGTATAAATACACTAAGTTTTATTTTTACGCCGTTGAGTATTACTAGCATGACACATTATAACAGAAATTATAGCAGAAAGATAAGAAATTAAGGTTTCCCGAGTTTGTTCTTTTCTGAGCGCATGGGCTCGTGCACTCTCTCCCGTCAACGGTCACTGACTGAAAATAACCGACTCCCGGAAGTGCGTGTACCCTTTGAATCCGAGTCCCCGTTGCCGCTCGGCCTGTGCTAGACGCTCTTTGATGAAACGTTCGCTAGACGCTCTTTGGTGAAGGAAAGCGTTTTGTAACAGATCTCCTAAACTTAGCAACTATGTAAAATGTAAATATTTTTTTGTAAATAATGTAATGAGCTGGAGTATACAGCAAACGCCAGAATCAAACTTCTAGACCGAAAGATATTCGGTTCAACGCAAGCTCGCAACAAAAGTAACGAACTTCGATTTGAGGGGCAGCTGTGTGGGCGCCCAATGGAGCCGTTCCCGCCTGCCCATCTATTAGCCTAATGGCGTTGCAGGCCGGAGTTTGTTCTTCCTTTGGTCGCTGCGCGTTTACAGGGCGGTGCGCGTCAATGGCTGCCGATTGAAACTCCCCATCCACCCACCCGCCCAACGCAGATGGCGGTCTGCTCTGCCTCTGCAGCGGTTGAAATTTCACCTGAAGAGAGTAATCTGTTTCAGCGCAATAGTTTTACTCTAAGCTCTGCGCTGCCATTTAACTAGTATTCAGCGAGTTTTTGCGGGATATATTCGTAGAGAGAATGCGGATGCAGTAGCACAGATTTCTATAGAACTGTAAAGAGATTTTAGCATGTTTGAGATGTCAGAAATGACAAAACGCAGAGAATTGTAATATCGTGCTGTATGACGAAGAAGAATGCGAAAACACAAATAAAAAATATAAATCTTCAAAATTAGCTATTAGATTTGTTTGAAAAGTCCGTCATTGATGTGGATGAGGTTTTTAATCGAAGTGATTTTCCATAATCATAATTCGGATAAAGCATATTTTTATCACACAATTCATTTATGATTGTAAGATGTTTTATGTTATTCGAACTCAAGCACATGACGAACATTTAATTTCAAGAACATGTTCGAACCTCGGAAAGATATGTTTGCAAAATTTGAGAAAGAATTAAAATTGGCATTGATATTTTGATTAATGTAATTTATATATTTGTATAAACTTATGAACAAGTATAGTCAAGTTATCTTAATATTTTTTAACTTGGATAATTTTCAATCATGTCGAGAGAGCTTCATCAAACCACGTACTTATAGAAATAAAGTTGGGGAATATCAGAGATCCGTAAGCAAATTGAATTATAGACACCTTTCATCCTATGGACGGAAAGCAAAACATCGTAGAACTTGTTTTGCAAGATAACTCAACTAGGAGTTTTTCATGGTACCAATAGTTCATACTTAAATAATGATCTATACCAGTCTCATACATTACGATCATATTCACTATCCCAATAAGTAACAATTAAATAATGTGGTTGAAGATTGTAAACAGAGACAATAGACGAGATTGATAACCAACCGAGACTTATATGTGCAACCGGTTCTGTGCCTTTCAATACTTTTTCTAACGCTAATTATACAAATTCTGTCATTTGTTGGCTGCATTCCGTTGCATAATGATTCTCTTTACGATGCAGATTTCATTATGATGCAGGTACTTGGCCAATCACTGAGACACGTTTACAACCCAGGTTTATGCGGTTTTGGACTCGATTGATTGATTGATTGATTTTTTCGTGTTTCCGGGCGCGTCAACTGCGTTGGTAATTAGTTCCGTTAGTGTAGTGCATGTTTTTTCGCGGGAGATGGAGGTGATCTTCCCCCGCTGGATGGCGAGATCCGGCGTCGACCTACCGTCGGCTAGTGGGGTTTCCCCCTAACCAGAACTCTCCCACCAGCGGGGCACCGCCCCAGTCAGGACAAGCTCTAAGCTCTCAACCGATCTTCCGTAATATGTGGTAGTGTAGTGCATGTTAGTGTAAGTGAGTGTGTAAGGGGAAAGGATAGGACAAGGAAGAGGAAGGACAGATCGCGCGCGGTCCGTGGCCCGTTTGGTAGAGTACTGCTCCGGCATTCGCCTGATGTTGATCGGAGAAACCACGGAAAACTACCGATCAGAGCAGTTGGCCGCTAGAATTCTTCTCCAGGCAGCGACTGAATTCGACTTAGCTGAAAAGCTAGAGCTGAAGGCAGTTTTTGAAGTAAATTTTGGCGCTGATTATGAATCCGCAGACCGTTTTCGGCTATCAGACCAGGTTTTGTAGATAAATCAATGAATCATGAATGTTTTGCAATATCCAACCAAAAATAGTTACTTTATTTGGAAAAACGTAAAATATCATGAATGAAGTGCAGTGCAACAGCGTCGAAATTTTTTAAGTCCGTCTCACGTATAAGATACCAACAATAATCGCTCAGCATTTCTTCGTCCAAAGAAGCCTTGTAATATTTCTGCATTGTTTGTAAACCTCGGTGTAGCCGTTCTCCTTGCTCGTCGCTAGTTTCGCCTAAGTTGTTAGGGAATAAATCCAAATGGGAATGATGAAAATGGATCTTCAATGACATTTAAACACCCATTTTGTGATAAATATTCAAAAGATTAGCAACAATGAGGTTATAAACGTCACTTTTTCTATTACCATGGAAGTTTCGAAAAAAACTAAATGACTCCCATGCTGCTGCTTCCGTGACCGATTAACATTTGATGAAGTAGTCGTCCATCTTCAGTCAGAGCTTTATCAGATACTACAAACTTGATCATCTCGGTTAAAAGGCTTTACGAAATTTGTTGCAAGACCAAGTTCAATGTGTAAATGTGGAAGAACATACGAGTTGGATCCACAAAAGGTGTATGCTGGCTTCGAAACTGATGATACTTCGAGAATTATTAAGCCTCATCTTTTTTGGAATTTATACCAACCACGTTCGTCAAGCAAAAGTAATTATCATCCGTGTGGTTCTGAGGGTCTCTCCGTAGCATTGATGATGAAAATGGAAAATGAATTCTCTCACTCCTCGATCACTTCCACAGTTCGACACCCCTTACAGTACAATTTCGGTACCACTGACTTTTCAGTGCCACGGACACTGAATCAGAAATAGTGTAAATACTCAGTCTTGTGTTATGCCTTTGCCTTTTTTAATTTCTCGTATATATCTGGAGTAATATGCGTAGTATAGAAAAAATTTATGTAATGATGCGCGAAAAAACGACGGATTTTGATAGAAAAAAAATAATTTCCGGGCCCTGCTAAGAAAAAAGTGGATAAATCCAGTTGCTAAATTTAAAAAAAATCCTCTAACACGTGATGTAGCCAGAATTTCTATTTTGTGGGCCAAAATGTCCGTCCGTCCGTCCGTCCGTCCGTCCGTCCGTCCGTCCGTCCGTCCGTCCTTCAACACTACTAGCGCCTAAACCATAGTAGGATTTTTACCAAATTGAAGAAACCCCTGTCCATCAGGTTTTAGTTGAAGCTTTGAATTTTTTTTTAGAAACTTCAAAATTTGGGGGTACTTTACATGAAGCCTCTCGAACACTTTCAAAATTTTCTGAAAAACGGCTGCAAATTTTTTCATTAAATGTCTTCTAAGAATAGAGTACAATACACTTATAAAGGTGGCATTAGTCCTATTTTCACGGTTAACTGAATTTTCGAAAAAAGCAACAGTTTAATTTCTTTTTGGTGTCTTCCTAAAATTATAAAATTGAAGCCAGAGAATTTTACTTCAAACGATTTTAAAATGTTTATCAATTTAAAAAAAAATTTTTTTTTCTTTAAATGTTTGGTAAGAATAGTGTCAAATGTACCTACCTTTTACGATGACATAAACGCCATATTGGTATATTCTTTCGGTTTTTCAAAAATTACAAAAACGTATTATTTTACTTATCTCTTACGTTGCTAATATTTACATTAGAGGCGATTTCTTTATATTATTATATTTATGTGTACATATGCTTTAATAAAGTCTGTGAAGACTCCGGAAAACGCAACAATAGCTCCAAAAATTTTTCTTCAAACTTTTTCAATGGATAGTGCTAATTTCACTGTTGAATGTGATGTAATAGTTAACTTTGGCGTATTCTTTTGTGTGTATTGTTTTTTAAAAAATTACAGAAATGTATTTTTTTAATATCTCTCACGCCGTTAATATGCACTTTTCCAGCAATTTGTATACATTATTGCAATTTTGAGTGAAAGTGTTTCAAATTAATTGAAAATATGTTTTACGAAAACTCAATAGATTCCTGTGAAAAAGACCTCGTAATTTCGCACATTCATTAATGTTTAATCTCTATTTTCTTTTAAAAAGGCTTCAAACGTTTCAATGGAAATTTCTATTTATGACGAGATTTTCTCTTCATTAATATTCTTGTAGTAACATTTCAGCAGCTTTGGGGGAGTCAAGAAAATTTAGGAGACGGAAAGGTCTTAAAATATGCTACAAAGAGAGAACAAGCCATAACACACAAAAAAATAGCATATATGAAACATCTAAAAAATACATATAAAACATGGAGATTATACAAAATTAAAAGAAATATCGCCAAAGCAATGGAAAAGGTCGCCAATCAGCATGGGAAAGAAATATCAGCGAATTAGAAAACGACATTCTTTGCAGACAACAGCTGACATATAAGGTCTTTAGACATGTAAATAGTGAATTAAATTACACACTTAATTTGAAAATCATTATCAAACTTTATAGTATATCCCTGAAGATGAAAATATCCTATGTGAAATGCCTGTACAAACTTCGATGGATGACATTGATTTAGAAGAATTAGAAACAATAACGAGATTAAAAAGTCGAAAACCTCCAGGACTTGACGAAATAAATGCCGAACTAATTAAATATGGAGGTTTGCTGTTGAACTAAGACTCCTCCACCTATTAAATTTATGTTGGAAGCACTGCAGAGTCACGGAGAATAGCAAAAAGCAAAAGTAATTTTCTTATTTAAAATAGGGAAAAGAAGCGACTGTGGCTACTATGAAGGTATTAGTTTATTATCCACATGTTAAAATATATGCAAAAATTTTAAATAACGGGTTTGTTAATATCTCTGATATTTTAATAGAAGAACCTAGCAAGGCACCTAGCAAGGAACCGCAAGGCACCTGGTGGACGTAGTCGTAGCCGACTAAGTACGCTAGGTGCCTTGGCTGCACCCTGCATGTCAACTGCCACGAAGCGATTCAATGTAAAAGTTCAACTTATATAAGTTATTACATGTCGTAAAAAAAGTGTCTTATGAAACTCGATGTAATGAGTAATAATACATTCGTGTGTATTTTACAATACTCGCTCGTTCCTCGCTCATATTATATCACTCTTGTGTATCACCCGTCCTTACATCATCGTTTTATAATGTGCTATTTCGTAATACTTATAAGAAAACAAATCATATATTGTAAACCCAAAATATTTCTTGAAATAAGTGTATTCAAACGCCATTTTAGCAAAATATCCTTTGTTTTGATTGTTCTTAATGCACGACAGACTGCTAAATTCTTAACAAAACTCATGCGTTATGAATGATCCTCTTTTCATCTGTCTTCGTTCCTCTATTTAGTTACGTGAAGTCAAGCACTATATCACGATATTACGAAAAGAATAACGTATTGAATACTTCAGCAATAGAACGAAACCAGAAATCTCAAAGCAATTAAACCACGTTCATAATATTTCGTATGTAATCGATTGATTTGACTGATTCGGACGCGTCAACTGCTAATCTCAGACTTGTAAGTGTAGTGCATTTTTCTTGCTCGGGAAATAGCTGTGAGCTTCCCCTGCTGGATGGTGAGATCTTGCCCCGACCTACCGTCAGCTACCGGGGTTTTCCACTAAACAGGGATCATCCACCAGCGGGGCACCGCCCAAGCTGGGGTAGATCTAAAATCCCGACTTCACGACAAGTGTGGAAGAGTAGTGCATGTAAGTGTATGTAAATATGGGACACGAAAAAATAAGATACGATAAAAAATGGGAAGAAAAGATTCTGCGCGGTTCATGGCCCGTTTTTAGAATACAACTCCGGCATTTGCCTGGTATTTTCCGGCTGCTCTGATCGGTAGTTTTCCATAAAACTACCGATCAGAGCAACCGGTCACTAGAATTCTCCAGACAGCGTCAAGCTAATTCGACCT